>CM073452.1:23661250-24915000 GCA_037074485.1 Delonix regia | reverse complement strand
CATTCCTAAATGGTTGAGCTTCAAACTATAAAATAGAATGACTTGAGTACATCGTGTAATCAAAGATAGCCAAGAAGATAAGTGGAAATAAGTTTAAAAAGCACACATTTCCACTGTTTTTGTGTGATATACACTCTTTATAACACATCTGATTGCAAAGAATTCTAGCCACTCCAATCATTATTACCATTTGTTATAAATTCAAATTCACAATTTTTCATTGCCATCAAACTAAATGCTATACCAAGTCTTGCGTTTTATGAGGGATCTTTAGCTCGTTACAGATCATTGCAGGTTTCATGATGAACGACCACTAGAAAATCTGGTGTAATGCAACTAACGAGAGAGAATTCAAGGTAAAGTAATCATATGCTTATAATGAGAATAACAAAAAGTCAATGAGTAGTTAGGGTAGTGCATTCCAACTGGAAAGATGTTTTATGAACATGATTTAAAATATGCATATATATATATATATATATATATATATATATATATATATATATATATATAAAATTCATTCATTTATATTTTTATAATTAATTTAACTTAGTAACTTTCAGTAATTAAAGTCTACATAAAAATTTGGACACATGAATCATTTAGTTAGAAAATTGATGCGTAAATTTCAAAAATGTAACAAGACATTTATATGAACTTTAAAATTATATATAATACTCCTAGAAAAATAGTATTTCGTATTTAAGGAAATATTATATTACTTTTAAAGTTTATTATCCCAAAACAAAATTCCAATGTGATGAAAGAGCCTTCTTGTATAGTCAACAAGTTTTGCATTCCATACCACAATAAATTGGTCATAGAAGGACCAAAGAGCCAACGCTTAATTTAGGGAAGTAACACAATACAGCCAAGTAACACAATACCACGCAGATAAATTACTAAGATTCTGCAATGAATAATTTGTTATATAAGTACCCAATAACATAAGAAACTCAGTCCGATGCTTAGATTACAAAATTGAATAACTATAAATATGTGGAATAAACCACAAATCAAGCGGGAGAAGATTCAAGCTGACATAACTAAGTCAGAAGATATTGGCAGTCACATTCACCGCCTCCCACATAGATTACATGTCTGTCACAATACCCACACAATCAGAGGCATCAACTGAGAAACACAGCTTCATTGATCAGCTCTATTGGTGGAATATGTATGGTACAAACCTTGAGTGTCAAAATTCTCCTTAGTCAACAGTAAATTTATGCACTGGACTTTGGAAGCACATATTTGGTCGAAGTGCACACATCGAATGACAAACCAATCGTAATGTCCTGACAGACTACCTACGCTTATACCTGAAAAAGAAAAAGGAAAATGATTAGAGATTTTCTTGTATCTCCAGATCAATTCATCTCTAGTCACAAAAGACAACTTCTGAGATGCTTAATAGTAAGTTTCCTAGCATAATATTCGACTCATCAAAAGTGAAACAAATATGACTACACACCTTGACTTGCTTTTGAACGAACTTTTGGACTTCTTCCCTGCTCCAACACCTCTTCTTTGCTTTTTCTCACTCATGTCAGTTTGGAAAAGCTCCTTCATTTCTTCCGTCCTTGAAGGAGTCTTATAGGAAGAATGATTAGACTTCTTTTTACCCTTCTTCACAATCTTCCCAGCATCTAGTGCCTTCTTCACAGCCTTCACTGCCTTCGCCCGTCGGTAAGCCAGATCAACTAGTGACATTCCAGCCTTCTCTTTCTTATTTTGCCCATTAGACTGCATATTTTTGTAATATACTTGTTATATTAACATTAACCAATTTAAAGAGAAAAACTATCATAATAAAAGTCAACTAAAAAAATCTCCTTTTCTAGATAGTTTAAAATACTTCTCTACCAAATATACTTTTCTTTTGACAAATTAATACATATTTAATTTAGACATATAGTGCTACTATTTTAATATGAAATAATAATATAAAGAAATTATTTACAAAAAAAAAAAATCTGTCCAGTAGTTGAATTACATTTGGTAACCAATTCACTCATGAAGTCAAACTGGTTCCCACATATTCAATTATAATTACAGTCTAATTATAAAATGAACAGGCTATAAACCTGTTAATTGGATAAACCAACGGCCGGGTCAAATTCCTATAACAGTGCTAAGGTGTACATTCCACCTTTACTGAAGACAACTAGTGAACGGAAAAGGTCAGGAATACATACTTCTGGCTTATCAACATGCCCATCATCCTCTAACATCTCTCTAGCTGCTTCCAATTTTCTACGCTTCTTCCTGGGCAAATTTTTCTAGACAACAGATGTTTTTATCAATACAAAACTATGCATTAAAGCAAAGCAAGCTTATATGCACTGCATATAGATATAAAAACATAAACGAATCAGTGTCAGTATGTACTACAGTACTAATAAAAGGGAACCACTGCTTACCTCTCGCTCCCGTTTCCTCTTTTCCTTCATTCTTAGGGTTTCAGCTTCCTGAGCACTCATTACCTCCTTCCCAGAAGTCTTCTCATTTTCATTAGATTTCTGTCAAAAGTAATTTTATTAGCCTTATCAGCACTGAGCTATATCTTTCAAGAAGCATTTGAACTTAAAAACTCATTACTTAATTTATTAATTCTAATTGCACGTAGCTAGACTTCAAAAGTTTGCAGGCAATAAGACAGGAAATAGTCAACTTTCTTCAAATGAATTATTTAAAAAAAACAAAAATCGATCACCCAAGATCATTATACCACACACCCACCCCTACTCCTTCTATTTTGTTGAGGAAGAAGACTGTTTATTACAACACATCACATCTCAAATAATCCATGATGGCCATGTTAAGCTCATAATAAATTCTCTAAAAGTTCAATAATGTTACACCTCAAATTTATCAAACTCAAATGAACAAGAAGCATATCAGAGGGAAGCAGAAAAATCATACTTTTGCTGCTTTTGCAGCAAGCTTCTTCTCCTTCTCCGTCATAAACCAGGTTCTTTTGGGGCGGGAATAAATCTCTTCCTTATGCTCAATCATGTTTTCAGCCTGCCCAAACCAAAAAGAAGCATAATTTATTGCAAGGCAAATCTTCGCAATGGAAACTTGCTAAAATCTAATATATAGCTGCAAAGCCGGACAACATCTACAGCACTATCAAGGCAATGCACAATACAATTATCTAAATGGTGCTACTTCAGATATAATTATTTTGAAGACAAGATTGAATACAAACAAAAACTGACATAACATGAGTGTGTAATTCAAACCTTTCCAGGATTGAAAGCAAGCAAAACGAAAAGATTAACCAATCAATACCTTTGTTGCCTCCATTTCAGCTTTCCTTAGGGCTCTTTCTTCCCTGCATAAATTCAACTAATGAAATACAGTACAATAGTGAAGAATAAGAATTAAGCCTAAATAACATATTACGGTCAAAACCTCTCTTCTTGAAGAACTGCAGCAATTTCATCCTCCATTTGCTCAATTACATGAGACCACTTGATTATAGATTGCTCTGCAACATTGCGGCTCTTCAGCTTTGAACCCACCCGCTTTGCCTAATCAATTGGAACCAACATTTAAAAGACAAACAATATAACTGCTCACTTGAAATATCAAATTCCTTATCAATCAACCTTTCAATTAGGAATATCCGAATTACTAATAGAATTAAACATACAGCAACCAATAGAAAATCTCAGAAAGGGGTAAAGAGAGAAAACTTGCGTTGATTTCCTGCAGACAAGTCTAAAGGTAATTACAGAATAGGTGAATCTTATTGAAAATTCAAGATCATAGGACAATTAAAATTAGTATATACAATGACAAGTAAAGAAGGCTTAAGATTGTAATATTTCTCAGCAGCTAAAGCAAATGATTGTCATAAGTAGATATGCTCTTGCAATGTAATTGAATCTGATGGACCCCCCCACCCCCCCCCCCCCCCAAAAAAAAAAAAACCTCAGGAAGGAAAAATCTGGAATGGACGGCAAGGCATGGCTGGAAATAGTTTGGAAGGAAGGGGAACACATGGTGGCTTTTAGTAAGGGTTTCTAGAGAGAGTTAACTATGGAAGGATCTGGGAGAAGAATAGCCATGGATGAATTCTACGGTGGTTTTGTGGGAGATAGCCAGTTTCTTAGAGGACTAGCACACTAGCACTATCACCTACTTTCTACATATTTTTCCAGTTTCAGGCTTTTGATAATTTCTATGATTTTACTACTATGTTTGATATGCTGTTCTGAATTTTCTGTGTTTTCATCAATTTCCCTTCATCTCAACCAGAATCTCTAAATATTAGAGGTTGAGTAGTATGCTGCTAAAGGGTGCAAAGAGTCCAAGGCATGCTGGCTACGAATATGCTTATTTCCTTTCATTTAATTAAACTAAGTATAATGAAAAATGGTTCTATTTTATTTCATAAAAAAATGGGATATACACATGAGAAGACAGGTTAAAAAAGAATAAACCCATAGATCCACAGGATACAACAAAGATGAAAGAGGAGAGAACAAAAGAGTAACAAATATCTATGCTCTATTAAATGACGGAAAAAGGTAATTGAGTGACTCAAAAGGAAAGAACAATTTGAGGTTTTATTACCAACTAGTTTGACTTTAAGCCAAGATATATTATAAATTACTTTTTGAATCCTAATATATTGGAACATGTCAAATCAACAAGCAAAACATATTGTACATTTCAAATCTTGGCGGAGCATAAAGCTTCATTTAGGCATGTCTGATGTAAATTGACCATCTTATAACATGTCAAAGTTTGAATGGCAAATTTTAGGGAGAAAAACATTTCCTGTATAGAATTATCTATTTATCTCAAGCCTAACAACATATCAGATTGATAACTATTAGCAAACATTAGGAAATAATGGATGGAAATAGATGAAGAAGCATAGCTAGCAAGAAATCATGCTGAAAACAGGTGCAGCAATTCTAAGGATGATACTAACAATTGCTTTTAAAAGCGACCGGTCATTGTCAGTCACAAGCGTTACAGCATATCCTTCTCTGCCAGCTCTTGCAGTACGACCTACTCGATGAACATAGCTGCAGTTTGAGATAAGAATTTTAAGCAGAAGGCTCAGAGAGAATAGAAATGTTTGAACTGAAACCAGCTACTTTCCATGTATGAGAAATAACCCATGTAGCAATGCAGGGAATTGAAACACCACAGTATGCAAAAGTCATAATATTAGTCATCCAGAGTGATGGTGTGAACAAGATGGTTAAAGTCTACCTGGTAAGATCACGGGGGCATGCAAAGTTGATAACTGTTTGAACACCAATGATGTCAAGGCCCTATAATAAAAGACAAACATAATGTTGTCAAATTTAAATCCAAACCAGTGAAACCAAAAAAAAACACAAACTTAATGTGCTTGTACACTCCCTTAGATCAAAGCAATTTCACTAGCCTTGAGTCCCAGGATAAGGACTAAAATAGGTGGTATTTGAGAAATCAACAAAAATAAAAAAACCAAAGCAAACAGGAGAAAAGTAAACAGATAATTCTAACGAATAGGTTCTTACTCGCGCAGCCACATCAGTTGCCACCAAAAAGTCAACTTGCTGTTTCCTGAACTTCTCCAAAGCCTGTACCAACAACCACAAAATTTATCATTGGACAATCCTCAGCAAAACCGCTTTCAAAGAAGCAAATCCTTTTGCCAAAGAATAAAATACAAATGAATCAGGCAATTTCGAATGGACATAATATGTTAGAACCTCAAATAAAGAAAACAAAATTTATTACTAGACAAAATTATAAAGCAAACCAAGGAACCAAAACAGATTATAACAGATCAATCTAAGCAGCGTACTTCAAGTCGCTGGGCCTGAGTAAGATTTCCATGAAGCTCAGCAGCTTTCAAGCCAGCTAATCCAAATATAATCTTCAATCTATGTGCAGCTTGCTTTGTTCCACTGTAAATCAAACGACAAATCATTAAGCAGTTAAAGATGAGAAAAAGGTGGCAGAATAGTGACAATAAAAACACAAGCGAGGAAATGAAGGGCTAGATATTTTCAGCTTATTTTAATCAAGAAACAGGTTCCACGTCACTAGAGAGCCATGACCATCACTGTGCTGACCAATAGAATAAGAGGGAAAATTTGGTATTAACACTTACTAGTGAATCATCCCAATGATTACTTCCAATGACTTTTATTCTCTCAGATTAATCAAATAGGCATAAAATGAATTAGAATGGAGCATGAAAAAGTCCTACTAGTTTCCTTATTTTTCATACAAGAAACCACAAACAATTCCTGAAATCAACAATAACAACTTCATGTATCAGTATTTTCCTGGTAATTACAGTATATGATGATGAACAAAACCTGAATATGATCACTTTTGAAGTAAAAGTTTTGGAGCACAATGCAAGAAGAACTGCTTCCTGATTTACTTCACGCATTCTTCGTATTCTAACAACCCTGAAAAAAGAAAAAACAATGGTCAACAGAGCACACACATTTTCAATATAGTCTCGCATGCCCTAAACCACATTCATCCCTGTCTGCTCTCAAAGTTCAGCCTACCATAAGGGGTAATAGACCAACACAAAGCAGTACATTGGAAAGAGTATTACTCATCGAATTCTGCTTTAAAATAAACTGTAATTTATCACTTCTATCTGACATACGGCTAACTTTAGTTGCATGCAGTAACAGAAATGAATAATATTAAAAGAACAAAAAAGGAATGAGAAGTAAAGAAATTACTCCTCAGTTAATGTTGCAGGCCGTTTTGCAGATGGGTCAGCAGAAAGACGTAATGGTTTTGTCAGGGAAAGTTTAATAAGCTCATCAACTTCCTCAGTCATGGTTGCTGAAAATAGCATGGTCTGCCTTTTTTTGGGACAAAGACGAACCTGTTAAAGAATCAAACTTGGTTGGTATATCATAAAAATGGAAAGCAGAAAAAATGTCAAACAACATTTTTAAGTACAATGATTCTTGCATTATAAGGTTAGTGAAATTTACAAGTTCATGAATTTCAGCACTAAATCCAAGCTCTAATAGACGATCAGCCTCATCAAGGATTAGAACAGCAAGATCATCTAAATCCACTGACATTGAATTGCGCAAATGATCTATCATGCGCCCAGGAGTAGCCACAACAATATCTGGCATTGATCTCAAGGCTGCCTCTTGCACCTAAAGTGACAATGACAACTCATAAACAGATAAGCAAAATCATAAAAAATGAATCCAGGAGAAAACAAACCACAATAACAACTAATCAGATCATAGGAAAGAAATTTGAAAACTACCAAGAGCCCCAAGGCATATGTCTGAGCATTTTTTCCCTGATAATGCTTAGCAATCATATGGAATTGCTGATAATATTAGGTTGACCAAATGAAAGCCTTTAATTTTCTTATTTCTTGACTTCTTTTTTTTTTTTTTCCTTCGATGGAATCAAATTTCTTGATGATTAGTTCATAGTCTGTTCTTGTGGGCTATTTCTGCATAAGGTTCTTTATCTACTACCTAATGAGAAAGCCTATATCAATACAAAATGCTTTGTTACAGGGATTTTATAATTATAAAAAAATGAGACTAAATCACATATGATATTCAAATATGTTTTCAAACATTACATTTTTACTGATGCATTTCGGGCAGAAAAACAACTGTCAATTGAATTATAAGAGATTATTATAACAGATCAAACATAAAAGGTAATGATCCATGACATAGCCAATATAACTTGATGCATATAGATGGAACTGTATAAAGACAAAATGCAGTACAGGGAAAATATTACAAAGAGGAATTAAGCCACATCTTTGAAATTAATCCATCATGAAACTGAACAAGTAGTCAAACCTTTGTTGACAGACCCCCAACAACCAGGCAACAGCTTATATCAGTAAACTGAGCAAGGTTCTCTATCATACTGTGAACTCTGCAAACATAATCACATATATTAATTTTATTATTAAGAAAAAAATTAAAAGCCAAAAAAAAATACATCAAAGAAAAAGTGGTAGATTAAAATGTGTTTTTTTCCACGAAGAAGAAAAATGCAAATGCAACTTTGTCCAGGGTAGTATTTAATTTTAGTAATCAACTAAATTGATTTTCTATGAAGCTAATATGAACTTACGATCTGCAAGTTTGTCTCAATACAGTACATGTATGCCCATTGAAGTTTCAAGCTTTTGAAAGCTTAGTGCTGAAGACAAATGGATGCAAAACCATAAAAAACCCAGCACATTAGAAGGCACATGGCATTCCTAACAAAAATAATAAATTTAGTGTTCCAACTCCCCACTTTTAGTTTAATCACATGTCCCAATGCAAGGTAGAACTACACATTCAAATTGCTTCTATGTGATAAATGTAACCCCAAAACAATCATGTTAATACTTACTGGACTGCCAATTCTCTGGTTGGAGTAAGAATGAGGACTCTTATTGCTTGCATGCGTTTTGGACGGAACAAAAGCCTCTCCAGAGTAGGTAGTGCAAATGCAGCTGTCTGTGTGGGAAGGAAATAAAAGGAACAAAGGGCATTAAAAGAAACAGTACTATCATGCAAATTCTTGTTTACTGTCTTACAATTATTTAGAGTACTTAATATAGCATTTATCAAATGAGTTGGAAAGGAACTTAAAGACTACCTTCCCGGAACCGGTAATGGCACTTCCACATATATCACGACCAGTCAATGCCAATGGGATACATGCTGCCTAACATCAAATCCCAAAAATTAAGTATTCTTCCCCACAAGCATATAAGTACATAACTCCCAGAACTAAAACCAAGCAAGAGGTGAAAAAGCTTAATCAAGGTAAAAACCTGGATTGGTGTTGGTTTAACGTATCCTAAAGCCTCACAAGCCCGGAGCAAAGGGCGGGACAAGTTAAGCTCCATGAATGAATCAGCATGGAACGAAGCTCCGTCAGGTGGAGCGAAGAAAGACTTGCTTTCGCAGACATTGCCATCTTCGTCTTCTTCATCTTCTGGTCTATAATCTTCCTAAAGTGAAACAAAAGCAAACTTTTACAGACTAAGCACAAGCTTCCAATAGAAATAAAAAACAACAGTACCAAAAAACGAAAAGCCCGTTACTTGTTTGTCGGGTTCCGACTCTGAGCTCTCAATGTCATCTTCGATGGGCCTTCTGAGAGGGGTGGAGCGTTCTTTAAGGGCTTTAGCAATTTTCTGATCAACTGAGGTTGTACTTCGTCGAGCATGTTCGTCCGCGACGGACTCAGAGTACTTAGCGAAGTCCCATGGAGACTGAGACTTCTTATTCGAAACCCATGCCCTTCCTTCTTCTTCATCCTCACTTTGCTCTTCTTCCTGTTCTTCGTCTTCAATTTCAGAGTGTTCTTCTTCTTCCTCTTCTCTGCTTTGCTCATGTTCTTCATCTTCAATTTCAGACTGTTCGACTTCTTCGTCGCTGGGAGGTTCGAATACGAAACTGGGAGCCATCTAGGGGAAGGTCACTTTTTTGCTTCTGCTTATGAGTCAAGCTTTATTAGGGCGGTTGAAGAAGAAGAAGCAAGGGAAGTAGAATCTGGGTTCTGTATCATACATGATGAAAAATGCATATTCAAACAAGAAGGAAATTACATGTGGTAAGTAACCGTTGAAGCTATAAGTTCATGTACACATATAAGTTCAATCAGACAGAGCTGAAGAAGCCATTGAAGCCATCAAATCCTTGAGAGGCCTTCGTTCTAAACAGTCCGAAGAATCACTTGGCAATGTACTCATTGACCTCTAAAAGGTATAATAAAGAATTTTTTTCACTTTTAATAAATTAATATTGTTCTACGCACACAGAAAACCTATCCAACCCTGTTTTAGAGCTTCGATTGATCTATTCGACATATTATACAATGGAAGTTGAAGAAGAACCAAGAAGGAGTTATTACATGAAGCATCAGCAAGATAAACAAACTGAAATTTGAGCTTACCTTGATGAAGGGGTGTTCGATTCAGTTCAGATAGTGAAGCTTCAACAATGGAGATGAAGCGCGACTGCGATGAAGGGTTCGTTTCCTGCTATGGTGGCAACTGGTGAGGCGATGAAGACGACCTGAGAAGGATAAAGAAAGACGACCAGCGCGAAGACGACTGCGTAATGCGAACACGGAAGAGAAAACGAAACAGAACGGCGTGCTTACGAGAGGGAGACTGGTACTGGTAAAGGGTTCGGCGAAAAAAAGAAAAAAGAAACTGAATAGGTTAAAAATTATGAAGTAAACTTATAAACAATTGTTGTTATTTAATTATAATATAACACGTATTAAATTAATTAATAATAATATATAATTTTATTTTAAAATTAAATAATTATTTTTAATAATAATATATTATTAGAAAATTAAATATTTATTATGATATAATTAAAAAAGATATAAAAAACTTTAAAGAGTACTGGGCTAAGGTAGGGTAAGATGACCAAAATGTCCTTGGATCAGCGCGACCCTAGCCGAATCTCTAGTTGATTTTAAGTCTTTATTTTTCAAAAAGTACTTTCTATTATCAAATTATGTAAAATAATCAGTATCTAATTATTTATATTTTTATTATTTAATAAATAAATATTTTTTTATGATAATATAAGTTTAACAAATAAATATATTGTTTTTATAACTTAATAATATATAGTTAAGCTCTTTAAATATCTTATACACATTATAATTTTATTAAAAATCTCAGAATAATTGTATTTATTTATATAAGCTAAATCCTAAGATGTATCCTCTTAATAGTGCTTGAAGTTTGAAACAATATAAAAATTACCCTCCTTGAAATTATTTTTATTTTTGTTTTGGTATATAAAATTTGAATTATTTCAAACTATACTTCCTTAAAATTTAACTAAAAGGTAGATTTAGAAGCTAAATATTGAAGAAAAACCTTAAAAAATAAAAATCCAAAATAATATATAAAATTATCTGATTATGCCCCGATGGGAACCTTAAGCCACAGTAGCGTTTCAATCCTTTTGTGCATAATTGAAATCGTTAAAAGATTTGTCCAATATTGAGTTTGAATTGAGCAAAAAGAAATTTAAAAAAATTAATGTTTTGGTGTTTCACGTTTCAAGCTGATAATAAATTGGTCATCAATAAGATTAGAGTGACAAATTAGCCTTTAACAAAATTAGAATACAAATTGGTCCTCAACAAATTTGAGGTGACAAATTTTTTTAAGAGAAGTATCAAATTGGTCCTTTAATATTATATTTTGAGATAATTTAGTGTTTTACAAATAATTATAATAAATTAATTTTTTATAAATTTTTTTATGCAAAAATAGTCCCTCATTAATACAAATGGATGACTAATTTTGTACAATTTTAAATTTATAAGAGACTAATTTATTATAATTAATTTATAAAATACTAAATTGTCACAAAATATTAAAGTAAATGATTAAATATGTACTTTACACCAACTTCTTATGTCATCTTTTAATGTAAAAAAAGGCATTGAAATAGATTGTTTTCTACTAACATAAAAACCAAATATACATGTGAGATAAGTTTTATCTTCACCGTCATCAATGTGCATTTATGTGATTTCTCTGTCATTATCAACACCTTACTAAATCTTTACTTTGCTCTTCTTTGCTTTCTTCATATCACAACCTTAACTGATATGATATGACTGGTATAAAGAACGAAGTATCTATTACCCTCGTAAACTTATTAAATATTTCAAAGATAGCATAACTTAAACAAATATATGGATCATCATTTGATAAACTCAAGATTAATAACTCAGCAAGTAATTACCAAAAGAATCAGTTCAATATGTGTAAAAATTTTAGTAGAGTCACCCCTGAAATATAGACCTCCCAATATTTCTACAACAGAATTATCTGATATACAACATAATGGACAGCTCCACTCTCCCACATATGCTACATAGCCCACAACCATGAAATTACATTAAAACAATTAACTTGTATATAAAGGAGCAAATAAGTCTAATTACATAATGTACAATAAAAAATTGTTGCAGGCTAGCCTCACCCAAAAAGAATAGAAACATCACAGCCGTAGGTAGGTATTTTGGATCAACGCTATAATTTGAAAATGTAAAATAATAGGGTGAGTGGAAACTCAATAAACAAATAATACTAATAATACAAGGGAGGGATAGTCTGACAATAGTAGAGTTTATCACTGAAACTTTCATTATTTAAAATCGGATAACTTATCGAAATAATCAACAATTCCAAAAGCAAAGAAAAAAGTATTTATTGTCAAATAAGTCTAGCCTTAAAGTTCAAGTCATGTTCTTAACTCAAATGAAATAACATAAAATAAGAATTTAAAATATCAAATTCAGCATAACATATTGAAAATCTCTTACAAAACCATTATATGTTCAGAAAAAACAAAATTAGCCTAAGGTTAGTGTAATCAGATCAGAGCATTATCCATTATCGGTCTTAGGCTCTGAATAATCATAATAGTAGTTTTAAGCCTCAAACAGTATATGGAGGTAAGAGCATCATACCCAACCATATTAGAATACTAATTACAGTGCACTACAACTAACGTTTATTGCCATTAGTTAAAAGTCTTGTTTTGGATACATTTCCGAAAGTTTATTAAATATAAAAAAAATTCATATTTAGAAATCAGAACTTCATAGTTAGACCATTTTCAGAATTTCATGTTTAAATAATTCAAATAATTAAAAAATACAAAATCATAAAGTCCATAAAGCCAACAAAATTTCCAGGTATTAGAATATGCAATAAAATTTATAAATTCATAAGTCTACCCTAAGGTACTAGAGGTAACAAAAATTTATGTTTGAAAATAGATAATTTAAAACAACAATCTCACATAATTAAGATTATTTATTCACTTGGTAAAACCACACACAAATCATCACCTTACAAACTGGGTATAAAAGGAACACTTTAACATAAAAATATAACAATTAATAAATCTTAACTTTATATATTAATCAAAATCTTATTTAAAATGATTTATAAAAGAAATTCCCACAATAACCTATTTAAATCAAAATATGTGGTACTTATTTTTTGTGTGTTTTCATTACCCCTCTTAATAATCCTACCTTCTATAATTCGCGCATAATGTTATACACATGCTTAGAAAACACTTTGGGAACCTAATGATCTACAAACTTACAACCTCATTTTCATTAATGCTCAACACTAATATTTGTTTACACTAAAATATATTTTCAAGGCTTTGAAAATGTCATAAGGCCAATAAACTCAGATAATATTCTCTGCAATCCTTGAGTTGCATAACAGTACCAACTGAGTATAAAAATTATTCTAATCATTAACAAACTAATTATTGAACATTAATAACTACTTTCATTGCACTCTTGTTCATGAAACTCCTTCTTGCAATAATGAATTTGAATGCAAGCTTGAGGGAAAATTCTCAAAATCACTTACCACCAAATTGGCAACTTCAAACAAGTCTTACAATCATTCTTGATGTCCAATAACACAGGAATATCATAATTTCTTTTATTATCAATACTCTATGCACCTTAATTTCCTACCAAGAAATAAGGATTTTTAATTTAATGTTTCAAATATCAAAGTAACATATGAGAATTGTTAAAACCTCACTCATAATCAAAACCCCTAAAGAATTTCCCCTAAACAACTTTAAATCATGTCTCAATTTCAAATTTCGAATTTCAAATTCTATTCACATCACTATTCATGTTCTTCATCCAAAATTAGGAATTTCTAAATTCAAGCACAATTTCATGAAATTTGGAGCTCAAATGGGCAGAGAATAACACACAATTCATTTATAAATAAAAACCCTCAAGCAAAACAACAAAATTTCACCTTATTTAAGCCAAATTTCAAATTCGCTACTATTGTTCATTTGTATTAGTCAGTATAGAAAAAGCTTGATTTCTAATCATTTTTGGTGAAATTAAAGGCTGAAAACCACAAAGAACAAGGCAAAGTGGTGACTAACATAAAAAATTGGATCAATCTCACCTAAAATCGTGAATCCTAGCTAAAAAAGATGTTTATTGTCACTGTGCTCTTCGCCAGAGTTCTGGGTGTTTTCCAACCACCATAAGCTACCCAAGTTGCTGGTAACAGTGCTAAGTGACGGTGGGAGAATTGGAACCTACCATGGAGGGAAGAAGTTCGTGAACTTGTTATGAAAAAGGAATGAAAATAAAAAAAATGAAGAGGATGAAATAGAGGTATTTTGGTGGTCTTATTATTGGGGACACATGGTAGCCCAACAATAATTATACTCTAATGTAGGAAAGGAAATTTGAACTAAAGTTCTAGTGTAAGCTTGGGTCAAGTTTAGTCACTTAAGTCAACCTAAAATTTATTAATTTTATTACTTGAATTAATATAATAGCCTACTTAAATCTCCTTGTATACAATTAATTTAATTGTTATATTATTTATTTATTTACTTTCTTTCCCTTTTTCCTATGTAAATGTTTAGAAAACTATCCCTCGTGGAAAAATTTTAAATGTCAAATTTTGGGAATATTACACTTCCTATGTTTTTTTTTTTTTTTTTTAATCTTTTTGGCCATATGCTATCTAGTCTTTATCTTTGGTTTAAGAGATCGTTGGAAGGATAGGTGATCATAACATGTTTTTTCCTCTTTTTTTTTAAAAAAAAAAAATGAAAAATTTAAATCTGTTTGTTTAATTATCTTGCTTCTTATTTTCAATTGGTCATTCTTTTTAAAATAATTTTTTTATGTTAAATATAAACTCTGATTATTAACATGGGATGTTTCATTTTTTAAATACATACCACACTTTGTTTAAATTTTCTAAAATTAATAATAATAAAGAAAAAGAATGGCCCAACATGACTTCGACTGCAAATTTTTTGCGGTAGTTGCAGAAGTTGCAATAAATTGTAAGATCCAATTACTTACATTTTAAAGAAATTATTTTTTTAAAAATAAAATAATAAAATGTAAATCATTAAATCTTAATCTAATAATCGCTATTTTACTGTCGAATCTGCATCAGGTAGCCTACTGCAATGATCCATAATTTGGCCTAACTTGGCCCCGTGACACACCAAGTTTTGGGATTGGACTGGGCCACACGTTGACTAAAAAAACAGCCCAACTTGAGGTTTATTCATCCTGACTAGGATGTTTGAATATGAAATTGATAGATATTGCCGAGGACAGAGATTATTGTTTCTTTGCTTCAACATACAAGGGTTTGTCACGGTTATAGAAGACACAATTCTTTATTTTAAATTAAAACATGATAAATGAATAGTTTTTATACGTTACAATTTTAAAAAAAAATGAAGAGTAATTATATGTAGATTTAATCCTAAAATTTATCCTTCTAGTGCTTGTAGTTTGAAACAATATAAATCATATCCCTAACCTTTTATAATAAGTAAAATCGAATTTTTTTTCTTCGTGCCACATGGGCAAGACCAAATAAAAATGGACAAAATTTTACGTGTAATTTGATATATTTGTGTCATACTATTTTTAAATTAAAACATAATAGTATATGATTTTTCAATGTTACTTCAATATATGTATATTATTTTACAAATAATTATGCAATTGTTGAATTAAATAATACATTTTTTATGTTATTATTGGTTAACTATACACTTATGATATGTAAATTGAAAATTTCAATAACAAAGTTATAAATAATTGTAACTAAGTTTTATAAAAAAAAATTTACCCTCCTTGAGTTTACCTTTTGTAGTTTTAAAATATAAAATTTGATTTCATTCAGAAAACACTTCCTTAATTTTAAACTCAAAGGATATACTTAAGATTTAAATATCATATCTCAAAAAGAAAGAAAAAAAGAGTTAAATATCAAAGGAAATCCTATAGAAGATCTAAAATCCAAAATAATTGAGCTGATACCTCAATTAGAACCGATTCTATATTTGCTATAGTTGTTGTTTTTACTGTAAATTTTTCTGTAATTAATTTTAAATTATTCGATAAAAATTTAATAATTTAACTTGACTGAAAACAAATATAATCATATATTATTATTAATAAAAATATGTATCATTAAATTTTCATTTAATAATTTAAGATTACCATACAGTGGATATTTGTTTTGTAAACTTGAATTGTAGTAGCTAACTGATTTATAGTATGCTTGGTTTAGGGATTGATTTTCTTCAAAATCATTGTTTTGATAAATCTTTGTTTGTCTAAAAATAAAAAAAAAATATTTTTGTCTTGAATTATTGGTATAAATAACAAAACTCAAATTTCAAATACAATTTTTTTAAAATATAAATTACAATCATACAAGATTACATTTAATTAAAATTAATTTTAAAAATTAAATTGATTCAAAATTATCCAGTCCAACTTCAATTAAAAGATACACTAAATCTTGTAATAGCTAATTGAAATCATCATAAGAATTTTCTAAACTAGTATTTGAGTATAATTTAAACGAAATTATGATTGAATGCATAGCATCGAAGTTAATGGTTCTTTGGTGTAAAAAAATAGATAAAAAAATATATTTGTCCTTGATTTTTGTCACAAACAATATATATGTATATTTATCCTTTTGGACTCTCCCCTAGTTTTTGAGTTTTAAGCAAAGACTTGTAACTCCGAAAATTTATTAAAGTTTTACACCATGTATTTAATTAGATTATATTGTTATATTTTAGAGTATTGAATATTTAGCATTGCTATTATTTATATTTTGTCATGTCAATTAATTTATTGGTAAAAAAAATTCACATAATTTGATTTTAAACTATAATTAGATTAAAATATATTATAAAGATTAACGAAACTACCATCTAGCAAACATCGTAGAGGTGGGTGGTGTGATCAGCAGCCAAAAAGATTTTAACGGAGATACTCTCAAATGCACAATTCAAACATTTGAAAGTAAAATTTTTTATTTATCAAAATTTAAATAATATGTTTGAATCTCGAAGCTTTATATAAAGTTGTCCAAATATTTATTTGTTTTATAAATTGTATGCTTTTAAAGACATATAATTAGAGTATTGAATATTTAGCATTACTATTATTTTTATTAGAGCGATGTAAGACCAATCATTCCTTTAAAATTTTTAAAACTTCAATTATATATATAATTTTATTTATGTTTTAATTTAGTCCCTTAATTAATATAAACTTGTACTCTTAATTTGTAATTTCATAATTTGAGAGTTATAATGAACATTTGAATACAATTAAATTCAAAAATTTTTACCTATATAAATTCAAATATTAAATCTATCCTTAATAGTTTCGTGACAAATTTTGCCTAACTCATTAGATATTTTAATATAATATATCAATAAGAAGGAGAAGAAGAAATGTCTTTGCTGCTCACCTTTTGGACCCACCACTACCCAACCCCACATCACCTCACCTGGCCAGCATCATCATGGGCAAAATTTGGTGGGTTTTCTTTGGATTGTCGTTGAACCCAATAATTCCTAATCCATTTTCTCTACCATTTACAGAAAACGAAAAAGCTACATCTTTTTTATTTTGGTTTTTCAAAATTCTCTCTCTTTTGGGTTTTCCCTCACTGCGACTCGCAGATCTCGGGTCTCATTCCTTTCTGGTTTTCTAATCACATTCTTCATTAATCCCACCAAAGCAAGCTTTGCTTTCACTCCTTTCTCACCTCAAACTCATTTTCCCTATCTCTCTTTCTCTCAGAAGCTTCAAACTCTACTCATCGCCATTGTACTTCATTCAGCATTTCCCCTTTTCCGTCTCAGAAGCTCCTTCCAACTTCAAAGGCGACTTGCATTTTACTAGCTTTCACTGCTAACTGCTCGGTAAATAGCTACGATGAGTTCCCAAGCACAGAAGCATTCAAAACCATTGAAACCCCCTAATCAACCATCTTCAACTCCGCCCAATTCTAGATCTTCGTCATCCTCTCTTTCTTCTCACCTTGCCATGGTCGAACTTAAGCAAAGGATCCTCACCTCTCTCTCCAAGCTATCTGACAGAGACACTTACCAGATCGCAGTTGAAGATATAGAAAAAATCATCCAAAGTCTATCTCCAGAGAGCATACCCATGATTCTGAATTGCCTGTACGAAGCGTCTAACGACCCTAAACCAGCCGTCAAGAAAGAGTCTCTAAGGTTGCTCACGGTGGTTTGTGCGTCTTATAGCGATTCTACTTCGACCCACTTAACCAAAATTATTGCTCACATTGTCAAGAGGCTCAAGGACTCCGATTCAGGCGTGAAGGATGCGTGTCGTGATGCGATTGGTGAATTGTCGGCGCAGTACTTGAAAGGTGCTGGTGGGGGTGCTGATAATGGGGGTCTTGGTTCTGTGGTTGCATTGTTTGTGAAGCCTTTGTTTGAAGTGATGGGTGAGCAAAACAAGGTAGTGCAATCTGGTGCTGCTGTATGTATGGCTAAGATGGTGGAGTGCGCTTCAGACCCGCCCATCTCGGCGTTTCAGAAGCTATGCCCGAGGATATGCAAGTTGCTTAACAATCCCAACTTCTTGGCAAAGGCTGCAATCTTACCCGTAGTGGCTAGCTTGTCTCAGGTTTGCATATGTTTAAAATTTAAGTGCTGAAATTAAGTTATATCCTTTCATGTTAGAATAATGACGTCTGGGAAGCTTTTTTAACGTGGAAATATAATGGAAACGGTGGTGGTAACTTCAGAGGCGTGATTATAATGACGATTGCAAAGATTTAGGCACAAACCAGATCAAAAACTTAGGTATAATACGATTTTCAACATGTTTTCTATAAGATTCTCCAATAAAACATGACGGGTAAATACTTATTACAGCTCCGCAGTATATAATTGATCGTATTAAAAGAATGTTTCTTTTTCACGTGTTAAATTTTGATTGAAGAACATAGTACCAAATACCTCTACCTAACTCTTGTCCATCTATGTATAGCATTTTGGATTCTACGTTTATTGTTCGAAGTTTGGTCTTCTATTTTTATTCATCAAATCTATTGTTGAGTGGTCCCATTTGGAAGGCTATTATTGGTTCTTGCTTTCTTTACATGAAACTACAAGTAAATCACCGCAGGACCAGTTTGAGCTATGAACTACAAACAGAATGGAACAGTATACAGATTTCTAAGAGGTAATTGAATTGCAGGTTGGAGCAATTGCTCCACAGAGCTTGGAACATTTGCTACCTAGTATCCATGATTGCCTCACCAGTACTGATTGGGCAACACGTAAGGCAGCAGCTGATGCATTGTGCTCCTTAGCTTTGCATTCAAGCAGCTTGGTTACGGATGCAGCAGCATCTACAGCGGCAGTGCTTGAGGCATGCCGTTTTGATAAGGTAGCATTTACGATGATATTCCCTTATCATAAGTTGTCAAACTGGCTTCTAGCCATTTTCATTTAATTCTGTAATACATCAGTTCCTTGCTTCGTCTTTCTATGAAGGTCACTTGGTCTATCTTCTCAATTCTTGCAATAATTTCTAATTTTTAGAAGACTGAATTGCTAGAAAGGAATAGGATTATGAAGTCTGGCCAATAGTGAAGGAAATAACTGCATAAAATTGGGGCTTTCTATGACTTTGTTGCTAGCATTCTAGTGTATCTTATATATGAGCGCAGTAAGAGTTCTATCATTGCCTACAGAAAGTTGAATAGTTTATCTCTTCCTCCCCACCCCCCCCCCCCCACCAAAACAAAAACAAAAAAAAATGTTTTTCTCCTGGAAGATCTTTGGCTTTCCTATTATTCTACATGTATATCTGGATTTACAATTAGTTGAGGTTGAGGTGATTAATATATTTAATGTATAGGAGCAACTTGATTTATGTGAATGTGAAACTCTGAAGAGAAAGTGGCATTAAATATGATAAACGGCTAATTTTGACTGGTTGTACAGACAATAATATCATATATGTTCTTTTATCACCCTAAGAGGTTCTGCTCTTTAAGATAGCGGCTTAGGGGGCTAATTGTCCAAGCAGGGAAGACTTGTGCTTAGCTGAAACTTCATTAAGGGAAATAGTTGCATCAAAGTACTTATTGACTCTCAAAACGAAAAAGGTATCTTTGGTTTTCAGATAAAACCTGTCAGAGATAGCATGACAGAAGCATTGCAGTTATGGAAAATGATTGCTGGAAAAGGAGATGGAGCCCCTGATAACCCAAAGACCTTGACTTGTGGTAGTCATATTTCTCTGTCTGACATAATTTATTCATCAAGCACAATATTGTAGGTTTTTTCACTTCTTTTATCTTTTATTAAAAAAATGTTTTAGATGGTGAGAATCCTGAACCGGCTGTTTCATCAAAAATAAGTGACTCCAAAAAAGTATATCCTGGAGAACTTAAGGCTGAGCCTTTGGCAAAGGACTTATCAGCTGATTCTTCTTCAAACTTGGATTCCACTGTCAAAGCCAAACCTGTCAGCATCTCAGAGAAGGCAGTTGTAATATTGAAGAAGAAAGCTCCTGCCTTGACTGATAAGGAACTAAACCCAGAATTCTTCCAGAAACTTGAAAGAAGGGGTTCGGATGATTTACCAGTTGAAGTAGTTGTGCCTCGTAGATGTATCAATTCTTCAGGCACAAACAATGAGGAAGAATCAGAGGCAAGTTCAAAATATTCAAAAGAAAGGATAAATTGTGCTGGAAATGCTTCTAGTGATGATTTTCATGGATCTGTTAACAACAAATATCGCGTCTTAGAGAGAAGCAATGTTGTGAATTCTAGACAACAAAATTATGAAGATTTTGCCCATGACAGATACTCTGAAAAGAAAATGAATGGAAAAGAATTGAGAGCAAAAGCACATGATACTGATGATAGGGTTGAAGTCAGTCAGAGGGAAAGTTCTGCTAATCCAGTAGGTTTTTTGAAAAATGATGGTCAATCAGAAGGATCCTTCATCAACAACAGGGGAAACTGGTTGGCTATCCAGAGGCAGTTACTGCAGCTGGAAAGACAACAAGCTCATCTGATGAACATGGTGCAGGTATGATCATTACATTATGGCATAAAATTTAACTCTAATATAAGCTCTTTGTGGGTGATAGATCCTAACAATTTTGCAGGATTTCATGGGTGGATCTCATGATGGCATGGTAACTTTAGAGAACAGAGTACGAGGTCTTGAGAGAGTTGTTGAAGACATGGCACGCGATTTATCTATATCATCAGGTTGTAGAGCTGGTAACTTTACAGGGTTTGAGGGATGTTCTAGTAGGCCTTCTAGCAAGTATAACAGTTTTGCTGACTACTCCATTGCCAAGTACGGAAGGGGTGGTGATGGACGTATTCCATTTGGTGAAAGATTTGCCCAATCTGATGGAAATGCTTTGGGCATGAGAGGAAGAGGGCCATCTTGGAGGTCTGACATGTCTGAGGGATGGGATTTTCCTGGGTATACTACAACTAGAAATGGCCAGATGCCCTCAAGGAGGACTTTTGGTGGTGGTTCTGTTGATGGGAGATCGCCAAAATCAGCACACGAGATTGATCAAGGGGGCAGCAGAAGAGCTTGGGATAAAGCTGCAATGCCACTTCGGCTGGGTGAGGGGCCTTCTGCAAGAAGTGTCTGGCAAGCTTCTAAAGATGAAGCTACCTTGGAAGCAATTCGGGTTGCTGGGGAGGACAATGGAACATCTCGGGTGGCAAGAGTGGCTATCCCTGAAATGACTGCAGAAGCTCTGGTGGACGACAATAACGGGCAAGAGAGAGATGCCATCTGGACTTCTTGGAGTAATGCAATGGATGCTCTTCAAGCAGGTGACGTAGATTCAGCCTATGCTGAAGTTTTATCCACAGGTGATGATTTCTTGCTAGTAAAGCTCATGGACAGATCAGGCCCTGTAATTGATCAACTTTCGAGTGAGGTGGCATGCGAGATCTTGCATGCCATTGGACAGTTCTTATTAGAGCAGAACCTATTTGATGTCTGTCTATCTTGGATTCAACAGGTATGGCATTACATTTACTAAACCTTCCCTTCTTTAAGCCAGCTTGAGTGCATTCTCCCATCATATTAGTATTCTCTTAATAAACATGTTATAGAGGGTTTCTCAGTTCCCAGATACTGGGAGAGTGTCATTTGGCTCATTTTCCTTTTTTCTTCTTCCATTTTTGATGTAAAGAAAAAATCTCGTTATTGTGTTATTAGTTATGATTGTTTGAGTTTACTCAAGGCCATACTTTTATTTAAGCAGTCACTGTATTATAAATTTATGATTTCTAGACTAGTAAAAATCAGTTGTGAAAACTTATTGTCTCTGCTTGGAGGGTGAACCTTAAGATCATGCAGAATAATGATGGTACAAATCTCTGCCACTCAAAATTATGATCAATCAAGTATAAAATTTGTCTGTTCTCTTTACTTCTTTGGCGTAGGTGTAATCTCATCTGACATAATATCACTATATTAGATAGAGATTTAGGGAAGACCCATTTAGAAGTTTGAGGCTCTAAGCCTCTAATACCATGTTGAATACTAGTCTAGTTCAAAACTTTAAGCTATTAAGTGAATGTTCAAGAATGATTTTGATAATTTTTTGTTGGGTCAAATGATATAACTTTTTATCCTTACTACCTTCATGTCAAATATGATGTTAATTCATGATAAACACATGGTTTAATAAGGGACAATAAGTTGTATTGATGCAGCATTTAAATTGTCTTCAGCATGTAGATACTATTTGGAATACTTTTGCAGCATAACTTAGAAATTCAACTCTCATGCATGTTCAAAGAACATTAGAACTCTTCAGTTATTTTGCAAATCTAATCCTTACTCTTTGGTAATCTTGATTCCTTCAACTTTCACTATCTAGGATAGGATTCTTGCACCATTCAATTTATAAGTGCCTGTTTGCAATCAAATGGTGTTCTGGATTGTTAATCTGATCCATATACAGTTCATGAATCTGTAAGATTTGATTTACGTTAGATATGAAAGCTTTTCAGTTACAATTTGTGTTTCATATTCCTGAAACCCTGCAACAGTTGATTGTGTTTCCATGACCCTTAACTTGCCCCAATTTTATTGAATAGGAAATCCACACTTATATACCTCTAAAGAATAAAATATGTACACGCTTAAACAGTCTTCTAGAATCTCTGGTTGGATTATTTAATTGTCTCCAATAAAATAGTTTCTATCAAAGGGCGATGCCTTATATGGTGTTTTGCACATTTTATTTGTTGGGACATGGTCCCAACTTTAAAGCATAGCCTTCTAATAAATTGATGAAGGAGAATTGGTTTTTAAAGCCAAAAGCCCTGTTGTTGGGATCAACTTTCGTATGACTACAGCAGAAAACATGTAATTACTTCAAGCAAGCAACATTAGATCAATGTGGCTCAGAAAATTATTCGCTTTCTGAACATATTCAAGGTTACATTTATTCTTGATTTATGACTCAATATCTAGAGTAACAAGTAGCTTGTCTTGCGTTAAGTGCTTGCTGCACTTGTATACACTGCAGTTTCCTTTCATTTTCTGCCGTTTTTGTCTTTCAGCTGGTCTTTGGAGTTCACCTTTCATTTTAAATCTTTGACCAATGATCATAACTATTGTTGAAGATCATTCCAACTTAATAGTTTAAAATGCTAATTGAACACCTATTATAGATATATTATAATTTCTAACATGATCCGTCATATGAAAGTCCTCTGGGATAGAAATGTGGACCACGCACAAACCCACCTTATTTTATGTTGAAATTATATTTGAATAAACAGAAAAGATAGTGGCAAGTTTCAAATTCCTGACTGCCTGGTCATAGAAAGTTTAATATCATGCCAATGAACTTCAGCTCCAAAACTTAAGCTATTAATTGATGGTTATTATCCCTAAACAACCATATGCTTTTTTGAAGTTTGAAGAATGGCTTGTCCTTTTTCTTTTCACAACACTTCTGTTACCGTACTACAGTTTCTTTTTTACTGTCTTTCATGTTATTCATACAAGAAATTCTTAGGTAGAGCTGGTCTATAAGAAATTTACAAATCAAGCCAATCATGAATAAACATGTATCAGGACCCATTTTTTAATTGTGTATATCACTATTCATAATTGGCTCGGTTTACAAATTTCTCATAAACCAGCAGGTCTGTGGAATAATTTCTCCCTTGCATATATATATATATATATATATATATATATTTATATTCTCCAAATAATGGCTAGAGTCGTAAATTTAATTTCATGATCTTTCATGCTCAGTTGGTGGAGATAGTAATGGAGAATGGTCCTAATGCTTTTGGGATTCCCATGGAATTGAAGAAGGAACTCTTGCTGAATTTACATGAAGCTTCTGCATCAACTGATACAGCTGAGGACTGGGAAGGTTTACCACCAGACCAACTATTATTGCAGTTAGCATCAGCCTGGCGGATTGATATACTACAGCATGACAAGTAGTTCCTAGATTTATGTAGAGGCTATTGGTTGTAAGAATCCATCACATTGTTTTGACTTTTAGCTTGGGGTGATTTCCTTGGAAGTCATTGGATTTTAAATATACGTGAAACTAGAGAAGTGTAATTCTCCTGAAATCTAGAACCAATCAATATTCCTTTTGGAATATTTTGTGTATTTTCTATTTCTAGGTGAAAAATACAATATATGCATATATTTTATGTTTTATTTTTAAATTTTATATGTGCATACTATCTATTGTGAAGAACAAACAAATAGTCATATTAAATTATTAATAACTTGGAATTTTTTTGAGAAGATGTTAGAAAGTCAGAAAACAACGGCATTTTGAGACAATGCCGGAGAGCAGGGCCATTTCAAAGTAGCCAGAGAACAGCCTACAAAGATGAAGACTGGAGCATGGTTGCCGGTGCCTTATCTTCTTTAACAGCTATATCATGGCCAAATAAACCAGTACTCTTCTTGGGTTGATAATTTTCTCTTAAACATTTTTAGAAGCAGTAGATACATAGCTTAGTACTTCACGGGTATGTTTTTGCTCCATTACTGGGTCTAACATAGAGGTCATGTCCAATGGAGTTTCACTTTCTTTCTTCCAAATCTCATTTTCTAGTGTCCGAGTCTCACTTGATCTAGGTTCCACCACTTGTTTGTTTCTCTCCAGTTGCAATTGATACATTACTTGAGAGGGTCCTAGTCCCATTTCCTTGAGTCAGCTTTTCATCTTCTTCCTTTCATATCTCCTTTTCTAGTGTCTGAGTCTCATTGTCTTTGTACCTCTGCAAAAGCCCATGATACAATACTTGAAAGGATCCTAGTCCCGTTTTCTTGAGTCAGCTTTGATTCCTTCCACCAGTTGAGGTACTTCAATGTCACAGAAGGCTTGTAGCATCTTGCAGGAACATAGAAACTAGGGCTTTTTCTGCAATTTGGCTGCAATACAGAAAACTCCCCAGGCAAATCTTGGTCCATCCCAAATTGCATCGCCACTCTATGTGGCATATACTTTTCACTACAATCCAACCCTACAAGCTCATTTGCACACAAACATACTCCAAATGACCTTAACTTCTGTGGCGAATTTAAACCATCAAGGACAAATTGCTCATTGTCTTTGTAATGAGACTCAAAGCACCAATCCTTCAAATCAACAGCAAAAGGGCGCCACTGAAAATTCTCACCTGATTTCAGAACAGACCTTATGAGTGACACACTCGCATTTGAGGTTAACTTGTGCCATCTTGCAGTTCTAGGTTCACCACTTTTAAGTTCTCTAGGACACTTCGGTCCAAGGGTTGGAAACCTCTCAATGGCCCATAGCTGCAAAACTTGAAAATGACCCATCACCGTCACAGATTCCTCCATGGAAGAGAATGCTTGTTCTTTAAGCAACCGAAGGTTCCTGTAGAGACTAGAAAGCATAGCAGGTGCTAGAGCCATTCTCTTCCCTTGAGACAGATGAATCGCACAGGGAACGACATGGGTTCCAATGGTGGATTCAGGGAGAGGGGAAGACAAACCTTGACAACCAAAAGGGAAGGAAACCCCACATGCTCAAGCTCATGACCATTTCCCTCTTCCACGAAGAACCTGATCCATATACCATGGTCTGCTTTCTTGGACTTGCTTTTCACAATTTGCTTTCGAATCTGCTGCATTTTTGCCTCCATCACAAGTAAATCCTCTGTAAGAGAAGTCACAGGCTGCCCAAGTACAGAAAAGCGACCCAGAATCATAACATCTTCCAGTGTGATGGTAGCTTCACCCCAGGGAAAAATGAAAGTGTTCGTTTCTGGACGCCAATATTCCACCAAGGCGAGAATCAAATCAGGGTTACAACGAATTTCACACAGAGTTCAAGATAGCATCACATATACCCGTTTGGTTCCAAATGAGAGCGTAGTTTCCAGCCAAAAAATCAACCCACTCGCTCCATTTCCTCTGGGGTATTCTCCAGCCTTTGAAGTGAACCTGGGGACGAAATCCCTGGCTTTTCTGAGAGGGAGTTTCAGAAGGTAACAAAATTTTTGGAACCTCAGAAGGACCATTAATACTCTTCGCAGATAGTTTTAGGAATCTAGCTAATCTCACAGTGGGTTTTCCTCCCTTTGGAGAAACCATTTCCTTATTTGTTGATTCATATATGCAGAAACGTTCATCTTCATCATGCCATTTTTTACGGAGAAGGGGTTGAGTTTAGTGAGGTTCAGTGAGAAACTATTTCAGAGTGCATTCTGCAGTGCAGAGATTTATATAAATGGGGAATGGCGCTTTGAGATGGATGTATGATGTTTTTAACATATTGTTGAGCTGTTCTTATCAATTAATTGCAGCGTGACTTGATCAGTACGGTTCATATTCTTGTCGCTTCTGCTAGAAGTGGATGGAGGCGGATCATCCCTGTTCTGGCGCGAAATCCTCTCACTTTTTTTAAATCTAGTAATTTTTTTTTTAAATTATCTTAATATAATATTTATAATTTATTATTTTTTTCTTATATATGACCAAATCTTATTAAAAGAAAAAAATATAAACCAGTATTTAATATGGGAAGTTATTAGATCACAACTTACAATTTTTTCACAATAAAAAGGTCATTCTCTTTAGATAATAATACTTCACTAAATTATATGCTATAATAATAATAATGTTTTTAAAGTTATAGGAGTCATTAATGGAATGATATGACATGAAATGAAATAGAATGTAACGACTTGAATAAATTTGTTATTTGATTAATAAAATGACATGATATGAAATGAAATAGAGTGTAATAATTTAAATAAATTTGTTATTTGGAAGTTACAGTAAAATAAATGAAATAAAATAACTTATTAATTATTTTTTTCAAATTATCCCCTATAACATAAATACATGACTAATAATTATGTTAATGTTCACTACATAATATTATGTTATTCTTCTATCCATATTTCTTTATTTTTATTTATTCATTATCTTGTCCATTTTTTTTATCTAATACATTTATTATAAAATATCTATGTTACTTCAAAAATTTTAAAAGACAAACTTAAAAAGTAAAAAAAAAAAAATTGTTGACAAAAGAAAAAGATGAAACTAATCTACATTGTAGATTCTTTTATTCTCTCTTTTTTATCTTAAAATGTCAAGTAAAAGAAAAAAAAAGAGAGGTCATAATCATAATAATAGAAATTAAATAAAATGATTATTAATAATAAGGTACGGATATATTAGTAATTTAACTTTTTATACTACTTTATTCCATCATTGACCTCTAAATTTAGAGGGGCACCAAAATTAGAGTTTTAGATTACAAGAAGGAGTCTTGATGTCTCTCTCTTGTCATCCCATTCCACCTTAAAAAAGACATCCAAACATAAGTTCAATTTATTTTGGTTATTATATTTCTTGTCAGTCCCTTTTAAACTATTCAAACATTGCCTAAAAGTTTAAAAGATTGAAAGTAAAAAGAATTAGTATTATTATTTTGAGTGCGAGGTTTAAAATTTAGGATGTATGATTTATTTATTTATTCTTTTAGATATAGTATCGTGTATGGGAATGGATTAATATGAATTTTAATAATAGATTTTGAGGCACAGATGCTCTCAAAAGATAATTATTTACTTCCACACAAAGTTGTTAAAAGATTAAAGTAAAAGTTCTCCCAAAAAACAAAAAATCTTATAAATTATTTGATTAGCAAATTTGAATAATTCTTTAAATTTCTCACTTAAATTTTTAAAATTGTATGTGTATTCGATCGATTCTTCCATCACATTTTGATACAAGTATTTATTTATATACCATTATTAGACACAACAAAGAGTTATATTGTACATGTTTTTTGAGTTGTATATCCATAAATGGTCTCACATTTATTGATGTTTTTAATATTGACCATTTCCTCTAAAAGAAACCTTTCATATGCTCTCATGTATTCATACATGTGGAGAGAAGAACCATCCCTTTATATTTCAAATTCCATTTAACCTTTTGGTTCTAACAAATGAGATTGCATTAATTCGAACAATTCCTTCAAATAAAATAATTAATTTTAGATATAATTTTTGGTACACTCATTTTAAGTGTACCAGTGCATTCAGTTATAATATAGGATATAATTATAATAATATCAATCCAAAAAATAAATATTACAATTATATTCCTACATTATAACTAGGTGCATTAATGTACTCAAAATTGTGATTGCACTAAAAAATTTACTTTAATTTTATTTTATATTTAAACCTTTGATTTTGTCTAAACAAGCATGAATAGCGTTAAGTAATACACAAAATTACAAGTTAAACAAATTTACAATCTAATTTTCTCAACACTAATATCTTATTTTTTTTAAACATCATTTAATTTATTATATAATTGGTACAGTATTAATGCATGGACAACGTACCATTCAGTTGTAGACAAATAGAATGTAAAGTACCAAATTTAAAAATTATGATGTCTTATATAAAAAATGATTTAAAATATAAGGATTATTTTGTGTATTATGAGAATTTAAAGAAAACCTTTAATATTTGCTAAAATGTAATTTTGGAACAATAAATAAAAAAAGCAAAAGTACATGGGGTTGGGGCTTGTTTTTCTGGGGTTTCAAAACATAATTACTCTCTTGACTTTCCTCCTTTGAATGACATACGAAACGATTGAGGATTTTGTAATATTGGGATTCACACTATGGATGCTGTTTTGAAAAAAAAAATTATTTTGATCCCAACTTATTACCCCTTTTCTGTTTTAGTCTCCCATTGATCATAATTTTTATTTCAATCATATGCTTTTCCCTTAATTAACCATTTTAGTCCTTTTGTTGACTAAAAAAACTTTGATGATATGGCACATTAGCTGTTTATGTAGAAAAAATAAATGCCAAGTGGATGCTAGGTTAACCCTCTAAATAACACAACCTAACCCTTTTGTTTCAGCTTTTAACTTATGGCTTGTGAAAATGCCATTCTCTCCCTCGCAAAAATGATGTGTCATTCTTTGCATGTTCTCTTTGGCAGAATGGCAGGTTCTCTGTTCCCAACATTGACTCCATCAAAGGTGACTCGATGTATGATCTTGCTTGGACTCCATAGACACTCACTAATTGTGTCTTTATCACCTGTTTGTGATTGTGCTCTAACTCCATCAATGTCCTTCGTCCTCTGATCAATAAATAACAACCACGTAATTAATCTACATTTTAATTAAAAAGTACCAAGAAGATCTTAAATGCAGCCTAGACAATTGTCTGACAAAACATTTCTCCCAAAGTTAAGCTAGCACAGACAAAGTTTCCTTTATGTCACCAGCTAGTGATCCTTTCAAAAACATTTGTAAACAAATGTAAAAATTAAACATAAAAAACCTTAGATAGTAAAATCTCATGTTTATTTATGCAACAAGTCTTGATCATCTTGCAAACAGAAAGATATACTGATGGGGGAAGTGCAAGATAGAAAAGCCTTCTTTGAAATCTCTTTATCTAAAAAGCAGAAATCATCCTCAGAGTCATAAGAGCCACTTATATATTTGATCTAAAAGGAAGAAAAAGGGAGAAAATGAACAAATGAATAATTGGGCAATTAGAAGAGAATCTTCAATGAGAGCTTTACATAAAAATGTGAAGGGAGGAGAAAAGAACGATGAAGGGAGAGCAAGAGAGAGCTCGTGGGGTGTGTCAAGTAAGAGAGAGAAAGAGTAAGCAGAGAGATAGAGGGTAGAAACTAGAGTTGTACAAACCCGAGTTGGGTTGGGTTTGTATTGAACCCAAGACCCGGCTTGGTAGAAGTACTGGGCTAGAAAAAAGGGCCCAAGGCCCTAGCCCGACTCGGTGAACCTAGGAAGGAGTCCGGGCTAGGTTCAAGAGTACCGAGTCGGGCTGGGTTATAAATGAAAATTTTTTTTGGTTTGGAATTTTCTCATTTCCACTGCTTTTAGAGGTAAATGCCTTTGGATACTCTTTTGAAGCAATGTATATTAAAACATGTAAAAGCTTTACAATGACTTGTACATGCCCAATATAGATAAATTCAAATTAAAACTTTCGAATAATGAAGACAAAAAATTTTAGAATCAAAATCTCTGGAACTTGAATGGGTTCAATCACAAAATATCATCATTCATGAACATTAAAGTAATCAAAGTAACTTTAAGCAAAAAGAGGCATATCATATTTTGATGAAAACATGTTTATATAATTACTTGTGTATTCCTTACTTGATGCGGGAACCTTGTAAGTCTGATGAAAACAACCTTTCTAATAATTGAAGTTTATGAACATACCCTTGAAGAGTTGAACCAACTATATAATTTGGGTTCTTCTATTCCAAAATTTCAATAACTAAACATACATTAGTTGAAGAAAAAAGAGAAAGAATCTATTATATTAGCAAATAATGGTTTAATGGTTTGCACCTTTTTCACTATTTTCAGTCAAAATAATAAATAGAAAGTCCCTTTTGACATTAAATCACAGTAGGAACGAAACATTAAAGTAAAAGAAGTATAAAGTATAGAAAATCCTTTTATCATGAACTTCTATGTAAAAAGAAGTATAAAGCATGAAACCAATATGCATTCATCCCACGAACCTTCCATATAAGACTAACAACTCCATGACAAGTTTGACATTGTAATATTATGAATATATAAAATGAAAAAACACAAGGATCTCTTCATAATAACTGAGCTAATTATTGTCATAAATATTCCATATGTCAGTCAAATTCTATGCTTTCTGCATAAGTGATTTATTTTAAGAGTTTTAAACTAAGACTGTCAGCATTATTTTACTGTATAATTTTGGTTATTCTATTCCAAAAGAACTTTTCTATTTAAGTAAACCATTCAGTTTAGACAGCAAGTCAAATAGTAATACAAGTCTAAGAAGTTTAGAAATGCTAAAAAAAAAAAAAACACATAAGTCATAAAGCAAATATGGTACTCATAGTACACAACATATATTACATAATGAGGGAATACAAAAAAATATGTCAATCAATGCTCCTTCCATCTCGAGGGGCACCTAAATCTCTAGAAACATATATGAAAACTAAACAAGAGAAAGTTAAGATGTACAATATAAGGAAAAATTAAAGGATAGAAAACTTCGATTAAGGAACTTGCCAATTGTAATACTATCAAATTCTTTAAATTGATCAAAATCATGATCGTTAAAGCTGAAGTCATGATGGGATAGCCAATTTTATGTACATATTAGTGCTTCAGTCATCTTTAGGAATAACGAACTCCTAAGCACATCAAGCACACGTCCGCTGATGCTAAAAGCTAACTCAAAAGCTACAGTTGACATTGGCATAGTTAGCACATCTCATGCAATAAGTGAAAGCACCTTGTACCTTATAACATTTTCTTTCCACCATGCCAATATATTAGAAGGATCATTACTAATTATATCAGCTTCAAGATACCTTTCTATCTCTGTTTTCTGATCTGAACTAGATTTGGACTTCTAAGAGGACCACCATTTGTGTTGGGGACTTGTGGGGAAAATATTTGTCGTTGGCAGTGTATCTATATCAATGACAACCGAGCTCGCACTATCTTGTGGAGTTTCTGGTGGGTCATCAATAACCCCTATAGAGTATATCTTATACAAGCGATATAATGTGTCTCTAACCTTATTCTTCATTGCCTCACATGCCTCCCCATTAGGGTACATATATGCAAAAGTAACATTAACATGGGCTAGCTTGTATCAAGGATCCAATATCACCCCAATGATAAGCAATTGATTAATGTTTTTTGGCTTCCCCTAATATTTGTCATACTTGCTTTTCATACTACTAGCCATAGTGCAAATAAGAAGATCTCGATGCATAACACTCCGTAATTGCATGGTATGAATAGTACAATGTCATGAAAGCATCTATTTGATGTCACATATAGTGATCAAGACAACCACAATGTAATGTTATAGTATACTTTCAAAAACTCAACAAATATAGTAGTAGTACCCTAATCATCATTATTAAGTGGCCCAATCTGATTACTATCTTCCCTAAAGTATGCCCTAAACCATTCATCTTCATATTCTATCCTTTCAAAGATTGTTTGGAATTTCATGGCATGTTCTAGCATCAAGTAAGTGGAATTCCACTTAGTTTGGACGTCCAAGCATAAAAGACTTTTTGATTTGATTTTCTCCTTTTCAACAAAGCTCTTAAACCTTTGTAACCTTGCAAGTGAAGACCTCACATATCTTACTGCATTTTGAATAGTAGTTCTGGAGTTATTTTAATCCCTCAACCTATCACCCATAATTAGGTTCAAAATATTACCACAACATCTTACATGCGGATATTCCCCAAATAAATCACTATGGTGTCATTGGAGCTTGCATTATCAATAGTTATAGTGAACAATTTTTCAATCCCCCTGGCCAACAAACACTTTTCTATTATCTTACCTATTATGTCACCTCTGTGATTCTTAATAGGACAAAAGTTAAGAATGCGTTTTTGCAATTTCCATTGCTTGTCAATAAAATGAGCTGTAAGACCCATATAATTAAAGTTCCGAATTGATGTCTAACAATCTGTAATCAAACAAACACGGGAACATGATTGTTTTCAATAATTGCTTAAGCTTTTTAGATTCATCAAAGAAAATCTTATATAATAGTTTCTTGTAACGGCCACTTTCGATGGAATGGGAAATCTAGGGTCCAGTCTAGCGTTGTATTTTCAAAACCCATACCCTTCCACCACACAAATGGCATCTCATCACATATCACAAATTCAGCTAGACTTCTTTGACATTCCTCATAATTTTACACGAGAGGAACCAAGCTTTTTGGTTGAGCACCTCCTAAAGGTTCAAGTAATACTAACATGGTTTGTTTGTTTTGTTTTTTTTTTTTCTTCTGAGCCCTATGTGGATGCTTTTGACATCTTGCCAAATGTTTCTTTAGAGAGTTAGTACCATGTTTATTCGGGTCATAGGCATATGAAGCATTACAATAATTATAAGTCATTCTAATTTCTCTGTTGATTTCTTCTAAAGGAAGCTTCACAAAATGCTCCCACACATCAAATTTCTTTGCAACTATTTTCCTCTTTACAATAACCACAATAAATTCAACAGCCAATGCAGAGCCATATGTATGGGGATTTGCCTTAAAAGGTATGGGATTTTCTGGGGTAGGAACACTGCCACTTTGGGATTGGCTTATGGCTTGGATTTGTTGCATATTGTTTTGGGGTTGGTCCATGGCTTGGGGTTGTTAGATACTTGGGTCTCCCATTCTAAACACTTGATACACATTGCATACAAATTCCATATTATGTGCTAAATTTTATATTTTACATACATGTTTGTATTCCAATCAAAAGCAAAGATGAAATGAGGGAATATACATTACACATTGGTTTGTTCACAAATGAGGAAAGTTTTTCCTCTTTATTTTTCCTAATCTTGTAAATTTGAGCTATAATGTCAAGATATTATTGATATAGACATACCCTTTGAATGGCATAATCTTAAAATACTGTTGATAAAGGAAAAGCTTTGCTGCAAAGGCATATCATTGATGCTAATATGTGAAAGAGTTCATTAATATTTTGGCTATATCAATTTTACATACTTGTTCATTGCTATAGGGTAGTCAGAGTTACAGAGATGCCGAGATGGAGGTGGAGGCGTGGAGCGCTGAGCTGCTAATTGAGTTTCAGAGCATCACAGATATCGAGTGGCCGCGACTTGTGAGAGAGAACGAAAGAGAACAAGCAATAATGATAAAGAGCAAGCACAGTGGTACTATGAGCGAGTTGGAGAGTGATAGAAAACATCAGAGCAATGTGCTAACCAGTAGTGTGGTGCAACACAAGACTGCGAGGCAAATGAAGAATGAAGCACTAAAATGAAATAGGGATTGAGGGAAGAATGAGCAACTCTGCTAAGGTTCAGTCACATTTTCAGGTAAAATGAAATTGGGATACAGACCCGGTGGTTCTTCCTTTTTTCCCCGATCCCATTTTCACTCCGGCCCGCCTTGGCCCTTTGTACAACCCTAGTAGAAACAAAAAACGTAAGAGGAGAGAGCCAGAGAGATAGAAACAAAAGGATAAGCAAAATGGGAAGGTAAGATCCTTAATTTAAAGATTAAAGAATAAAGACTACAGGAGGTGGAGCAGCAATGGGAATGAAGTTAAAGAAAAGTATGGAAGAAGAAGAATGGAACAGTAAGGGGAGCACAAGACAGAGTTGAGAGGGAGAGAATAATGAAAGAGAGGATGGTATAAGAGGAAAGAAATGAAGAGAATGTGAGTATGGGTGATTCGGATCGAGTAAAGGCTGGAGATTGAGGGAGAAAATAAGATCAATAAAGAACTTGGAGGTTGAAGCAGAAAAATAGATGAGACTTTGAGCTGAGGAGAGAGACTAACTAAACACAAAACTCTCATATTTCTTTAGTGAGAAGGACAAAAAAGAGAAGGAATAAAGAGGATGGTTTGAATCAAGACACCTGTTTCGTGATTGAAGAATAGAATGAATAAGAGAAAGCACGACTGAGAGAGCTTGAACTAGTAAGGGTGTTGACATTGTCTTCAAGTGTTCAGGTATGTCTTTAAACCATTACTATGCTTCTTTTTGTGCTGGATCACCTTCGTCCATATTCTTCTGTCCTAATCTTTGTGAACTAATTTAAGGTTAAGTTTTTTGCTTAATTTTCTTTTTTGGGACCAAATGGGTATGAGATTTTATGTTATTATTGATGCTTGGGGTTTGTTTCAACAATTCTAGACTTGGTAATTTTGTCGTGCCTAATTTATAAAATGATAATTGGTGATTTGGTCTATAGATGTTGCAAGATTTTATTTAGGACTAATTATATGCTAGGAAAAGGTGCTGATGTTGCCATCTTAAAGCTTGTTTTATTCAAGCATAGGCTCTTTATAATATATATATATATATATATATATATATAATTATTACTTTTATCATGTTCATGGCCAATTGGTTGGAGTGAAGACATCATCATTATCTTTGTTGTCAACTTTGATAAGATGGTTAGCAATGTTGAGATCTATTTTGTTATGCATGACAAGTGAATGATGTGATGAAGACATCATGGCTTGTTGGCTGATTTAGGTTTCAGTTCACGTGGTTGGATTATCAAATGATCATTGTGTGATTATTGTATAAAGGATATCTACACACTTGGTGACGTGTCTTGGCAAAGTTAAAGCCCTGAATGTTTTTCCTTATTTTATTTTTATTTATTTTGTTTTATTCTATTTCATTTTTTTTTTTTGATAATTATGTGTGTTGCTATTAAGTGAAAGGGAAGATGCATTAATTAAAGGAGTTGGTTTAACAAAAATGAAATGAGAATAATACCATTCATGTCCACAGATTATGCTTCACAAATATACTTAATTATAATTTAAAAAGCTAGTCTGGCCCAATGAGTTTGGCAAAAAAAAAAAAAACCCCAAACGAAAAAGTTTGATTTGTAAAACGGGCTCGGCTTGGACTTTTTTTAAAGTTTGGCTCAAGCCCAAAAAGTTCGAATGAATACTTTTTTAATTAATAAAAACTTATTATATAAAGAAAAATTTAGTGTAACGTGACATTTTGATAAATAAATAAAAATTAATACCTCTTATTTAAAAGATTTATGTTAATACAACAGCTTATTTGTATTTATAACTTATCTATATATGATTTTATATGTAATAATAACAATTATTTATGGTATTTATTTCAAACTTTAAGTAACAAATTGATTTGATCATTATTTAAAAAGTCTGATTAGGCTGACTTTAAAAATACGAATAAAAGCCTAAATAAAAAAAATCTGACTAAAATATGAGCTTAACTTATTTTTTTGAACCCAAATTCAAGTCTGACTTCTAAAAATTTGATCCGATGATTAGGTCTATTCTCCTTTGGTTTAATACTCACTCATAATACTCACGTTGCATTAAATTGGGAAGTGTGGTTTCTTTGACTTGCAACATTAAGTCCTATGCTTTATGACTGCATTATTAACTTTTTTTAATTATTATTATTTTTTTAGCACTCTGTTTTCCTCTTGAATAAACGAAATCATGGGAATCGTAACAAAAAAAAACATGTTGGAAATTATGGGGAGGTGGGTTTTTAAGTCAAAAGATAATAAGGGGGCTGAACATGAAAGAAAAAAGATGATAATAAAAGTAACAAAAATGAAAATGGGACAATTTTCAATCACGTGAAAGTAACCAATTTCTATCGAGAACATTTTTACTCATTATGGAAATCAAGGGGAAAAGAACATAGATTTTAAAATAGATTATCTCACCCATACAAGCAATTTTTCAATTCGTCATTAGATATGTTTGCCCTTGCATAACCATAAATATGAACTTTATCTAATGATAAGAATCCCTGAAAATAAATTTAACAAAATTCAGAAAAGTTAAAACTGGTTTGTTGAAGAGAAACAAAAGGCTTTTAGAAAAAAATTGTTAATACTCCATATAAAAGAATTTAGTAGATATATTCTTTTTTCTTTTAATAGAAATAGTTTGGAGTAAAAACTTAATGTTAGACGATAAGCAAGTAGACAATATGAATAGTCATAAAGGTTTCAACTAGAGCCCGAACAAAATCATAAGACCTTGAGATACTTTCCATTACAACTTTTCCTTTAGTCCTTTAATAGTATGATCATCTATATTACATCCTTCTTTTGTTGTTAGCTATAGTTCTATATCACAACTAATATGAATAGTTAATTTTTTTTTTCTCATCTTACATAAATTGAAGGACATCAAACCTAACGACATAAGTGAAAAAATGCAGGAAAATGCTTCTTCTTAGCTAGATCACTAGAAGCACCAAGCACAACAATGGAAGGAGACCCAGTTTCAGGCACATCTTCATACCTTGCCGTCTAGCCACCGTCGATAGAGTCGATGCAGGGAAACAAAGAACCCGCCATCCAGCCAAAGAGAACACACAAGGAATAGCACACCATTTTCGCAAGAGAGAGAATGACGTTTTTGCTAGCCACAGGTTAAAAGTTGAAAAAAAGAGTCAGAGGGTTGTGTTACGTAGGGGGTTGACCTGGCATCCACGTGGCACTTATTTTTTCCACATAGGTAGCTAACATGCCACATCATTAGAATTTTCTTAGCAAATGGAAGGACTAAAACGATTAACTAAGAGAAAAGTGGAAGATTGAAATAAGAATTATAATCAGTAAGGTACTAAAAAAGAAAAAGGGTAATGAATGGGGGACCAAAATAAGTATTTTTTTTCTAAAAAAAATAATGAATACATAAAAAAAATATTAAACTCTAAATCCCAAATGGAAAGACTAATACTAATTAGTGAGATTCTAATTTGATAAAGTTTGAAAATTCAAAAGTGGTTAAATTTGATATAATTTAGGCTATTAGATAAAAATTAAATGATTTAAAATTTTAAAAATCATTAAAATTGTTTTTTTAATGTTTATTAAAATATGAACCATAGTATGAAATTTAATGACACATATAATTTTAAATACAATAAATATACTTAGAAATATATATATATATATATATATATACATACATACACACTAAATTTTCTATTCATTCTTGTTCATTAGGAACTATCCTCCAAAAGATTTTTTTTTTCTTTTTATTGTTTGCATTATTCATGATATGATTTTTCCAACTATAACTTTTAATGAAGTAGGAAAAAATTAAAATGGAAAATGAAAAAGAGTTGAAAGAAAAGCCCAATTTTTGAAGAAAAACCAAATAATAATGATAAGAAAAACACGAAAGAATAATGCATTGAAAATATAGGCAAGAAGAAATGAAAATAAGAAAGGTGGCCTTTTAAATTGATTAAGACTGAACATCAATTTAGTTGATCCAGTCAAGCAAATCAATTGAAAAAATTTATATTATTTAATTGGGACAGGTCAGCTTTGAATTGACATAAGACTGGGCCTGACTTGATTGAGGTATTTTTTTACTAATTTTTTTATTTATAGAAACTTTTATTTATAATAAATATTTATAGTATTAATTCTCTTTAAATTTTAATAAATCTTAATAAAAAATAAAAAAATAATTTTAAATCACTTTTCATTCTAAATTTTAATTTTATTTTTCATTTCCTTCTTATTCATTTCAAGTCTTTTTTTTTTTTCTATTTTTTGATGAAAAATTTGTTTTTGTTAATAAAAAAAAATAGTTTTAATAAAATAAAAATATAACAATAATTAATTGACCTGGCCTGAATCCAGTGGTGACTTAACTCGGCTTAGTCATTTACCAGACCAAAATTGGGTCAGGTTTTAAGTTTTAAAAAAAAAATGCAACCTAAAATGAAGTCAAGCCCTTGAATAATGTAAAAGTTTAGCCTAACCCAAACTTTGTGCACCCCTGAAATTGATGCATTATTCTTTCATCTTTTTTTATTATTGTTTATATTACACACATTTAGTTCTTTCAATCTTTCTCTTTCGAATTTTTGCTGCATAATATTGTACTATAAAAATTACAAAAACATAATAAGAGATTATAAAGATATCATAAAATTGCAAAAGATAAGGAATTGTTATAAAATACTTTTTATACCAAGAATAGACATAATTTATGATCTATGTATTCTACAATTGTTCATTGTGTGTGGTAATTCTTTTTTGACCTTTAATATTTTCTACATCTTTCTTTTTATTATAATTAACAGTTCTCACTTTTTAATTAAGCGAACTCATTTTTTAACATTGTAGATATCATTAAGAATTTTTTTTCCTATAATATTTGCATTATCCAATCTTTTAATAATTCTACACATAATATTTATTTTAACTCTTAGGCAATTAAAATCAATTGACAAAAAGTAAGAGCCACCAAACTTAATGATAATTAGTTATTACACTCTGATTATGTCAATAATAATAATAAAAAAAACGTTTCTGCCATTTTATATATAATTATCTTTTGTTTATTATTTGTTTTCCTTCTCATCATTTTTCCTTCTCATCATTATAATAATGTACTCATACTCTTTATATATGATGTGGAAGTCTGTTACTTTTTCATTTTTGACAATTAATAATATACTTTATTTTAATGTAATTTAAAATCCATGTATTTAACCATAGTCAATTATACATGATAATTCTCAACAATTTATATTACTTGTTAATATTCTCCACGTGTATCTTTTTATTATAGATAATAACACTCACACTTTAGCTAACCGTATTATTTCAAAATGAACTATTTTTAGACGAGAGCAATTTGTAATAAAAATTAACAAGTAATACATTTTTAAATTCCAAATTAAATTTGTGCATATTTTCCAATTCAAAAACCATGTAATTTTAAAAGGTCTTGAGAAAAATAAAAGTAATTCACCCTTAACATATTGAGACATTCTTAAAATATTATATAATACTATATTTGATGCAATGCAATACACCTTTCTTTATTATTTTTAGCTTTATTTTACACACGTGAGGATCCAATAAGCGATTGTTTTCTTCATTAATATATGAGAATTATTAAATTTAGATTTAATGACCCTTAATTTTTATATAAAATATATTTTTTAAAATTTAAAAATAATTATTTTTATAAACAAATATATATATTTTAATATTTTAAATTATTTTTTCGAAATTTACTTAAAAAATAATAAGCTCTAAAATATACAAAATAAAATGTGAAATGTTAAAAATAATTCAATTTTTTTATTTTTTAACTACATATCATTTTTTATAAAAATTTAAAATATGAATATATATATTTATTTATAAAAAATTATTTTTTTATTTTTTAAAAATATAATTTATACAAAAATGAAAGATCATTGAATCTCTGTTTACTACAAAAAAACAGTCCCTCCAGTATTATTGGATCCGAATTCTATTTTACACCATATACCATTACACTGATAGTAGACATCCAAACTTCGGAGTTTTCTTGACTTATAGCACATTTCATATAGAAGGGTCTATAATATCCTTCATGGTATTTCAAACAAAACAGAGATTAAGAGCAAGTCAGATTTATAAATATGCCTCAAAAATTCAGTTCAGAAAGGAAATTTCCTTTCACACATCTAATTGATTCATCATCCTTGCCCTCTGTTTTCTCATTTGTCAATCAAATGAAATACTCCAGTAAAAAAGCAAAATATACACTGAATCAGTCATCCGATACATGAACCAGCTTAAATGGTACGAAAATTGCTATAAAAGAATTGTTTCCCACCTACTACTGAGACATTGAAAAAGCACGAAATGAGCTGAACTGATCTCCCATTAGTTAAATCTAAGAGGGTAGATTGGCAAGAAGCCACTTGCCTCAGAGATCAACAAAATGGTATAGAAGTTGCAGACCCAATGGTAAAGGGATCTATGCCTCAAGATTATGAACAACAGGTGGGACAGAGAAGGACCCAATAGGAAAACCCTAAAGAGAAACCTCCATGTTTGGTAAATTGATATTGCGCAGCTATGACTCAAAACGCTTCCATGGGGTTAGAGGAAGGCGATCTTAAGGGCTGCGCTTATAGAATAAGCGTATCCATGGCATAGTCAAGTAGATTATGACTATTTGGACTCAAAATTTTAACTTGTCAAATTGAATGCCAAATGCTCTTACATAATATGATGATAATCTCTGACAATAACTAAGCACGATGCTTCAACAGAGGAAGATTATGAATGTTTCTTAAATCAAGTTCACAACCTTGAAGACCTTCCTCTCTCTCTTTGAGAACAATGAATGATAGGTTAACAGATCTAAACATCCCTCAGATTCGATTTCTCCTCAATAAGTTCAGTCCACTACTTTTAATATTAAAACAAATCATCACAGGGATGCAGCAGTGAGGTCAATTTAATATCAAAATCCTCACTTTGGAGCAGAACAAACCTAAGGACAGATATCATTGAGAATCACTCCCCGCCAATGAGGTACATAATACATTAGCCATCATAATAACCATTATACTCTTATTAGAACTCGAACGGTACTAGCAATGAACAAAGCTTCAACCACGAAATCAGGCAAACAGATGAGCACGGAGCTTGACAGCCAAATTTATACCACTAAAGCAAACTATTCTCTACATGAGCAGTAAAATACCATGAGTCAATAGAGTTTCTACTTTTAGCATCATAACTAGAGAGCAGAAGAATTATTCAGCGGACGAGAAGAACGAAAAGATAACCAACTAACAGACAATTTTCAAAAGCCTTATCAGTTTACAGTGGAAAGAGAAGAGCTAACTGAACATCGAACACATTTTCTAGGATATCAAACGCATTTTCTCGGTTACCCAACGCAGGTGTACGTACTGGGCTACCGTAGATGACCAAAGCACAAACTTAGAACGGCGCAATGAAGATGCGAGAAGGGTTCGGAAGATATTTATGGGTAGGTTTATAAGATGAGTTACCGATTTAGTCCCTAATTATTTTATTTAATTTCATCTCAGCCCCTTCGACGCGTTGGGCTACTTAACCCGCGAGATCAACCAATAGCTCTCGAGTCTCTACGACTCTACCATTGTCGTGTGTCGGTGGAATATTGCAGGCACTGTAAAACAAAACCCTGAAAGAAAAAAAGCGTACGAAGAAGTTGTTATAGGGCGTTTCTTGACGTCTGCTCTCTGAAGGTGAAAAAGGACTCAAGTATGGAAGCTCTGAGGCGGAAGAAGCTCGAGATGGGAATAACTCTTATTCTGTTGATATACTTCATTTTGGGTGCTAGAGCTTGGACCGGTGAAATCCATGGCAGAGTTGTTTGTGATGTCTGCGGTGATTCTTCTATCGGACCTGAAGACCACGTCCTCGAAGGTCACTCTCACTCTCTCTCTCTCTCTCTCTCTCATCCTCTTCAAGTGGCACTATTCTTTCAATTATGTGTCATTGTGAGTAATTTGTTGAACTGGGTTTCTATATTTGTAATGAAATTCATCCGCTTTTTTATTGATCTATATCGTTTTTCGTCAGTTGCTTGACCTGGTTGATGATACAGCGTATGCGAGCTTGCTGAAGTGTAATTTAATTATAATTAGACCGTGGAAATTGGTTCGACAAGAATCTTATTTTAAGTTTACTGCGTTTTTATCTAGTGGATTACGTTTCAAAGCCATTGCATATTTGCCAATTTCTTGCTTACCTGAAATTTTTATTTGCCTCGTGTCAAATTTAGAGAATATTCAATTTAACATTTAACACAAGGCCATGGATTGAACTATTATGTTTGTTAGAACTTCAGGCAAAATGAGGAACATGTTACCAGAACTTGTTTATCAAGTTTTATGAATAATCTCAACATCTACGAAGAAGCCTCTAGGATTGATGATGACATGCAATGTTGCTTATCTATTTTCATTAATCAGAGGATGAGATTGCTTTGGTTTGATTTGATGAATGGATCTGCATATGCACATAAGAATTGCATAACCTCTGATGAGAATATAAATGTTATACGGTTTTTTCTGATTTAATTTGTGGAACATTTCTGTTTTTGACCTAGTTTTATACCATCTGTTTCATATCAATAAATACTGCAATTGAAGTTTTATCCTTTTGATTTGGTCATTTAACTGATGTCATTTTCAGTCACAAATGATTTTCTTAATCTTTGGATTTTGTTGGACGCATTTCACCTCTTCAATCTTATATCCGCTTTATATGTAAAATTTGTTATTTATATTGAAATAGAATTTTTTTTTTTTCCATCTCATGATTTAGTGTTTAACTTGGTTGTTCTTGCAAGCCTTAAAGAAGTATTTGATAGCCTGCTTAAAGCTTGCTGCTTTGTTTGAGTGACATAACATCAGTGTAACCAAGCACCATCCTATCAAATCCGTAACTTTTAATAACTGGCATAGCCATCCTTCTTGAGAGGAAAATTGATTTACTGACTGAGTAATTAGCATCATGGCAAGTATTGAAGTAGGGAAGAAGAATTGCATTATGCTATTAGAGCCTTCTGAATCATTGGGATACCCTTCTAATATATTATTACATTTAACTTGTATAACTCTTAATTGTCTCTCAGAGATTATTTGGAATGGCTCCAGACCTATTTAGCATGGAGACATTAGATGACACATGGCATGGGGGCACAGAAACTCGTATGAATTAGGACTCAATGTGCTGTTGACACTAACAAGTAGTACTATAACAAGTTCTCTGTATTTTCCTTTTAAAACTGAACGCTCTCTCTTAGGATAATATCAAATTTTCTATTATCTTGAATAGCTCAAAGCAAAGCTTGAAAACAGTTTTTCAACAATCTTTTACAACACTTGTGCTGTCATTAACATAGACGTATCTACACCCATAATATTTTGGGTCACCTGTCTACATGCCACAAAAGAAATTTCAGGTTGAGATAAATGTACGTAGGAGACTGTCCTGCTAGTCTAGCAAGTGACTTCATTAGAGAGTTTGCATTGGAGCCATCTGAGTGTTGAATATTTTCAAGACCAAACTTATTGGAATAACCTCTTTGCTGGAGAGAATGTGAACCAAGAGAAGTTGTTGTGTGGGTTGACTTTGCAGGCACTAGTTGTCTCATTAGCTAGACCATATACTTATGAACGGTTTGATATATTGGAATAATCTCTTCCTCCGTCCCCCCTTTCTGTACTCTTTTCTGTTCCCAATCTCATTTGAAGTAAGTTGCAATCTACAAAATTTCCCCTTCTGTTTGAGTGATTGGGGAACAAGGGGCAGTTCAAAGGTTTCCCTTATAATTATCTGATTTATTTTTATTTTCGCAATTGGTAAAATACTAGGCAAACAATCTGAAAATTTGGAACTTTTAAGTTCCCATCTTAAAAATCCACTTATATCACTGTAATATCATGCAAACATCTTAGAATTTTTGTCTCAGCAACATTGCATGTTGATTCTGTGACCTAAATGAAATTTATGTTGTCTCTAGCGGCACAACATGAGATTTCTTTTTCATATATGGTATTCCGTATTTGATTTCTAAGTAGCAATATTGTCACATTTTAACCATTTGATGTGGTTGATACTTCTCATCTTGATCACACAATTCCTTTAATTAAACAGTAAAACAACAGCGTAATATCAATGCGATTGTTCTCTGGAACTAGTCCCTTTCACTGGTAAGAAAGTGAAAAACAAAATGCATTTCAAATGCTCAATGCAACCAAGGATCTGTTCAATAGATTAATTATTAACATGATTGTATCAATATTCAGTCAGATTCTAAAAAATGTGCTTGTGATTGCTTTGAGGCAGGTGCTGAGGTTGCTGTTCTTTGCATCACAAAGTCTGGGGAAGTTCTAAATTACCAGGCGTTCACTGATGTTAGGGGAATTTACACTGTGGCAGAGACGATGCCAGAGAGTGATCGTTGGGATGCCTGTCTTGCTCGGCCAATTAGTAGCTTCCACGAGCACTGCACCCATCTTGGCGAGGGCAGCTCAGGGATGAAATTTAGCTACAATCACCCATCCGGTTATTCCCACACCGTCAGAACTTTTGTTTACCGGCCTTTAAGTGTTCCTACTTACTGCAGTTGATGTGATCTGGCCTTGCGGCAAAGCTAGTGGGGACCGTGCTTGGTTGAACTACGAGGAAAACTAAAGAGTTTATGCGTATATATTATGCCATATGTGCATATATAGTGTTGTCTAATTTGCATTTCTATAGAGCCTAATCAAAGTAGAGGTGTGAAATGTGATCAAAAGACTTGTGAATGTCAGAAAATATTAGGTGGTAATAACATAATTGTATGGTAAATGAGGTGTTGTGCTAGTTCAATAAAATCATGATAGAGTAATTTAACCAAATTAAATTATGTGAATTTTTTTTTATCATGATTTGATTGGGCTAGTATACCACCTCATTTGTCATGTGTTATTATTAGTTAATATTTTTTCGTGAATGTCATTATCATTGACACTAATGCAAGATATTGTACTGAAAATGAATGACTTTTCATTTTTGGCTGCTGAAAATGGATGGGTTTACAGTTTGTTGTTCTTAATGGAATATTGTAGATGGGATATTCATATTTCAAGTTACTTCTGCAATTACTTTATTCACGGTGATGCACAGTATCACAACTTTGGTCAATAATAAAACTTTTTCAGGCTAAACTCAAGTGCCAACTATATGGGTGATTTTGGCGTTTAATGCACTATTATCTTTGTATATTGTATAATAAGGTACAGAGGGTTTTGAAGAGAGTAGTTGGGGTATTCGTTAATATGACAGCTAGATGGAGTGGTTTGGGGTGGAACGGGAGACAACAACACTATTCTCTTGAAAATTTAATTGAAGAATAATTAATAACTCATTTCTGACTGTTTGCATCTTACGTTGTCATTAATGAGGAAGGATGGGGTTTAAAGGGTGAAATTTCTATTATTGGTTGATGGGCAAGCTAAGACTGCTAGGAAAGGAAATAAAAATTAAAGAACTCAAATCATATGAAACCTTCAAATTTGAAGGGATTTAATAATGGAGTTGTGGGGTGCAATATGATGATTCAAATCCTTGTTAACCCAGGCTTCCCATTTGCTTTTAATAATATGCAAATAATATGTTTGATTTAATGTTTAAGAGGTTTGAAAATTTGTATGAATGAAAATTTATTTTATAAATATTTGACATTTGATTTTTTAAAAAAAATTAATTGTGCTTTCTAAACTCTTATTTGTACAAATATAAAAAAAAATAGTTATTCTTACATTAAATAGACTATAAGTATTCAATAAATGATTAGGATATTCAACTCTCATGTCTCAATCCCAAATCTTCCTCAGATCAAATTTCAATACTTTGATACTTGCTATGACAATTATTATAGAAAAAACACAGAAACTATAACTTTTTTTAAAATGTTAAATTCTTATAAATTTTTAATAATACGAGGTTCTAATTATGTCTTAATCTCATATAGGTAACACTGAACATCTAAAATATTAATACGTCACGTACATCTTCCATCTCTTCCAAAGACAAAAAGAATATTGGTCCCATTGCTTCAAGCACACAACAGCCTTGCATTCTACTTGTACGCATGCCTAAAAATCAGCATTTTCGGACCAATTGATGCTGAGCATCTGGCTCTAGTTCCGGGTTGATTTTGATCCACAAAATGAATATTCGGATTTTGGAGAGAGGATCTTCATTTTGTCGTCAATGGGTGCCTCTCTTTGTCATTTTTATTCTTTCCTGTCTTCCAATTGATCAAATTCACAAATATTTCTTACTTTCAATTTTTTTTCTTAAAAAATATATGTTATCACATGTCTTATAATTTTTTTCTTGCCATGCTTATAATTAAGTATCTGGGTGAATAAAATTTCCAACTTACCTTGTTGGAAGTAAATACTGTGTCACTAAATCATTCAAAACATTTATAGCACACATAATTGCATTCTAGTCAGTAGTCCCAAGCCTAAGGCTTTCCCATTTTCTCAATTTGACTTTTTTAAATATTTTAAATTTTGAAAAAATATAAATATATAATGAGCAAATTCACTTAAATGGCTGGTTTTATTTAAATATGTGAGACTCACTTGAATTGTGAGACCTATTCACTCTGTGGCTTTATCTTTTTAAAATTTGAGAGAATTCATTCACATTTTTTAATGCTGGTTTGATTTGCTAAATAATATAACATAAAATAAAATAAAATATAAAGCCTAAAAGAATATATCCCAATAAAATTTTAGTACTATACTCAATTAAAGTTGAGAGAGTAGGCAAGATAGGGTACGATCAAAGTATAAATTTTCACTTATTTTTATACAATTAGGTCTAATTAAAATTTTTTAAAAATTGATTAATAATACAATAATAAATTATATTAAGTAGAATTGATTAAAATTAACCCTATAAACTTATACAATATAGTGTTCACCAAATACTTAATAAAAATAAACTACATCATTCATCCAACCTTACTTGATATGCCAAATGATTTATCATAAACATTCAAGAAGAGCAATAAGTCATTAGTTTAGTGTGGTATTTATCTTGGCAGATATATTGTCTTTTGTCTCGTCCTCTTCCTTCTCTTCTCTTTTCTGATTCTCTTATTTCCTCTTTTTTAATATTTTATAAACAAATATTTTCAACTCTATTTTTTTAAATTTATGGATATTAGTCTCTCTATTTTTTCCCCTCAAATTTTTTTGTTTTTATCTAATCCTTTAATCTGTCGTTTACCACAGTTATGAACGTTTTTCTGACTTTTATTTTATCTTGACGGCAAAATTAAAAGATTTTACCTTAAAGTTTATGACTCATTTTGAGTTAAAATCTTTAGTTCTATATATATATATATATATATATATATATATATATATATATATATATATATATGTTTGAAACTCACGACTTTACGTTATTGGAAATTTGACGATTAAATATATAAAAGAAATGAGTCATTGTTGTAACACGAAGCATGATAAAAAAATTCTAGTGGTATTTTTGGTATCGCTGATATATTTCATTTTTAAAAATAAATTAAGCTTTATTTAAAATATATATATATTTCATCACTAGTGAACACGAGAGGATTAACTTTTGTAGCTGAAATTAATATTATAGTCTTGTTAACATACAAATTTAAATAAAAAATTATAATTAATATGTCCTAAAACAGGATTTGTTCCATTTGGTTTGATTGAATGATTGTGTTAATTTGAAAATTATAAATAATACTAGTTTGGATCTTGTTGATGCTTAATTGCAATTAAGTTCAGTCAATTATTTTTTAACAAAATTCATAAACAATTAATTCGGATTAATCCATTAAGCAATAACTACCTTTAATAAACTTGATTCAATCATGTTTATCTAAATCTCATGAATTAATTAAATTAATAAATTTTACTAATTATTCCTTCTACCAAAACTCATGTCAATTGATGTGCATGCAATCAAATATTCAAATAATTCTCCATAATTAATGTAATTAATTATTAAAGTTCGTACATGTGTACTAACTTCTCTTCCTTTAAGTATTAAACATATTCCATATTAATATTAATATAAGGACTCTTCGAATAACACAACTTTTTCACTATTTAAGGAAAAAATTAGTTCAAGCCATTGCTTGGTGAGGGAAAGGTTTTTAATATCAAGAATTTTAAAGTTGTCCAAGCGAACTACAATTACTGCCCAGTGTTTGGGGCCTTGAAAACTTTATTTCTTCTCTTGTAACAATAGACAACGACTTCTCTAACAGAATTTCAAAGCACAATTTTGAATTTCCCTGCTTCAAACAATTGAAGAATTAAGTAGGAGATACATCGGCTTTTTTATCTATATGTAATAAAAAAATATTAGAAAAAACCAAATCCCAATAATATAAAAAATAATACAAGAAAATGCTATAATTTAGGGGACTTGGAATGAATGATTCCAAGTTTCCTTCAATTTTAAAAAAATTAAAAAATGTGAAGTCAGAATGCGATATTTTGAGTCCAAAAAAAAAAACTGACTCCATCTTGCAGAGTGTTCAAAGGAGAGTGGTGTTGCTTATTGAGTGAGAGAATTGATAATTTTCAGTGAAAAAGGGATAAAAAATTGGATTCATGAGAAAAAAAATAAAACGTTTTCAGAATCAAATAAGAGGGATCTTTCTCCAGCAATGAAATAGGGCTATCGAATTTATTTTTTATAAAATATATTTTTTAAAAATTAAAAATAATTATTATAAATAAAAATATATTTATATTTTAAATTATTTTTTCATACATAATGATATCTAGTTAAAAAAATAATAAACTTTAAGATATACAAATTAAACTATACAATGTTAAAAATAGTTCAATATTTTTATTTCTTTAACTAGATATCATTTTTTATAAAAAAAATTAAAATATTAATATATATATATATATATATATATATTTATTTATTTATAAAAATAATTTTTTTTATTTTTTTAAAAATATATTTTATAAAAAATTTAGAATTATTTCATTATTGGAAAAAGATCCCTCCAATAACCACTAGAGGGGATCCAAACTCCACCTTTTGTCCCTCTGTGATGTAAAAGGAAAATGATCAATTCTCTCACTTAATAAGTAGCGTCTCTCTACTTTGAACACTCTGCAAAATGAGACAACTTTTTTTATGGGACTCGGAATATCACATTCCCTTAAAAAAAGAAATTAAAGGGAATTGGGAATCATTCATTCCATGTCTCCTAAATTATGATTGAGATCATCTCCCATGGTTTTCTCCGATAAAATCCCTAACCGTTCATTACTTCTATGGCTAAGATGCAACCGCACAATTTGGAAGATTGAAACATACCATTTCACTTGAGTGAAATGGTGTGTTTCAACCTCCTTTTTTTTTCTTTTTTTTTAACTTCTTCGCCTCCCAAAAACGACGTTGATTGTCTTCCTTTTTTTTTAATTCAAAGCCATATACTCTTTAAGTAACTTTGTCTTCCCCTAGTTAGGCACACCACTCGGGGCCGACATAGGGGTCGTAGGCTACTACGACGATGTGGCTTTGGTCGACGTCGGCTAATTATGTGGGTGGTAATGGTTCATTGGAACTAGGTATGCTAATCTTCTTTACTCTCATGAATTGTTTCTGCCAATAATGCAGCTTCAATTGCCTTACCAATTGCATAAATCTGGCGGCAATAAGACCCATGCAGCCAAAGAAGTTGGTCAACGAGGTTAGCTTAACCAAGGAGGCCCTTCGAAATTTGTGTTTGGCGCAGGCAACCATAGGTGATCTCAAACTTATTGAGCGCCTACAAAAGTATACACTATCTCCATAATCAAGCAAACAAATTAAGACCAATATCAAGGTGTCTTCTATTGAAATAGGGGTTATATTTTGTAAGATAGTTTACAAAATACATATTAATATAATGGACTACATTCCTCTGCATCTTATGTTGGTGTGGCATTTAGAACAATATAGGCTGAATTTGAATGGGAAAGCAAGGTATATCTTCTATGTATCTCTCATACAATGGCAATTGAGATCTATAAAGCTATTGGTTTATTCCCTATGCCTCATAGATTAATCTTTATATTTATTATGTGCTCATTTGATAATTCATTGGTGCTGCTTTGGTTGAATATGTGCTGATGCAGAATCAATAGGAAACTCACAGTTATGTTTTTGAGTGCTAGGATATGATATATAAGATTTGTTTCATGACATGATTCCATCCTTAACATATGCAATTGATGATATAGCTTCATAGTTGGGATATTTAAATAAATGGTATTGAAGTGTCCAAACTTTAGCTAGTTTCTACTATTGTAGTAGTTATGCTTAATTGAATCACAAATTTCATATGCTAGTTTCCTACCTTGGCAATACTGATTAGAGACTGGATAAAGTAATATGCTAAGTAATTTGATTCTTATTTATGCTTAGTGGTGGAGTGGAAATAGAAATAGGAGGTCGTGTACAGCTAAAAGACTCTAATCTTCATGCATTTGATACAATTGGAAATGAAGCACAAATATGAGGTAGAGTGGAAACAGAAACATGAGGTTGTGTGGAGTATATAAGTCACCAATTGAACTTGTATCACTCTGTTGAAGGCTAAAACATAAAGTTGAACATGATGAATAATAGCTTTGATTTGAGGGAAAAAAACTTAACTCAAAAAGCATGAGTAAGTAGAAGAATTATGAAGATGCACTATTTGAACAGTATGTCTGATTCTACTTATGTATTAACATTAATTCTTATTTCTAGTTTGCTGTAAATACAATAATACAATATGAGAGAGAGTTTCTAAATCACGTTATCAAGTCTACCAATATAAAGTGCTTGACTCCACCATATGTTCTTTAACTTCCCTTTTACAATTTTAATGTTGACTATATTTACTATGATATATTCTTAGTGACAAACCAGGACATGCAAAACTTTTCTCACACCTGTTATATGATGTATGCCTAAGCATTGACTATCTAGATTAAAGACATTGTAATTTTTAGGTTCCTTATGAGCATTTACAATACATACATCCTGTTAACATTATGTATATGAATTTTAGGACTTTCAGAATTGGGCAATTGGTTGCCAATGATATGCAATTAGTTCACTAAATAGTATATTTCATGCATGTTATATTTTGCTTGTATTCATTGTCATTATAAAATATGGTCTTGTATCTGACTTGATGAAGAGCAATGCTTTGTGATTAACTGATTTATTCTGGTTTCCATTTACACTTACCTTGTTGGGTTTCATATCCACATTAGAAGGGGGTTGCGGTTTCCTGGCTGCAAAAGGGATATATGTGATAAACTGGGTTGCGGTTTCCAAGCACATCACACTATTATGTAGAGTAAACACCATGAAAGCAACATGAACGCACACAGTTAAATTATTTTTTGGGCAACTGAGTTGACAATCAAGGATTAGTAAGAACATATGAGGAAGAAGAGTAAGAGCCTTGGAGCAAGCACAATGCATCAGTTGAGTGAAGAAGAAGACATCATATGGAAAAACAATCTAGATCTTGTCATGTAATGTAATATATTGTATAGCCATAGTAAGGCTATAATTCCAATGTAAACTTACGTATATGCTGCTAGCATAACAATGTATTTGTATTTGTATTTGACATTTGGAAAGCAATAAATATGCCTTATTGCTTACATTTTTGCACAATGTTTACAAAAGCTTAGTGAACCTAAACAAGCATAAGTGTTAAGTACCTATAACGTGTACAAGTGCTTAGTAAGCCCAAAATAAAATAAAATTGTCAAGCATTCCCAATAAAATCAAAGAACAATCTCAACACCAAAAAATATGTAACTGTATAAGTATGTTAAAAAACCTTTAAAAGTATAGATAACTCTAGATATCTTCATCTTGGAGTGACTGTGTATGAATCTCCAGTGGTTCCTATAAGTACACATAAAGCCAAAGTGATAAAGTGAGCATTGGACAGTTAAGCACATGCGACTGTAAACCCTGAACAATTACCATTAAAAGTCTTGTAAAACTAAAATGATTATCATTTTGATGTTGGTTGGAATAAGTTGTAGGAGGTGTTGAGCATGACACTTCACACGACAACGAACCTAATGAGTCGTAATCCTACAAGAAACATTGTCTATGCTTGTATAGAGTTGCAAAACAACAACTTTATAAATGCATAAATATAAAAGTACTCGATAGAGTGGATGTAATGGATGTATATTGGTTAATGCCTTCCTGTTCTTAGTTTGCTAGAGCTTGACCTAATTCTTTGGTCATTTGCGTCTTATGAGTCCAACCTTCATCTTGAAGCCCTTTGCTTAACTAACCCCGTTAAATTCAGAGGTAACAGGCTGATTTGTTTCGTTGTTACAAACTTCCTTGCCTAAATGAACCCCCATCACCTGCTTGCACAAGTCATCTAATCCTTTGTCCACAAGAGAACACAATTCCTCATATGAAGCTACTTCGGATGCTAGTCTAATTGCTTTATTGTATACTTGCTTGTACCACCACGTGTTATCTAGCATACGATCTCCGTTAACCCCCGCCCCTCTCACATCATACACCATGCCATTCCGTGCATTCTTTGTCCATCACTTTAGGTTGTACTAGTTAGGCACCTTGTTAACTTCTAGTACCATGAACACTTTCAAAACATGAATGTACAATATCCCATATGTCTTAAACTTTTTATAAGTATAAGCAATAACCTTATTCACAGGATCAAATAAGACTTGTCATTCACCTTCCTAGTTTACCATGGACAATACATACACACTTATCAGTAAATCCTCACATCTATGCCGTATTGAAACAATAAATAATAAGTTAAACTCCTGTTAGAATAGGGTGAACACAATATATGTGTGTGTGTATATCTGTGCAGTTTGATTTATGATTGATGAATGTTGATAACTCAATTGTGGAATCTTGTGACGAGCATCATACTCCACCTTCATCTTAGTGTATCGTTTTTCTTCCACAACTCACTCAAAGAGTTTGAAAAATTGCGTAATGTTTACATTCAAACGCATAAAAGCTTTGAAATCAGAGTTCAAACTCTCACTTAGTTGCGTGCTTCTCATGCCCAATGTGAATGCTTGTTTTATATAACACACAACCCATTTTTCGTGCAGTGCGTATATAGACTTCAACCAAGTATTCTCTTGCACCTTATGGTTTAAAAGCATTTTTTCCTGAGCAGCCTCGAAGTGGGCTTCATTGTCGTACTAGTACATGCATTAGTTGAAGTCAGTCAAGAAATAAGATCCATATTTCATCACATTGCCAAGATGCTTTATCCCATTTTGTATTAAATGCCATGTACAAAGACTGTGTCGAGTATCAGGCATTACCTCACCTGTAAGGAACTTAACTTAGAAGTATAGACACTAGTTTTTGGCAGTACTATGTACACGTATGACATCAAAACTAAATTCTCACCTAATGTTTTGGACATCACATGGTCCTGATCGGTAAAGATGATTTGTGGTTTTTTATCCCTATAGGCCTCCAAAAATGTCTTAAACAACCACTTAAATAATTTAGTTGCTTCATCATACATTAATGTGGCTCTAAACACAACTGTCTGCCTGTAGTGGTTGAACCTAAAGAATAATGTAAATGGTCTTTGTGCATGATTCGTACAATAAGTTGTATCTAGTGAGATAACATCACCGAAATATTTGTAGTCCACGATTATACGTGCATCCCCTAAAAAATGTTCGTTATCTGCTCATCGACATCCATATGATAGGCATGAAAAAACGAAAGGTTATCCAAAAGTTGCCACTAAAAATATTATAATAGACAACCCACCTCTCCATAAACCATATTGCATTGTCTTTTTAACCGTAGATAGTTCTTAACATCTAGTCAAGTAAAGTCAAGGTTAGTTCTACCTTTAACATGTGTGCTTATCAATTGAAACGTAGCATTTTGCAGCAATCCCAAGTCCTTAGCTAATTCAATCTCATGGGTTTGAACTTCAGATATATTATAATGGAAGCTAACATATGCATAGTCTATGGAAGCTGCAGAGGGTGATTATGGTTGTCTACAAATTCATTAACTACCAACCTCCCTATCATGATATAAAGGTAATTCTAACTTTACAACCCGTTCTAGTTTCATGCCTATGATTTATAGTTGGAGTGTCTCTTTTATTTGGCTTCCGAATACCTTCTTCGTAACAAACAAACCTACAAGAAGTCACGATTCCATCTTTCCTATTTTTGTTGACCATAGTTACTCCAAAATTGCCAGGCACTTTCTATGTTGTCAAATACCATATCTACTACGGGCTTTCCTTCAACTCCAAAGTCGTCCTTGTTGGGCAAGTTAGTAGTAAAGGTATCTAATTCTCTAAAATTTATTGACCAAAATCATTTTACAATATCATACCACGTGATTCAATTATTTTATTTATGTTTATAATACTTACATTGCATGTTCTATCATTGCTTTCTAAGTCCCTAAGTCCCCCGACCTTTAGCAGTGGTAAAATATATATATATATATATATATATATATATATATTCCAACTCTTTCTTCCTACAAAATATCCAAACATGAAGGTAATCCAATTAAAAAACAAATTATACCCTAAAGTATCAACTTTACTTGTACCAGTTACAAAATCTATACTACTGTATTTATTATTGGGCTACTACAAAGTCAAAGATTAAACAACTACGTATAAAAATGTTTTCTAACTACATTATAAGTAACTAATAGTAATTATACATGATTCAAATTATAAAATATATATTCAAAGGTGGAAACCAATTAAAGAGAAAAATCTGCTACATTAAAGCATCAAATCTAAGCATAGTTGGGAGACAACTAAAATGAACATACCACATTCATAATAAATATCCAAAGTTAAATCAGGAAGATTTAAAAATTAATTTCTTCTCATACAAGATTTTACATGATTTCCCTCTTCTTGATCTTCACAAACAAATAGCTCAAGACACCTTTTTTTCTTCTGTCTCTTGGATTTCAAATGTACAATGCCTGAGTCTTATTGTCTTTTTTTGTTGTCCTTTTATCAGGACACCATTTCCAAACAAAATGAGCTCTGGATACCTCTTTTTCTTTTGTCTCTTGGATTTTAAATGCACAATGCTTGCGTTTTATTGTCCTTTTTATTTTCTTACTATCAGAACAGCAATTCTAGCAAAATAAGCTCTACATAAACTCAGCACCAAATACCATTTCTAGTAATCAAGGAACTCGGCATACTCACACCACCAAAAACCCAATGTTATTTATCCATCAAAACCATGAACCTCTCTGTCCGTATGCTAGATAACCTTGATCACGTGTGGATGGTATCAGTACCAAAAACAGAAGTCCCTGCACATTAACGAATCTAGTAATCCTTGCACATTAACGATTAGACATGGTTTCGGCATAAAAAACAGAGCACTTGTGACCCACCATCAAGTGCCTTGGTCGTCCTCCCCTACTTGCAACAAAATCATCTAGAGCACACACCTTAATCATCCTGCCCTTCCTGCAACCAAATTCGATACATCTTCCTTCGGTTTTTGGTGCCAACGACGTGAAGCAAACATGAACGAAGAAGAATATTCAACATCATTCAAAACAACGCTGTTTTGATCATATATTTCAAAAAAAAAAAAAAAAGCCTTGCCACATAACATTGTATCACATTGTCTGAGTATTTTAGATTATCAATTCAAAATGCATCATTTCACATGCATTTCGATGAAGGAAATAAAAAAAAAAAAAAAAGGTGCGAGCGCAGTTGTTTTGGCAAGATGGAGAAGTTTAAAAACAAAAAAAACAAGTTGAAACGAGTGAAATGGTGCGTTTCAGCCTTCTAGATTGTGTGACTGCATCTCAGCCACAGAAGCAACAAACAACCATGATTTTATAAGAGAATACCAAGAGAGGCGATCTGAAGTCCTAAATTATAGCATTGACTTATATTACTTTTTATATTATTAGATTTTAGTTTTTTTAATATTTTTTATTATATATAGATCAAAACGCTAGATACATCTTTCACTTCATTTTTTTTAATACCTAAATAGACTAAAATACATAAACATATGGCAAAATAGATTAATTTTAATAATACATACCTATTTATTTGAGTGTCTAAACAAGTAAAAAACCTTATAAAATATTTAAAAGAAATGAGGAGAGCCTGAAGTGTTTTGATTTTATTGATTGCTAATCATAATTAATACCAGTTCTACGATATATAGCTAAAAAATATGAAGAAAGTAGTGGTAATCAGCAGCAAATCTAATTCATCCTTTTCAGGTACATTCCAAATTTTCAGTCCAGGCTTTTTTAGTAACTTCACGTCAGTCTGCATTAGGTAAATAACCAAAAAAGTCATAGGCATTTTGCAATTCCCTTTGTCCTGAGCAGAAAAGACAAATGCTTTCATCTTCTCCATGAAAACACTATTTTTTTTTCCCTTTTTAATGAATAAACGCAAAGTTCTATATATCCCAATACCCGAAACCATTTTCTTTAAGCTTCCATGGCCGCCTCCTTTACAAGCCCTGCTACTACCTGCAGACTTCACAAAGAGCCATACTCTTACTCGCATTTGCCCTTCAAATCCCTCAAATTTGCAGCTTGTCCTTCTTCTTCTTCCTCCATTGCCAGAATTACCACTCGAAGTCCCTCTTCTATCTCCTTCGCGTTGACTAGGGACTCCTCTTCTGTTCTTCTTATGGATGACCTTAAGAAGGACGATAGTGGGTCTGTTGTTCTTCAACGGCCCGATTCGTTTGGTCGATTCGGCCAATATGGCGGCAAGTATGTACCTGAAACTCTTATGTGTGCACTCACTGAGCTCGAGGCTGCGTTCCATTCCCTAACTGCTGATGAAGGATTTCAGGTTTTTAATTCTGACTAAAAATTATTTTCGTTGTCAATGGTTGAACTTTGAATTTAGTTCTCTACAATTTTTTTTTTCTTCCGATCTGATATTATGTTCCTTAATATATTTTCAATGTTGTCCTTTCAATCTCATTTCCGTATCCAAATTGAAGCAAAATCTTTAATTGCTGCATTGGCCATTGTTTTTCTGACGTGGCATCTGTTACACTGTCCACGTAAGATAAGCCAATCTATAAAATTAGAGCTGTGTGGGAACTTCAGAACCAGAAATATGGCAAAAATCTGAACTTCTTGAAATTTAAGCTCTTAGGTAAGTTAGCAGGTCTGAGTCAGCATTGTATTAGGTTCTGTGTTAATTTTTGGATTAAGATGGGATGAATGACAGTGAAAGTATTGTACTGATAGGAGGTTAAATTGAAAGAAAACATCTGTGTTTGATCATTTAAGAAAAAAAAATCTCTGTGGGACTACATTGAAACTACACCTCAGGAAGGAAAATATGCTTTTCCTCTTAATTCAATTATTATTTGATTTCTACAATGGAATCTGTAACTCAACTGCAGATACTTCGGTAATCTGAACGAATTTTTTTTTTTTTTTCTGGAACCAAAATTTTTGAATGGCAGAAAGAACTGAATGGAATTCTGAGAGACTATGTTGGTAGGGAGAGTCCTCTTTATTTTGCTGAGAGGCTGACAGAGCATTACAAGCGTCCTAATGGTGAAGGGCCTCACATATATCTGAAAAGGGAGGATCTTAACCATACTGGGGCTCACAAGATCAACAATGCAGTTGCCCAAGCTTTGCTTGCCAAGCGGTTGGGCAAGAACCGCATAATTGCTGAAACTGGAGCTGGTCAACATGGAGTTGCCACTGCTACTGTTTGTGCTAGATTTGGATTAGAATGCGTCATTTATATGGGTGCACAAGACATGGAAAGGCAGGCACTTAATGTCTTCAGGATGCGTCTTCTGGGTGCAGAGGTATGTTAAATGTTACGTCATTTTGTTTGGCTGATGCATCCTTTATTTTTATTTTGATAAAGAAAAGTACAAGGGAATTGTTTATATATGAAATGATTTTCGTGAATGAGTATACTTCAGGATGCCTACGCAGAGGTATGTTTAATATAGTTGTTTTGTCATTTTGTTTGGCTGATACTTCCTTTAGTTAGTCTATTATAGAGAAAATGCATAAAGAAATGATCTTATATTTGAAGTTGTTCAAACTAATGATTATCTTTCTCTTTTTTAAATCATAGAGACCCCCAAGGTTATCAATCATTAGTATCCTAGATTAAGTAAGGATTTTTTACATTGAATTACGCACCTGCAGATCTGGAGAAATGTGTGTTCATGCAACCTAGTTGCCAGATATTGAATTTAAACTACCTTTTGTAACAATTTAAGCGCGTTGTCTGTTCATTGGCCTTGCTAAAAGTGTGATTTTGTAATGTAGGTGAGAGCAGTCCACTCTGGGACTGCTACACTGAAGGATGCTACATCAGAAGCTATAAGAGATTGGGTGACTAATGTGGAGACAACTCATTATATTTTGGGTTCAGTTGCTGGGCCGCATCCATATCCAATGATGGTAAGGGAGTTTCATGCGGTGATTGGCAAGGAAACTAGAAAACAAGCTTTGGAAAAGTGGGGAGGTAAACCAGATGTGCTGGTGGCATGTGTTGGAGGAGGTTCAAATGCCATGGGACTTTTCCATGAATTCGTCAATGACAAAGTTATTAAGCTGATTGGAGTAGAAGCTGCTGGGTTGGGTATTGATAGTGGTAAGCACGCAGCAACGTTAACAAAAGGAGAAGTTGGGGTTTTGCATGGAGCTATGAGCTATCTTTTGCAGGATGATGATGGTCAAATAATTGAGCCCCACTCTATTAGTGCAGGGTAATTTATCGCTGCTTCTCAGTTTTCATGTGTCTATGCAGATTTCACGATTTCTCAATCTACTTATTCTTTTATTTATAGCTTGGACTACCCTGGTGTTGGGCCAGAGCACAGTTTCTTGAAAGATATTGGACGTGTTGAGTATTACAGTGTTACTGATGAAGAAGCATTGGAAGGTAGGGCTGCCCCTCAGCTTTTTGTTTTGTCTAATATCTAGTGATATTTTTGGTAGAAAGTGCAAAAATGGAATGGCTCTTGAATTTTGAATTTCAAGGATTGTGTTTTTATCCCCTCTTCATGTCACTGCCACTTTGTTATTTATAAATCTCTTAAGGCAACTAAAGTTAAACTTCTTTTTCTTTGGTCATAAGGCTTATAAAATTATACAGCATTAGGAGAGTTGCCCTTCACACGATCAGAGAGAGATACTACAAAGTTTAAATCTAAAGAGAGTGATCTCTGCAAAGTTTCTACTAAAACAAGAAGGAAAAAAAAAGGTTTTTTTATCATAAGTTGTGTTACTGCTATGCAATCAAATTTTGATATACATGGTCCATGTTTTGTTAGCTAAGATGCTAATTTATGGAAGTAGTAGCTGTTATTATGCTTTACAATCCTATAATTTATGCCCCTCCTTAATATGTTTGACTTGGCATATATTTATATTGAGATCCACATAGATTGTTGCTGTTTGAGAAGATGATGTCAGTTTTGGTGTTGAATATCTTTGTTGAAGGGTATATTCTTTTTCCTTTGGCAAGTACATTTGCCTAATTGTTCTGAATATTTAAATATCTTTGCTGAAGGATTCATTCTTTTGGTGTCATACATCAAGTTGCTTTATGTTGATGGCTTGATGCCATTTGCTGCCCAAAGGCCAGGCCTTTTGGTGCGGAATTTCAAGTTGGCCATCATAAATAAACATTTAACTTTGTTAAGCATACTTTTTAGTGGGTCTTTCTAACAAGCTTACATATTTATTCATAATTGACTTGGTTTATCAATTTTTTATAAACTGAGACTACATCAACGGGGCTAGTGTCTTTTTGTCTTTTAGATGTGAGTATATGCTTTTTATAATTCTGCAGTAACATCAGTTTTGGTCATGGTGGGAGTTGCGTAATTATCCTTAGCATCTATTCATATACATATAAATTCTTATTTCATTGTGTGGTAAGAACTAGAAGTTGCTTTTCCATCACGTGTACCTTGCTTCTGTCTCATAAATGAATCGCTCATACTTTGAAGTTAGAGTCGTATTTTGTCTATGTTAGACATCATTTCAAATTGTACTTAAACGCAATATATTTTGTTGCATTGTTGTATTCGCATCTTGTCGTGTCTGTATCCATCTCAATATCCATGTTTTCTACTCTCATTTAATCCATTGCTGTCATATTTGCAGCATTCAAGAGAGTGTCGAGGCTAGAAGGCATAATTCCAGCATTGGAGACATCTCATGCTCTAGCTTATCTAGAGAAGCTCTGTCCAGGCCTTCCCGATGGAACTAAGGTTGTGGTTAACTGCAGTGGCCGAGGGGACAAGGACGTTCAAACTGCCATCAAGCATCTCAAAGTATGAAGCTGATGAAGTATAAACCAAAAAGACATTGGATTTCACCAAAAATTGTGTTTGATTGCTTGCTTATATGTCTTTTTGGTTTGATCTTCCTATCTTTTGTAAACCAAGTCTAGTTAGGAGTTTTCCGAGGTGGTGGGCATGTTTTGCTTTGACTTGTCAGAATCTGTTTACTCGGGAGCTAGTATTTGTTTGGATCTGAGAGTTTTGTCCGTGAAGTTATTTTTTTTATGGTTTATTGTAACAATATTGTTTTTGCTTCTCTGTCATTAGAACTTTGAAAAGGTAATTACTTTTTGGTGTCCCCTTATGAGAAATTGTAAACGAGATTTATCCTTTTTAAATAAAATAAAAAGGGGAGGGTGAATTATGACAAATTTATAATTTTACTTGTAAGAGATGTTTGGTATTTGTTCAGGTTGAGGAAATGCCTCTGGAAAGAGGGAGAAGGGTCTGGAGTAGAGCTAAAAATAACTTAAAAAGTTTGTTGAATTTGATAAGTTTGACATAAGAAAAGATGGATATGTATTTGAAAAATAAATTTTAATTAAAATTATCTATTTTGTAAAATAGATTGAATTAAAAATTGTTTTATCAAATTTTAAAAAGTCTGAATTAATATTTTTAATAAAAATTTAATTTAAAATTTAAAGTATTAAAAATAAAATATATTAATGTTAAGATTATAAAATATAAATCTATTTAATGAAATTAATTTAATTTTAATTCTTATACAAAACCCATAAGTTAATATCACGTCAAACAATGAGTAATATTCTTGGTCTACTATGTTACCAGATAATCTACCAATACGGTGTGCCTGTGATTTGTCAATAAGTGAAACGGTCATTGCCATGTTTCCGTGGGCCTCCAATGCTGTCGTGGCAAAATTTAATTCGCTGTAAGGACGTGTCAGCTGCTCATTTCACGAAAAGCCACGGAAATGACGGTATGACTCCTCACCGCAATCACCTTCCCGGAAATTTCAAGGCACAAGTAGGGGCAATACTGTCAAACTAAAATAACGCCCTGAGGTTGAAGTTGAAACTGTTGGGACTGGGAGGGAACTAGGGACTTTGGTTTCCTTTCCAAAAGCGCAAAGAAGAATAGAGACAGAGAGGGTGGATTAGCATTAGCATATTCGTGTCGAATGAGTGAGAGAGAGATCTCCTGAGAGAGCTTCTAAGAGTAATCATCGAAAATGATAAAATGGACGAAGCAGTTAATAGCTGCTTTCGGGGCCTCGTTTCTGTGGCTGATTTGCTTGATTTACTTCACCCAGGTTTTTATCTTCTTTTCCACTCTGCCTTTGTTCCTGATGAGTCTGGAAGCTTGACTAGAATTCATATTTCATACTGAGTTTCAAATTTTCGGTATTTTAAGATTTTTTTTCTGTGATATTTGTTGTTCTGGATGTCACACTGGGTGTTGGTCGATTCATGTAGTTCATTCTTTTTTTTGTTTTTCCATATTTGCACCTGAGGAGTGCCCTGTACTTTCAGATACAAACACACACACACATGGAATAGGCCACATTAGGGAGCCGTTCTGGACACTGCTATATTGGTCTAAAATGTAATTTTTGCACCTAATGAGATGCCACCCAAAATGCAATTTTGGATGATGGCATAAGTATTTAATGTACCGAACATAGGTATCTTGGTCTAAAATACCAGGGTCAATGATGAAAGTAGCAAATAACTCCTCATGTGTTACCAGATGCAATTAGATTGCCATAGTGACATTCTTTGATGATAATATGTAACGAGCTGGTTTGTATGTATATTGTCAAATGGTTTGACAATATGGAAAGTGATTTGACGATATTGTCTGTTTGTATGATCTGTCCTGGGTGGTTTGTTAGCGAATGATTAGTTGAGAGCATTTTAATGGTGCTCAGTTAAGTTTTTTGAAATCAATGAAATCTCTCTGTGAATACTTTCAAATTCCTTCTATTTTCTTCTCGATATATATAATAATGAACAGCCTTCCCATTAGAGTTTTGCCTTTTTTGTCATTGAATTTATAAATTCTTTAAATGCAGGGTTTCAGGTCTTTCGTCTTGACGGCAGTTTCTTACCAGCTTAAAGATAAGCTGCAGTTGTCACCCTCAGCGTCCCAGTTTGTATTTTCAATAGCATTTTTCCCATGGAGTATTAAACCATTATATGGGTATGGATTATTCAATTTTTTATTTTATTTTTATTTTTAAAGAGTATTCACATATGAAAGCACTAGCACACATCGGGAGGCTTATACGGGCATTGAAACACTAATTTTACACTGTGGCATGAAGTGCGTTTTGTATCACCAAATATTTTTTTGCTTGTGCTTCTTAGTTTTGAACTGTGATTCTTATTCTATTTTGCACGTGTGGAGCGGAAGTGTCATGGACTGACTCTTTAGATTTTGAATTTGAGTGAGAGTGAGAATGAGAATAAGAGGAGCAGAAGGACAAAGAAAGGTATGAATTTGAATTAAAGTGTAGAGGACGAGAGGAAGATGATTTACTAAGAATTTGTCAGAGGAACAAAAGAGTCATGATTTAATGGGAGGATAATTATACTTGTAGTTATCCAGCAACAACCTTGTACTTGTTAAGCATCTGAAAATACAATCCTGAAATTTGATGTGTGGTACTTGGAGAGTCCCTGTTAGATGAGAAAAAAATTTGGAGTGTATATATATGTGAATTATTGCATTGCCATGCTTGGTATGCATGAAATACGTTTTGCCTCAGTTTATCTAGAGGCTATGAAGCAGGGACACTGTCACAGACACAGACACGAACACAAGGAGAAGAAATATAGAATACGAAACAATGCTGCATACATGTATTCGTTAAACTTGCTATTAGTAGTATGCTTCTAGAGAAAATACAACTGGCATTATATTATATTCTAAGTATCTTAAACTAAATCAAAAGATATTATTTTATATTATTCAAATTATATATTTACAACAAAACAAATGAGCAAAGAATTGTCATTATCCCATCAAGATGGGTTCTTAGTCTTACATTGTGCGTTTTTTTTTTTTGTTGTCTTTTCCCCCTTTTTTTGGGTCATGTCCGTGCCATGTTTGGTGAATGTCAAAGTTGAAAGAAGATAAATTTTCCATTCTGACATGTCCATATGTGTGTTGGAAACATGTCGACAGTGTGTTGTGGCGGTATTGGTATCAGACACGTGACATGCCTGAAGATAGGTCTTTCCATGCTTTGTATTAGAGCAAAAGGAAATTTTCTAATGAGGTAACAGAAGAATTGCAATCAATAAGTTTCAATAATTGCATGGCATGATAAAACATGTTTCTGAATTCTGAATGCTATACCAGAGGCTGTATCTCTTCAACATTACAGTTAATTTCTCATAGGAACATGCATTCTTGGTTGCTATACATACAGCCTTTTTCTCATCAAATGGGAAAAGAAGAGAGCCCATAGAACATGTAACTATTAAACACTTTATATTTAATTTTAACATGAGCAAACAATTGCTTTTCAGAATATCTCTTCAACTTACTAAGCTATCCTGAAAACCAAATGCTGCCTCTTAGTTTGTGTATGTATTACGTATTTGTTTTTCTGTTGGCGTACTGCATTAATTTTAAATTACTTCCTTGCAATCTGATTTAGTTTGTAATTTGCAGAATACTGTCTGATTGTATCCCAATTAAAGGAAGAAGACGGATGCCATACTTAGTGATTGCAACTGTGCTCTCCCTTGTGCCATGGTTTATTTTAGGCTTAAATTCAATGTTAAGGGATTCAAGGTGGCACTTGATGATGTTATTGACCGTGCAAAATGTAGGCTCAGCCATGGCTGATGTTGTGGTTGATGCAATGATAGCAGAGGCAGTAAGATATGACCGGTATGTATGCATCTTTGGTTCCTTATCTGCATTATCTTTAAACAACTTTCTGTATATTGAATGGTATGCTTGCATACTGTTAATGATGCAAAAAAATGGAAGACTACTTGGGGTCAATACTTACAAAAGTTAAAAAAAATAAAAGTAGAAAGAAAAACTTGACAGAACAGTGGAATTCTAGTTGGAATTCCGCCTTTATTGAATCTTCTATTGTGGATATCTTGCTTGCCATGGTAGCAGATGGCTATACCTTGTACTTGTGTCTACTCTTTAGTGTGAAACCTTCTCCTAGTTTAATTTTTACTGAATGCTTTTCTTACACTCTGTGATTATGTACTTGCTGTTGTTGGTCAGGGCCCCATTTGCTGGAGACCTCCAGTCATTATCTTGGTCGGCGATGGCTTTGGGAGGGATATGTGGGAGTTTGTTAGGAGGATATGCTTTATCTAATTTACAGATATATACTATTTTTCTTCTATTTTCTGTACTTCCAACTATGCAGTTACTATCATGCTGTTTTGTGGAGGAGAACTCTGTAAATAACAAAGTTTTATTAGAGAATTCTACTATGAGAGATCCATATACAAATGGTAGTACTCCAGACGAAGATATTCCTTTAGCCAAAAATATTAGCAGCAGTACCACAAGAAGAAAGAAGGGCAAAAAGAATAGGCAAAGTAGAACAGTAAACACCAGCAGATTAAAGATTTTTGAGAAAGGAGAGACATCGGCATTGAAGTGGTTTCATTCTTTGAAAGAGGCAATTTACAATTTGTGTTGTGCTTTTAGACAGCCAATGATTTTGAGGTAACAAATCTATCGGAGGGTTTATCTACTGTAGGTATTTTTAATTTCAGTTCTAATCTTTTACTTGGTCTCAACAGGGTCTTTCTTTTTTGTGAGTTTCATCTATCTATATAGGTAGAGTCAATCTGGACCTTAAAGTCTCTGCCTTGTTCCTTTGACCAAGGAAGATGAAAGAAAAGTTTAACAATGTCATAAATTTGGATGATTTATCTTCAATAATTGTTTTTCTCCATTGAAGACTCATTTCCTCTTTCAGATTACACCTTAATATGCAGGTTTATGAGATATATGTTTCCCACTGAAGCAAGTGATGTGAAGTAATATTAAAAAAAGACTAGCTTATTAATGTGAAAAGTGTGGTTTTAAGTGTGGATCTTACATAGTTTCTGTTTCTTTGTCAAATGACAGGCATATCATATCCCAAAAATCCCTTGAATTTTTTTTTTCTTTTTAGTAGTCCTGTCTTCCTTGGGGGAACATGTTTATATTGTCCAAGATTAATGTTTTAGTTGGTAGCTGTACCCAAAGCATAGAAAATTAAGGAAAGTTATCATACCTTCTATTGTATGTTCAGTGTCAATTTTTTAGAACTCTTTTTAACAGATGTTGTCTTAACCGATATAAATACTGGCTTTATACTATTTACATATAAATGTAAGTGGGTACGTGTATGACTCCAGAGCACTCAGTGCAATTGATCATATAATTTAAAAGATTTTAGCTCTCCTATTCTTTTCTTCCTCTCCTCTGTGTCTGCACGGCACCCTCAAGACCTAGCAGATTGAAGGCATATTCATTTAGTAGATCTTGTATAATATTTATAATTTTTGTCCTTTTTGATCATGGTTAGTAATAATCTTTATTTTCTGTTCGAAATGGCAGACCTATGTCATGGTTTTTCCTTGCCCATGTGACGGTTCCCAATCTTTCAACAGTCAACTTCTATTACCAAACCGAGGTTCTGAAGCTGGAACCATCTTTTCTGGGTACTGCTCGAGTAGTTGGATGGTTAGGACTTATGCTAGGGACCTTTATTTATAATTGGCACTTGAAGTATATGACTCTAAGAAGGATTCTCATGTAAGCAGTTACGGGTTATATTTCTAGTGGATGCTTTTCTTTTGGATAATTATTTTGCTGATATTTCACATTTTGATTACAGGTATGCCCATATTGGTTTGTTCTTCTTGAATCTTCTGGAGATTGTCCTAGTGTCTAGAATAAATATCGCCCTTGGAGTATCAGACAGGATTTTAGTGCTATTTGGCTCGGCTCTTACTGATGGAATCAATCAATTTAAGTATGTTTTTTTCTTCTCTCTATAGTTTTCTTTACTAAATCTTTTTGCTTAAAGTTGAAACAATTGCTGAGCAGAATTTTTAGATATAAAAGAGAGGAAATCTATATAGATTTAGTGTCAAAGAATGAGTGAGTGCACGAGTTAGTACCTGAAAGTAACAAACTTGTTGCACTTTCATTTTTCATCAATTGACTCAAAGGTGCTAGAAGGACTAAATAAAATATTGCTTGAAATTGTATTAGGGCCTTTATGACCAAGTGATCAGGTGTTTGATCCTCTTTGCTCCCATTCTTCTCAATGAAATTTCAACATATGGTTGATGGTTTTGTGCTTTGTCTACACTTGAAAGTCTAGGGGGTTTTTGTGTGAGGGTCACATAGGAGATTATAAAACTATTCACTACCCTTTGAGGTGAAATGGTCCTTATCAAGAACATAAAAATATGCCTGTAATCTGAGCTGTTGTTGTGGAAATATTATAAATTTGACCATCTTTTGTGTTAATAAATTGCAGGTTCATGCCTTTCCTGATCTTATCTGGAAAGCTATGCCCTCCAGGAATTGAAGGGACTTTATTTGCCCTATTCATGTCAATAAACAACTTGGGAGCAAATGTGGGGTCTTTCATGGGTGCTGGATTAGCTTCTCTACTGAACATCGATTCAGGATCATTTGACAATCTTCTCTTCGGCATCATGATTCATACTTTCTGTAATTTCATTCCAGTTGCTTTCTTATTTCTGATACCAGAGGAAGCCACAGGGGTATCAGCATAGAATATGACTACTTTTGAGTGCAAAATGGTATAGTTTATTCAAAATTTAGGGCAGCTGATATTTTGCAGATGTAAACAGGAAAGTCCTAGAGGAACACATTACTCAGACTTATACAGGGTTAAAATTTAGGTAAAATTATTTATGTGTTTGTTACATAAGGATTTTCAATAAAACGTGAAAAAATTTTCTGAGAACTGATTGTACTTATAGCATGCAAACAGTGATCAGCAGAATCAGGGAAAAGTGGGTTGATACATTTTTCCAAGTCAAATACAGCAACTAACACATTATTGACGCTGATGAGAATATGGGTAATATCTACAACAGCTACTTTAGCCATGCTTCTTAATGAGGTTGCCACAGGTAAATTTTGATGCAGTAACTCCTTGTTAATTCATACATGAGACATGCAGTGAAGGCCTCTTTCTTATCCTTCTTCATTAGTACAAAGCCACCCTTTGACTTACGAAGTGAATAAAGGTAAACCTTTTCATTGCCTCTTAAAAAAAGGTACTGATCTTTTCAAATTGAACGGTAATTGAAAGCCTATTAGCAAGACCAAAGTCGATGAAGCAGTAGCAATATTAATCTAAACTCAACAGTGGTTCCATTGAACTTCACAATATGACCTTAAGATGAACCATGATTTGAATTTTGAAGTTCAGGTCTCCCTAGTTATTTTTATAAAAAAGATATAATTCAAACGATTTTTATACATCAATATTGCAAACAAAATAATAAATCACCTTTCTGCTGCCCTGGCAGTCTTATACCACTTTTTCCTTTTTTTCAAAAAAAAAAAGTTAGAAGTCACCAACACTTGAATAGACGAAGTAAAAGCTTGAGTTAAGAGGCCAAGCTCATGAACATTAGAATATAGAAATAGCTAGACTGGTTCTTTCTTGAGGCCGAGGCTGAGGCTGCGTACAATGTTAATTTTTTTAAAACTTTATTTAAATATATTAACTCATCTTGAAATGATGGTCATAATTTTCCGTGCAATTGTGTGCGAAATTCACCTAAATCTTTGAGTTATGTTTGTTTTGAAATCTTTCTTGTTGAAAAAAACTTTTAAATCAAATTTGTTTTACACAATAAGAAATGAACTTACCATTCTTTATCTCATTTGACTATTTAAATTAGTCTTGAAACACTAAAATTAAATTTAAATAAAAAATTTCATCTTTTTTTATTTATCATATAAACTCCCAAAACATATTCAAGATTCGTGCTAGACACCTATACAATGACTCACTCATTTGAACACACACAATGTTGTTTACAGTGTGGTGCACTCTCTAAATCTTTATGAAGTTGGACCGAAATCTTCAACCAGAACCTTTCTACACATTTTGGATGAACACAGAAAACCAACTTACCAAAGTAAATAATCTATGAAGTTATTTAAGTGTACTTATGTCCCTTCTATTAATTTTTAAAACCGAAACGAATGGTCCAAGAACAAGAAAAAAAAAAAAAAATGACCGAGAGCCGAAGCAGAGAAAAACGTTGTGGTAAAGGCGAGAAGCTTCTCCATTTATCAGAGCCTGGTTTCGATCCAGGGACCTGTGGGTTATGGGCCCACCACGCTTCCGCTGCGCCACTCTGATTATTGGGAATGATAGCTCTCCTCATAATATATATCATTCACATGATCCGACGTCGGTCCTTCCAGGTGTCACGCAGGAAAATGGCATAGAAAAAATGCTCCTCGTCGGCCTGAAAACTCAAACGCCAAATCCACAATTGAAATGATGGACTGGAAAGCGGAGGAAAGGAAGAAAGATGAAAAGGAGGCAAAGGATTGGAGGGTTACTGATAGCTGCTGCTGCGAGAGATCAATATCGTTTGCTGGATGGCAATGTAGTCGAGGTTAGAAACAATTTGATGAGGGAGCAGCTTGATGATTTCGATCGCAAGCACAAGACGCTCTATGCTTTACTCTGTATTGGAAACAAAGTCTGTGGTCGAAAGAGTAAGTTTTGGATTCTGGTTTCCCTGCAAGCTTGCGGTTTTGACTGCAGAAGCACTGATTTTGATGATATTCTGCACAACGAATGAGACTACATGTAGCTTTAAGAGCTGGTTGGTTCTGGGATTCTCACAAGCATTAGTGAGGTTGGCAGTCAATTAAGTTAAATTGCAGAAGCAAAGTTTGCAACTATTACTGTATCTAATAATCTAAAATTGGGTGGTACGAAAATATGAAATGGAATAAGTAAGAATAGGTTGAATTTGATATGTGTTTCAATATATGATGCTGATGCTGATAGCTTTAAGGTTTTAGAGTTTATAATTGGATTTTGCATCTCAAGGTAGTTTCGTTCTGCAGTGATTGTGTAGATGTTCTTGACATACATAAAATATTGATCTTATTGTCTTCACTACGGGATCACACAAGTAAATTTGGTGCTTTGCACTTGCTTTTCAATTACTATGTGGTATATCTCTCAGTTTTAAAAACCTGGGTGACATGCAATCATCATGATTTTAATAAAGTGATTAGTTTTGGACTTAAAGAAGGAGGTTGGTAGCATTTCTACTTGAAGTTCTCGCTGCCTAAAAAGTTTACTAATTTGAAGGTCTAGGACCTTCTGTGACTGTTTAACCAACAATTTGCACAATTTGTCCTATGCTATTGGCCTTGTAGAGCAATTGTACTCGAATTATGAAATTCTTTATAATCAATAATCAAATAAATTTATATAAAAATTGATAATAATTAAATCACTCAATGTTTGAACCACTGGATCAGAATGTCATCCTGCATGAACTCTGCATTCTGATCAGAATTTTGTGAGATCTGTGCTAAAGTTGGTGTAGATCCCTTTGCCTCAATAAGGGTTTCTGGGCAGAGCTATTGGGAATTGGTGACTTTTATTATGAACTTGCTTGTAATTTCTTTATTAATCTTGTCCATTTTTTCACAAAAAGGAGTCTTTCATTCATACAGTTACACTTACTGTAATTATTTTCATATGCTATTCTGATAACTAACATAGACTACTAGTGAATAAAAATATAGGTTACGACTACCAATCGTTGGCTTAATAGCATCTGATCTATATGCAAAAGTAATGTATAGAATTTGTTGAGCACTCGGAATATGGACTGAATGTATGTATCGTTGTGGTGATAGCTCCAAGTCTTTTTCAGAGAGGAGGAAAACTAACTACTATCACCATATATCTGAGATTCACTACCAGTGAGGAAAGCATTAAACTTCAGGAAACTTTTTCATAATTTTCAAAACCATATTTGAACTTTTGTCCGCTCAATTAAAAAGGTATGTGAACATATTATCTTAATTTATGAATTCAAAGGAAAATATCAGATAGGCAGCCCAATTATTAGGTTTTAGTGTGAAGTACACAAAGCAATGATCCTTTAATTGATTATCCTCTACTATATTTAGCATCTACCCCTTTATCAGATTCTTAACTATGGTTCCATAATTATTGAACCTTTATGCATGCCTGTACAAGTTTCTGATAACTCCTCTATATTAAATTCAACTACTGTGTTCCTTATGTACCCTGTCCATCTCTTGTACCCTTTAATTAATTCTAAATCTTCAATTTGGTTGTTGCTGCAAATACTGCTCCACTTTAAATTTTGAATCAATGGTATCTTCAAAGCTATAGATTTACATTTGATTTTTTCTTTTCATTTGGGGTTTCAGCTTTTGAATTCATCTCTAAATCAAGTTATCAAATTATCTGAAGCTGCTAGGGGTATTTTTTTTTTCCTCCAGCGTTTTTGTTTTCAAGCAGTGACTCGAATTAGGAGTTAATAGAATGCAAAGGGAAATACTTTAGGTGATGATAACAAATATTAGGTTTCCAGAAAAAGTAGGTAAAACATCATGGTTTGTGCAGAAGTACAGACTGGGGTTAAGTTTTGATGAAATAGTTTCCGAAGGCCTAATATGTTCAACAAAGTGGTTGCCATATAGATGTTATGGCTACGCTTAGTTGGCGTGAAAATGAACTGCTAGAAAATGGCAATATATCTTTGACTTTATTCGGTCCAAAAAGATTGCAAATTTCTCATTTCCACTTTGACCAAGCGTGTAGCCTAATAAAAGAAGGATCCTTTCGAAATAGAATTTGCATCAGTGCATTAATTGCATAGTAAATTAGTAATTAGGTGAACAGTAACAGGCCTATCTCAAATTCACATAGGAATTATTTTAATAATTATGAATATGATCTCTATTTTTTTTTTTGTTTTTATGTGGCAACATTCTCTACCCATCATATCATAATTTAAATTGATACAATTTCTTAAACAGTTATCTGTTTTCAATCCCAACAGATCTTGTACTAGTTTATTTTTATTAACAAGCTACTTGGCTGGGCAGGGGTACAGGTGGTGGATATTTGCTTGGCCTCCGGAACCCACAATCAGAGATGTGGAGCCGTTTCTTAGTTTGATTGCCTGTGTATTATCAGTAAGCTGAAGGTCTTTAACTATGATTAGGTTGACCTTAAGCCAAATTGATTATGACTGATTATATGTTTGACATAGATACAAGATGCTTGACTCAGGAACTCTGAAATTTAATGAACGACAATTTCAGTTAAATCTGTTGTTCCATTACATTACACTTTAATGCATTGAACTTGTACCATAGTCAACAAGCTTGCCTTTAAGCCTTTTTGATTACCTAATGCTCCTAAGTTGGCAGCTATTCACAAACAAATATCTTTCTTCACAACTACAATATATCTAAGTTTTGAATTCCTTCGATTGTTGTATTCCATACACTAAGGGGCTGCTTTTATCTCTATGACATACCAAGACTTTAAAGCTCTATGATACTGAATGTGGAGAACAAGAATGTTGAGGAGACACAGTCTTAGTGCGATAGAAAGGCTTTGTTGTTTCAATGTACATTGTTGATGTCCCACCTCTGCTTCCTCCCTAGGAAAGTATATTTCCGTCTTCCCTAGGAAGTTCCTTAATGGTTTCTTTCCAACAAAAAAGGGGAAAGAAAAATAAATGAGAAGAGTGGCTTTCTATCACAAAGTTATTGCTAGATTACAAAATTGATTTATCGGTAAGTCCTTGAATGGTTAATATTTTAGTAAAAACTAGCTTGTTTTTTACTTGCTATGAGTACAGTCTTTATTATCCAATGAGGTGGATATCATCTCATCCTTTTATTAATGGATGGCTGCGTTATTTATTTTGGATTAATTAAATCAGACTCTCCAACTTGCATGAGTATTATGGAAGAGAATGTGGAATGATTTCACAACTACAATTTAGTTCCTGCAGAAGTCAGATTAAGATCGCTCTTCTTACTTTTCAGTGTGTACATGAATGCATGTACTTGCCTTTTTCATTCCTACTAGTAGAGAGATTTAATCGATGATCTGTGTGGCTGTGTGATGTTTTATACTGACATGGTATAAATGAACTTCAGGTGCCGGGGAGTGGGTTTGAAGTTATTTGTTTTGAAAAGTGAACTTAGTCGTTCGCTTCCAACTGAGTTGAACAAGACTACAATGAAATTCTTGAACTTGACCAGGTTACCGGAAAAATTAAAAAATTAAAAACTTGTGCCTTTTGCTAAAACTTAATTTTTTTCATATCTTATGACCTCGCATTAGGATGTCTCTAACTGTTTACTTGCCTCTTCCTTCTTTTTTATGTTTTCTAACACTAAATAATCAGAACTCTCTCTAACAAAATTACTTTTGGTGAACATTCCCAAACATAGAACTCACAATAGTAATTTTTCCACCTTTAAAATAAATCTGGATCCTCTGTTGTACAATAGATCTGTTGTACGGTTAATACACACATAAAATTTTTTTAAAAAATTTGTTAAATTTTTTTGTCTGATATACTACTATACGGCACATCTGTTGTACAGCGATAAATCCGCATACCTTTAAAATGTCTTCCCCTCAAATGTAGTTCTCTATCTATAACCCAAAGAAGCACTCGTCTATTATCCACATATCTAGCGTGCGTAGCAAAAGATGCTATTCTAAAGGTGAGATCTACATAAAAATTGAAGGCTGTAAAAATGGATTACCAGCAGATGTGAGTTTAATCTCTAGCTATTATGGTTGAGTACACCTTTCAATGCAAATATGTGTGCAATATATTTGAATCTACTCCTCTATATTTTCCTTCCTAGAAGACAACTTTTTGATTTTAAATTCAATTCAAGTATTTTATTTTCTTGAAAATGATGCTAACTTATGCGTGGTCCTTTTGTTTGCATATATCAATATATAGTTAAGCAAAGTTTGTCTCATACCTCTTATATGTATGAGCTAATAACCAGTAAGAGTAGATAATTGTCAATAGGTGGAGCTTCTAACAGCTGAGGGAAGTGTGATCACTGGATAGTTTTGCGGACTGTTGACAGATTGCTGAAGCTGAACTTAGCCACTGACGTGTAGATTTAAAGAAGTAACTTATGGTTTTCTATTTTTTTTGCCACTGACATGCATATTTAGTCTAACGAGGACACTTTATAATGGACACGAATTATTTATGTTTTCTCAAAGCACGACATACTGAAGTTTCTATGCAGTTTTTGTTGTTTTTCTTAGCTTTACTATTCACTTTTTAATTTTTCTCTTTCTACCCCACTGTTTGAGCATGAGATTTTTCTGTAGCATGATATTGAGAATCGTTTCTTTAAGAATGATCCATTTATTCTATTTTTCAAGATTTTCCCCTACATACATGGTAGATCTTTTTCTAAGCATCCGTTGAATATGTCACTTTGGCCATGCCATGAAAAAGGGTAATTCCTACTTAAAGTTGAATGAGATTTAAAATTGGATTAATACTTGCTCATGAAAATGCAAGGATTTAGTTCGAATCCCTTTAGTTAATTGAGATAATTAACATTAAGAACAACAAATATCAATTAAGTATAAGAATAATTTAGTCTAGCTATTAATTTATTAAATAAGTTAAATTTGTGTAAAATTTAGAGCTAATTAATTAAACTATTAAAATTTAAACTTATTTATTTATGGTGTGAGTGAAGTTTAACCATATTAAAATTCTCATATTAATTATTGAAAATCAAAATATGATAAATAGATTTTTTTTTAGTTCAATATCACTTAATTGGGCTTTGAAAATTTTTTATTTACAAATATAATAAATTTGTCAGATAAAAAAATTTAATAAATTTTACCTAAGTTTATAATTTCTTACATTTTGATATTTAGTGAAATGTTTTATTGAATCATCATAGCTAAAAATTGCCTACTTGTAAATATATTTATTTTAAAATTAAAATGAAAGTAGTTATACATAAAATATCCTTTCATTCAATTCTATTTTTATTTATTACCTTTGTTAATGGTCTCATTATATCATTTAGAATTCTGTCCTTCTACTTCAAATAATCAAAATGTCCATAGCAAAGGTGTCTATTATATTCTAAAATTCCAATTATTATTACTTTACTGGTGCATATATATGTAACCTTTGAAAGTCAAAGAATGTTCCAAACAAGTTTTATCTAAAAGATCTCATTGTGAAATACAAAGATAAGATTAAAAAAAAAAAAAAAAGGTTGCATCAATAATTTCACTCCACATATGTAGGAACACATCTTCCACTTTGCGTATCACATGGTTTTCACTTACATATGACATCACAATTAAATGATTTAGAAATTTTCTAAAAATGAAAGTAGCACAAGAAAACATAATCATAGAACTAAGGTGCATGCCAATGGTACTATAGGTCCCTTCTACTTATTTATGCAGAATGTGAAATCTTGAGCTAATGGATAGTTCATCTAACTTGAACAATTTTCTACAACAATTAGAAGTCCTCCAAATTATGAGCTTACCACCAATTGCAAAAGAAAACAATAAAGGATCACATGGGTAATGTAAGCAGTGGTTGTTGGAATCAGAAGAGAGGAGGGTCCAACAACCATTCCTAGATGATAAAGCATCTAATAAAGAAGAAAGGTAAGGTGATTTCTTCATTTGACATGGAAATAAATTTCATGCATTTGTTGAATTTTGCATGAATTTAATCATTAATATTAAAAACTATACAAATTAAAAAAATTAATATTAATTGCATGCCATCTTAAATTTTAATCTAGTGTTCTATATTAAATAAATTACATCATGTAACAAATGTGAGGAGGTACAGTTTGTGCCTCCAGATACAACAAATTCATCGACCTCCATTCCTGTTGTTGTGTTGTCTCTAGCTGGGTGATGTTGAAGTTGCAAGTCCACCATAGTTAATAAAAGTTCCAAGTAAACTTTTTGGTTCTTCATGTTTAACTTCTTACCATAATTTAATTATTAATATTTGCTCACCTATTATTACTTTAGATTCCTGAGTTATGGGAGTGGTTTGATTTTTGAAGACCTAGACATAACTGTATTGCTCTAATGATTCTAGTTTTGTGAGATTTATGCAAGCCAAACTGATTGCAAATAAACATGTTAAAAATATATTTTACTAGAATATATATCAGATGTATTTATTTATATTTTATATGATGAGTTTATTTATGAATATTTCTTTTAGTATTCTCTTTTTATTTGTCTTCAGATGTGTAAATTATCTTTCATTTTATCTCGTTCACTACACATAATTTGGAAATGGAAATATTTCAATTTTCCCATCTTTTTCTCTTTATTGCACATAAATATTATCTGACTCTCAATAAAAAAATTTTAGAATTTCAGCAAAGTAAACAACAGAGCAAAGTGTTAGGTAGGCATGTGATTAGCTAACCACATCAATAAAGTTACAACCAACTGAGTTCGGATTTTCTGCCATAGCTCATGTTACTTAAAAGTCTCTAGTAATATTTGGAGTTATTGGACCATGTTATTAAAATTTTTTTAATAATATCTGGAGTCATTAGCTCCAGATCCAATAATTCTAAATTTAATAGATACAACAAAAATTTTAAATGTAAAAAATAAATATTTTAAAAAATAATAAAAATAAGACATATTAAAATTTTAAATTCTACTTAAGACAATTCAGTCTCTCTAAATTATATTGTGAGATATATAAAATAAATTATAAGATACTAAAAATTATTTTGTAAGATACTAAAAATTATTCTATTTTATAATAATAAAATATTATAATAAAATAAAATATTGTTATTAGAGATTCTCCAATAAAATTTGGATCTAATATCTAATGGCTTAAAATTTAATAGATATAAAAAAAATTTAAAATTATAAAATAAATATTTTTAAAAATAAGATATATTATTTTAAATTATACTAAAAACAATCTAGTCTATCTAAATTATACTGTAAGATGTGTAAAATAAATTATAAAATATTAAAAATTATTTTGTAAGATACTAAAAATTATTTTATTTTGTAATAATAAAATATTATTTTTATTATAAAAAATATTTATTTTTATATAGATAAATCTAGAGCCATTGGATCTGAATCCAATGGCTCCAGACATTATTGGAGAATATCCAATAGTTGACGCTACTGGAGAGAATCCACTCTCAGTTGTAAATTGCCACAAACCCTAACCTGGTTCCAAATTACTTTAGTTTGGACTTTGGATTTGATAGATTATGCGAGTTAATTTATTTAACTCAACAATGTATCTTATAATGAGGATATAAATTTTGTAACTAGATTTAGTTTATAAAAATATTGAGACTAAATTAGTGATGAATCAATACAAAATTATTTCTAAAATACATTTTACTAAGATTTATGTATAGCAAATCTAGATATTTACAAATTACAAGTGATATAATATATTTATTTTTGGCCGGTCAAGTTGGTTAATGAAAAATTTGTAAAAAAATTACTTGACGGTCCAACCCACCCTAAGTATTATATTTAATTTTTTAATTCATTTTATTTTATTTACAATTTATTTATAATTATTTTTAAATTTTAATATTAAAATTTTAAAAGGTCATCGGACCAAGCTAAACTTTAGATCTTAATTAAGTATTGCAAATATTCAACATGACCCGCTTTGTGTCCACTCCGAATAAACATTATTTTTAATAACATTACTTTTTAACTTGTGCATTTATTCATTATTACTTTAATTTCTTATATCCAGTAAAATAAATCTTCTCGAACACTTCTCCATCCATGCGTCAGTAGTGGTAGGGACGGTGGGTGTTTAAGAGAAACTAAAAGCTTATACGCTACAATTTGGAATATTCCACTCCTCAATTTTTGTTGACTACCACGACTGACAAATGCTACAGATGTGTCCAATTATGACTATTTTATTTAATTATTATCAATTTTTGTTTTTTGCTTCTGGGAGAGCCGTTATGCTAATAAATAGATATTGCGATTTATCAAATACTAAAAAAATCCAATTTCAAGGTTTAATTAAGCAGTTTAAATCATATCTAATCGTCTGCCAAAAAAAAATCATATCTAATTTGGGGTAAGCGAAATTTTAGGTGTGGCTGTTTGTTAAATTTTAAAAATATATGCAAATCTTAGAAAATTAAATAATTTTAAAATAATATTAATTTCTTTTAATAAGGGTATGAATTATTTCAAAATATATGTCTTGATTTTATATTATAGTTTTCTTTATTTCATTTTTAAAATTATAAATTTAATTTATTCTAAAACAATATTAAAGTTATCACAATGTTCGTATTTATAAATATGTATTTAATACAAACTTAACTGTCAAATTTAAGTTATTATCGTTAAGTCGATTAATTTTAAGAAAAAATTATGAATATGTGTTTTAATTTTTAATAATTATTTTTCATCAAATCATTTTATAATTTATTATATTTAAATTATTTATTTACATTGAGCAAATATATATTTAATTGATATAAAACCTTAAAATAATGCAATTTATCTTATTTTTCTAGTACATTCACAACTTTAAATTTTCGATGCTTACTATCTCAGTTATCTCAGTTGGCCACTGCTGATTTTATTCCCTTTGATAAAGGCTATTATTGACATTGTGATAGTAGATCATTTATTTACGCTGCAGCTGTTTTCAATCAAAGTAATTTTTTTTTAACATAATAGTTCTATTTAACCAGTAAGAAGGTTCTGGTAATCAAAGCTCAGTTTGTTATGCGATAATTTTTTTTATTTTTTTATATATGTATCAATAATTTTTTTGAAGCATGTAAATTTTTTATAATTAAAAAATAATAATAAAATAATTAATTTAAGTAAATTTTTCGTAATCAACCAAAAAAATAATAAAGTAATTAATTATCTCTTAAATTGAGAATTTTTTTAAAAAAATTTGATAATTTTTAAGAGTAAACAAGAAAATTAACAAATTATTTTTCAAAGTTAAAATTTTTTTTGAAATAAATAAAAATAATAATAAATTAATTAACTGTCTCTTAAATAAAATTTTTTTTAAAATTCAAACATTTTTTAGAATTAACGGATTAATTAATTAATTGTATCCTAAATTTTTTAACAAAAGACTATAAAAATAATTTAACATAGTTTAAAATTAAAACAAAAGAAAATAATATATAATTGAATGATTTATAATAGTGCATTTTAAATGAGTTTATTGTTATTACTTTTCTTTTATTAATCTCACATAACTAATTTTATAAAAATTTTTTAATTTATTATGTTTTTTATATGATAATATATTACTAAATTTAATTTTTTACCAACACTTACAAATACTATTAATTTAAATTGTATTTGATATATAATAAAATAAACTAATTTGTTTTAAGACTAATAAACTCGTTTTAAAAACATCATGTTTAAATTTTAATGAGAAACTTAAAAAAGAAAATTAAAGCCCTTTAATTTTAATTTTTTTTATAAAATTCATGCTTAAAAATTTTCTAATTTTTACCACTTGCTTGTTAACAGTTTATTCAGTCAAAATTTTTAAGAAAAATAATTTTAAAAAAAATTACTTTAATTGAATAAATTATTTGAACTAACTTTTAAAAAAATTTAAGTGATAACAGAAATAAATTTATAATTGGTAAAAATTTGAATTAATTTTTTGGAATAATTATATCCATACTTAGATAATTAGATAATTAATTATCATAATTATTTTTATTTAAAAGGGAAAATAGTACATGTCCTTTTTTTAATCAATTTTGGAAAATATAAATGACCAGATTTTTTATTTGACGGCTGAAAATACGTCGCACCATGTCTCTCTCTCTCTCTCTCTGCATCTTCCCCATTCATCCGCTTTCGCTGTCCCTGTGAAAAACAAGTCCGAAACTCAGTATTACTCAGTACGAAACCAACCAAAGGTTCATCCTTTTGCACTATCTCTTTCTCATGGCTTCCTCTCCATCATCAACTTCGCTATGCAAGATAATTTGCAGAATCTTCATTCTCACGTCTCTTTTGAGCTTGCAAGCGTCATCCTTCAAGTCCCCATTTCACCCACAAGACTTGCTTCCTCTGTTGCCCAGACAGATCTCCTGGCCTATCCTCAACTCCCTCCACAGCGCTGTTGATATTCTTCCCTCGTTCGTCGGTGCCGTTTCGACCCCGGACCATAACCTGGAGTGGAAGGGCGCGTGCTTCTACGAAAACACAGCTTGGATGGAGTTTCACAACAATAGCGGCACCGAATTCGGTGGTGGAACTCTCCATATCAAGGTTGGTCTCGGAGTTTTCTATTTTAATTACCTGATTGTGAACTTCAAGCTTTCTTGTGAGTTCGATAGTGTAGTACTGACTGAGCAATTGATTTTTGCTATTTATATGTTGTATTATAGTGTATACTTTGGACGGTAATCAATTATTTAGTCCGTAAATATTTCCCTTCGACAACTTAAATTTTTTTTTTTGGTTTTCATTATGTGATGAGTGTTTTCTTAATGATTAACAATATCAGTAATTTATACAAATCTTATTAACTATGCGGTTGGTTTAAAAGTTGCTTTATACGAATCAAAGTAGTTCAAATTCGTTGATGGAATCTGGACTAGTTCGTTTTTCTAATTATGGATTCATTCTAGTTTCCTTGGTATTGTAACGTTTTAGTTTATCTTCGACTTTTCTGTATTTTTCCCCTTTGTTACTGCCATTATATTATTTAGTTCTTAGTATTGAGGCATGAAATTGCTCAGAAATTTGCATTTGCTGGTCCAGTGGATGTCACTATTAGGCTTGCGATTCTATAATTGTATTCTCTCTGTATATACATTTTTCTTACTGACTTGGGCCTCAAAGGAAGCTGCTGATGAGTATTTGTGTGCTCATCTAGGTTAGCAAAGCTCATAGTTGGACATGTATGGACCTTTATGTCTTTGCCACTCCATATCGGGTAACATGGGACTATTACTTCCTGTCTCGGGAGCATACACTTGATTTCAAAGAATGGGAAGGGAAAGCGGAGTATGAGTATGTAAGTGGTCTTCCTAATTTGACCATATTTTAGTAGTTTTAAAGCATTCATATTTATTTTACTGATCTTTACTCCATGAAATCAGGTTAAAAATCGCGGGGTTTCAATTTTCCTCATGAAAGCTGGAATGATTGGGACCCTTAGAGCACTTTGGGATGTCTTTCCCTTATTTACAAATACAGGATGGGGTGAAAACGCAAATCTTAGGTTTTTAAAGAACCACATGGGAGCTTCTTTTATTGAACGCCCTCAGCCGTGGTTTACAAATATCAGTGTTGATGATATTCACTCTGGAGATTTCCTTGCCGTTTCAAAAATTCGAGGCCGCTGGGGTGCTTTTGAGACTCTAGAGAAGTGGGTCAGTGGAGCATATGCTGGTCATACTGCTGTTTGCTTAAAGGATTCAGATGGAAAGCTATGGGTTGGGGAGTCGGGACATGAAAATGAAAAGGTATATACTATTTTGACCTTTGGGTAAACAAAAGGCAAAAACATTTAACTTGAGAAAAATTGCCATATACTATTGCACTTTTCTTGTGCTCGAGGCTTGATGTATTATATTTAATAGACATAACTAATCCTTGACATGTTGATAAAGGTAGTCTATGACCAACTTGTATAGCCGTAACCAGAGCTGCTTAATTGTTTTCATTTTAATATTTAAAATCAACTGCACTTCATGTGTTTGGGAACCTTTCCCCCCCCCCCTACAAAAAAAAAAAAAAATTTCAACAAAAAAGTGTCTTTTCTGGTCCTCTTTTTTTTATTTTTTTTATTTTTTTTATTTTTTTATTTTTAATTTCTTTCTTTTTTCAGTGTCTCTATGCTTCCTCTTTCCTTCCTGTGTAGGATGGTTGAGAACACCACCGCAGAAAGCAGTCTTTGTTTTCTTCAATGCTATTGTTATGTTTCCTTGATTTTAGTTTAAAACAAGCTTTACAGACATGAGATTTAGTTTTGGTTTTTATTTTTTATTTTTAACAGCCTAATCTTGTGTATGACTCAAAGTTCAGGGTAGTAGTCAGTTTCATCTGGCTTGAAATATGCATCATATATATTGTCTTGACGTGGATAGATTTTCCTTTTTGTATGATAAGTGGCTCATATTGCTGTGTTCAGAAGATACAATTTGGAGCTAAGGTGTGCAAGTAGTTAATTTCCTTTATTTTCTTTTGTTTACAGGGAGAAGATATTATTGCTTTGTTACCATGGGATGAGTGGTGGGAATTTGAATTAAATAAAGATGATTCCAACCCCCATATTGCCCTTCTTCCTTTGCACCCTGACATGCGAGCCAAGTTTAATGAGACTGCTGCGTGGGAGTTTGCACAAAGCATGGATGGCAAACCATATGGTTACCATAACATGATATTCAGCTGGATAGACACTTTAAATGGGAACTATCCACCGCCCTTGGATGCTCATTTGGTATTCATCTTTATCTGATGCTGTTTTTAAATTTTAAGTTTGCTTTGAAATTCATTGTAACAACCTTGAGATGTTAGCCTGTACATGCCTAGCTTTTACAACCAATTCATTGTAACAATCTTGAGATGTTAGCCTGTACATGCCTAGCTTTTACAACCGTAGCCTTTTATTATTTCAAACGTAAAATCAAATAACCATATTCTTGGTCTTGTCACAGTTTCAATATGATATTAAGCAAATTGATATGCAAAAATTATCCCAAGTCTATATAGCATCATCAGCTGATATGATTTCACAGATAAATGATTGTGTGCCTCTGAAAAAGGCAATGCCAATGAGAATAATTTTACTCACATCAGTGATTTTGACAAAGCTTATGATTTTCTATTCATCTTTTGACCATTAGCTGTGACATTCTGCAGGTTGCTTCTGTTATGACAGTTTGGAATCAAATTCAACCTGAATATGCTGCTAACATGTGGAATGAAGCCTTGAACAAACGACTTAGAACTAAAGTATGCTGCAATCTTTATATATCTCATTTTGGTACTAAAAATAAACATTTTGGCTTGTGGACACCATAAGTTTAGTCAATGGCTCAGTGCCTTCTAATTTATTGGATGAGATGCTTCTTAGCCACTGCATACATAAGTAACAAGACCAGTAATTGGAACTCATCTCTATATACATTACCAATGCTTTCAGGGCATCTGCCATGAGAACTTATGGCATACTTGGTGTCTGTATCTCTTTCTAGTGACTGCTTTTGCTTTGTGCTCATCTTGAATCTCACCATTAATTAAATTTGGGGCAATGATGTAACTTTTCTGTGGTTCTTCAGGGACTTTTCCTTCCTGAAATATTAGTAGAAGTTGAAAAGCAAGGATCATCTTTTGATGAACTAATGACCATTCCAGAACAAGATGACTGGATTTACAGTGATGGGAAGTCAACTTCCTGTATTGCCTATATCCTTGAAATGTACAAGGAAGCAGGACTGTTTGATCCAATTGCCAGTTTTATTCAAGTGACAGAGTTTACGGTGAGTTTGATAGTATGCTAATTCTGGAATTTTATCTTTAAAAAACTTATAGGTTGAGGGCTTTGAATTTGTTATCTTAGGTTGTTTAGATAAGCGCAGCTGTATACTCTTAGAATAATATTCTATCTTGACTGCAGTCTAATTTTGTACTTACACAGCATTGGTTTAGCTAACTTCCGGAATTGTCATAATTAGGCTGTTTTGAGTTTTGGAGGGATTTAGTCAAAAAAGTGAGTGAAGGATATCGTCACTAGACATATATTTGCCAAAACATGCTAATGGAATGAGTTGTACACTACATAGGGTTTTTATTCTTGATGCTGTATATTATGTAAAGGCTGAGGGCCATTGTGATATGCGTTTGCAACAGTTTACTTACCTTTTGTTTTTTTATTTGGTATTTATTACAAGGGTGTCATTAGGCATTGCCTGAGACTATATCCCTTTCCCAGAATTTATTCAGGATTTTACTCCCATTGTATTTTTCAAAGGAATCAAATCCTATTTGATGTCCTTACCATTATAATTCTGCAGAAACACCCAATAAATTTTTGCCAACTTTATGCATCAGAGTCAGCTTACATATACATGTGCCTCTAATGACTTGAAGTTAAAGAACTTGTTTATAGTAGTTGCTGCAAGTATAAGCTTATCTTTGTGCTATAATTGCAGATAAAAGATGCGTATATGCTCAAATTTTTCGAGAATAATTCAAGTCGCTTGCCAAAATGGTGCAATAGTGAAGACACTGTAAAGCTACCATATTGTCAGATTAAAGGGAAGTACAGAATGGAGCTACCTGGATACAACACCATGCAACCGTATCGTCATATGAATGAAAAGTGCCCATCTATGCCTCCAAAGTACTTTAGACCAGAGAAATGCTAGCCGACTTCTAATTCTTCCTCCTAAAGTGGGATTTATTTGATTGCCTTACCAGATTGACGTGTCCTCTAGATTTTTGGATTGCGTAGGAGATGAAAAATGAACAGTCCGATGTCATCCTACATGGATGTTTATCTTTTGGATCAGAACGTGCATGTCATTTGGATTATCTTCACAGCTTAGATTGAACATGTTGTAAATAGATAGGATTTGAAAATTTGTATTATATGAAAACATTTATTTCAAGTCTTGCCTACGGGAGACTTCAAGTGCTTCAACATCCTCCTTCCCCGAAGGAAAGAAGAAAAGCAATTAAAAAAGTCAATATATCTATCTTTCTGTGAAATATCGTCGCTATAAGTGCTAGCGAAAGCACGTGTACATCTGCCATATGAGGCTTAACCACTGAACGAAACCTTGAGTAAGCAAGACACTAAGAAACAGACCAACAGAAACTTGACACTGAGAAAGTTACCAAACATTTCAAAAGTACTTTCGTAGATGACATTTTCTACAAAAATTTCATCGGATTTTGCTATATTTGCTGACACCAGTTGAAAGCGAGAAGAAAAGAGAAACGAAGAGAGAGAAAATGTGGAAGTAACTGGTTAAGAGGGGCGCAAACCCTTGTGCCCCTGCGTCTATAAGATAAGTCCGATGAGGAAAAACAGAAGCTGCTGTAACGTTATGTTGTGGAAATACTATTTTATATATACATTACGTTTGTAGTGTGTAGTTTAGTCCAATTCTGGACTACAATTTCCATTACCTATTTATCAAAATCAAAGACCAAAAATTTTTCAAAATCTTAACAAGGAAATCCCAAAACTTATTGCGGCAGCACCTAAAGTTCTAAAGGCAGAAACCCACTTGGAAATCTTTAACCTTGGGTGTGGCCATGACACTGCTGTTCTTGCTCTCTTGTGCTGAACAACAGCTGCATTGATTAAGAGGATATGTTTTGCAGTCTCACATTATTATTATTATTATTATTATTATTATTCTCATTCTCATTCTTCTTTTCTTCCTATCTTTCTTTTTTTAACTTTCTGCTCACTCTGTCTCAAACAGCCTTTCATATACAACAAAAATGAGCTTGAAAAACATCAAGAATTTTTTTTTAGAAAAAATAAACAAAGGTTCTTTTACCGTTGTTCCACATTCACAATTAAAAGAGAGAAGAGAATTACCATTTTAGATAATTAAATGTGCTATAATTTATCAGCGGGGCCCAATGATATATGAAGTTCTGTTAAAATGTAAACTGCATTCTAACATTAGGAATGAAGTAGATAAGCTATAAGAAACTGGAGGTGGGCAATGTTACTTCTTAAATTAGAGGGGCATTGTGTGACTTATCATTAAATCTCAGGGGAAATAAGTGCAATTTACTCCTTTAATTAATAATACATCACTTTTATTATACAGACACATGGGATACAGAGAGGAGAAAGAAGGATGCGTATACTTCAAGTTGTATTTAAACACAACTTCATAATTTATCGTGTCACTATATCTACTGTTTCACAACGCTTTAGGTATATGTACCTCTTTACCATTTCTGGCTTTAGAAAACTAGCAGTTCTTGAAATGAGGAATCTTGGAGCCTTATGATAGTACCCTGGGGCAGATTTGAACTGGCAGTTCTTGAGAGGGTACTGGCATGGGATCTCTATTGAAGGCAATGTCTGCACATAGCTTCCAAGAAAACCTTGTGACTATATAATGGATTGCCACCAGTGTCTCAAACTTAGCAAACTCGTATCCTGGGCATACTCTTGGTCCCGCTCCAAATGGGATGAAGCAGTAGGGTGGGATAGATGCCTGGTTTTCAAATCTGCTTGGATCAAACTTTGATGGTTCTGGGAATATGCTGTTGTCCATGTGGGTCATTGGAGCCACCCAGAATATCTGAACATGATTAAAAGAAAGGCTTTAGTTTATGACTTATAAGATCAGTATACTCATGGCTAGATGGGAGCTAGATCATATATGATCAATTCAACAAAAGGGTTTAAATTTTCAAATAAAGATTCATAAATATGTGTTATGATCTCTAATATGTTTGTTCACTGAAAAAGAAATGTGTGTTTACCTTTTGTAGGTTGGATCTGTGGTAACTAAATGGTCCATTAACTAAAAGGCATAAGTTATTGATCCCATTTAGACTCTTCTCTCTTTGCATCAGAAGTACAACAATTTTCACATTCAGCTTATCGCAAATATTTTTGCTACATTTTATTGGAATCTTCAATAATTTTTCAGAGTATCAATGTTTAGTTATTTATAAGTTTTACACATTCATATTTTTTTCATTATTATTATGATATATTAAATCTATGAAGTAATATATTCTACATATATCCATATGTTTACATAACGTATGGACAAAAAATCAGACTCACTTGTCTTGGAGGTGACTATAATTGAATTCTAACCGCTTAGTTATAAAAACTTTGATCTAACTTAACTCTCTATACTATGAAGAGCTCATAAATTTTTCGTTATAATCTGTACCACTATTGACTTACTTGCCAGCCTTTGGGGATGAGATATCCTTCATAGTCTATATCCTTCACAGTCTTTCTAAACCCTCCAAAGACCGGGGGAATCATTCTTAGAGTTTCCAATGCTACTCTCCAGGTGTACTTCATCTTTCTAAGGTCTTCCCAGGTCAATGACTCTCCAGTAGGCTTGCTTTTTGCCACCTCTTCTTGTTCTGCAGTCAAAGCATCCTAAATACATTACAAATTACGAATGTAGTTGCTATGATTCAAAATTGAGACAATCACTAAAAACATTTCAAGGAACCAAAAAGACATTACTACTTCGTCATTTTATATGAATCAACTTGACTGTAAGTTGAGAGATTCACCTGATCTAAAAATAAAATTGCCCAAATAAATGAAGGATAGACATACAAAGTATGATATTATTTTGGAAGTGGATTTTATAAAAAATTCTTGAGTAAACTAAAATTATAAAATAAATAGATCAAGTCAATTATGAAATACATGCCATAGATGAACCCCTAAAAAATGTGTCTAACATGTACGCATTGTTATGATTGGTTTGGTCTATAATTTATATATTTTGTAGATTAAGTCAATTTAAAAATTTTTCGAATTCCAATGAAAATTTGTTTTATTATAATAATATGGTTAGGAACCAAAAGGAAAATTTGTTTTAAACTGAAATCAGCGAAAAATGAAGAGGAAATGAGAGTAGTCGAGGATTCTAGTACCACTAATATCAACCTTTAAAAGTTAGCTCGTAAAATTAGAGAGCTCAAGCTTTATAAAAAGCCCACATTAGAACCAAATAAATCTAATGCAGAACTCAGGTCTCATACATATCAATTGGGTGATAATGCATACCTTGAAGAACAGCTGCATAAACAGCGGGTTCAATAGCCAGCAATCTGATCATGAAAGTAATAAGAACAGATGCAGTGTCGTGCCCAGCAACCATGATAAGCATAACATTGTGGATGATCTCCTTCTCTGTCATCTTGTCTTTGTCATGCATTCCAAGCAAGCAGGTGATGAGGTCCAGGTGAGGAGTAGCCCTGTTCTGCTCAAGATCCATCTTCTTCCTGCGAATAAGCTCCTTCACCAAGCTTTGAATCTTTGCACTTTCTTTGAGGCTGCGGTTGTAGCATGTGAAAGGCAGGTTTAAAGGGACTGCCCACACTCCTTTTATCAATACCTGAAAGGAAGCCCCCAACTCTTCTCTTTGTTTGCCTCGCTCGAGCCCAAACAGAAGAGAGCAAATTATGTCGAATGTGAGGGTCTTCATCAATGGCAAGACCTATCAACCATCAATAGTACACAATAAGTAGTTGGCTTTTGATTCAACTCTTGCTAAAGTCACATCACAGCTGTACTTCCAAGTGCCCTGCTTCATGGGGTTGCTCTTAGTCAAGAATTAAGCCCATTTTTGTTAACAACATTTAAGGATCAAGTTTAGCATGCATAATTTTTTGCCGCTGGCTATTTTATGCTATTGTCTCAGGGCTATTAGGGCCATAGCACATGCCTAATTATTGACAAATGTGTAGTTACGGAGGAAATCAACTAGGGGATTTATTTACCTTGTTAAGGAAGATAACATCTAGAGTCATTTCTTTCAAGGGTGGGTCTTTAAGATTGGGGCAGAGTAAAGTTTTGAGATGTTTAAGCTTCGCTTGCTTTAATCACCAAGTTAAGCTCAAGTCCAGCTTAATCATCCAGAATTGAGCTTAGTTTGTTTTGAAGTCTAAAGTCAACAGACTAGTCGTACAAACTTGAATGAGCTGCTCATAGGCCTTTAATGAATCAAGCTCAACCTTTTTCAAGTTCACCCTGAGGTCTGTTTAATACATAGGTTTTTCAGTTTCTTGAGAACTTGCAAAACTATCTCACAATATAGTTTGAAATAAAATTATAGCAATTTCAGAATTTTTGCTTTGAATTTATTGTAAACAACACTGTTAACTTTTAACAGAAAATCTATCGTAACTCACAAAAAATAGTATCATTATCAATTCATAGTACGCTGTAATTTTCTATCATTTTAATATTCAACAAGAAGAGTATGATTTTGTTTCAATCTTATATCGTAAAGTATCATTTCAGTTCCTCTTGAAGTATGAAATTAGAACTTAAATCATACTCGTATCTATTAAAGTAATCGAAAAGCTAATCTAGAGTATCAAACCGATAATCACACTAATTTTGAAAACTCAAACCAGAATTTTTGCCATAACTACCAAATACCACCTCAACGATTTAAGTAACAAACTTGCTCGTAACTGTATCAACATACCGTGACCTGCTCCTTTCCGTCCCAATGCATCTCAATGTGATTCCTCACTTCCTTATCCATTTTCCCCACATACTGCCTCAACGATTCGGGCTTCAAGAACGAAACAAGCGCGTTTCTGACCCGCTTGTGATCCGATCCGCTCAGTTCCATCAAATTCCGGTCTCCTAGAAGTATCTTGATGGCCTGCGTCTGCTGGTTCGCCAGGGCTCCGCTGTCGTTGCTGAACAGAAACTTGTTTGCCGCTTGTCCGTACATGAAAACCGTCGGCTTCCCGAACAGGCTGAGCTTCGAAATCGGACCGTACTTGCGTATTCTTTCTTCGACCCATTTCTCGGCGGTGTTGGCGCGCATGGCACGAAGGAGGCCGAGGCTTTGACCTATTATGGGGATTCCCAGAGAACCCGGAGGAACATTTTTTCTTGACGATGATGATCTGATTCTGGTGAAAAGAAGGACAAGAGGGATTAGGAGAAGGAAGGAAGTGAGGAAGATGCTCATGGTTAAGGCCTTCTTCTTCCTCTTCGCTTCTGAGAAAGAAGAAGAAGAGGAGGATCAATCTGGTTTTTGTGAGGATGCTGTGGAAGAGTGAGAAAACAGTGAGGACTTATGGGAGCGGGAAGTAACTGACGACTATCATTCTCAGTCATCACATTTTAGCGGGTCGGGTTGATCCACCAACCTGCAAATCCGAATCCACATCCAAGTTATTGGATTATTAGTTTTGTGTAATCTTAGATAATTTATTAAAATTTATTCAATTATTTTGAATTTTTTTTTGGCTAAAAAAATTGATTCAATTTAGTAGATATAAAAAAATGAAAGAGGTTATGAATATCAATAAAGTGTATTGTTAAAATATTTCTTCAGTTTAAAAATTTTTATATCAGTCCACATTAAAAAAAAAATCTAAACCTAAATATTTACTCATAAATTATTAAGTCTAAATGATTATGAGTCATAATTATCTTGTTCATTTATTTTTTGTAAATTACCTCTATATAATATTCTATATAATTGTCTCTATGAAAATGAGTAAAGTACATAATTGATTTATAATTTTCACACTTTGCGACAATTTAGTTCTTTATAAATTAATTGTGACAAATTAATCCTTTACAAATTCAATTTTCTACGAATCTAGTCCCTCAAATTTAAATTTGCATAAAATTAGTCCCTCTATTTTATATTAATGAGGGTCTGATTCTACACAAAATAAAAATTTTGAGGGACTAATTTGTCACAAATATTTGTGAGGAACCAAATTGTCACAAAGTATAAAAATATATGATCGATTTGGTAAATATTTATATAAAGTTTACATAAAAAATCTAAACATAAATATTTACTCATAAATTATTAAGTCTACATAATTATGAGTCATAATTATCTTGTTCATTTTTTTTTTGTAAATTACCTCTATATAATATTCTATATAATTGTCTCAATAAAAATGAGTAAAGTACAAAATTTGTCTACTATTTTTACACTTTGTGATAATTTAGTCCCTTATAAATTAATCATGACAAATTAGTCTCTGACAAATTTAAATTTACATAAAATCAGTCTTTTCATTTTATATTAATAAGGGGTTGATTCTACATAAAATAAAATTTTTAAGGGATTGATTTATCACAAATATTTGTAAAGAATTAAATTGTTACAAAGTACAAAAATAGATGACCAATTTAGTATTTTACTCCTATAAAAATATAAAAATTATTAAGCATAATTATTTTAAAAAATAAACTAATGGATTAAATTAATTATTAATAAATAAGTATGTATGTATATATATATATATATATATATATATATGAATTTATTTTTAATATATTTATTTCTACGATTTAGTCTATAAATTGCTTTTTTTACTAAATTGCTAAAAATTTCTCATTCAAACTATTTAAATGAATGAAGGTCCCTGACGCTGATTGATAGAATTATTTAAATGAAATACTAACATCTTATCATGTTAAAGTTAAAATATTGATAGATTGAGTGACTTTATTCAATTTAACCCGCATACTATATTCGGGCCGGGTCAATAAAAATGGCACGATTTATTTTTTTTCTTGCAACTTGAAATAAAGCCGGCTGCTAATGCTGACTAGTACGAAAATATTGTTATATTTTTCATTTGCGTTTAATCATCTGTCCTTTTTTTTATTTTTTGGTTATCTTTCTACATAAGAGGATAGAATACTATGAAGTGGCCTTCACGTGACGTAGGTATTCATTATTAAATATGTGGATATATTATGATGAATAAGAAATTTTGTACTGGAAAAATGTGACAACTGCCATAGAATAATGGAATTAAACTATGATGTTCAAACTTTGAATTTGATTATTCTTTCAATTTTTCTTGAGTGGTACCTCAATAAAAGGGAGAATAATATTCTACTTTGTCAATTTAGATTAAAAAATATAATTAAATTTGACACAATACTTAATATGATAAGTTATTTTCGATTAAAAAATTATTCCTCAATAATTGTAGTTAATTCTTATTTTAAAATTAGCAGCCTCAGTGACAGATTTCAAAAAATTTAACTCCAAACGGATTTACTACACAACTTCAGACGTTGACCAGTTACTTCAGTGGAATCAAAATAATGCCATGAGACTTAGATCCTATGGAGAATATGGACAAATGGTCATTGCCGAAAAGTCAACTAGTATTAAAAATTGATACACTGATCGATTAGCCGACTTTATTTTATGCAGAAATATATTAATATTGAATTCAAATAAAGTTAACAAAATTCACAGAATCAAAGTCGAGAACTTTGCCCGTAATTAGGGCTAATTGTTACATTATTGTCAAGCAACAAATTCAAATTCAATGGTCATATATTTAGGGCAACCTCAATGCCATATGAAGTGAGATATAAAAAAGAATAAGAGAAGCTGGTAGAAGTTATTTCAACTCTTCCGGGGGATAAATTGTTAGGTGGAACTATCATAAAGAGACATAAGACTCACTTTCCAATAAGACCCTTCTCCAGCATGTTAAAAATAATAACTAGATTTTGAAAATCTGAAGTTATAAATGTGTGAGAATAAAGATAGAGAAAACTACTGTAACCCTTGAAAAATATTTTTTTATAATTATATTTTTATATGTCTCATCTTTATAATTTTTTTTTCCTGGCAAAGAATTCTTCAAACTTATATATATATATATATATATATTAAACTCAAACAATTTAGTTTAATCTTTCTTCCTTGAGCTTTGATTACTTAAAATAGTTTAGTTTAGTCTTTTTTTTTTAAGTTTTTATTAATTTGATTTAATTGACTAAGAGGAATTAATTCTAACTATTCTTAAACTTGACATATCTAAAAACTTTACTAATTCTTAGAGTAATTTATGATCATTAAATATTTTATTAAATTATTAACATATGTAAGACATTTTATACAAAAACAAAAAAAAAAAAAAAATCTCCATTCAAAGGGTAGGTAGAAACTTTCAATTGCGGACCTCACACAAAATAAATTTCTCATATTCTTTTTGAACATGTGAACCCCATATATTAAATTTTAATTATTTTAATTAAATTCATATTTAATATGTGAGTCCCACAAGTATTTAATCGTTTCATTTTGCTTCGGTTGTCAACATTACATTTTTATTAACATAGAAATGTTAAATCTATAGTTTCTACCTCAGGCAATATCTTCATTTTTCATTTTAATCCTTAAAAATTTTTATGATAATTTATACCTATACTAAGATTATATATTTCTAACTAATGATATTTTGGGATGGTACAACTACTATTACAGTCCCCACATTTTAACTTAATGATAATTTGATCTTTAACGAATTTAAAGTGACAAAACAATTTTTTAAAAATTTATCATTAAACCAAATAAGTCTTGTTGTTGTCTTCGTGTTAAAAGAATACAGATAATCTATTTTTTTTGCTGAGATAAAAGTTGAGGAATAAGTTTTTCTTTTTTCACTATCATCAACACCTCACTAAATATTAAGCATTTTAGGGCTTCTTCAATTAAAGTTAAAAAAGAAGTCATGAATATGGTATAAATTTGATTGAAGAAACTTTAAAAATAATTCATACTTACTCAAGTATTGATGATTGTGAAAAAAAAAAAAAAAAAAAAACTCATCCCACATGTACATTCAACTTTTATATCAACAGAAAATAGTTTACCTCAGTTTTCTTTCAATGGAAAGATGGTAGAGGAACTTGTTCGGTTTACTCATGAATGCCTAAAACTATTGTCGCTCCAAATTTGTGGACAACCAAATTGTCATAATGTTAAAATGTGAGGGACCAAAATAATAATTTTTTCAATAAAGATATGTTTCCAACTTCAAACGTATAAAAAATTTAGAAAAATGAAACTCTTTTAAAAGGTTGTTTCAACACAGATCCTTTTTATAAATAAGAGTCTTGACAAATTAGGAAAAGAAAAATATGTAACATAAATCATATTTCCTATCCTCTCAAAATTTCTAGTGTGAAACTTCAAACAATTCTTCAAGAGAGATTTTAAAAGTTGCTTTATCTATGCGTATTTGAGATCAAATTTAGAAGTGACTTGCCACATATCTAACATATCCAACAGCAAATACAGTGGAGGCAAATGTCACCTTAAGGATAATGTGATGTTGCACACATTTTCAGGCACAAATATCATGTGTTCTGCATAATTTTTTCTTCTTTTCACATCACTTATGCATCTTTCATAATTGGCTATATTTATAGATCTTCTAGAAACCAAATCTACTATAAGATACTCTCATCTCAGTGATCTAGCCAAGTGACTGCACATCAGTTCTCAGTTCTTCTATAAGTATAGAGACAAGTTGACAACAACCATCTCTAGTTCCACACAGAAACGACGAAGAATACAAATACAGTTATATATATCAACAAACCAAGAAAGGCATATTGATCATCCTGATTATGTTTATAAAACAGTCAGAGAAAGAATACATTTATCTTCAATCAGCCTTGGCAGGGATGTGGTTGCCACCAGTTGCTAGTTTGTAGAGATAAAACCCAATCATGAGAACACTGCAAGAGAATGTAACAATTAACTTAGGTGCAATTTTTTATTAGCAAAATTTTCTTTGTGTTGTATTATTATCAGAAAATTTGATACTGATAGCAAATTTCTAAGGAACTTCGCTTAAATTTTATTCATTAACATAACACCCTGGAGTTTTCAATTATCAACCAAAGTTGCCTAAATATCTAGAACAAAACAAAATCTATGTTTCACAACTTGTGGACCCAAAAATGATCAGATGACCAGAATAACATGAATAATAACAAGAATAATTGTTTACAAATGAATATATGAAGTCCAGGTGTCATTAACACCACCCAACCCAAAAAAAAAAATCTGCATATTACATTGGTGTTTAGTGAACAATTGGTTCCAAAAAAAATTCAATAAGATAATCACTTCCTGCTAGCAAAACACTTAAATTGATCTTCAAATTAGCAACGAGATTTCAGAAACCAGTCTGAGAAACACTAGCATAAAGCAACCTTAAGTTTAAACTTTAATGCATGTTGATATCTACTTGGGCATAAACTCTATAGACACTATTATTAGATTTTACGAAAGGTATTAAATTCCTTTCCCAAACAAATGAATCAACTTTCCTCTATTTTGAAGAATTGTTAGGTATTGTGACTTCACGTTGGTGGTTGGTGAAGAAAATAATTAAACAAAGTCCAAGAACATAGTTAAATTTGCATTGTCTCTTAACAAAAATTTTAAAAATATCTTAATAAATATTCTGCATAATACAGTTTGCTACAGGTAAAAACTGAAGCAATGGATAATGGTTTTTTCACATTTTAGAAAAGGAGGAAATGCAACAAAGTAGTTTAATGCAAGTTTGACTATAAATGGAATATGCAATCTACAAATATATGATAAATCATAACGGATTCTTAATTGAAATTCTATCCCAGTAATTTACTTGTTTATAAAATGACAACTTAGTCTAAACTCTATATGTTAATTTATTCAACGAGTGAAAATTCCTTATTATACCTGATGACCTGCTTTAGAATGTTAAGATCAAAGAATTCAAATATTTGCCCCCTTGTCCAACCTCCAAATCAAAATCTTTCGTGAAAGAGAAAAGCCGAAACCCTTTCAAGAAAATACTATAGAACGAGAAAGAGGAAAAGAAGTCTGAATCAAAATTACAAGTGCCTCATGAGCCATAACTACTTGTGTGTTGACAAGTCCAAGAAGCTAAGCACTCTAAAGCACATGAGCTCTTGCCTAGAGTTGTTTAATCACAAATGAGAAACAGAAAAGTCCGATTGCATTAACTTATGGGAAGCAGCCAAAGCCACAAAAATGCTAGCTTACAAACATTACCTAAAGATAATGGTTAATCAATAAGAAGAAAGAAAGATATGACATGACAACAAGACTTAAACTCAGCCAGGTTTTACAAAGGTTTAGTATTAATTGAAGCTGTAGTGATGTTTATGATAGCCCAACCATTTAATGAACTACTCATATTTCCATTCCCTCCTCTTTCTGCTTGTGAAAACTCAATCAAGACAGATAAAGTAGAGAAATCCATATATAAAAATAATTTCTCGTAGATTTGAAATGCTTTTATAAACATTTTCTCCATGGTGTCAAGCTAGAAAATAATCTGATTTTTATCAACTATCATGGTATTGGTTGTACAGAAGTTAAGTGTTGTCGTAGATAAACAATGTCTTAAGATATAGAAACTACTAGTTATCTTTGGATTGTACCCACAAAGCACAGTACCAATCGACATGAAGATTAAATAATAATTTCTTGGATATTAAACTATAATGAGCGTTGTACTTATAATTGGTCCTTCACTTACCTTATCCCTGCAACAAGACCAGCAGGCATGAACTTAGATGTTTGCAAGTAACGCTGTCCCATAATCCAAGTGAGTATGGCTGCACAAGCTGTCATTCATGACAAATATTAGTTAGAAAGAGAATGAAAAACATGGAGACATTATAGCAGTGGACAGAAAGTCAAGAAACAATCAGGGGGAAAAAAAAAAGAAACAAGAAAATGGTTTTGTATGATAGATTTGTCTATCTCACTCCATTTTCACTTCCCTCTCTTTTTTCCAACTTCCCCACCAAGCAAACCTAAATTTTGCTACATCATATATATATATATATATATATATATATATATATATATATATATATATATATATATATATATATATATATATTTATATTGATATTTATCAGATTTAACCTAAGAAACATGGACATTGACACAGGTGAACATTTCATATGTGGTGTTTTAGTGTAATTTGAAGTATAGTGTCATGATAAATGTGTGAGACACACATAAGCGTTTTTGAAGTATAGCTACTTCATCAGATGAACCTACCAGTACCTACTGTTACCAAAGATCCATCATAGCAAATAATCAAATAAATATTAAATCACCAGTTCACCGCATTTGGAAGAAACACACAACACAGAAAAACTGATCCTAAACACACGGATGAAGAGAACTTCTTTCAAAGATAGAATTAAGACTCAGAACCAGGTCTATCACTGCACTGGAAATCAGAGTAAACAATTCTATAAAAACATCCATACCCGTCTCAAGAATCAAAGCAGGGTACGAGTTCTTTCTCTTTTCAAAGGCTTTCAGACTCAGATACCCTGCAATAATGAGCAACAAGCCAGAGCCAACCCCTCCACCCAGAGAAGCAACGCTCCCTTTCTTGAAATACCCAAAGAGTCCTCCACCCACCAGTAGCAACCCGTACGGAATCGTGAAGCAGAAATCGTGCATTTTCTTCGACTGGGGTTTTCCAGGAAAATCAGATTCCTGCAACCGTAACCGAGTCTGACAGATCTATGTCTGAAGCTTTCTCAACTACGGACCGGAGGCGTGTGGAGTGCCATGGGTCAAAAGAGAAAAAGTCCAGAACCAAAAAAAAAAAAAGTCCATGTCATCAGCTATTTAAATTACATGCCCAATTTACCCCTTGACTATCATATAATCTCGACGTTGGCCTGATATAAAGAGGTAAAGAAATGAGAGAGTGGAGAGAAAGAAGAAACAAATGTAATATATCTTATTTTTATTTTTTAAAACTTATTAAAAAATTAAAAGATTTATTTCCGTATAATTTCAAGCCTTACCTTATTTTTAACTAGTTTAGGTCCAGTTTAATTAAACTGATATTGTTTTAAAACTTTTCCAGGAAAAAAATTAATTTGACTTAAAAAAATAAATGTGAAATTTTAAATAACTTGATATTTAAAAAAAGATATTAATAACCTCAATAGTATTACGGTGTTTTAGACTAACAAAACCTCACATCTTTTGTTTTTTTGGTCAATAAATCCTCACATCTTTGCTAAAAGGCAAAATATATTTAAAAACGCATAACTATTATAAATATATTTAGGTCCGCTAGTACGAATAAATGCAAGATAAAAAAAATAATCTCAAAACTCCTAAATCTTTTTAGTAAAAAAAATTTTAATAAAATTTCAAAACATAAATGAAGACATTGTTAAGCTATTCTCTTTAAATAAATATATCAAAATCTTTGCTAACTCAATAAATCTCTACTCTTGCCCAATAAGTTTGTTACAAAAATTTTTAAAAAAATCCAAATTTATACCTCATTCAAAAGTGCATCTTCGTTCTAAAGATCAAGCACAATCCAAATCAATTTTCAAACTTCAAAAAATAGTTTAAGATTATCTGAGTAATATAAAATCAACCAATTTTAGAACTACCTTTATTAACTTAAGCAATCTCTTGACATATATCCACAATCCACCAAATTATATGTATTAATATTTTAATTCAAATACCTTCCTATTTTAGTGAAAACATAACGGCCATGACAAGTTTTATTGAAATGAGAGTAAGAATAAGTAATAGCATACCAAACGTGTAAGCTGATGACATATCATTTCCATTTCTATTTCATTAGCTCCTTTCTTACTTGCTAAACTTGTACAGTAGATTGTTAGATTAAAATTTTAATTATCTAATTTATAGATAAAAAATATTAACTACTATAGTCATCTATCACCATATTTTTTATTTATATATCTAAACCATTAAATTTTTATTTAATAATTTACAATAATTAAATATGATTTTATATTTTCGTCCAAACACAAAATAGTACAAACTGCTATTTTTTTAAAACAAAGTTATATATATATATATATATATATATATATATATATATATATATATTGATTACTACCTTTTTAGTTATAATGTAAATCTCAACCGAAAATTTTAAAAATTTAATCCAAACTGTTTTTGCCTCTGGCTCTCAGAGTCTCCCTATATATATAGATAGTCACACACTCAAGCACTTTACATAGGGTTTTCTCTTGGATTTACATTATTGTTCTTTTTCTTCTTCTTCACGTTGATTCTCTGATCGTTTGTGAACTTCAACGTGATTAGAAACAGAAAGAGAGATGGAGAATCAGTATACAATTTCCACCAGGAAGAGGAAATGACTGGGATTTGCAATTCCTCTGACTCCCCAGCTTCAAGCGAGCCTGATTCCCAGCGTTCCAAATCTGAGAGATATGATGATGCTTCTCTTAGTTCAGAAGGCAATATCTTATCTTGCACATTTCTATATTTTTCCTACCATTTTAAATTTTCTTGTTTTGAAAAGTTTTTATTTTTATTGTTTATATATGAGTTGGTGTTTCTGAACTTGCATTCATTATTAGAGGAGAATGGCATTCATGCATTGGGCATATTAAATTGTTGCGGCGATGACAATATGGACATTAATGATTTTTTGCCTAAAATTAGAATTTATCGAACATTAATGTATACTATATTTTTATTTTATTTTAATAAATATTAATGTTTTCAAAAAATTATCATGACACATAACTATATATTATTATTTTCAATTTTTTTCTTGTATAGAATGGTATCCTATTGAAGAGAAAGAAAAAAATAGTTTTTAATGATTTAGGGTTTAGGATTTACAATATATTTTTCTTTAATAAGATATTTTTCATATAAAATTATTTAAATTATTAATTTCTTGATATTTTTAAAAAAATAATATTTATTAAAGTTAAATATAAATATCGCCTGGCGATTCCATGCAAAAATAGTAGAAAATTAGGATTTATTCCGTAGGGAATTTGTATTTTCATTTTATTTATTCTTTTCTATATATGTGGCGCCAAGACCTTTATGATAATCAAATAATTGTATCCCAACATGATGGATATGAGTGGGAGTTAGGGCACAGAAATCTTGAATTTGATGCAATTATTCGATATATCTATGTCTATTTTATTTATATATATTCCTCTGTCTAATTTTCATGATTAACAATATTTGAATATTTTCTTTTACTACTTTTTTAAATTCCTGGCCAGACTTTAACTCAAATCATTACAATTATAATATCAAATTGACGAATTTTATTTCTTCTACTGCATACTAACATGAACAGTTCGTTACTTCCAACCACTTATGTTTGATTTAAAGTCTAACCGAAACACAAACTTATACATGTTACTCTTGAATTTCGATCTTTCAGAGTAAAAGCAATTTTTAATGTTTATTTTTTCAATTTGTTAGATGAAATTTCAATCATTAAATGTCTTACAGCTAATGCATGGCGTTTAATTTTATTGTGACTAAAATATATATTTAATTTTTTATTTATTATAAAATTATTATTTTAGTTCGTTAAAATATAAAAAATATCATTCACTTATTGAAAAATATTATATTTAATTTTTTATTTTTTAAAAAACATCATATTTTTTTTTTGACTTACAGTTTAAAAAAGTAAAATTTGGTAAATCTCTGAAAAAAAGGACTAAGTATAACAACTTTCAATAAATAAGAGATTAATTTGAATGTTTTAATAATTGAAGAATAAAAATGATAATCTTGTAATGAGTAAAAAATTAAAAAGTATTTTCTCATTGATTTATTCTTTTTTGGTTCTTGGTACCACGATGACATTGAAAAATTCATTAGCTTTTGCAGATTCATTCGCATCAATGGAGGTGGAAGAAGAAAATGGTATGTCCTCCTCAGAGAACACTACCATTAGAGATTCCAGTAACGAGCTCTCTCAAGAGAGCACAGAGACAGTGATAGATTGTAGGAACACAAGCAACACCTTTGGACGTCGAAAGAGGACAGGGCAGCACAATCTAGACTTCGTTTGGTAGATCTCTACAACGTGGGAATTAGAGAGAGATAGAAGTGTGAATGGGGTGGGATATTATTTTACATGTTTTCTTTGCTCCACTTTATAATTTGAAAAAATATTAAGAGTCCTTACGCACTGGTGTCATAAAATCATTATTTTAATGATTTTATTCTTATTTTTAATTGATTTTATTTAAATTGATATACAAAATCAGTTATTTACATAAGTGTGTCAAGATTAGTTAATATTTTTTTTTTTTCATTTTGTCTATACTAGGTCTAACATTTTTCAAAGCTTGCTTTTTTAGAATGTTTAGTCAAATTTGTGTTTAAGTAAAAATGGTTGGGTTATTTTTAATGCTAAGAGATTTATATTTGTTTTGTTGTTTTGCAAGTGTTACATATTGTTTACAACTTATTAGATTTTTAATTCTAGTTTCATTTTTGTTATAAATAGCTTGATGCATTAAAGCACAAATTCTATTATTGCATGGAGTTGATTAATTTTAAGTCATAAATTTAAATTTGTTTTGTGTTTTATCCCATCATACTAGAATTTATTTTTAAGTTTTAGATTTTGTGTTAAATGTAATAAAAAAAATTCTAAAAAAAATAAATAAAGGGAAGAAAGAGGAATTAATTTACATTATATATGTGAACTAATTTTATTTGTTGCTACTTTTACCTCTTCTTTGCCATCAATTGCATATATTTAAAGAGTCAAAGATAGTATATTATGTGTTACATTAGTACAATTTCACTTAAAATAGGAGGTACTAAAATAAATATATAGGGGTTCAATTATAGATTTTTAATCTAAAAGGATTAGATAAAAAAATCAAATAAAATTTTAAGAATCAAAAGCAAAATTTAGTTTATTTTACTTATTTTTTGAATTCCTTGAGGTTAGGTACTTTAATGCCTAAAAGATTTATTAATTTGAAGGCCTTGAAACTTCATAACCTATTTGACTAGCAACTTGCATTATTTATGTCTTATGTTATAGTCAGACACTACAAAAATGATTGGCTTTAGCTGTGATTTTTAATGGTGGCTCAAAAAATTTGTCACTAAAAGTGGACAATGACAACATTAAATAGTTACTATTAATAGTCTATAGTGGCAACAGTTTTGTTGCCACTAATAATATTCTATAGCGACAAGTGAAAAGTCATTAATAAAACTATTTAGTGACAACTAAAATTTTGCCACTAATGTATTAATGACACCTTTTCTCTTGTCCCCATGGAAGATCTAAATGGATGTTTAAAAAGGTAAACATTTAGTACCAACAATAAGATGTTTGTCACTAAAATGTGCAACATATTTGCATCACAAAAAGTAATTTAGTGACTATTTTTGCTTCTCGCCTCACAAAGTTTCTTGTGGCAACCAATTAGGTTGCCGCAAATGTCAGTTGTGGCAAAAACATATTTTATTTATAACTATTTTCAATAAATTTTACATGATATTTTTAATGAGAATAAATCACATATGTGATTTACTTATTAAATTAAACAAATAATATTTAAATTTATAAATGAACTCAAATAATAAAATAAAATTCAAATTCAAATAATGAATAGATAATTATTTAGGAATATAAGTAGATATTAATTAATTGGTTGATATATAATCATTTAATTAATAATTCATTTTAAGAAAGGAATAATATGAATTCAATATGAAAAGTATAAATAAATAGAAAGAACAGAATTGAAAATTTCAATATTTAAATATCAATTATTTAAATTACAAATTGAGTAAACATAATAATTCTATCAGATAAATATATAATAATTAAAATTACATATGTAATATAAATGTAAATAAATATATAGTTTATAATAACAATAATGAATAAAATAAATATTTTAATAATATTATTTTAATGAATAAAAATTTAATATTTTATTTTAATCATTAAAATAAATAAAAAAGAATTTTAATTTTTTTAAAATTAAATTAAATACAACTTGAATAATGAATAAATAATTATTTAGGAACATAGGTAGTTAATAATTAATTAGTTAATCAATTAATATGTAATTAGGTAATTAATAATCCAATTTTCATAATTAAGGAATAATATTATTCAACATAAGAATATAAATAAATTTTGAAATTTATAACTCAGTTGAAAATTCAAATATTTAAATATGAATTATTTAAGCCATATATTTTGTTAGATTTTAAATTTATAAATTCAATAAACATAATAAATATATAATAATGATAATAATAATAATAATAATAATAAAATATGAAATATAAATATAAATAATGAATAAAATAATGTAATATGAAAAAATACAAAAATTTGATAAGTAATAATTTAGTAATATAGAAACTTAGTAATTAATTGATTATGTAATTAATAATCCAATTTATGGAATAAAGGAATAATATAATTCAATATAAAAATGCAAATAAATTTTCAATTAATAACTAATTTACAAATTCAAATATTCAAATATTAATTATTTAAGCCATATATGTTCTTAGATTTTAAATTTAGAAATTGAATAAACGTAATAAATATATTTAATAAATATATATAACAATAAAATATAAATTTTTAATATAAATATAAATAATTATATAGTAAATAATACAATGGATAATATAAAATTAATAATTAAATATTAATAATTAAGTAATTAATGATTCAATGGATCATATAAAATTAAAATATATAAATTGTAAATAAAAATATAGAAATATATAAAATAAATAATTCATTTTAAGATTGAATATTTAAATGTAATTTAATTGAAATATAAATTTCGTTAAATTTTGAATTTATATATTGAATAAATATATATAATAATAGTAATAATATTATTAAATAAACTTGTCATATAAATATAAATAATATATATATATATATAAAATATAATATAAGTAATGAATGAAAGATAATTTGATAAAAAAATTTGAATAATAAAATAAAATAAAAATAAATAATTGAAGTAACAAATAAATAATGATTTAACGATATAGATAATTAATATTTAATTAGTAAATTCATAATTATGTAGGTTGGTTTATTATATTAAAAGTGAAAGTGTGATCTAAGTTCAATCAGATAGCATTGTTTTAATACCATACCCTCATTCGACTTGACACGTGTCCCAAGCCTTAAACAAAACCATCTTCTCCCAGTTTTCATGTCTCGTCATTTGGGTTTTATTCTTCGTCCTTTTGCGAGGGATCTCATCGAGACTCTTCCATTTTTCATTCTTCGTGGTCCATCTTCTCCCAACCGTTGAGGAAGCATTCATCATCCACCATTCCCTGCAATTTAATGGCTGAGGAACTTAGGCTTCCGGGTAACAATCTTAGATTATTATTATTTTGGATTCCATTTTACTTTGCTTCATTTTTCTGATTATTGTTTGTTACCATCTATCTTTCCCATCTTTGCTCTCCATTACACAGGTCGCTAGGCTCTCTTATATTATTTAGTTTATTTTCTTTGGCATTTCTTCTATTGTTGTTTGCCTCTACTTCTTTCATGCCATGATAGAAAAATGGATGGAATGATTTAAATCCAAATAATAGTTAAAGGAAGGGCTTTTTTATTTTCAACATTGAAATAGTGTGTGCATTTTATTTTTCCCCTTTTGTTGTTTATTGATTTTGTTTATAATTTTTGTTAAATTATGAAATGTCAATCTTAAAAAAATGTGGAAAGGCAAAAGGAGGTTGTGAGCCTAGAATTCTATCTGATGTAGAGTTCAATCAAGCTTACATGTATGTGCTTCAAAATTGTAAAGATGTTTGGCCATTCATGGAGTAAGATCATTAGACTTAGGTATGTGTCAAACTATTATTTTGTTCCTTAGCCTACTTTAACGTAATATATTTCAGGGAGCACAAGAAGGAGTTGGATACACAAGCTTCTACAATGAAAAAGTTTCCTACATGGTTCCGTGCACATATAAATTTCTACATTCTTATACTAACAATGGACACTTATCAAATTTTATATCGTGTTATGATATACTCCCTTTTAACACTTATGTCACATATAGGTCTTAAAGTTATGTACACATGGTGAATATAGTGGTGAACTTATAAGCTTAGGTGTTGGCCCACTCAAATTGGTTCATTGCTATTCAACTTTTTTGGTGAACGAATTTAGATTCCATACAAAAGATCATGAAATGGGGAGGAGAACGCAAAATAGTGGAGTTCTTATGAAGGGTGATGATTCAGATGTTGAGAAAGATTATTATAGCATCTTGGAGGACATTTATGAGTTGACATATGTTGGGAATAAGAAAGTGTACATCTTTAAATGCTATTGGTAAGATGTAGGGAATTTAGGAAGAGGATACAAGGTTGGTAAGTATGGAATGACCATGGTGAACACTTGTTGTTCATTGCACTCAAATAAGTCAATTATCTTGGCATCTCAAGCAGAACAAGTTTTCTACTTAAATGACATTGTTGAGCAAGATTAGCTCATAGTTTTAAGACTAATCCTCGTGACCTATTTTATGGGCCCACAGTGGATAATAATCATAATGGTTGTGATGAAAAGGAATTACTTAATAATAAGTCATATCAGCAAAATGAATTTGAGTTAAATGTAGTGCCTACTGGTAACGTAGGAATTGATATTATGGTATCCGTGCATTGGACAAATGTTGAACTAGAGGAAATAAGTTATGCAAGTGGAGTCCATAAGACAAGTTAACCAAATATAGTTAAGACAACTGACTTCATTGATGACAATGATGAGGATGTGGCCATTGACGAAGAAGATGTTGAAGACTTGCTTGATGACAATGATCCAAACGATGCTGATGCTGACCGATAGTAGCTAAGCTATTGGTCATTTATGAGTGAGAAATCAAACATGTGTTGTTGTAATGTCATTGCATTTTTTATCTATTTAATATCTATTATCTTCTTTTTGATATTTGAATTTGTTTCAACATACACCCCATTTGCAATTACTGCAGGAAATGTCAGGAATTAGACATAGTAAGGGAGGACGATTAGGTGGAAGAAGCCTCACATGTGGTAATGGCCGAGGGAGATATGACAACCAGGGTGAAGTGACATCACCCTTGCGATTGCAAGAACCATATATAGATGATGCAATACAACCTAGATGTTCTCCACATCCTTCGCTACCTATTATTGAGCAAGAACTTGAGGCTTTTCCTATCACACTGCCATCATGCAATCTGGGTAGTGCAGGTTTCTCTTCATATATCTCATATAAGTACAATAAATATTTTCTATCTAGAAGTGTCACATCGTAACTTTATCTTTACATGATGCAGCTTCCTATAGCACTACTAAGAAAGGTAGGGGAAAGTACAAAAGTATTTCAATTGACATGAAAACAAAATATGGTGCAAATATCAAAGTTAATATTCCAAACGACATTGATTAAACTATTGGAAATGGGGCGTGAGACCTAGTTAGCTATTACGGATGGGTGGTGCGGACTACCATCTCATTTAGAGATGGTGATTGGGATAAAATTTTTGCCAAGGATGGAAAAACAATGTGGTTAAAAGTTAAGGTAAATAGTTAGCTTGCTTTACTACCATAAGTTAGTTTGTTATGTTAATAACTGCAACAATTTATGTTTTTCATTTGTAGGACAAGAACTAGCAATGAAGGCTTTCTGTGTCAATACCATGCAACGACTTTTCAGAAATTGATAAACTAACTTGCATGCATGGTATACAAAGTGCAAAACTGATAAAAAGATACAAGTTGCTAAACCTTTGCAGCTATACCAAGTTATGCAGTGATAATGGATTAAAATTCTTAAGCTTTAGCTGCCAAATTTTCTTAAAAAATATAGCATTATTCATAAAATATCTTGCATTTACACCCCATAACAAAATGGTATTGTTGAGCAGAAACATAGGCATTTCCACTAAGTAGCTAGGTTCTAAATGTTCCAATCCCAACTTCCTTCTCATTTTTGGGGTGAATATATTTTGACCACTATTTACCTCATCAATCATCTTCCCACTGCTGTCTTACTATGGAAAACTCCATATGAGTTACTATATGACCAGCCACCACCATATGATCACCTTATAGTCTTTGGTTCCTTGTGCTTTGTAACAAATGCATCTCCACATAAAAATAAATTCACATCCTAAGCTCACAAATGCATTTTTCATGGATATGCGTATGGCTACAAAGGTTATAAATTATATCACATCGAAGAAACTGCCATTATTGTTTCTCGAGATGTCACCTTTCATGAAACCATTTTCCCTTACTATATTAAAGACTCTTTTATTTCTTCTTTCCAATTGCCTATTGTTCCTAGTACAGATAACAACTCTTTAAATACTTCTACCATTCCACCTCCATCATCAATTCCTACCTCTATTTCTCCTAACATCTCTACTACTCTTACAAGACATATCACTCGAACTAAGACTTTACTAAGTTGGATGTCAGACTATGTGGTAAGCTCTGTTCAAACTTCTTCCCCTCATACACCTCCAACCTTTCTATATTATCATTCTCCTTTTATTTTTTATTCCCACTTACATTTTCTACCTCAAGTATTTGTTATTTATGAACCTTTTTCATATTGTCAAGTTGTTAAATGCGAGGAATATAATGAAGCTATGCAACAAGAACTCATTGCACTTAAGTCGAATAAAACTTGGGAAATCACTTATTTACCTCCAGGCAAGAAACCAATTGGTTGTAAGTGGGTTTACAACGTTAAACTCACACACGATTAGTAGCCAAAGGCTACACTCAAATTGAAGGAATAGATTATGTTAAGGGGTTTTCTCTAGTTGTAAAGGTGGTTACAATTAGAATTATCTTGGCTATTTCCATTGCCTACCAATGGCCTTTTCACCGACTAGACATTAATAACGCCTTCCTTCATAAATATATTAATGAAGATATCTATATGCTCTCACTCAAAGGTTACGACAAGGCATTACTGAGTTAAGTATACAAGCTTAAATGTTCCCTATATGGCCTTAAGCAAGCATCTAAATAGTGGAATAATGAATTTATTTCTCAGCAGAAGCAATATAGATTTATTCAATCTTCACATGATCACTATTTGTTCACTAAATGGGACAATCAAAACCTTATTGTCATGTTAGTGTATGTCGATAATGTGCTTACTAGAATTTCTGTAGCTAAAACTATGGTTGTCAAACAATTTCTTCACATTACATTTACAATTAAGGACTTCGGTTTAGCTCGTCATTTTCTTGGCCTTGAAATAGCTCAATCAACTTCAAGCATTTATGTTAACTAGAGAAAGTATATATTAGATACGATAAGTGATGTAGGGCTCTTAGGGTTAAGTCTGTAGCTATGCCACTTCCCACTAATCAAAAACTTTGTTTTGATCAAAGCGACATGCTCTCTGATGTAGAGCCATATCACATACTTGTGGGCTAATTATTGTATCATGGATAAAAATTTCCTAATATAATAGTTGTCGTCCAGCAACTAAGCCAGTTCATGCTCTTTCCTTTTTAAATTCATTGGCAATGTGTTTTTTATGTGCTTAAATACCTAAAGGGGTGTCCCTCAAAGGGACTTTTTTTATCATATATAGACTAACCTAACACTTAAAAGCTTTGAAAATGCTAACTGGGCTTCTTGCAAATACACTTGAAGAGGCTTGACATGTTATTATGTCTATTTTGGGTAGTCTTTGATATCATGGAAGACAAAAAAAAAAAACAAAATATTGTTTTTAAATCCTCAGCAAAAACTAAATATCAATCGTCTGCAACCACTGTATGTGAAGTTCAATGGATGTCTAACATTCTGGTTGATCTTAAAATTCTCGTTGCCATACCATTGTGGTGTAACAACAAGGCAACATTATACATCACAATTAATCACATGTTTCATGAATGTACTGTTAGAATACCGTATAATATCTACGGTCTAAATATGTTAAGATATTATACAGTGTCCACCCATAAGGGGTGCTCACTAAATAAAGGTAAAATAGTAATTATAGGAATTACTATTAAACCTTAATCTTAGCTAGCCTTTTATAAATAGAGCTAGACTATTATACAATAAATAAGAAAGATATAAATTGATATAGACGCTCTGAGAGGAATACTTGCGAAGTATTCTGTAGTTGCATTTAAGAGGAGATTTAGGCTGTGAAAACTTGAGATACACCTAATACACTATGGTATCTCATTTGATCAGTGATCCCAGCCAGAGTTCGATCAGTTTCCACAATCAGGCGAAGTATGTAAGTCTCCTATACTGAATTATCTATGAATATGTTCATTACTTAATTCCTCACATTGGTATCAGAGCCATAGGCTGGTTTTCTAATCATTTGTATATTTTATTGGGATATGAGAGATTTGTTTTGGGGTTATTCTAAGTATGGTATTTGCGATAAAATTTGTTTGGAAATTATTTTTGAAATTTCCATTCCTTCCAAGAACCTCAACCATCCCTACCTAGAATCCTTAAATTAGAGTTTTAGTATTTAAAAAGAAAATTGAATTTTTTTCAAGTAGGCTTCTTCTTTTGCATTTCAAAATTCCCTCTCCGCGTTGAATCTTCTCCATTGCTTATTCATTGCCATTGGCGACACTCCCCCATCAAGGACGCCCTGCTTCATTATTGTTCACCATCGAACAAGATAAATAGGGAGGTTCATTGCCTACAGTTGTGGCCGTAGGTGATGCTACAATGGAGGCATACATTATTGTCGGCCACCTTTGCGTCCTCCACGCTAAAAAATGCCTGTTGTCATCATCATTTCCAGCCATCAGACTCTCTATGTTTTTGAACAAGACATGTCTCTCTCTGCCGTTGTTACTGGCAATAATGGTTGTTGGCGACCTTTAACCCCTGCTACTGGTAGCCTCTGTCATTCTCCTAGTCGGTGAACAACAGTGAGCTGCAAAAGGAAAGAGGCAAAAACAAAAAAAAAAATTGAAGGAGAAAGGTGGCAACAGCAAAGAGAAAAGGAAGAGGAGGAAGAAAGATGAAAGAAAAAAACTTAAGGTTTTTAATTTTAAAAAATTTGAAAATAGAAAAAAGAATTCAGAAACCCTAAACCTTTTTTTGGATCTAAAACCCTAAATATTTTTTGGTATATTGGCTTATAAGGTTTGATCTGGGCTCATTATTAAAAATTTTGTTTTGGGCCTTTTTAAAAATTTTAAAGAAGAAAAATGCCTTTAAAAGAGTTTTTTTGGCCATTCATTTTTTTTAAGAGTTGGGTCTTGTTCTTTTAATTGGGCATTTGACCCATCTAAAATAATAGTTAAAAGCCTAATTGTTAAATCCCTAATTAATGAACATCTAGATATGTTCAAAAATATAAATTGTGTATTTATATTTTAACCCCAAATAAATGCAATTAAGTTTTGGTGAAAAATTAATATTTTATATCCCAATAAATTTCAGTCAAATAATATGTGATTACTTGTCATTATGTTAATTACTTTGTTTTATTAAATTGTTTTGTCAATTTTCTACTCATAGAAAATTTAGAAACATAATGTTAATTAGCTTAACATTATGTATTTAATTGTGTTAATTTGTATAACATGCGTAAGCCCTTACCCTTATATTATTGCTCTTTGGATTTGTATATCAGCTGAAAACCCAGAACTGTGGGCTACTGGTCCTGAGAGATCTGTTTTAGATCTATGTTCTTGGTCTAACAATGCCACGTATAGGATCCGTTATTTGTTAAAGCATTAATTGCATGTTTTAAATATGTTGATTAGTTTAACTTGTTTATAAATGAATGTTAATTAGTTTAGCATTACATAATTGATTTATTAATGTGTTAATTAGTTTAACATGTTAGTTAACAAATGTTAATTTGTTTAGCATTTGAAAATCATGATTTACAATTTGTTTGTAGCATGATTAAAACACTTAGTTGAATTTTGATTTCGTTGATTTACACCTTACATACAACCTTAGGACAATAATTGGCACTTTGTGTTCTTTTGACTCCAGGTTATGCATGGGTTAATTAGCTTAATCATACGATACTTAGTGTCATAATTTGTAAGCATGGTGAACATTAAATCTTGCTTGTTTTTTTAATTATCTGATGTTGATTCATGTCTGTCTTTTTTTTATGTAAAGAATGACTACAGTTTCCAAAAGTATTGTTACTAAGCTCAACCAGGGGTTGAAGCTAAATGGCAACAATTATAAGATCTGGAGTATGAAAGTCTAGTATTTCCTATAAGAGCAAGAGGCTTTTGAAGTTCTCAATAATGTCATCGAAGAGCCAAAAGCTGGAAACACGACCCATCATAGGCAGGATCGTAAGGCTTATGACGTTTGGAAGAAAAAGAACTTCATTGCTCATATTACATTGTTGAACACTCTAGAAAATGACATCCTAAAGGAGTTCAAGGAGCACCGAAGCACTATAGGGCTTTGGAATGCTTTAAGAATGAGGTTCAGAACTACATCCATATCCAAATTGCGTTCTTTAATGATTAAATTTGACTCATATAAGAAACACCCAGAACATTTGATAAGGAAACATCTGAGGTTGAAGTCAAATATAATCGTTGAGCTAAAAGATGCTGGAAATGTCTTAATAGACGAGTAGCAGTTCTAAGCCATTATTCTCTTTTTTCCTAGTTCATGGGAGCATATGAAGATGCATCTCACTCACAATAACTGAATTATAACCCTAAAAGATATCCGGAGGCACCTTGAACTTGAGGAAGAAAGGTTTGAATCAACCAAACCGATACCTGAGTTGCAAATGGCAACTTTAAGTGGAAGACACGATTCAAAGAGAAAAAGATGGAGAAAGAACAAAGGACTAGCTCAACTTAAGAAAAAGTCAAAGACTAATCAGCAAGGCAAAAAGAAGAAGTGAAAGGTGAATATAGTAAAATTTTAGTGCTTTAATTGCCAAAAGAAAGGACACTATGCAAGTAATTGCCCTAAGCTTTCCAAAAAGGTAACCTATACTGCTTATGCTAGTGCATTTTTTGTTTCTAGCTCTATTATGCTTACTGAACCTTATCCTGTGTGGATTGTAGACTCAAGAGCCATGGACCACATAGCGAGGGACCGTGAAACCTTTGTTGACTTCTAACAAGTTCCCTATAGAGCATTCTAGATATATGTGGGCAACAACAATAAGGTTGCTGTCAAAGGGATCAGAACATGCAAGTTAATCCTACATGGTGGTTGAGACCTGATCTTACATAATGTCTTTTATAAGTCTCAAATTCTTTGGAATGTTATTTCAGTTTTGGTTTTACTTAGGTTAGGCTATGATTTGTATTTCCATGACAATTGTGTTAACTTAAGTTATGACTCAGTCTTTTATTTCAATGGATTTGGATGACGAATCTTACATTGATAATAATGTTAGTTTTCATGTTTGCCTCTATGCATGATTATGATCACGATGTAAATATATGGCATGCTAAACTTGGTCATATTAGCTAACAAAGAATGCAACGGTTAGCAAAAGAAGGTTTGCTTCCCAGCATTGAACAAGTAGATTTGTTTACTTGTGAATCTTGTCTAGTAGGAAAATCTGCAAGAAAACCCTTCAGTAAAGCAACTATAGTTGATTTTCCACTGTAGTTAGTTCATTCTGACATCTGTGGGCCTATAAATGTCAGGGCTAGGCACGAAGCGAATTATTTCATCATATTCATTAATAATTATACTTGTTTCAGTTATGTTTATTTGATTTCTCATAAGTTAGAAGCATTAAGCTACTTCAAAAACTATATGAACTTAGTTGAGAATCAATTGAATAAAAAGATTAAGGCTCTTCGAACTAACCGAGGCCAAGAATATTTATTGGTTCAATTCAATGAATTATGTAATGAGAAAGGGATAGTTCATCAGTTGACTATTCCAAGTACTCCACAATAAAATGGTGTTGCAGAAAGAAGGAATAGAATGCTCCTTGATATGGGTAGGTCCATGATGGCACAGGCTAATTTGCCAATCACCTGTTAGGGTGATGCATTGATGTCTGTAGCCTACGTACTTAACAATATGCTTACAAAATCAGTTACAACCACTCTATATGAGTCATAGACTAGGCGAAAGCCTGACCTAAGTGTTTTGAAACCTTTGGGATACGCTGCCTATACACATGATTCCTCCCACAAGTATAGCAAATTGGGCCTGAGAGGAAAGAAAAGTATCTTTATCAGATACTCAGAAACCTCAAAAGGTTATGTGTTAATAGGTCAGCAAGACAGTGGGAGCGTGACTGAATTCGAATCTAGATATGTCACATTTTTAGATAATGAATATCCTAAAAAGGGTCATGTAGGTCAAAACTTATCCTTATTTGAGAAAGAGGATCCGAACGCACTGTGACCACTTCATTCGAGTAGGAGGATTATAGTAGATGATGAATTAGTTTTTTATCAGCAACCTTCTTCATTATTATATATGAATGAAAGTGTTCTTGAACCAGTTGCTCCAAGTGGGAGTGACCAAATGGATCTCATTCCAAATGGGAGTGAGAACAACATTCTTGATCCGAGTGGGAGCAATATTGATCCAAATGGGAACAATGAAGCATGATTCAACAAATCACAACTGAGACGTGGTTCACATAAAAAGACTCCTCACTGAAGATATGAGATCAAAGGTGATGAACTTTTTACAATGCTCCTACAAAATGAAGATGAGCGAGGAATATTAAAAATATTGTCTTATCCCCTTCTAAGGATAAATGGACTAAAGCTATGAAAAAGGAAATTGAGTCTATGAGAGTAAAAAATGTTTAGAAACTTATTGATCTTCTTAAGGGACCAAGGCTATTGGGAACAAGTGGGTTCTTAAAATCAAGAAAAGAGCCGATGGCACAATTGAAAAATTCAATGCTCGACTAGTAGCAAAAGGGTATACATAACAGGAAGGAATTGACTATGAGGAGACTTTTTTCTCCTACTGTATGATTTACCTTTGTTCACTTACTTCTTGCTATAGTGGCTTATCTAAATCTTGAATTACATCAAATAGATGTAAAGACTGCCTTTCTCAATAGAGAATTAAATGAAGAAATTTATATGGAACAACCTGAGGGTTATATTAAAAACGGCCAAAAAGAAAAAGTTTGTAGACTTTTGAAGTTAATCTATGGCCATAAACAATTTTCAAGGTAATGATATATTTGTTTTCACAATATAGTCATCTCTAGTAGTTTCACTATGATGAGTGAAGGCAACTGTGTATATACTAAAAGATATAAGGATAAGTATGTGATTATGACATTATATGTTGATGACATACTCATAGCTGGAAATAATATGGAGCTTATCAACGAGGTAAAGACCTAGTTGTCATCTCACTTTGAGATAAAAGATATGGGTGAAGCTGCATACATTCTTAGAGTTAAGATTTCAAGAAATTGTTTAAAGAAATTCTTGTTTCTCTCACAAGAGAATTACATCAAAAAGGTTTTGAAACGTTTTAGTATAGAAAGTTGTAACCCTGTTGACACTCCTATTAGCATAAGCCGAACTTTGAGTGCTGAGATGTGTTTTAAGACTACCATGGAAAGAAAGCGTATAAGTCGAACTCCATACACGAATACAATTGGGTGTTTACTATACACTATAATGTGTACTTGACCTGATATCTGTCAAGCAGTTAGCTTGATAAGTAGATATCAAACCAACCCAGGTCTTAAACATTGGGAAGCTATAAAAAGGATCTTAAGATATCTGAAGGGGACTACTAATTATGCACTTTGCTATCAAGGCGATAGCGATCTACGATTGGTAAGATACACTGATGCTGATCATGGAGGGGACTTAGATGAGCAAAAGTCTATCTCAAGATACATTTTCTTCCTCAGTGATGGCACCATATCATGAAGTAGTAAGAAACAATCCTGTGTATCCTTGTCCACGATGGAGGCAGAGTTCGTGGCCTTATGTTCAACAGCCAAGGAGGCTGTTTAGTTAAAGAGGTTCTTGGATCAATTGTTATGCAAAGCAAAAAACTTAAAACCAGTGTTAGTGTACTATGACAGTAAGGCTGTGATTGTATACACCAAGGATCCAAAGTATCATTGCAAATCCAAACATATAGATATCAAGCATCACCATGTGAAGGACATAGTTGCACGCAAGACTGTGAATGTAAAGTATGTATCTATGCATGAGATGTTGGCAGATCTGCTGACCAAGCCTATTTCTAGATATGTGTTTGTGAGACACGTTAGGTCTTTAGGATCGCATAGAATTTAGCATACTTCATTTGTATTTTTTATCTTTTCCCATTATTCACAGACATAGATATTTTAATGTTATTTGATAATTAATAAAGTTTAATTTCCATGCTTACATATCCTTATTTGAATGTTGTGTACATTCTTATTTATTGTTAAGTATGTCAGGTAGATAAAAGGGTTAACCTTCTTACACAGGTAACTGACTCAATGTCTTTGTGACATTAGAAATGAGACAAGATTTTAAGAGAAATTATTAGGAGGATAGTTTGAGAGCAACAATACTTAAAATCATATAAGTCGTCTTATTGATGACATATGGTCATTATAATTGATTTGATGAAACAAGTTCATTTTTAGTCTACCTTAGTTGCCAGATGTGAGTTCAAGATATTGTGTAGATCAAGGAACTCAGTTTTAGAGTTGTGGTGTCTAAAATATCATTTGTACAACATTATTTATGAAATAGACATACAACCCATAGGAAAAGGAGGAATGTTGTAGCACATGTTTCATAGCATGTGTGCAAATACTGACGATATGGGTTAACATGAGTGCGATCTCAACTCATGATTGTGTGTGACCCTTGAGCCTTTATGCTGGCTCTATATTAATACCCTTATACTCCAATCAAGTACTTGAGATGCAACTTGGTGTTTGCTATCTTAGTGTGTTGCCTAAGGACTATGTGTAATGATTCAGTCTGGTCGGACATATCTAGAAAAGCAAGCTAAATCTATGTTGATAGGATCGTGAGAAGTGGAAGATCATAAAAAGAATCTCATTATTTTATATTCATCGGTATACTAGTTATAACTTGCGTATCATGATTGTGAATATAAGATATTATGATAGATGAGATCACTGAGAAAAATTTGATTGTGATTCTTATGATCTAGTAAGCAAGTATACTTTATGATCTACGTGCAGGTGTGATTTCAATGAGAAGCTATATATTCGTAACAAATGTATAGCATTAATGCTCTTATAGTATACTAGTCACATGGCCTACTTTCCCTGTATGAATGACTATAGATTATAAAGAGAAAGTGTTCTCTTGATTTACCGAGAATATGTTTCTTAGATTTAGAGCATATGAGCACTCTCATTACATGTGAGTGGGAGATGTTAAAATATCCTATAATATCTAGGTTTTAAATATGTTAAAATATTATACAGTGTCCACCTATAAATGGTGCTCACTAAATAAGGGTAAAATAGTAATTATAGGAATTACTACTAAACCTTAACCTCAGCTAGCCTTTTATAAATAGGGCTAGACTATTATACGATAGATAAGAAAGATATAGACTGATATAGACGCTCTGAGAAGAATACCTGCGAAGTATTTTGCAGTCATATTTGAGAAGGGATGTAAGCTATGAAAACTCGAGATACACTCAATACACTGTGAGTATCTCATTCAATCAGCGATCCCAGCTAGAGTCCAATCAGCTTCCGCAATCAGGAGAAGTATGTAAGTCTCTTACCCTAAATTATCTATGAATATGTTCATTACTTAATTCCTCAAATGTACAAAGCATATGGACATTGACTGCCATTTAGCTTGTGACAGATATAAGTTTTGATTCATACTACCATAACACATCTCTTCCCATGATTAGCGAGCAAGCATTTTTAAAAGGCCTTAGCTATTGTTCCTTTCTTACATTTATTGTCCAAGTTGGGAAGGGTCAACTTTCATTCTCCAACTCGAGGGGATGAAGAATTCATGTATTTAATCACATTTTATTTCTTAGCATTTCCACGTGTTTCCTTACATGTTTGGTTGGATCTGTTATAACATTAGCATATCATTTTAGTTAGAGTCACCATTACGAAGCTCACGGTTAACCTGTAAATGGTAGCTACATAGGAATAGTTCATTCTTTTATTATTTTACACTGTACATTAATTTCACCTTCTTTTCAGCTATGTATATAAGTCCTGTATGCAATTCAAGCAAGTGTAATATAGAGTACACTTCCCCTTTATATCTCAAGCACTGTTTACTCTACAGTTAAGAACCATGAATACCGTGATTTGGCCCAAGTAGTGCTGAAGTGGCCTATTAATAAGTGACATGTCAAATTTTTATTTGAGTCACCACTTCCCACATCACTATAAGTCCAGACATTGAGTTTTTGGAGCCCTTATCTTATTCATCCTTTTGGACGAAGCTCTGCATTGCACCCTCCATTGCACAAATTTCAGCACATCTTCATCACTGCACTTAATTTCATATATGACACTTGGATCGTTAAAAGTTTTCCATTTGGTTTTCTAATTTTTATATTCTCATAATCTTGTCAGTGCATATTTAATTGGAATTTAAAATCAGGACACTTTCATTTAAAAAAAAAAAAAGATAAAGTAAAGTTATTGCTAATATTACCAGCGAGCTAGCATTATGGTTTTATCTCTGTTCTTTCACTAAACTTACATAAAACAATTAATATGAAGTATTACATTGTTGTATTTTATTCAAATGTACTTATAATTGCAAAATAATAGAAAATATCAAAATTTAAAGCCCATAAACCTCGTTCTTATATCTTTAATTTGGCTTTATTCTTTTGACCTTTTTTACATTATCATCTTTATATTTGTTGTCCATGGGATGAAAATACTTTCTTTACACTTGTTCTTATTCCACCTGATTTGTTCATATATCTTTATAACTCTTATAAATGTTCTTATAAAACTACCTTTATTATCATAAGAATCTCTAGATGTACATCCACAATCCACCACATAATATGTACTGTTTTTTTTAAAACAATATCATATGTATGTTAACCGATCATGTAATTATTGAGAATAATACATGAATACAAAATAGGGAGAATAGTTTATTAAAGTCTGACTTGATGAAGATGACATAGTTGTGAGATGTGTACTGCCTGATGAGAATAATTTCAACTCTCAATACCTAAGAGAGACTTCAGAGTGTTAAACAGCCAGAGAGAGTGATCATCTTAGTTGTATCTCAAATTAGGGCATCACAATATAATTTATAGGATTTTACATAATAATAATTAATTATATTATTAAAATAAAATCCTTAGAAATCCTTAAGAATAATTTCCTATTTAATTATTTGGAGAAAAGTAAGCTCATTAAATCTCTTTGGGTAACAAACTCATAATTAGTAATCTGATGGGATAATTACTGATGCTTTTGGGCTATGGGTTAGGTCTCTACCCAATGGGCTTGTGAATAATCCAACCCATCACTAATTACCCACAATGAATAAAAATCCAGTCCATTCATACAAATTATAATATTAATTGTCTAATTAGTTATAATAAGACATTAATCTAATAGAAAAAATAATGTTAATCCATATAATATCAAAAAATATTCTAACAATCTCTCACTTGGATAGCATTAATTAAATTATTAGGTCAATAAACGAATACATAATTAGGCAAATAATATTTACATAAACACATAGATGTGTGTATATTTATAAACCATACAAAATTCAGAAATGAAACTATACACAAAGATCACTGAAACCGATAGGGAATCAAGTGATATCAACACTGCCATAAATAAGTCTCAATATCTGAATAGAATAGAATACAAAGTGACATTTAAGTTGTCATATTACAATCCAAAAGTCCCTTTAAGAACTTAATTTAGACTCCCACTAAACCAAGGCTACATTAAAATTTTCAACAACACCCATATGAGTCATATGATTTTTAAAGACTCCTATAGGTAAGCCTTTGGTTAACAGATCCGCCAACATATGTTCACCAAGAATGTGAAGCAAACAAGTCTGAGATTCAGTAACCTTTTCTCTGACAAATAGGAACTTAATATCAAAGTGTTTAGTGTGAGTGGAGTTCCTATGATTATGAGAAAAGCTAACAGTAAACGAATTATCGTAGTATATGGTTACAGGTCGTGGTATAGAATCAACCAAATACATGCCAGATATCAGTTTCCTCAACCATATGGCTTGGCGGGTAGCCTTATAACAAGTGATATACTCTGCCTCTATAGTCGAGGTAGCTATTACTGATTGCTTACAACTTTTTCATGAAACAGCTCCTCCTGACATAATAAAGATGTATCTAGAGGTGGATTTACAATCATCCATACAAGATGCATAGTCTGAATCAGAATAACCCACAATTTCAAGTGGGTCAAATCTCTTAAAAATAAGCATATGATATTTTGTACCTTGTAGGTACCTCATAACTTTCTTTGCAACCCTCCAATGATCATAATCAGGATTACTCAAGTATCTACCAAGTACACTGATAGTAAAAGCAATTTCAGGTCGTGTGCATACTTGAGCGTACATAAGGCTGCCAACAGCAGATGCATATGGAATATTATCCATTGCAATCTTTGAATCATCATCTTTAGGATAAGATGATTTAGACAACCTCCTACCTTTCTATACAGGTGCAGCACAAGAAGCGCAAGCATGCATGTTAAATTTCTTCAACACTCAATCTAAATATGTTTCCTGAAATAAACCAAGAATGCCATGAGATCTATCATGGTGAATCTAAATTCCTAAGACAAAAGAGGCTCCACCAAGATCTTTCATATCAAAGTGGCGTGACAAAACATGTTTAATCTCATTTAATATAGTCACTGAGTTATTGACCAATAATATGTCATCAACATACAGTACAAGTATCATGAAGTTGTCTTTATCAAATATCTGATAGATACATTGATCAACAATATTCTAAGTGAAACCAAGTAAAGTGATTATCTTATCAAACTTCAAATACCACTATTTTGAGGCTTGTTTAAGCGCATAGATGGATCTTTTCAACTTGCATACTAAGTGCTCTTTCCCTGCTTCAATAAATCCATCAAGTTGTGCTATATAAACATCTTCAAGTAAATCACTGTTTAAAAATGATGTTTTGACATCCATCTGTTGAAGTTCAAGATCCAACTGTGCAACAAGAGTCATTACAACTCTAAAGGCATCTTTAGTAAATACGGGTGAGAATGTTTCTATATAATCGATCCCTTCCTTTTGATTATAGCCTTTAACTACAAATTTGGCTTTGAATCTTTCAACTTCACCATTGGCCCCTCTCTTGGTCTTAAAGCCGCATTTGCAACCAATAGGTTTGCAACCATCTAGTAACTCAGTTAATTCCTATACATGATTACAAAACATGGAGGACATCTCATCATTCATAGCCTCCAACAGCTCAGATGAATGAAAATCTGACACAGCCTTATCATAAGAAACTGGATTTATGCCATCAACAATGTCTGACTTAAATTTCTGCAAGTACACTGTATAATCATATGAAATTACAGGTCTATTAGTCTTTTATGATCATCTCAAATTAACGACTGGTTCTCCTACATCAGCTATAGGAGTTTTTACAATAGGATCAATTGGATTTTCAACAATAGTGTCATCTCTAATATCATGATCTATAGGTAAAGATAACAAAGATGGTATGGGTAAGATGGTATCCACACAATGCAAGTTGATTACTCTAAGAACACCACTCTCATTGTCTAAGTCATCCTCAAAATAGAATGCTCTATCAAATTCAATGACCCTGGTAGTGTGACTAGGACAATAAAATCTGCATCCTCTGGATCCTAAACAATACCCAATGAAGAATCCGCCAACAGTCCTAGAATCAAGTTTCTTAAGTCTTGAGCTACAAATTATAAGGTCTCACCTCTACTCTACAACCCCATACGCGAAAGTGCCTAAGACTAGGCTTTTTACTGATTAAAAGTTCATATGGTGTCTTTTAAACTTACTTACTTAGAACTTGATTCCGAATATAAGCTGATATCTTAAGGGTATCACCCCACAGAAACTCTAGTAATGAAGAGTGACTAATCATGCTTCTGACCATATCCATCAAGGTGTGATTACACCTCTTAGCAATTCCATTTTGTTGTGGAGTGTCAGGCATAGTATACTGAGCTTTAATTTCTTGCTCCTGTAAGAATAGAACAAAAGGTCCAGGGTTTCTGCTTATTTCAGTATACCTCCCATAATACTCAGCACCTCTGTCTGATTTTACACTTTTGATTGTCTTCCAAACTTTAATTCAACAGCAGCCTTAAATGGCTTAAAGGCATCCAATGAGTCAGATTTATCATGCAACAAATCAATCCATCTGAATCTAGAATAGTCATCTATAAAGGTTATAAAGTATTTGTAATTACCCATAGCAGCAAGAGTAATTGGTCCACTAATATCTGTGTGGATCAATTCCAAAATAGTCTTAAATCTATTAGCCCATTTTCTTCTAGCTCTAGCAGGAAGTTTTCCTTTAATGCAATCAACACATGATTCAAAATTAGAAAAATTTAAGTCATGTAATATTCCCTATCTAACCATTTTTTCTAATATCTCTTTGGAGATATGACTCGAACGCCAGTGCCATAATATAGAATAGTTCTAATCAATTTTTCAACGTTTATATCCAATAACAGCATTAATAGATGCCACAGAGGTAGAATTTAAACTAATATTTGCATTCAAGCAATATAAATCACTCATTAAGCTAGCAGTTCTAACAATGATTGAATTAAAGTAAATATCAATTCTACCATTTCCTTGCTAAAAGGAATATCCATGTTTGTTTAATATAGAATTAAAAACCAAATTCCTCCTTAAGGAAGGTACATAGACAACATTATATAATGTTAAACTGTGTCCATAATACAAGTTTGAAACTACAGTTCCTATGCAATCCACTGCAGCTGAACTTTCTTCCACTCCTAAAATAGTCTTTTCCTTCTCATTTGGACTCCTCCTGTCTCTGAGCACCTTGCAAGGAATTAGTTACATGAACGGTTGCTCCAGAATCCAACCACCATGTGTCTATAGAGGTTTCAAAATTATTAGATCCAAGATAAACTAGAGCTAAAGGACAATTTTAAGAAAGATACTTTCTTTCTCACGCTTATGCTTCAACTTGAGGCAATCTGAGATCTTGTGGCTAGGCTTCTTACAATAATGACATTCACCCTTAAATGTCTTCTTTTTCTGACTCTTATTCTTCTTATTATTCTTCTTGAGCTTAAAGAACCTTTTACCATCAGTCTTGCCCTCAGGCTTCTTTCCCTTAAGCTTTTCATTTTCAGCCTTGCTTGATGAACCATGAGTGATGTAGTTCACTGAATGACCACGTGAACTTGTTTTCTTTAATGACTCCTCCTCCTGAGTCATGATGGACATCATTTGATCAATTGTCCATTCAGCTTCTTGAGAGTTATAGGTGGTTCTGAGAACCCCATATTTCGCTAGAAGAGACTGTAAGACTCTATAGACGAGGTAACTCTCCCCCAAGTCCACATTTAGAAATTCAACTTGTTGAAGTAATTTACCAGTTTCATCATATGTTCACGTACACCAGACACTCTGTCATAATGAGTGTTATCCAGTAAAGAAAGATAGTATGTCTTCTGTGTCTTATCAAACTTCTTGAACTTCTTACTTACAGCTTTAAGGTATTCAACAGCAGTGTCCTTCTAAAGAATACTCTGTCTAATTGTCTTCTCAAGGGTGTACTTCATAACTATCAGATAGATTCTGTTGGACTTATACCATTGCTTGTGATAAGCTCTATCAGCAACACTAGAGTCAGCAATAACATCTGCCAGTTTTGGTTCTCTCATGGCCAAATCCTTTTTCAAGATAATCAAGTACATGTCAACGAACTCATGTCAGTCATCAAAGTTAGTCTCATTCAGAGTTTTCACCACAGATAGTTGCTGGAACACATAAGCTAATGCAACAAAATTTTGAAACATTAATTATGTCCTCGAAACATAATTATAAAACAAGGTTTCCTTCACGAAATTCAACTTATGCAACCATATCACAAGATATTTATTATAATCCCACTTAAAAGTTCTAGACTACAACAAATCAAGAAAGAAAACTCATATGTACCACAGATTTGACCACAAAGAGAAATAACATAAAAAATGCATCAATGGTTTCCATATCAATAGGATATAAGTAATTATGAAAGCATCAGTTTAAAAAATAAAAATGTTGTTAACCATTCGTAAATATATCTATTTCACAAAATTATATTAACCATGTCACAATGATAGGGTATGTCCATTGTCAACATAATATATACATACACTCTCTCTAGTAGACTTATCATAATATTCAGACTCATCCTTGATAATGACAATTAAATTATTCTTAAATGTATGAAATGAAATGACAAACACAGTATACATTGTTTATAAAAGATACACCATCATGATTGAGCCCACGATAGGCGAGCACACAATTAATAGGAGCATGTGACCCAAAGTCACAACAAATTCCATACGTAGCTTATTCTTTAAGGCATGTGCTTCAATAAGGAATAAAATCTAACAATTAATACAAAGAAATTAATTATAATTTATTTACATATTATCAAAGAGAGTGAACTAAATATGTTGTTCCTCACTATGTCTAGTCTGTACAAAAATTTTCTCAGATTAAAATACCTCAGCTACATACTATTTTAAGGCCCTAAATCTTTAAGAAATTTTAAAAAACCTATTTCCATGGCTTAAAAAATTCTCGAAAAAAAAAACCATAATTTAGACTAGGGAGGCAAACTGTAAAATTTTGGGGCTTATCTAACCTATGCATGTGCAAGTCTTCAACCTCTATGACCTGACAACTCGAATTCCCCAAACCCGCCAGTTTTTAACGTTTCAAGCTTCAAAATGATTCTAAATTTGAAAGGAGTATTCTGTTCGGTGATCACGGCTCAAAAAAATTGGAGTGTAAGTTTTTTGGTTGAGTGGTGTGCCAATGACGTGAAGCAACGACAATTTTTACACGAGGGAGCTTCGCCGACAACCATGTCAGATGGTGGCAGACGAAAGAAAAATAAAGAAACAAGGTGTGTTGGCAACAGGTATTCGGTTCAAAAAATCAAAAAACAACACAAAATAAAATTAACAAAAAATTAAAATTTCATAACCCATAAATGGCTCTGATACCATTTGTTAACCAATCATGTAATTATTAAGAATAATACATGAATACAAAATAGGGAGAATAGTTTATTAAGGTCTGACATGATGAAAACGACATAGTTGTGAGATGTGTACTGCCTTATGAGAATAATGTCAACTCTCACTACCCAAGAGAGACTTCAGAGTGTTAAATGGCCAGAGAGAGTGATCGTCTTAGTTGTATCTCAAATTAGGGTATCACAATATAATTTATAGGGTTTTATTTTAATAATAATAATTAATTATATTATTAAAATAAAATCCTTAGAAATCCTTTAGAATAATTTCCTATTTAATTATTCGGAGAAAAGTAAGCCCATTAAATCTCTTTGGGTAACAAACTCATAATTAATAATTTGATGGGATAATTACTAATGCTCTTAGGTTGTGGGTTGGGTATCTACCTAGTGGATTTGTGAATAATTCAACTCATCACTGATTACCTACAATGAATATAAACTCAATCCATTCATAGTTTATAAATTATAATATCAATTGCCTAATTAGTTATAACAAAAAATTAATCTTATAGAATAATTAATGCTAATCCATATAATATCAAAAAATATTCTAATAATGTATTACTACATTTTAGTTATAACAATAACAAATTATTAGTCTTCAATGTCAATCTTATCCAAAAATTTTAAAAATTAAACCTATACTCAAATTTCTCCCTATGTAGGCAATATTTGTTTAATTTAACGTTTGAGAAATTTAAAAATTCATTTGCACATTTCAATGAAAGTTTATTTTACAAACATTTTCATTTGATTTATTGTTTGATTATTTTTAAAATCAATTTTATCTTCCAAACTTTCTTTTGCACAAAAATATGAAAAAAAAAAACTTATTTTTATATTGAATAAACTGTATAAATATAAATAGTAGCATCAATTTTTAAATATAAATTATGTTTATGCAAAATTATATTTAAGTAAAATTAATTTTAAAAATTAAGTTAGACACAAAATTATATTAGCCAACGCGGATCTAAACACACACAATCACGGTAAGAGCACATGACATTGGGTTTTCCCTTGGATTTACATTATTGTTCTTTTTTCTTCTTTTTCTTCACGTTGATTCTCCGAGCATTTATGAACATCAACATGATTAGAAACAGAAAGAGAGAAGGAAAATCAGTATGCAATTTCCTCCAGGAAGAGGAAGTCACTGGGATTTGCCACGTGGGCTTACGCGAGAGTCTTAATCCCTCTGACTCAACAGCTTCAAGCAAGCCTAATTTCCAGCGTTCCAAATCTGAGATATATATATATATATATATATATATATATATGTGCAAGTTCAGGGACTGCCTTTTGGACTAATATATATATATATATAGATAGATATATATATATATATATATATATATATATATATATATATATATATATATATATATATTCCTATCAGTTTAAATTGTAATATTTTGAAAAGCTTTTTTTTTTTTTTATTGTGGATGAGTTGGTGTTTTTGAAATTGCATTCATTTTAGAGGAGAATTAGCATTGTACATGAGATTAGATTGTTATGGTGACGATAATATGAACAACGATGGTGCTGCTCTATCATTAAATTTTTATGTAATAGTCTAAAATGTTTTTATATTTTTATTTTCATAAATATTATTTTTAAAAAAAATAATCATAATGCATAACTACATATTAATATATTAATTCCTTTTTAATGGAATGATATTCTATTGAAAAAAAAAAAAAACAGCTTTTAATAATTTAGAGTTTTACCATCTATTCTTCAATACCTTTTTTTAATAGGTTATTATTCAAATAAGAAAGAATCCAAAATATTAATGTCTTTGTATATTCTCATAATTTTTTTAAAAAATTAATACTTACTTTCTTTTTGTGAAATTCCATTTAGTTGTTCCCTATTTGTTCTTGGTACCCACAATGACATTCTAAAATTTTTCAAAGCTTGCTTTTCTAGAATGTTTCGTCAGAGTAGTGTAGAAGTAAAAAGTATTTATGTTATTTTCAATGCTAAGAGATTTATAATTTTTTTTGTTATTTTGCACATGTACTTATTATGAAGGAAAATAGAGAAGAAATTAAATCTTTGGAATAAATGAGATTTACACATTTCTCCTTAGTAGTTAAAGTCAAATTTGATATAGAATAAAATCACTCATCGTAATACAAACATTATATCAAAAATATTTTAAAGATTTTCACAACTTAAATATTTTCACTCAATTGCAATATAATGTAAAAGTTTGTCAACTGATAGTATTATCATTTATTGTATATCAAACTTTCCTTTTATAAAACATTAGCTAGGGTTTAATAATTTCTCATATTATCATTTTATTCTTATTTAATAAGTGTCCCTTATAAATATATTTTTATACAATATCTAATATATATATATATATATTTTTAAATTTAGTTTCATTTTTGTTACAAATAACTTAATGATATAAAGGAAACAAATTTCTATTATTGCAATATAAATTTGATTAAATTTTAAGTCATAACTTCAAAGTGTGTTGTGGTTTATCCTATCATATTAGAATTTATTTTAAAGTTCGAGATTTTGTGTTAAATGTAATGAAACAAAAATTCTATAAAAATAAAGGGAGAAAAGAGGAATTAATTTATATTACATGTCATATATGTGAGCTAATTTGAATTTTACTTTCATGCTACTTTTACCTCATCTTTGCCATAAATTGTATATATGTAAAGAGTCTAAGATAGTATATTATGTGTTAGATTAATAAAATATCACTTAATACTAAGAGAAGTTTAATAGTAGGTTTTTTAAAAAAAGAAAAATATAATTTTATTCTCATGGGTTTGGTCCTAAATTAATTTAATCTTCTAAAAATATAAAGTATTAAAATGGTAAGATTAATTTGGTCTGGGACCAAATTTATTTATTTTTTATTTTTAAAAGATTATTTTGATAATTTTTATCTCTACCAAATTGATACTTTTAATCCAAAGTAAGATACCAAAATTATATTTTTCATAAAAAAAAAAAAATATGGAGGCTCAATCACAAATTTTTAATCCAGAAGGATCAAATAAAAAATAGATAAAATTATAAGATGGAAAAGAAAATTTTATTTTGTTTTATTTGTTTTTAAACTTCAAGTCTTCCTTGAGGTTAGGTACTTTAATGCCCAAAAGATTTATTAATTTGAAGGCCTTGAAACTTTTGAGCCTATTTTACCAGCAACATGCGATATTCAAGTCTTGTATTATAGTCAAAGCAATTGCACTCTGATTATGAAATTCTCTATAACCAATACTTTCAAATAATATTTATTTTAAAAAATTCGTATATTAAATCATGAACCACAGATTCAAAATGACATTGGAAGAAACCTAACGCAATTTCATGAAAATGTGTACTAAAGTTGGAATAGATGCAGATTCTTTTGCCTCAAAAATATGTTTTTGAGCATAGCTATTGGGAACTGGTCACTTTTATTTTCAATGGCAAGATCTTCATTAATCTTATTGACATTCACGAAAAAAAGTCACTTATTCATACAAAAAAAATATTTTGATCCTTCACATTTTAATCTTATGTGAATTTGATCTTTTACATTTATCATGTTTCAAAATAGCTTTAAATTTTTTTAATGATAAAAAAATTAGTCCTTTTATTAATTTACAAAGATTGAGCTAAAAGATTATTCATTAACGAAAGAAATAATTTTTAAAAATTTTTAAAATGTGAATGACTATTTTAAAGGAAGATAAATATAAAAAATTAAATTAAAACAAATTCAAAATATAAAAAGCAAAAATAGAATTTTTTTTAAATTATTTTCATAGGCTTTGATGAAACCAACATACAATATTATTCGTTACTTAAATAAACAAAGGATAAGAATCATGTGACTAAATTGTAATGTAACTCGATAATGACAAAAATAAAGCTAAAAGCTTAATTGCATTTTTTCTAAATAAGTATTTAAGATATTTTAATTTTTCAAATTATATTAGATCAATGACGCAATGTAAAATAAAATCTTAGCCCAAGATAAATTGAGCCCACCATCCAAAGCGAATCAGAAATGGCTACCGCGACTTGAACGACGTCGTAGCTATTCCCTCCTTCCCTAGGGTCTTTTTCACTTCCCAGATAATGGCGAGTCCAGGAATTCGGATCCAATGCAGGACCCGGTTCTGTTACGCCGTCTTCAACACTTCATGCCAACAGAAGCTCCTTCCTCTGCGTCGAACCCTAAAACTGTCGATGGAGCAGGGCAAATCCATGAGACCCATTTGCTCGTCTTGCTCCAAACCCGCCCGCACATGCATTTGCTCTCGGATCCCGAACCCCGGTATCGAAAATTCGGTAAGTGTCACCATTCTACAACATGCTTTAGAGAGTAAGCACCCACTTAATTCTACTAGAATTGCTAGACTAGGATTCAAGAACCTCAATGTTGCGACTGTTTCGGATGTTAATTTTGAAGCTCGGTTCATAATTCGGTTAATGGAATCGGATTCCAGAACCGGTTTGGTTAGAAATGGTTCGGATAGTGGGTGTTTGGATCAAGCTTCGGAAATTGGAGAAACCCAGAAGCCAATGGTAGAAAAAATTGATGCAACTGGTTCCATAAGAGAAAGCGAACCTGGAAATGTTTCCGTTTCCGGTAGTCCTGGAAAATGTAGTCTGAAAAATGATATTGGAACTGTGGAAAGTTCTCTTATTCGTAAAGAAGGTGTAAATCGTGTGGTTAATTCAAAGTTAAATATCAATGATTGTGTAGAGATGAATGATAATGCTGAGATATATCCACTTCAGTCAAAATTTGAATGTACTAGAGGTGGGCATGGAGATGACGGCGGGTCTGCTATTACTGCTATTATTGGTAAAAATGGTGTCATTAGTTCTATGTCTCATATTTGGATGCCACTAACTCAACCCCAGAATCCAAGTTTTAGTGGTATTTTGGCTAGTCCTGAAGCTTGTAAAGCACTCTCAAAAGGGTTCCTGGTGAAGAAGTTGAAGAGGAGGCAATTTGAGGGAAGCAATAATTTGAAATATGATGAAGAATGTGAATTTGAACTTGAGGTTCCTCATGGATCAGCACTACTATTTCCTTCTGATAAAGCTGTTGATATTGATGACCTTAGTAGTATTGGTTTGGAGGTGAAGAATTTAATTGTTCTAGATGGAACATGGGCTAAAGCAAGAAGAGTTTATTGTGAAAACCCCTGGTTGAACACTTTGCCCCATTTGAAGTTGGAAGTGAACATGACGAGCTTATATAGTGAAGTGAGGCAACAGCCTAAATCTGGTTACTTGTCCACCATTGAGAGCATAGTGCATGCCCTGAAGGTATTAGGGGAGAATCATGAGGGCCTGGATAATCTTTTGGAAGCTTTTGAATCCATGGTAGAACATCAAAGGCGTTGTAAAGAGGAGAGGTTCACCAATCCCTCCTTGGTTTGAAACCTTTCTAAGATGCATGGATATGAGATATGGCATGATAGACATTGTCTTCCAGTGCAATTAAGTGTCATGTTGTATTTATGTAAGTGTCAAAGTCTATATCAAATATGATAATGCTTCAAATCTATTTAACTATTGGTGCTTCAAAGCTTTCTTCATTTGATCTGACAACATGGGCTACGCCAATGCCAATACTAGTTTGGGAATTGCCGGGACCCAGAAGAGAAACTTGTAGCAGTAAGTTAAGAACCCTGAAATTCTATGTAGTTCTGGTCCCTGCTTATTGTCTTTCTCTCCATGCAACACATGAATTCTGGTGGTAATTTGTATAGTTTCTGTATTGAGAACTTTTACTCTTACGGATTTATGTTGAAAGATATGCATATTGTTGTTATGATATATCTGCCACATAAAGATAGAGCATAACTGAGATAAAACAATTGGTTAGTGAGAGGAGAATGCTTTCAAGAGGGCTTGAGTGGTATCAGTTTTGGTACAGTGAGTTGTGAATATTGAGAAATGGTGAGAAAGTAACAGTAAGAAGCACGAATCGACATGACAAAATATATAGTGTTCAAGTGTAATTTGAAATGTCTCTAATACAAGAGATTCCATTCCGATCCTAGAAACCATCAGAATGAATGTGTGGGAATTTCATCTTCATAGTTCTTACTGGCACTTGAACAGGGCACAGACATCATATGAAGATGAGCTGAGAAGTATGTTCACACACCAGACTGGTTCCAGTGAAGAGTAGGAAGCGTAAGATGATTAACTTGGGAGAGAAGATGACAGACACCAAAGATGCAACGATTGATTTATACTCAATGGCTATAGCATGAATTGGAAGAAGGTGGATAATAGAATTGAGATTCCAAGTAGGCATTGTGGAATTATCAGATCCTGGAAACCTTTCATCAAGGCAAGCCCAATACTCATGGAAGAGGATAAAAGATTTATGAAACACTCCTTTCGAAAACCGAACAGACTCACTTGAGCTCATGTTCCTTACGATATGGGATGCAACAGCAACACCATGACACACCTGTAAAATTTGAGTATAATTTGAAGAATGTTGTTAAATTCTAGCGTTGGATGTGTGTTGATTTGTAATGGTAAAAGTTTAAGGATGCAGATTTTCTGAGACTACAGTGCAGTCAATTGTTAACAAGCGGAGAAATTTTTTCTGTCTCCATCGTATCTGAGAGGGAGAGAGTTCAAAAGAAAATGTGCGTTTCCATTTGGTTTTTTCTTTGGTCAAAAAACACAACTAACAAATTATGTCTCAACATATATATATTTTTTACGTTAATCAAGTTATTTAACCTTAAAAATCTATTAATTTTAGTGCTTTTCACAAGAAAATTTCAAAAGTAATCAAAGAAAAAGAAGCAAAGATTACTGGACAAGATGATAGCCCTGTTCTAAAATATAATTCAGAGATTCAAGAAGATCTAAAATTTCAGAGATTATTGAAACAAGACAAAGATGACACATGTTAATGATGTTAACAAATATTAATACTCATAATAATTTATTTAAAATGTTTTAAGATTATATTTTAATGATATTTAATCATTAAAAGAACTTCGCCACTTAAAAAATTGTCCAATCTACTTTTCTTTTGATGACACCAATTTAATTTCTGAACATTTTTTTTTTTTTTGGAGTAATTCTGAACATATTTCTCAGCATTTTATAAAGATGAAGAAACTTGCTAATGTCCAATATAGAAAAAGAAAAAAAGAATGTTGCAAAGCTCAGTGGCATTTTTTCTTTAATATAATATTTTTGACCCTTCAAAGATTCAAGCGTTCATGTCAGTTTCACTCCTCATTCCGAAAGACTCATAGTCCAAAATCCAGCGCTATCGGAGCTGAGTTCGCCACCGCCCGCCGTCACCGGCGACCAAGAAAGCTCCTCCGGTGTCCCCTATGCCAAATGCTGAGGCTGTTATCATTCTCAAGCCGTCGTTTAGCTCCCACGTCTCCAACCCTTACTCTCTGTCTCCGTCGTTTTCTGAGTCAATCCGTTCACGAGGAGGACATTTACGACCCGCCGTTTTCACCAACTTCCAAATCTCAAAACCCTAAGAAATCCAAGAACAAAACTTCGAAGAAAGCTCTCAGTATCAAGGAAGAACCGAAGTTACCTCTGAAATCGGACCTTCCATTCGATTTCAAATACTCTTACTCGGAAACTAACGACTCCGTTCAACCCATAAGTTTCCGAGAATCGCCCAAATTCTCTCCGTTCGGACCGGGCCGGCTCGACCGCAAATGGACCGGGACTTGTGCGCCGGTTCGAGAGGAAGCGGACCAGCAGAGGTTGGCGGAGGAGCGGAATCGGGTTCTTGGAGACTCGCTCTCGGAGGAGGAGGTGGCAGACCTCGTCGAACGTTATCGTCACAGTGACTGTGCTAGGCAGATCAATCTGGGTATCTCTTACTTTATCAGATTCTTATGGATGATGTTGTGTGCTCTATTGTCAAGCAGGTATATAAATGCCTAAAATAAATAGATAAATTTAGGAGATTGAGAAATGCCCAGATTTGAAAAAAAAAAAAAAAAAATCAGAATTTAATGGAGTAGACCTGTTGGCTGCTTAGTTGGATGGTTGGGTGCTGTACAGGGGAGAGCTATTAGTTTTTTTTTTTTTTCCACCTTTCCTTTTGACCTAAGAAACACAAACATGGGACATGAACCATAATAAATCATGATGTGTCCATTTATAACTTGAAGAGTTGCATACCATCACACTCATTTTTAGTGTACGAGTTACATAACTTTCGATCATATCAATGAGATTTTTTCCTGGAAAAAAACAGAATTCTGTGTGTTTACCTCCTCATTATAGAAAGATAGTTATTTAACTATAGAAGATGAGTTCTTAGATTTTAGCAATTTCTGATGGCAAGTAGCCAATGCTCTTGTTTTGTGCTAGGGAAGGGGGGAGTCACTCACAACATGTTGGATGACATCCATAATCATTGGAAAAGGGCTGAAGCTGTGAGAATTAAGTGTTTGGGTGTGCCAACTCTTGACATGGACAATGTTTGCTTCCACCTTGAGGTCAACAATTTTTTTATGTGCATTCATCAGTGAAACCATTGATCTTTCTTTCTTGAGTTTCAGAAAACTTCTACTGATTTGTGTGTATATATATATATATATATATATATTGCTATATCTACAGGACAAGTCTGGTGGAAAAATCATCTACCGGAACATAAATATTCTCCTTTTATACAGAGGACGAAATTATGATCCCAAGAATCGCGCAGTTATTCCTACTATGCTATGGAAGCCCTATGCGCCAATTTATCCAAGGCTTGTGAAGAATGTAATTGAGGGTTTGACTTATGAAGAAATGAAAGAAATGAGAAACAGGGGTCTGAACTCACCACCTCTGATGAAACTTAGTAAGTGAAGAATATGGGTATTATAAAATTACAAAATATATTGCTTTGATTTTCTTGTAGCACTGGGTCCAATCATATTCTAGATTCTAATTGCTAAGTTGTTATTTTCCATGTTCAGCAAGAAATGGTGTTTATGTTTATGTGGTGGAGAAAGTGAGGGAAGCCTTCAAGACTGAGGAGGTTGTTAGACTGGACTGCACCAATTTAGGTACAAGCGACTGCAAAAAGATTGGAGTGAAGCTAAGAGTATGTCTTCTGGGTCATTAAATTTTAAGTTTCCATCCTTCATTTGAAATTAGCATGTGCCTATGCCAACCTTGTGCTTGTTAGTGCAGGATCTAGTGCCATGTGTCCCCATCTTGTTCAAGTATGAGCAGATAATCCTTTGGAGAGGAAATGGTAAGTTAAGTACCCAGTGTTCAGAGTTCAGACTTCAGACCCATAATTGAGTATTGCAATTAGAGGATCTACGATATTAGTAAGATGGGTTATTTTGATTCACTCTAGCATATGCCTGTCTTCCACAGACTCCACCTGACTCTCAGCGACCCTGGCAGAAGGACCTTTGCCTGATTGTAATGCACAGCTCATCTGCAATGTTATAATTGGATTAATAGTATGGTACCATTTCTTTTGACTAATGAATCTGGTTTAGGATGAGCTTGTCAGTCAACTCTTGCATTCATCACACTAAAAATTAGTGGAATTGGACTTGTGTTGTGAATATATGGTGTTCTTACTCTGTTTTGGCATACCAACTGCATCAGAAGCGTATAATCTTTCCGTCTTTATATTTGGCCATAGAAATCTGTACTTTGAAATCCAATGCTGTTTCAGATATTGATGGTATGAATATAGTTTGGCCAATTATTCAAACAAGCACGTACTGTCACAACTAAAAGAAGTTTCAAATTGGGATCACCTGGAGATTATCTATTTTAGATTGTTGCATAAAAATTCAATGATTTGGATTTTTATTAATAATTAAATGTAGTTATATTTGCTGTCTGTAAATATAGGTAATTAAATTTTGATTTGAAGTTAAAAATAATAAATATATAAATTTTGCAGAATTTGCAATAAGTTTCATAGTTGCCTTTGTAATTTGGAGAACTTTTTCTTTCAAGAGATTAAAGCTTCTTTTCGTTAGACACTTCAAATTTTCACTATAATTTTAATTTCTAAACTAAAAACCTTAGAAATGTATCTAAAAGTATACTTATCAAGCGATAACATTTTTTTATAGAAAATCCTTTGCAATTTTCATCATTCTTTTTCATAGATTGCATTTTGGTTTCGATTTTATGGCATTTTGATTTTGAAACTTTCATACAAAACAGTATAATTATTATAGGCCCTTTACTGACACAAACAAGACGAGCACAGCTATATGTTATCGTGATTTTTTTTTTTTTTGGCTAAAGTTATGTAATTTAATTTTAGATCATAACTGGGAAATTCTTAAAATCTAAACAAATTATTCTTTTCAAAACTTGAATAATAATACTAATATTTTCCATATTATGCAACTGCATAAATATTTCCATACAGTACACCGGCTTTACTCTGAGCCGAAAAACCAATGACAAGGGGTGTGTGCTGTGTTCATTTTTAAGGTAGGGAAGATGTTGTGACTTTTTAAATAAAGTTATAAAAAATTATAATATATTACTTTTGCTAGAGATTCAGATTCATTTATTTCATATAATTTAAACTAAATTTATAATTTAGTCCTTGAAAATTATTGTCCATAAAAGGTCAACTCAATTAAGTCATTTTTTGGGCATAAAATGAAAATTTCTGAGTAGACTTTTTTTTTAAGAAAAAATACACTTTTAGTTCTTCACTTATTACAAAATTATTATTTGAGTTCATTCATTTAAATATCAAAAATAATCTCTCATTCATTAAAAAATATCACATTTAATTCTTCACTTTTTAAAAAATCATCAAATTCAGTCTCTCTATCAAACTTTAAATCTTAAATCTAAATAACTAAATTTTATTTTTAAAGTGAAGGATAATTATAACATTTTTAATAAATGAGAAACTATTTTAAATATGTCAATAAGTGAATGACTAAAAGAATAATTTTATAATAAATAAAGAACCAAAAATATATTTTACTCTATGTTTTTGGAATTATCAAGCCTTTACTCATTGGGCGAGAGTAGAGTCAAAACTAAATTCCCGTCTAGATATATCAAGAAACATTTGCCATAGACTAAATATGGAACAAGTTTTCACTTGTACAGAAACCAGTTCTACAAGTTTGATATACAAACAATACCATCGATTACAAGAGACCACTACCCCAGGCCTTCAGTACATATAGGCACAACCATACAGCACAGTACTGAAACACCTCCATTTACTAACTGCAAGCCAGAAACCTAACCCATTCAAGTAGCTACTAGTGGTAATGTGATATACAATTTGCTTCATTATCTATCTCTCTGGTTGAGGGATGCCAGAAGCAGACCTTAGAGATTTTAAGGTGTCATAAGTATATTTCTGAGTTCATGTCTCTTCTGATCAACACATCCTGAGCTTACCAAGGAGGTTATCCAGATATCATCGGATTTTACTGGCTCATCATCATCGTTCCTGTGCCAACTCCAGAAGGCATGAGAGGCATTTACTATCTTGAGCTCACCATGACCGAAACTGGCTTCCCGGAATTCTGACCACTCTGGTTGCGGGTTTATATACCTGTCAACAAACAATGATGTAACAACTAAGCTTCACTGTACAAGCTTCCATGCATACTTCAGGAAATAAAAGCACATAAAAGTATGAAGAGAACTCAGATTTTAAATGATACATTCTAAAAGAAAAGGCTAACGGCTTTCTTAGTTCACATTTTCTTGTCCTGTGTTTATTTGTAGATTTTTCCTCAGACAAAGGGGCTATGTGCGGTAACTTAATTCTAGGAAAACATAATCAAATTAAAACAACTGATTTCAAGAGCAACAAGGTTTGACATATATTCACTATAGTTGTCCGTTCCTCTAATATTCAATATAAGACTCACGGGAAATCAATGGAAGAATTCTGTGGTACCTTGCCCGGTTGGCAGTATTCTTAAAATAAATTACTGTTAAATGAATTTAGAAACAGAATTCAAAGTTCAATATTTTTGGAAATGGAGTACCATAGAAACCTCTTGAACATTAGCCTCAGTTAACAAACTAGGTGGTCCCCAAATTCGCATATAAGGTAACATGCATGTTGATGATCAAGAAGTGAAGACAAGCTCAGCGTAACAAACAATGCACAAAACAGATTTATTCAGAATGTTTGTGAAAATGATAACTTACTTATGGGCTAAGCCTTCTCTATTTCCTCCATCACCAATAGTTATATGGACAGCACCACATGGGTCTGATCTTCCATTATTCACACGTTTCTGTCAAAAGGACGAAGTACTAGTTAAAAACCTGAATGTCATGAAATCATGTTGAAAGAAAAAAGAAAAGCTAAACTATGCACACATACCGAGCGTTCATAAGCATGCACATGACCAGCAAGTACTAAATCAACACTAGCAGCATATAGTAACGGCTCTATAGCTGCCATCATATCATTCCCTTCACCGTGATGAGCCCTATTACTATTATACCACGGCACATGAAATAGTACAATCAGCCAAGGCGTCCTTTCCCTGTTTACCTTTAACAGATCCATCTGTAGATAAGTAATCAGAACATTAGAGGATTAAACTTTATCATTTATGTATGAAGCATAGGGTAGGATGAAATTAACCCTGTTTGCACTAAAAGCTAAGAACAATATAGAAACCCCAGGGAATGGAGGACTTATGGCCATCATGAAGGGAGAATAAATAATACTTTGTCTGAAGGCATATTACACATCTATGGCTGTCAGACTCAAATTAAATAAGTAGATTGAAATTATAATAGTACTGCTAGAAAGCCTTTTAAAGCACTATAACTTACAAACCATCTCTATCAATTGTTGATTGATTTAAAGGCAATACAGAGGGAAAAGAATACAAATATGAAGCCAGGACAAACAACAAATGTGAAGTTCATCTTTTTATCAGACCTATAGCAACCTCTACATATTATGTATAGCAAATTCGCCAATGAAATTAAGATATATTTTATTAGAAAAAACACTTAAAAGATCAGCACTATCTAACTTTTCTGACGTCCAATAGCAGAGAAGGAAACCCTTCCTCAGCTGCCCCACATCTATGCAACACCAGAGTAATGATCACTTCTAGATGTTCTAAAACTGAGGCATCCTGAACCAATACCAATCAGTAAAATTATCACATACAGACATCTATAGGTAGGCAAAAACAGGAATCTCTTAATAGTACCAATGCATCGCATGAATAGATATTTCAAAATCATGATCCATCTGCATGAACCAGATGAGTAAGCCAAATCTCCAAAAGGCTGTCATACAGGTTCAATCGTTTTTACTTACAAGGGCGTGCCCCAATTATGCTCTGAGTAGATCAATTTGCCAAAAGAATGACACAGGAAGCTTTTTTTACTATATATATTATCTAATCTAATCTATGTACTTAATAGCTAATAATAGATTTAATCATGCATACAAATACATAAGTTGTGATCAATTGGGAAAATCAACCAACCTTCAACCATCTATATTGTTCTGAGTACTCATCGTAATCTGTATAGGAACCAAGCATGATAATATGAACACCTGCAACTTCAAAAGAATAATAAAGATTTGAAGTTGACCCGCTCTCCTCAAATGGCATCTTCCATCTGGCATTATATGATTCAAATCCATCCTTCAGCAGCGGTATGCTCTCTTTTTCATGGTTCCCTTGTGTTACCATCCATGGTCTTGTGCTAGCAAGGGGCTGCACAAGCCTGCCAAATGTGTCCCATCGACTTTGGATATAATCGGCATATGAAAGGTCTCCCGGAAGCAGGTGGACATCATAATTGCATTGGCCAATGTGATCTAATGTTGATTTAGTCCAACCAGTTTGACCCAGATCCCCAGCCACAGCAAAAGTAATTGGTAATTGAGCAGGAGGAGTTTTAAGCTGGAACTCAGGACCTTGTCCACCACACCGATAAAAGTACACAGTACTATCCTCCAAGGGCCCAATTACAGTGTGGTGTATCTTTCCTGAGCTATAGAACAGATAAGTATAAGATGTGCTGTCTCCTTCGGCTAAATTGTCATATCTCCCAGGTATCGTTCCATATTCTACAATTGAAGGTGATGAATCATCATCAGCTACCCAGCTAACTCTCATGTGCTTGTCTTCTGCCAAAGAAATGTGCACCTGCACCAAACAGTTCTGAAACTTAAGTATCTTAAACTACAAGACTGTATTATATATGGCATTACATAGAGTTTAACATGATGGCCTAAGATTAGACTAAACAAAAGAAGAGCAGCAAGGTTCACAATAATAAACCCAGATTGAGGTTGGCAGTTTAAGTTTAAGATTTGTTTAGTAATTATCTGCATAAATAAATCTATTATGAACATATGTAATTTTAAGATTTGTGATTGGGGCCTCATTATGAAAACTAGACATTGAAATTAGTGCAATAAACTCAATAAGTAAGGTATAAAATTTAAAGGACCATGGTTTAACTTTAATATCATCACTTGAGTCAACCACAGATGGATTTCTCTTGAACAAAGATATGGTTACGAAATCATTCTAAAACGATTCTTGGAACAGAAATACAGGCTTCTATATATCATATTCTCCATAAGAGACATCACAACCAAAATATCAACTAAAAAGAATGGGTAATTTCTGTTTATATGGACAAAAGATACTAAGTCTTGACTCTGACTCTAAAATTGCTTCAGATTATCTTAGGTCAGTTAATGCCAATCATATTAATGGTCTTGCAATTTATGCCTGCAGGTCCCTAAACCAAAGCCTCCAATCCCTTGTAATGGATATGTATAAAGAAGCTGATGGCAAATGTAATGGCTACTATCAATGAAGTAGCACAATCAAAAAGATTTGTCCTTTTAAAACTACTAACCTGTTGGCATCTTTATGTCTAAAAAATAGTTTCAGCAGAGTTGTAGGCAAATCTGAACTCTTCTCTTTTACTGTGATATCTGATTTAATTTAAAAAGAAAAATGAATGCAGAAGGAAGTCTAGACTCTAGAGGTTAATCAAAGACAAGGAAAAAAAAAAAAAAAGAATTATTTCTGATGAGAACGCCCACACAAAAAAAGCCTCTTTTCTCTCCACTGACTCTCCACTGACTCCGAAAGTTCTAGTCAGAGATACCTGTGCATACTGTAATATACTAACTTATAAAGAAAGTTGGAAAGGCAGACAAAAAGAAAAATCATGAACAGATTATCAGAAGCAAGATTCTCAGTGTCTCATACATGACATATATAATATATAAATTTCATATTAGGAATTGTAATCAACCAAAAAGAACAGGTAGTTCGCTTAAACTCAAAGTACTATGCTGACTATGACAATATAAAGTTGATATCTAGTAAGAGATATGGAGACAGAAAAGGTGACAACTAGCATTCCATTAGTAAGTAGATGAAATGTTTTAGAAAATAAAATTGTACACCAAGAATTCCGAACAGCACCCCAAAAACATTATCGGAAACCAATGAAAAGCAGTTGGCAAGTTGTTTCAATTGCAGAGACAAACCATATAAAATAAACGGAAAAAATACCAGTTGCCATTTTCAACTTGCGTACTACCCTGCAAACTACAAATGCAGCAACCTCAGCCAAATATTTCAACAAACTAGTGGATTTGCTGCACTCCTCACTTTCCAAAAATTTTTTGTTTTTTGGGAGGGGGGGGAGAGTGGGGGTGGATGTTGGGAAATAATTGCACTGAATTAGGGGGAGATCCACATAGTTAGTGTCACTGAATTTAAAAGAAAAACGAAGGATTTAATATACCTTTTATCTAATTTCTCGAACTAAAAAGCTTACGAAGAAATGTAACCAACTATACCCCCCCCCCCCCATCCCAAAAGAAAAATATGGTGAGAATGAGGCGAAAAAAACAAAAAGCTCTTAAAACTCAGTACGTACAGAATAATTTTAAACATTATTCATGAATTCCACTTCACTAATTCATGTATTTTTTATGCATGTCTGATCAGTCAATAATACCCAATGTGAAACGAAGGGAAATTCTCTCTCAACAGAAATACCCGAAACTTTATTAGTTTACTTATTTTTTATGCATATCAATCAATAATACTCAACAAAGTGCGAAGCCAAGGGGAATTTTCTCTCAAAAGAAATACCATAAACTTAACGGAGGAACCATTTCTGATTAAAAAAATAAAAAATTATACAGAGCAGAACAACCAAAAGCAACTAAAATGGAATCAAAATATATCAAAACCTCTAAAATTGATCATGAAGCTGGAAGCCACAGGATAGAAAGATACAACAGCGACACATCACCTGTTGGGGGTAGGAGGCGGACTTCGAATCCCATGGAAATTGAAGGGTTTCACGAGGCAAAGGGTGGATGTAATCGGCGGCGACGGTTGCAGAAGCGACGACGAAGACGACAGTTAGAATCAGTTGGAGTTCCATGGGTAAGCAAGCCCTGCGTAAAACGCCGGAAGAGCACGGCAAGCTTGTCAACTATGAGCCTGCCATTATTGGAGATCCTCTTTATTGTCAGTGAGCGTGTCACACTGTTCATTTTTATCTTCTAGTGCATATGGACAAAATTATTCGAGGGAAAGGAATATAATTATATTTTTATTGTTTATTAATTTTTTAAAATATTAACTACATAATATGGCGTTATTAAAATTATTTATTTACATATTAAATTATTAATTTTATTTATAGATTATTCTTTATATATTTATTATTAATTTTTAATTAAAATATAATATTATTTTGATGCATTCACATTTTTTAATTAAAATATCACATATATAAACTTTTATAAGAAATTCAATGGCGTAATCTTTAATAGTAAAAATTATATATTTAATTAATAATTAAATATCAAAAATATAAAATTGTATTTAAATGTTTCCTTTTATATAATGTTACTTTTAAACAATAATTTTGTCATATTGAGACTTTTATTCATTAAAAAATCATTATGTACAATTATTAAATTTTAAAAATTAAAATTAAATAAATCCATCAAATCAAATAAAAATTTGTCACACAAAAATTGGCTTAAAAGTCAAAAGTCTCATCCAGCCAAAAAGCAAAATTGCCAGAAGTTTGACTTGTTCTTATTTTTGTTTGTGGGTGGATTATTAGATCCTAAAAGAATCAATATCATAAGCTCAGATTTTTCTAAAAAAGAAAAACAACTTTAGTATTTATGTTTTTAAAATTATCATAACTAAAAAAATTAATGAAGTAAATTGACAAATAATGTGTATAGAATTAAATTAAAAGTCGACCTAGGAGTAAAGTAGGAATGTTCTCTTTGTTGGCAATATACTAGATTGTTGAATAAAGTAATTTCAACCGTGGAGGAAAACAATTTCATAAGATTTAAAAAGTTTAGTAACTTCATTGTGTCTCAATATATTACAGTAATTTTGAGCATAGCACGAGTTTTAACTCCTTACACTTATCTAGATAATTTTAAACTTGAATCTTAATAAAAACAAACACCATAAATTAAAATGTAATAATATATATATATATATATTACAGTAATTTTCAACTTCATTTACCTAATAAAAAAAAGTTAATAATAAGAAATGATATAATCTAATTTTCTAATACTGTGTATTTTTATTGTCATATTTAAATCATCACTTGTTTTATATGTGTCATATCCTTTTATTTCTTTTCACATGTTTTTTTTATATTTCAAACGAAACGTTAAAAAATTTCAACTAAACTATTTTCCAAAAATGCATATTAAAAATTGTAAGATTTGCGGACTAATAAATATATTAATTAATAATTGATTTGATGACTATAAATAAAATTTCAAATCTTTTGAAATGTGATTGAGCTCAACATTTTTTGAAAATTAAATTCAAAATAATCCCCTTTTTTTTTTTTACCTTTTTTATTAAAGATAATCCTTAATCCGTAATCAATCTCACTGGCATTATTTAAAGGCAATATAAAGATAAAAGAGCAAAATGATAAAGTCACACGGAACAATACCATTATTTAGGACATGTTGCTTTATAGAACAAAGACTTTTGTTCTTTTTCCTGTCCTCTTGTCTTCGTCTTTTACTTGTTTCACACCTACACAATCAAACCTTCCATTATCTAAAGTTGATGTCATAGTGATTTTAAATTTCTAGGAACTTCCTTAGCATTTTTTTTTTGGGGAAAAAATTATATAAAATTGCTTATATTTTTACTATGTTATTTTTTAATTATAACATAATAAGTGTTTAGTTCTCCAATAATACTATAATTTGTGTATAATTATTATTGCAAATAATTGTTTTATTCTTCAATTAAATTATATATTATTATTAATTGATTCAAAACTCATCATATTTTAATTAAATAACAATATAATAAAAATATAGTGAACTTTATGTAAGTACAATAATTTTCTTTTCTTTTGTTTTTTACATTTACATTTTATAGGCTGCTCTTGTGTTGAGCAAAATCACTTTCTACAAGACAATTTCTTTCCATTACCAATTTTTGAAATAAAAATAATATTTAATTAATATAATTTTACGCTAGGGATAATAATTATGAATATTATTTACATTGATAGGACATACACACCCCTTGAATATTAACTAGAAGTCTCATTTCTAGTGTCATATAAAATGAATCCTACATATGTTGAATTCTCAATCTTCCATATTAGATCAAAGGCACTATAAATTTTAATTATGTCAATCCATAATATTTGTTAAAGGTTTAAATAAAAATAATATCGTTTTTGAAAAATTAGGATTGGAACTGCATTTTACTTGGGCCCGAATATTTGAATACAAAGAATTGGGCCTTCCATATAAGAGGTCCATTCATTTGGGCCCAAAAAGTATTTTATTATATCTCAAAATTCTTTACTCTAATTTCATCTTAAACAATGTCTCAAATGATCTACGTGTTTTTAGGCCTATGTTCGTCAGATTAAACAATGTCTTTGCCATGGAAGATATCTACAATAAGTGTTGTTCTTTTAACAATAATACTGAGGTTAAATTTCTAAATTATTTATAATCATTAAATAATATTTTAAAATATTATTGACTACAGTTTTTAAAAATTATGAATTTAGATTTCTAAATTTTAGATATAGATAGTCAAAAAATGCTGTTAAAATAATATGAATCATTAAATGATTACAATATAACCCCACCAACCAAGAATTTGGACTCATTTGACTTCTCGATTTATCTAAAACTTCATCTAAAAATACACTTGGGTCAAAACAAAACCCTTTGCTTCCTATTAATCTAAATTTTATTTGAATCTTCGCGTTTTCTCGTATTCATGTCATCTTAAAATAAGATAAATACAATATGGATAAAATTTATCATATAACCAAAAGATATAAGACCTACTTAAATAATAAGATCTATTCATTTTGTGTCAATTTATATGTGAGGGGAACATGAGATCAAAATCTACGGAGAAAGAGAATCTATTTAAATAATTTTCACTCTTTTTCCTTTGTTGTATCAGCCTCAATGTTAAAGGTTTATTTACTTGTTAAAATTTTTGTGAGATAATAAAGATGATAATAGAAAAAGAGAATGAGTATGGGATTAAATTAAACAAAAAAAAACTGACTTAATTTCATAAACAATAAAAATATCATAAATTAAAGGTAACCAAACATAAGAATATAATTCCCAGTTTAAATTTCTATAACCAAACCTAACCCAAGATCCATGGAGTGAGAAGACACAAGTAGGAAGAGAATGCATGATTAACGACTGTGTTCCCATCAATTTTGCATTGAAGATGAAGACAGAAAACACAATGTGCATTTACTGAGATCTTACATCTTCATTCTTCACCTACTTGTGTGTGCTTTATTGTGAATTTAATTCTCTTGGTGAGATTTAAGCAAATACTTTAAGGTGCCTTTTGACGAGTTCAAACATTTGTAGTTACTCAATCTTAATCCTCTTCTTCTTCTTTTTTAACCAGTTTCTCGTCATTTTTGGATAGAGATAAATTCTGAGTCAAAAGAATTCATTTAAGTGATAGCTCTCATAAAAGATGTGTAATTCATTCAGTGGTGGTTTTTTTTCAAAAAAACTTTTTAAGTGATGGATTTTACTCACACACTATTTATAAACTATTGAACAAAAGTAAATAGAAAGGATTCAAATTAATGATTTTTTCCATGACTTTCAATTTTAAGATTTTAGGAAACTTGTAAAATTATTAAACATGGTAACAATTTTGTAGAGGCACAATCTTAAAAATGTAAGCCTAAAAATAATTATTTTTAATCAATAAAAACTAAAAGTAATAATTTCTAACAACCGAACTATTTTGATAAATAAAATTATAAATAACTAAAATAATAATTTAATAATAAATAAGATTTCTCTAATAACTTCATTACATAAAGCCGGAGTTTCAAACAACGAAACATGCTCTAGAGTTGATACGCAGCAAGGTCCGTCAAGAGGGTAGAAATGTGTGGTGTGAAAGTGAGAAAATATGACTGCCTGCGAAACGATCATGACCCCACTGCATCGACCTACTAAACTATTTTAGCACAAATTTTATGGAGTTTTGTAAATTTTGGATGACTTTGATTGGGTTAAGTCAAGTCAAGTCAACTCTGATGCTGGCACTCTACTTTTCATGAAGCTGCATTGTAAATTCTCAAATGTTTCTTTGAGTCTGACACATTGATTAGATTACTCAACTGAATTCTTCGCCTTCCCAAATCACCCATATCAGTTTTGCATATTCTTTTGTTGTTTCTGCTCAATTGAAGCAGAATTGCGCGATATTTCTTCTTTCTGCTTTGAATAATTTCGTTGCCTAATCCTGAATTACCGAAGAAGAAGAAGAGAACAAATGCTTTCTCGACCCGGGTCATCCTCAGGAAGAGAAAAGCGGGATCACCATCATCCTTAAGCCTGGAAAATATTGCTGGTTAGGTAAAATTTTATCGGGTTCTATCCTCTTTTCTTGTATTATTATTTAACTATGCTTGGTTCTGTGAGTTCTTGTCTTTTAACATGGACGATTCTGAAACTCATGAGTGATTATATGACTCTTGATTATTTTTCTAGTTGTAATAGTTTCCCTTGCGCAATGTACACGCTAGAATTTTTCTTCCTCTTGAACTACGTTACTTAATTTAATGACTATGTGACTCTTGATTGATTTTCTTAGCTTTAATAGCTGTTTATAACAAAATCAGAGAGAAATAAAAAAAATTTGTTTCAAACCCTCGGTTGCTAATTTATGTGAATTTGATTAGTCTTCTAATTGTAGCTGTTTACCTTGCACAACCTGCACACTAAAATTTTGTTGCCTCTTGTCCTATGTTTCTTAATTAAGAATTATGTGACTCTTGATTTGTCTTCTGAGTCTTTAACCTCAGTTTACTACAAAAAAGTTTGAATGACGCATGCATTTAATGTTGATGGATTCTAAATATGCCAGTCAAAGTTCATTCTTTTGTCAGGTCAACTGGGTTTAGATGGCAGAGATCATCGTTTCCATTCTTGATAAACTCTCAGAACATCTGGTAAATTTAACCATACGTCAGGGACAGTATTTTTTTCGTGCCAACAAAATCATGAAAAATCTTGAGAGTGAAAAGAAGGCCCTGGCATCAACTCGAGATCATGTGCAGAAAAGAGTTGAAGAAGTCAGTCATAAAGCAGAAAAAGTCAATTATGCTGCTTTGGGGTGGCTGAATGAAGTGATGAAACTCATAGAAGAGGTGGAGCAGCTGGAGCAAGAAGTAAAGGCCCTCAGCAGCAGTTGTTTCCAAGGGCAGTGTCCTAACGGGAAGAGATATAGTCTGTGCAAACAAATGGAAAAGAAAACAGAAGCTATGATAAAGCTGAACCAAAAATGTCATTTTGAGCCATTTTCCTTCCCTGCCCCAATTCCAGATATAGAGTATTACTCTTCTGGAAACTTTGTGTATTTCAAGTCTACAAGATTGGCTGCAGATAAACTTTTGGAGGCACTACAAGATGACAGGGGCTATATAATTGGTTTATATGGCATGGGAGGCTCTGGTAAAACATCACTGGTGAAAGAAGTGGGTAAGAAAGCAAAGGAATTAAAGCATTTTGATCGTGTTGTATTTGCCACTGTGTCCCAATCTCCAAATGTCATGAAAATTCAAGATGAAATTGCTGAACTGTTAGATCTGAAATTGGATGAAAAAAGCGAAGCTGGGAGAGCAAGACGAATCTCTGTTAGACTACAAAGTGGGGAACGAATTCTCATAATTTTGGATGATGTTTGGGCAAAGCTCAATCTTGAGGATATAGGAATTCTTGTTGATGGAAATCACAAGGGTTGCAAGGTGCTTCTAACCACTCGTCGCCAGGAAGTGTGTAATTTAATGGACTGTCCAAAGAGGATTCAATTGGATCTCTTATCTGAGGAGGAAGCTTGGAATTTGTTTCAAAAGCATGCAGGCATTGATGCTGAGTTATCTTCCAACTCATTGAACAATGTGCAATGGGATGTTTGTAAGGAATGTAAGGGACTACCCATTGCAATTGTAGCAGTGGGAACCTCCTTAAAAGGAAAATCAAGTGCAGTTGATGAGTGGAAGGTAGCATTGCAAAGTTTGAGAGATTCAAAACCTATGGATGTGGATGAAGGTGTGAGAGATGCTTTCAATTGTCTTAAATTAAGTTATAATTATCTGAAGAGAGAAGATGCCAAGTTGCTCTTCCTGATATGTTCTATGTTTCCAGAAGATCATGAAATCCTTATTGATGACTTATTCAAATATGGAGTGGGGCTGGGTGTCTGTGGGGAATCATTTGATTTAGCAAGGAATCGACTGAGAGTGTGCATCAATATACTTGTAGATTCTTGTCTACTGATGCCTTGTGAGACACGTAAAGTTGACCTCATCCTTCACCATAAAAGTGACAACGTCAAGATGCATGACATGGTTCGTGACATAGCTTTGTGGATAGCATCAAAAGATCACACCATTATGGTAAACCTTGCAAAAGATCTGAATGTATCAATAGACAATGGATCTATAAAAGATTGTTATGCACTGTCTTCATGGTACAGTAACAAAATAGATAAGTTTCCTTGTAGATTGGATGCTCCAAAGCTTAAGATCCTATTACTAAATTTTTTTGCTCAGTCAACTCCCCGGAGATTAACAGGAGCTTTGGAATTATCAGATGCATCCTTTCAAGGTATGAAAGCGCTCATGGTCTTGGCTTTGATCAATAAATCTTATTATAAAAAATTAGCTACATCATTCCCTCAATCTTTGCAGTTGTTGACTAATCTTAGAACACTGCGCTTAGTAGGATGGGATTTGGGTGATATCTCTTTTGTGGTAAGCCTAAAAAGACTAGAGATTCTTGACTTGCAAGATAGTATATTCAAAAAACTTCCCAATGGAATTGCTATGCTGGAAAAATTGAGATTGCTGGATTTGTCACTTTGTAGAATTGAAGAGTCTTGTTTTCAAGTAATAAGAAGATGTTCACAGCTAGAAGAGTTATATGCCTTTGACTATGGTGATTGCTCAAGTCTTAGAATTATGGATCCCTATCAACACTTTGAGGATGATATTACTTCCCCAAATTTGCAGAGGTACAAATTACATATTGGGCCGTGTACAAGCCATCCATCTGAGTTGCATTCGTTAAGCATGAGACTTCTGTATGTGAATGGATTTAACCCCGCTGTGTCAGATGCTTTTGTTAAGTATCTTCTTCAAAGGACATGGCATGTTTGCTTGTATGGCCTTCATGGAGGGTGCAAAAATATCTTCCCAGACATGGTTCAGGCTGTTGGGTGCATTAGTGAGTTAACGAATCTCTGGCTGAATTTTTGCTCAGAGTTGGAATGCCTCATAGATACTACTTCCTGCAGCACTGATAATATTCCAGCAGATGCAACACTCCCCAGGTTGGTGGAGTTACACCTGAAGCATATGGATAATTTGAAAGACTTGTTGCGCGGTCCACTGCTGCATTCCTTCTTTGACCAGTTACAAGTCCTTAGGATGGGCCACTGCAACCAGTTGCACAGCATCTTTCCACGGCAATGTAACATGCAGAATCTTAAGAGGCTCTCTTTATTCAGATGCCGAACATTGACATCTCTTTTCCTGATGTCTGTTGCTGGAACCCTGGTGAAGCTAGAATATCTAAGTATTAGTGAATGCTTGGAGTTGAGGCATATAATAGATAATGAACAAGACTATTGCATAGATACAGTTCAAGTTCCATACGGTTCTCATGAGATCCTACCTGAACTGAGGGAACTTATCATCAGTTCTTGTGGCAAATTAGAATTTATACTCCCAATCTCTTGTGTTGAAAGCCTTTTGCAACTGCAGAAGATACAGATTTCTCATGCCCATAAGCTGAAATATGTTTTTGGTCAATGTGACCATGAAGATCAATTATCTTATCTGAATAGGGCCAAGATGGCACTTCCGCGTCTCGAAGAAGTAGAACTTGAAACTCTCCCTAATCTTCTCAGGATTTTCTCAGAACACTATCACTTAAGTTGGCAATGTATGAGGAAGTTAGTATGGAGAAATTGTCCCAAGTTGAGTACAAATTCATCTTACAATATGAATTTTGCTTTGGAACATAGACAGCTGCCTCCAAATATGGTACTGATCTGCTCTCTGACGCATCTATTTTTCAAGAACTTAAATATAGTTTATGGCATGTAGGTAAAATTTCAGATCTACGTATTATGTAACTATATTATTCTACTCACGTAATGCAATTACATTGAATTTGATGTGAGAAAAAAATTGATATGCTTGAATCTACAGACACAAGTGTAGACAATTTTTGTCATTTAAAAGCTTTAAAATATGCAGAAATGAAGTATTTATTATCAAGCCTTCTTTTTAAAAGAAAATAAAATAATCAAGAACAGGAAAAAGTTTTTCCAACCAAGATTGATAGATTGTAGTCGTGCCATAGATACTTTGGTTGTATTTACTACTATTTGGGAATAACTAGTAGTGTATGAAGCTGAAATATACTTTTCACTTCCTTTTGTAGTGGAATAACTTTATAGAATCTTTACATAGTCTATTTGAGTCTGACTCTGAAAGAAATAAAAGGTTCTGCCATTATTTATTGTCTCAACTATAAATTGAGTCAAAATTTCTCATTTTCTATGTACAGGAAGTTCACCTTAGCAAGGAATGCTTGACCTCAAAATTAGAAAAATTGTCCTTACTAAATGTACATGATTTGAGGTTCATATGGATGGGTTCCACTCTCACACAAACTCTGAGCCTTCAATATCTTCAGTATTTGAGTGTGAGTAGGTGCAAAAAGCTAAAATCCATCTTCTCTGTCAATATCCACAGAAGCCTGCCAGAGTTGCATGAACTATATATAGGAAACTGTGAGGAGTTGGAAGAAATTATGGCAGAGAATGAAGGAGATTATAATGTATGCTTTGCTCCAGTGTGCTTCCCAAAACTTACGAGGATAGAGGTCAGGCGATGCAGCAAGTTGAAAAGCCTTTTTTCTATTGCCATAGCTACAATGCTTCCACAACTAAGCACTCTAATAATAATTGATGCTCCTCAGTTAAAGGAGATTTTCAGACATGGTAGTGAGGAAGGAGCTATTGATGGAGAGCTTCTCATTCTTCAAAACTTGAAAGAAATAAGACTGGAAGAATTGAAGAGTCTTGTTGATGTTGGAATTATGTTAAACCCAAGGGAACTTTGCAAAGTCCGGATACATGAATGCCCGAATATTAGAAACAGCACCATTGATTCTGCTTCACCAGGAAACATAGGTGCAGATAAATAATGGTTTTGAACTTCTGGTTTTGCTTCCCCTTTTATTTCACAGTTTTTCCTTATACTATTAAAGATGGCTTTACTGAAATATATCACGCCAAAGTCAATTTCTTGAAATATGTACCATCATCTCTGTACTGTATACCATAGGTAATTGATTTTATCAAATTAGTCATTATTATTCTAGATAGTTAAATGCTGTCATTAGATTGTCACTGTAATGGAATAAAAGATGCCCATGGAACATGTACTACCCAATTTTCTTTTGTTATGATGTGCTCTGAAAATTTAATTGGCCAAATATACTTTATTTTGTCGATCTTTTTTCTTTTTTATTGATCATATTGCTAATACAAGTTCTCAAAATTGCAAATACAAATTTGTATATGTAAACGTGTGTGTATGTTTGTGTTTTGGTGCGTAAGTTAAATCAAACATGCTCTCCCTCTCTCTCTCTCTATATATATATATGTACGTATATTTGTATGTTTGTATGTATATACATATATATATAAAGTAGTTTTCAAAGATTATAGAAGCAAATGATAATAAGCAATGGATCATTGGGCAGCAATAGAGGATTGATCTTCTGTAGTATAACGTCTTAGATTCTTTGTGAGATACAAACACACACACACACACACACACAAATTGTCGTGCTATTTTTAATGTTTCAGCAAGATTGCAAATTAATTATTGCGAATTGATGGAACCCAGCCAAAAAAGTCAAGAAATATTTGTACTGTAGTCTGATAATTGAGAAAATAGCAACAAAGGAGCAATTTTTAACAGAGTTGCACATAAAGAACAAAAAATAGTGCAGGAAAACACAGAAAAATAGCAGAACCAGAAAGATAATGCAGAAAGAGAGAGCTAGACCTTCAAGAGGCTAACAATCTCGCACAAAACCCTTCTTTAGCTTTTCCATACTCAGACCTCTCTTCTTATTTTCCCTTCCCTAACTAACTTTTAGAAACACTTACAGCCCACTTGTGTACTACCCTCTGGATTCTTCTTCAGCCTAACATTCCTGTCCATGTTGTTCACAGTTCACACAACCCCTCACAGCATATGTTTCCCTTACCCCTTGCTTTTCTTTTCTAGCGTATACCAAGGGGCATCACAAGTATACAAAAAGGAAAAATAGAGAACTTTTTTCACTTATTTGGTTATACATAATTTTTTGTATCTTTCTTCTGATGGTTAAGCATTTCGTTCATCTTCTGAATATTATATATGTAAGTTATTTCTTGAACAGAAGAGAAAGTGACACCATTTACTAGTACAATTAATTCGAATTATATAGAAAAAGACTTGCCTTAGTATTATGCAGTGGAAAGAACCTATGATTCCTCACTGAGTTTAAATTGAGAGGAAAATTGTTCTGGTTCTTTTATTGACGTATTCATCTATTTCTCTGACAGGAACCAGAGATGAGAGTGACAAATGAGGGCCTAGTGTCAAATGAAGTCTTAGATCACCTAGCTGCTCCAAATGTTAAAAGGCATTTTCTTATTGATGACAAAATCTTGATCTCAAATGTAATTTGGTTACATTTGGAGGAGCATTTTCCCTAACCTCATCTTATATGCTTGACTGGGTCCCACACTGTCACTCTATACAGCTTCCAATATCTAAGTTAGCAATGAATGATTCGATGCTGAAAATTGAAATCCTCTTCCTCCATTGCTATCATTACAAGTCTACCATTGTTTTAATGTCAAAAGTCCAGACTTACAAGACTGTGAGTAGGAGAAATTCATTTCAGATGCTGTGGATGAAGAATGACACTTTCAAAAGCCATTAAATTCAAGTACTCACCAAGTGTGCATCCCAAAGTTGGGTGATCTTGGTGTCTAAAGATGCAGAAGACTGGAATGTCATTTCTCTGTCTCAATTGGCAGGACATCTTGTAATCTTGGTCTACAATTTGGAACTCTCCTGCATTCAACAATGGTGTAGTAAGGATATAATACATCAAGTAGCTCTAATGTCAGAAATGGAGAAAATATTACGACTGCATTGTAGTGTCTGAACTAAAATTCTGTTGATTTAGAAACGTCTGTGCTCAATGTACAAGAAGGCTTTTATTCTTTCACATTCAAATTTTGTGTTTTACAGTATGTTAACCTTTCAGGACCTACCAATAATTGATGAAGTTCAGTCTGTGGTTTTATATGCTCAGTATTTTAGCTCTTTCTTGAGTACTGAGTACTAGCTATTGATTAAAATTTCAGTTCAGCCATAGTATTTAGTTATTTGATTGTTTATTAATGGTAGACAAATATGGCTGGCAGTTTACCCTTTTGGAAGCATTTCTTTTTCTGGGGTTATCGGAGTTCCCAGTTGTCTATCACACCTTCCACTAATAGTTTCTTTTTTTAGAAAAATATCATTTTGATTTATAAACTATTACTAAATTGTTATCTCAGTTCATCATTTATTTTATTTCTCAAAATAGTCTCCTACTATTTACAAATGGTCACTGTAGCAAATTTTACTGTACCTTATACACAGTTCTTCGGGCTAAATCTTATTAATCTATATGTAGGTATGGATTCAACATAATATTTCCTAATCAATAAGAGACATTTTAAAAATTAAAATGAGTAATGAATCAAATTGTCAATTCAATTAAAACTTAAAATGGTATTTTTCTCTTTCTATTTTAAGTCAAAACATCTATTTACACATCATGTTGTTTATAACACTATTTCTGGACTCCAAAGGGAGAGGTTCTCCGTTGTTTATGACACTATTCACACGCCTAGTTGTTTAAAAACCTCTTCGAATTAATTGTGTAGGCCAAGAGCTAAAGAGACTTCTGGTGTAAGACAGTTGCTAGAGGAATGTATCCTAAAAATCGTTTGACGATGAATTTAACCTGTACAAAATTTATTATTCAAATTAATATAATTAGTGTTAAACATATTTATATTGTACATGGGTAAAATTCTTTGAGTGTTTGAAGGGCTCAACTCTGTGATGCTTAGTTGCTTAGTTGCATATAACAAATATATGAAATAGATTCTCTGTTGCGCAGCACCAAGAGAAGTTTGGTTAAAAAAAAAAGATATCGATTTTGGTAACCTATTATAGGAAATTCAATCTTATCTCCAAATATCAAATTTATGAGTAGGTCTTTAAATGACTTACTCAAGTATAGATCGTGCAACGGATAGAAGTATGACAATACATGTAAAAGGTCAAGGAAGCAAATAGTCAATAAAAGTTTTTAGAGATTGTATTTAATATTTTCATCTAGCTTTACTTTTGTTTTCATTATCTCTTTATTTAAATGATATATTCGTTACTATTTTCGCATGTACCATTTTTATATTCATTATCATATTACCTTCACCAGTTTGATTGTATTAAGAAATAGTACAGATAAAACTAGCATATTGTTTGACAAATAAAATTTATAAAAATAAATATTTTACTAGAGCATCGATGCACGGATTTGGATACTTGTTTACAATTCAATCTTCTGTTGTGTCGCTGTCTCAAATCCTAGTACAACTTGAGGTATTTGGAGTATTGCCATACAAAAGTTTCTGGATCAATTGACGAATGTTATTAACACTTGGAAGCGTGTGTATGATGAGTAGTGATACGGTTCCTTTGCACCACCAATAATTAGAGTCTCAGTTCTCTCATGTTCTAATTCTTTGGAGACACAGAGAACGAGATTCTCTCATGTTCCTATTCTTCATGAACAAAGAGTAAGTGAAACAAGATCTATTGTTCAAATAGATCTCATTCACTATATATTTTATCTCTCCGAACATATCTTGGAACACAGAAAAGTCGTATGAAGAAGTTCCAATCCAAAATGATTACTCCCACGAAGATTTTTTTGAACTCAAGGTCTAATCAGTCTAAGAAATCACAACTAGCACAGCATTTGAGTGAAGGGAATTTGGACATTCAGACTGAGGTCTAACCTTGTTGATTATTAGGGAAAGTTTTCTGCAATTTCCTACTCTGGCATTAATCGCTTGTGATATATTAATAGCCATACCAATATCAATAGTTGCGTCTAACTTCTAGTATTGTGGAGTTCTCATACTTCAGGGTCAAGGACAATAGGTACATATATACTGATATTTCAAAGCAGAATGTAGCTATGCAATCTATATGACAATTGACAGTGTATTTTCTAATTATTTAAGAACAAATATAACATTAAATGTATCAAACCATAAAGCACAGAATGCTACTACGCGCATCATTGGTTTAAATACATGATAAAATTTTACATGTCAATGGCCTTGGAAGGAAAATAGTTCACAATCAGCCTTCAGTGCTACCTCTGTTTAAACATAAAACCTAACAAGCTAGCTTTTCACCACAAACCTGACAAGACATGCAGGTTTAACATGAATCAATATCCAAGAGAATCGAACTTGGATCGTTCAAGAACCCTGAATATTTATATATGCTGGATGTTTGCCTACTTTACGATCAATAAACCTATAGTGGCAATAGCTGATAATGATAAAATTGTCAACCAGGCACTTGGAAGTTGAAACTCAGGAGAGTTGTGCTGCTTGACCAGTTTTTTCATCAATTTCAGTGTCAAAATTCCTTATTCCACCCAACTTATGTCCAGAACCTAGTTCTTCTGCTTTGGATGCCTGGTTCTCAATTTCGTTGTCCTGAAAAACCTTATTACAATATAGCACATTAGTACGTAACTACATATGTCCCATTTTAGGCAATAAAGAGATTATTCAAGGCAAAAGTAAGTACATTTTTTAAGATTCGTTCTACCTGCAACTGGTCAGTCATTTTGCCAGTGTTACTACTTTCAGAAGGTCTGGAATCAGATGCAGAATGCTCCTGAGAACCAGCCTGTACAGCTTGCAAAGGTTTTATCATGAGGGGCTGACCCACATCAGTAAATTTCTCCTCCTGCCTACTGCTGGAATCATTTGCTGATATTTTTTCTACTGACTTGCTGTTGTCAGTCTCATTATCATTAGATTGAGAGGGAGCCTCAATTCTCTTTACAGCCTCTGTAATCAGCTTCTCAAAAGGCATGCCAGGCAATCTCATTGATGTGGCCTCCACTTTGTGCAGAACCTCAGTTGAAGATTGATTACGTGAACCATCTTCATTTTGCATGCCTCTTGGCAACACATCATAGCTAGTTTGAATCTGAGAAAAAGGCTCTTGGTTGCCATCAGCTGGAATTTCTTTAGCAACACTTGATCCACTTCCTAGAGAAGCTTGGGTCATGATTTGGGATGACTGATTAGAAACCAGATCCCCTTTTGGGGAATTAAGAGGCTGGAGCACAACAGGAACCACATTACCTCTAGATAGTAGAGTAGTTTGTTCTGCTGTTGATGGCAGATTCTTTCCTCGAGCAGCAACCAAATTACTAGAGCTAACTGCTCCTCTAGACAACTGACTAACGGAGGATGATCCTTTCGGTGTACTTGTTTCATTTTTATGAATATTGGCATATTGTTTATTTCTTCCTCTTCGGTGAGGGTTCTGAAGCTGAGTATAAGTTCCTGTAGAGAAGGGAACCTCATTTCTTTGGATCATTGGAACACCTGGAGCCACATCATTGTCTGCCGAAATAGGAGCATAATGTCCAGGCTTTAAGACAAGACCCCTTAAAGTAGTATTGGAGTTACCCACTTTAGCACTGAGCAAATATCCAGCATCAAATACAGCCTCAATTACACAAGAAACCACTTGACCAACCATGGGATCATCCAAATCATTTTCTAGATCCCTACGATGGGGCTGATTTCCGTTAACCCTATCAAATCCAGGAGGGGGACCAGTATTTCCTCCACTAACTGGATACTGGTTTATATTCTGAACATTTCGGATATGGGCATTCTCCCCCATATGTGGCTTTGGGTATTTCCTTGGACGACCACGTTTGCGCTTCAAAGGGACATCTCCAGAACTATCAGGGTTATTATTAGGGTTTGGTTGGTTCATATTGGTATTTATATTACTCCAACGTCTTCTTTCTCCCTCTGCAGGAAGAAAAAGCTGTTCATAAGTATATTGATGCATAATAAGATCAAAATTTTCTCAATTGTCATATCTAAGTTAAATAAAAGATTATGAACTACACTTCATAATAACCAGCCTCCAAGAACACGAGTGAGCATATACATAGATTTCATGCAAATTTCATGCAGGCATCATAGAGATTATAACACTAACTGCCAACTTTAGTCAAGATTATCTAATGCAACATAACCTTTCTATTGTGCTAAAATGAAATTTTTTCTTTATTTGTAAGTCCATATTTAATATACTTGTAGCAGTTAAAGCAGCAACAAAGCAGGCCAAACATTCCAGATTTGTTTAATCCAGTAATTAGCAACATCAGCAGAATGCAAAAAAGAAAGACAAGTATGCTTAAACTTTTAATTTGCCCCAAAAGTTTTCAGGGAATAATACAACACAAAACAGACAACCACAGTTCATGAGGCTGAACCACTAACTCCAGTCTATACCCATGACTTCCAGAGTCTATTTTCTTTTTCCTTTTTAGGGAGCAGACTGGAGATTAAATTGAATAGATTGTCACACTTAAGATACTCAGCGCAAAGATGCATATCAGAATGAATTATAACCAAAGATGGATAGAACCCAGACTTACAAAAATATTGATTAGCATCATAACACATTGAATGCTGTAAACAGATGAAAGAAAGAAAAATGAGGAGCCAAACGTAGCCCAAATGCCAGTCAAATCTCTGAGTTTCCACAAAGTCATAAAATAGCATGCAAATTATATACGAGCAAACCAAGTAAATTACTAGAAGGAGAAAATGAAAGGGGAAACCGAAATTACAGAAAGTTATTCAAGTTGCCATAAAGTCATCACGAACACAAATACACAAACCATTCATTGCAAAATAGAATAACTTGTAAAGTTTATAGCCACAATACCTCTTTCAGTGCTGTAAAGTTACCAGCAACACGAACACATGCAACAATAAATAAAGTCCAATCCTTAAAATCTTAAATTTCGGTAAAGCATGAAGTACAAACTATTAACATGTACTCCTCTAAAATCAAAACCGGTTTGATAAAAACAATCCCAAAAAAGACGATCAAAGAAGTAAAACCCGGTAGTTATCCCTTATTCGTACACCAACCGTCAAGGGTTTAACTTCTTTGTAAGAAAATTTCAAACTTTGCCCCCTTTCTGCAACCAAACAACGTTTTCCTTTACTCTTTCCTCTTCTTCCTTCCAAAATAACTATTCCCAAGATAGAAAATACACCTCACAGAAATCCCCAATCTGGATTTGATTGAACAAAATAGACATGCAAAAGCTAAATAAGCGAATCTTAGAGAGAGAGAGAGAGAGATTACAAGAAATTATACCTTTTAGGGGTTTGTGTTGAAAAATGGTAGATTAAATACAAACTGCAACTCATAAATGGTTTTTGAATGAGAAATTCAGAGAGAAGAAGAAGAAGTGCAGAGAGAGCGAGGTGGAAATCGTGCCCTGTAACTGAGGAAGCGCACAGTGAGTGTAACGTAAAAGCTAGACAGGCTGTTACGGGAGGTTTGTGACGGTGCAATAGTATTACGCCACGTGTCCTAACATTGTGGGTCCCAGAGAAACTCGTATGGAATTGTATATCTGGCCTCTGACGGTTTCGGTAGCACAACCGCGAACAGAAACTTCTTGGAGCGAAAACATTTTTAAAATTGTCGTTTTGGTGGATAATATTTTTACATTTTTATTTGTGTGTAAACCTGAAAAATTTTACATCATAATTTAAAGAGGATACTGATTCTTATATAATTAAGTTATTTCAAATATGTGTATATAATAAAAAAATATTTATATTAATTTTAAAGAGATTTAATAATAAAAATTAGACCTCAGGCTAAAGCCCAACTTACTCAATTTATTTTTAAAGTATTTATTTGAGTCTAAGTTTAGCGAGAATAAACAAGGTTAATTTAAATCTCATTTTCGAAATTTTCAATTTATATTTTGTCCAAATATAAATTTTAATTATTGATATCGATAGAAATGTTAACTAGACGCTCGGCTAGTTTATAGAATTTTATTTTATTTTGAATAAAAATTAAATTTATAATCCAATGGAAATGTTTGTTTCAGTGTTTAAGCCTATGTCTCATCTTGTTATCGAAATGTTATTCGGGCTCTGGCTCGGCCCATGATGTCTACAAATAACAAAACTATGAACAAAAAGGGTATTTATATTAAAAAAATCCAAAAAAAATTAAAAAATTTCTCTTTCTTCATGAAAATTAAATTGTTGTGAAAAAATTTTCTTATTTTATGAAATTTTTTCTCTTCCAATATATAAGTGTTATTATTTTATAGTCTTTTTCTATTTAAATTTGTTAACTTTCTTTTCAGAAGTTGTGCTTAGACATGTGTTGGTTCATTTGTTTTCAAATGTTTTCTTTTTTTGTAGTGTATGCTTTTCATTTAATGGCCTTAAAATTTCCTGTTGATAAAAATAAAAAAATGTGAGACCAATTATTTATGTCACGGGTGTATAAAGACCTTGTCAAATGGGGTTTAAACATAACTCACGATTTGACTCGATTAACCATCATGGCACCAAATTTTGTCCCAAAATCTAATTTTTAGCCTTATATGGCTTAAGTGACCGAGTTTATATATATATTTTTGAAACAATTACTTTTAATTTATAAAAAACAGTTGTTAAAAATATAAAATATAAAAAATTAAGAATTGTCGGTAAAAAATAAAATGAAAAAAATTAAAATTTAGAATACAAAACAGTTATATTTGAAATGAATTGATATATTTAAAATTTTATTATAAATTAAATTAAATTATAAAATAATATTTAAGAAAATAAAAGTATAACAAAATCAAGCTTGGTCAGGTTGAGGTTGAAACCAGACCTCACTCCGCTTGATAATTTTGTAAATTTTTTATTTTAAGGTAGTCAGGTCAAATTGGTTAGGTCATCGAATATTTATTTATCCCTAATTTATATACATATAGTTTTTAAATTTCTATTATAAAATATCATGATAAAAATATAATATGCTGCTAGTTCTCTAAATTTAGTATTTTAAAAAATTTTATGTGCCATGATTTAATCACTATATAAGAACATATAATTAAGAAAACAAATATTGTCTCTATATTTTTTTTGGAACAATATTTTTTTTGTCATTTATGATAATATTATTATTTTGGTCATTTACACATTGTAATGCTTAAAATAATACCACACTCTTTAAAAAATATTATACTCTATCTCCCATTTTTAAAAAAAATATCAAATTTAATCACTTGTTATTAAAAGCATGTTTGAATGGATTGTAAGAAATAAAGTGACAAAGATTGGACTAGCTAATTTGTCATATAATTATGTTTGAAATTTTTTTAGAGTGTAATGAAACACTAAAAAAAGGACTCTAAAGGTATATTTAGATGAATAGTCAAAAAAAGAGTGTTAAAGAGCAAAGTGACTAAATTATAATGAATGCATATTTAGTAGTTTGTTTTGACATGGAATAAAATGGCAAACAAAAGACTCTAATGTCACTTATTGTAATCCAAAACCTCGTTTGTGTTATCCCTTTAAATTGAAAAACCAAAGTTGAAGTGGTAGGGTCTAATGATATAATTATTATAATATAATCTTTGATTGAAAGCTTATTATACTAGCATTTTATCAATAATAGTAATATTGTAAAAATAATATGTAAATCATTTTATTCGATAATCATCTTTCCTTCCTTTATTAAATTTCTAAACTAAAAGGTAGCAAATATCTTATTATACCACTCATTACCACTCTATTCCCTTCCATTATGAGCATTTTCAATCCATACTCTAATAAATTTTTAAACATAGCCCAAGGCTCCTCTTTGTCATATAAAATCTAATTTTTTTGTCCTTTCAAATTGAGACATTAAAAATAGAATAAAGTGGTCAAGTGGTGCAATTACTATGATATTCTATGTAGTTAAATTACTTAACATAATAGCATTCTATTTATAAAGGCCATATTGTGAAAAAAAAAAACATAAACTATCCCATTCTATTATCTTCATTTTAAATAATAGAATAACACATTTCTAGTCACTTTTATCATGTATATTATTAACCATTCAATTTCATTCTAATTGAAACTCTTAAATATAACCCAAAATTTATGCTAACTTAGAGTTTAGGTAAATAAATTAAATTTGATATTTTTAATAAATAAAAAATTATTTTATCTACCACTATAAACAAAAAATCAAAATTATAATTTTACAATAATGAAAAAAGAAAATCCATGGTCAATTTTATTTGTTTTTTAAAACACGTTGGGCGATTATTAAATGAATCGGACACATAATTTTACTGGTTCAAAGCACTCCACGCGTTTCTGAGAAAATAAAGCGTGGATACCATAATTATTGCGCCTTTGAGATGCCAATATTGAATCTGAAGCACCTTTTAAGCATGGACAGGGACGCAGTGAATGGGAATCTCATGGGTAATGTAACTTTAAATTACTTTTCATACCAAACATATACTTTTAGGCAGCCACGTTCTTAATGCTTATAATGTTCACGGCAAAATTTTACTTGTGGTCCCTAGTGTTTTACTTAATTTTTAAGTTGGTCCTTTTACTTTACAAATTTATAATTAAATCCTCATAATTTAAATAATGTACAACGTAGTCCTTATTACTATATGTTGTTAGCATAAATAATACATCTTTAGAGTATTAAGATATTATATAATGGTCATAAGCAAAGGTCATAAGCAATTGAGATGGTATTGGAATAGCGTACAAACTACAAACTGAAGAATTGTCATACAGTATCCAGAAACTGTGAAATGGAATTTTATAATAATATTAGCACCAAAATCAAAAGACAGATATTTACAAGATCAAGGGAAACTATGAAACAATAAATCTCGACAAAGTAAGGTTAGCTAAGCTTATTGTAAGGAAAAAGATTTACAGTTCGTTAAGAACTCACCACTATTCTTATTGGTTGTTGTAGCAATTGCCATGACTTCCTTTGAAGACTTGACCACAAAGAGGGAACCTCCAGCCATAATTTACAGAGAGTCATCTCAGCTGGGATTTGAACCTTTTTTTGAAGCCATCAAGGCAAAGGTCTCTGAGTCTCTGGAAGGTGTTCAGCATACAGGCTATGTACCATTTTGACGTAGTCGTCAATATTATCAGCCGTCCAATTTTCAGTACTTATTGGGGGAAGATACTTGACAGCTAGAGGTGCTGGACGAACATGTAAACTGCCTTTCCTCCATGCCCGATGAGTACCTGTTAGGACCATCGGAACGATAGGAAGGCATGATTGTATTGCCAGATGAACAAAACCCTGCATATTGAAAGCCAAGGTGTAATGGAATATAGAGCATAGGCAAAATAGTAGAAGCAAGTGACTCCAGAACACATTATAAGGATAATTTCAATCATCCCTACAAGGATCTCTCTTTAACCAAGTGATCATGATCTGGAACACATTATAGTGCAGGAAGGCAGATTGACAAAGGAAACTCACTATCTTCATTTAACTCATGGGTAACTAGTGAATTAGGTATCATATCTTAAGACAAGATGCTCTTGGGAGCTTGATAAGCAGAGTTAAGCAAAGGAAGTTAAGTCCATAATCAAATATTTCCAGGCTCCAGCTAGATTAAAACCAGGTGATTGGCTACTTACAACCCTGATTCTGCTACACAATGTCACTTACAATATAGCTGTAAATAAAATAATGTATTTAAGATGGTAGAAAATCACCTTTTTGAAAGGAAGTAGCCGTCCATTTTTGGACCTTGTGCCCTCTGGAAAAATTATCAGAGACAGGTTGTTTTTCACGACTGCACGAGCTGCCTAAGAATAAGAACAATATATATATCAGAACCTTATTCAAGTAAATGGTAGATGATGATGGAGGGAAAATGTTTACCTCTTTCAGGGACTTGATAGCAGTAGTTGGATTTGATCGGTCTATACGAAGATGGTTAGCTAAAACATAAAGTTGACCAAATAAAGGATACCATATTATCTGTCAGAACCAACTGTCAATAAGTTTCTGAAGCAGTAAGCCTTTTAAAACATTTCTGTTAGCAAACTAGATTATCATACATAATTCTTGTACTTTCGGAATGAAGCATAGATGTGAGTATTAAGGCACAATGTCAATTCCCACCATGAAGGGCATCACATTATGGACTTCTTAAAAAAGATTATTTGACATGTCATGATTCTATAAGAGAACTTTATAGAAAACACCTAAAGTCTACACCCAAGTTTTTTCCCAAACGAAAATCCGTTTCCATAGGTTTGAGATGAACAAAGTGCAATCTAGAGTGTGAGGTTGCCACAGGACATCAATCCCAAAGAGAAAAAGTAACACTAGGGAAGGGCATTTCTAAGGTTTTCCATAAAGCACTTCTACACGAAGCATCAATTGACAATTGCACTAAAAAATTCCATTATATGCTTTCAAAGTGGGAAAGAGGGAAAAATTTTACAGAATTACAGCATACCTCCTTCTTCGCAATTCCAACAGTGCCTGTTGGAGTCAACCACATGATAAGAAATATATCTATCGGAGATGCATGATTACTGATGTAAATGGCCCTCTTGTTAGAATACTCAGAACCTTCAATCATCACAGGATTGCCAAGAATCCACATCTGAAATCAATATGAATATCAATCATAAGTTCATATCTTACATAGCTGCTTTGGAATATTAATAACTATAGAAAAACAAATGGCCAAGTGTGAAGACTAAAGTCAGACTTTGGAGACATGTCTTGCTTCACATGGTGATAATGTTCAGAAAGCTATTAAGCATACCATATACAGACTGAAATATAGGTTATTTGCAAGAAATTTATTCAGAAAGCTCACCAACTAAAATTCAATATATATTCAAAATTCTGGCATAAGTAACCCAACATTTGGCTTTCATTTTTCTAGAATAGTGGAATTGAGGAAACTGATGGAATCCATGAACCCATCAGAATTAGGGTCATTCCATTAGTGCATTTTTGAGTAGTATACGTGCTTACTAGATCATCAAGATGTAACGGAATCTTTCTCTGTTGCATCACATAACTTAAAAAAACATTTCCACAAACTAACATCTAACTCTATCACTTTATATTTTGAGCAATCTATATGACTAAAGAGTTAGTTTATTGTCTATCTGGCACTAAATATGCTGAGTTTAATGCCATTTTAGGAGTGATAATATTTTAAATGTGTACCCCTTTCCATATGATCAGTTGGAGAGGAAACCGAAGGATATCAAGTTACCAACAAGCTGAATAATGATTATAGCATGGTTTGTGCCTTCACAAAGCAATGTTGGTTCGTGGAAGTATAAGTTAAGGATTTCACTGTATTTCTGGCTCTCTGATGTGATTAAGGAGTTATATACTTCCCACAATAAAGAAATAAACAATACAAATAGCACTTATCCAGGAAAACGAAGTACCATTGTCACTAAAACAGCATTTTTCAAAATGCACACGATTCAAATTTACTTTGCTTTCCTAGATCTCAAGTGCATCCAAACAAATTATCAAACAAGACTCAAATTTCTCAGTTGATCATCTCATATATAACTGGAGAAGACTTATGAAAAGTTTATTAAGTGTTTGCAGGAAGGCTTTCTAATAAAAAGCATGAACACGTGTGGAGGAAACAGAACTTAAATACTAGTTAAGGTAGCTTACCAGCATTCTACCAGTCACATGCCCATAAATGTTTCCTTGCCTAATCCTCTCATAGGGCCATGGTATTAGAATAAGCATGATCAATGTCCATATAAATGTTGTAACCATCATAGACACAAAACATACGACAATTTTAATCCATGATATAATATTTAACAACCACCCATCATCATCGTCATCTGTAAATATGTCGGTCCTCGGCTGCCTCTCTGATTCATCTTTCGCTGTAACTTTAGGTATCTTCTCCACCCTCTGGCCAGAGGTTGTGTTCAAAAAGCTCTCCAACCTTCTATTCCTCAAAAAGGCACTACTTCCACTGTTCTCCATGAACTTCAGTAGTCAAAATCTATGAAGAATTAGATAATTACTGAGTTCAACCTGAAAAGAGAAAGCATAATAAATTAGATTTATAGGTTCACTTGAACAGAGCAAAAACATTTGGTTGCTGAGAAATCTGATGGATAATAATTCAGAAAATTCAAAATTATCCGTTAGCAAGAGAAACACGTACGTTTCCCAGAACATAGTGTAGATATACTAAAGTCTTACATTAGAAAGCAAGTTTGACTATAAAGTTTCCTTCATGTTCCTTCACAACCTAAATATGAGTTGGCCTAACGCCTCATCATACTGAACTCAAATGCCAATCATAGAAAGAACCAGAAAAAAAAAAAAAAAAAACACATCCAATCAAATTAAATTCAATACCATTTCATTTTCCAAGAAATCAAATGAACAAAACTGTAACCCATAAATTCCTGGAAAACAACCATCAACAAGTCAAAATAGCTCTAAACTTTTAGAAAATCATCTACCGAGACATTCTTTTTTTTCTTTCACAGTTTCTCAGCAACCAAAGAAACCCAGAAAACATTCCTACCAGCTGTACTTTTGCTTCCCGTTATATCCAAATCTAACTTGGAGAAAATCTTGTGGAAACCAGCTAAGGCAATCCGAAGGAAAACCGTTGAAGTCAATCTCTATCGGAATAGTGAATGAAATCCAGAAGCAGACAAAGAAAAGAAGATGTGGTAGCTCTAGTAAGACTAGAGCGTCTCTTCTAGTCTCCAATTTGTGAGCTTCAGCTTGTGGGTCAGTCGCCACAAGTATTCATGAAATGTTTGGGTACGCTTTATTCTCAATTTTGTTCATTTTTCCTTTGTTTTCCTTCGCTTTTTTAAACAAAATTTAAGGTTTTTTAATTTTTGTTCTGGGACCTTCCAAAAAAAGAGAACAATCTATGGAACCTCAAAACGAAACTTTATTATATTAGGCTTAATAACAATAAACTTTTTAAAAATTTTTATAATTTTTTTATGCAAGGGTAGGTAGGATTATTGAACCTTATGTCATACGCTGCTTATGCTTATGCCGTAGTATTTGTGAATCATTTGACACTTATGGTATACGCTGAATTATGACTTGGTATGTTTTTTTTTGAGGCACATGTGGACGTGGCTGGACAACCAGGATCACTTTTGGAATATGCCCTACAATGACTCGTTCAAAAAGCACGAATGAAGGGCCTGGTAATTGTATATTATTATTATTATTATTTTAAGTGACAGTACTTTTCCATTAATAAAAATTAATTAAATATACTAAATTATTAATTTCTTTAAAAAGGTTTAAAAATTTTGGTAAAAATATTCACACATTAATTAATTTTTCTATTTAGACATGATAATAATTTAAAAAATCTATATTGATAAGTTTGACTCACAAAAAATAAATTTCTAACAAAAAATCTGACTAGAAAAATTCACTTTAAAAAACAAGCTGAGTTTGTACTTTTTTAATACCTAACAAAAGTCTAAAATAGTATTTTTTAATAAAAAATTATTATTTAAAGATTTTTTTTAGTGTAAAGTGATATATTGGTAAAAAAAATTAATATCTTTTATTTAAATTATTTATATCAATACAATAATTTATTTATATTTATAAATTTATTATTTATAATTTTATAAATAATAATAATAATTAATTATATTATTTATTTTAAGTTTCAAATATCAAATTAACTTAATTTTAGTTTTTAAAAGTCTAATTGATAAAATAGGCTTGATATAAAAAAATATGAATAAAAACTCAATAAAATTATAAGCTCAACTTTTTTTGAGTCGAGCCTACAATCAAACTTAATTTCTAACAATTTAATCCGATAAGTAGATTTACAAATTATAAGATTATAAAAGAAAATCTTGTGGCAAGATACCCAAGTATTCTTTAGATAGAATAAAATGATTATAATATATTATAATAATAAACAGAAAATAATATATATTTCTTGCTAATATATTTAAGAATATGCTCAGATATTATTCAGAATAATTTTATGAGAATTCTGAAAAAATAATCTTAGGAAAGCGTAATGGCCCGTGGTATTTGGTCGCACTGGAAATAAATTAATGAAGGAAAGATTTTGTTGTAAGCTATGCTATGTCAGCACCGCAGTGACAATCACGTGTGGGACCTTGAAGTTACCTTTGTGAGCAAGGGTGATACATGGGGTAATCCCATTGGGTCACTTGATTTTTTAATTTGCTTTTTATAATTAAAATTTTAAAATTATATTAACAAAATTTAATAGAATATTGTAAAAACTTTAACAGTATAGACCAAATTAAAATATTTTTAAATTGTGAAGGTTTATTTATAGACTTCTAAATTATAAGGACTACATTAAACATTAAATAAAACTATAGGGACTGAAAAAGTAATTTTTCCTTAATATTTACATGGCAAAAGAAAGTTTATTATCTCTTATATATTAAAGTATTTTCAATTTTTTCAATTTTATCATAAAATTATAATTTTATTTGATCTAATTAAATCTAAATCTTATACTATTAATTGTATTAGTTTAAATGATTAATTTAGGTGCAATACTGATCCTTTGTTTGAAATTTTCATTGCAAATTAAATGAATTACATTAATAAAGAATCATCCAAATGAATGTGGATTGAATTCAATTAAATTGTAACATGATTAATTTACGTTGTCATATTTACTATACCTCACAAGTTTAAATGCACTAATGTATTTATGTTAATTTATATAATTTTTTCATTTTAAATATTAATTCAAAAAATAATAATCTTAAAATCATATAACTATATTATAACTTAATACACTAATACACTCAAAATTATGAATGCACCAAGTATTTTACTTTAAATTAATCATTCAAAATATAAAATTTTTATTTATGTTATTATAAATAACTATAAAATACACATTGCTAGAAAAAAAAACTACAAAATGCAATTTCATAATGATTGAAAATTGAATGATTCAATATCATCCAAAAAAATTTTGATTGATTCAATAAAAATTTAATGCACAATATTTATAATACTTTATATATTAAATAAGTATTATAGTCCTTTTACTTTATTTATGTGTCAAATTGATCATTTAAGTTTGAATTGTTTTAAAATGGTTCTTTGAATTTAAATTTTATTTTAAATTTTTCTCTTAAATATTATCTATAAAAGAAACTTGAGATAAGTATGAGATTTAAGAAATTATATTAAAATATTTCAAACTTAAAGAACAAATTTGAAACGATAATTAAATTAAATGGATCATAATGCTATTTAAATCTTTTTTATTTTCTCTTCATGTTCTTATATATCATTTTCTCTCACTTCTTATTTTTCTTTTTTTCTCCTTGTAGTATAACGGGAATGTATTGTCATTGTTTCAAATTTTCAAATCTAAAAGGGATTACTTGAATTAAGATGTTGCGATAAATGTTATAAAATTTGAAAAAAAAAAAAATCTAATTTATTTCTCTTGCTCGTGCATTGTCCTATTCCATATTTATTGTTTTATTTACTAATTCATCCTTAGTTTATATAGTACAACAAAGCTAACGAAGAAAGATAAAAGAAAGGTGATGATTATCTTTCAAGTTTCTTTATTTAGTATATGATGACCTTGATGATTAATTTTTTTAATATATGAAATATTTGATACACTATTGTTTTACATTCTAAATATCTTAGATTGTTGAATTTTGAGATATGAGATATAATAATGTTTAAGGTACTTTATTATTTATATAACTACTCAAATTGTCACCTAAATTACTAGTTTCTCTCTTAAAAGGTGAATAGCTATTTAATTTAATCTTCTAACATATGATTTATTTTAATGATAACTGAAAAAAAGAAAAAGGGGTTAGAACTTTAAAATATTACATTAAAACATCAGTCATCTCTTCATGGTAGAAAATTAAATTACCTAGAAAATTTGCAAGTAACCTTGTATAAAAAAAAAATTATAAAAGATGGTATTCCAAATGTTTATATTTTGTTAAATAAAATAAAAAGTATAATCCAAAATATTAGTATTTTATGACATCATAGTATCTTAGATATCCCTATCACATTAAAAAAGCATCGAAATTACATTAAAGATAAAAAAAAAAAAAAAAGAATTAGCTTAGTGACATATAATAAAATATTGTGAATTTGAAGACAAACAATTATGAAAATTCCTTGCCAAGAAAAAATATATATCAAGCATAAAAATTATAGCCCAATACTAATTGAAAATAATATTCTATGAGCTAGATTTGTATTCATAATAAATCAGGTATGCTTTTGTAGTGGTGTAAATATTAAGTCTTTACATTGATAAGATCTGTATATGTTTTTGAAGTACTTGTGGAAACCAAATATTGTTATTTACACGTATCTTATATATTGTTAATTATTTATTGATTTTTTTCGTGTGCAAACAAAAAAAAAAGTGTTATCTTTTTAAGTTGTGATACAAATTAAGTGATGGGAACAGTTTAGATGCGAAGTTTGGGTATTTTTATTAGATTTTCTAATAGAACTATAACATGTGCAGAATTTTCATAAAATAATAAATAATATAAACTAAAATCTAGATCAAATTCACATGTTATATTTTTTATTAAAAATTATTTATCTTATCCTTTCTTTTTACACTTCTTTAGTTAAGTTATTCTTTTAGACCTCACATTTTAAATTGTATAATTGGATGTTTGTGTAAGTGTTTTTCTAAACATCCATGTTAATTATGCTATAAGGAAAGGATAAAATAGATATGGAAGTGTGTGTATATATATATATATTCCATGTTAAAAGATTTTTTTCGGGCTAAACATAATAATAGATTTAGATATGTGGACTTAAAATATATATATTTAAAAATTTAAGACAACACAAGGATAGTCAAACCAGTTGAATTTAATTAGCATATTGGCTAATAATTGACAATAAAAGTTAAATTAAAACATTATAAATAGAAAAAAAAACTTATATATTATTCTTTATACACTTATATCATATTCTTCTAGCTAAATAATAATATGTGGACAATTTTTTAAAATATGAAAATCAATGATGTTAATAAGAAAGGAAATAAAATATAAAAAATGTGCAAATGTCATCATTAATTAATTAAAAAATTTGATATAAGTATAGAAGAAACAACATATAATTTTTTTTAATAGATATTCATTAAAAATCATAAATTATGAAGATTAAATTAAAAAATAAATAAATTATAGAGACTAAAAGTACATTATAAATATTCAAAATTTTCTTACTGCTGACCAAGTGGGCCAAGTCCTCTTTTGAGCCACGACCAGGTCTGTCTGGGCATTTGGTCAGCCTGTCAGATTGGGCCCAACCAACTTCAACTTTTTCAAAGTCACGTGTGGCCCATCTATGAGATAAGCCCAATAAGTGGAATAGCTTAAGATTCCATCGCAAGGCTTTGACCCAAGAAAGCATTATCTTAAAAATTCGAACTTTTCCAAATAAAATTTCTAAAATTTAGCTTTAGTCTACACTTTTATTTCTTTTAAACAAAGTAAAGAATTCACATTATTTTTCTGAAAATTTTTTTAAAAAAGTAAAGTCTAGAGCCTAATTGATCAAGTCACAATTGTATGCAATTAGATACATGACTTTAGTGAAAGGAAATAACGGTTAAAAGATTATTTTAATTCAGTTTAAGCAGTGTTTGCAATTATGCACTTTGCATCTTTATATTTGTGAGAATAGTATTACTTTTACAAAAGTTACTTTTGTAAAATAATCTCATGATAATCTAACAATTTTTCAATCATCTTGGTTAAAAAAATTATAATTTCATTTTATGTGCTATTAATATGATAAATAATCTTTCAGTTTTCATATATAAAATAATGATGTGAATTTGTTTGCAAAATAGTACAACAAAATAAATTTAAAATATCATATGAATTATTCAAAATTTTAATAATGACATCACAATTCATCGTTTTAACTGAGAAGTTATAACAATTTGTAATTGGAGATTATTTATGTAAAAATATCAATAATGGAAAAAAACAAATAAGTAACTCAATCGTTTTTTAATTGTAATTTCATGAAAATGTTTATTTATTTATTTATTTATTTTACATTGCGAAGTACAAAGTAGGTAAAAGTAGGAAATTTATTTTATTTTATTTTTATAGCTTTTGCTTCAACGTTTAAGCTTTGAAGGACGGTATTTGAGTTGGTCTCGCTTGGGCGTGCGAAGCGGAGAATTTCTATCTACCATCATCGCCTGCAAAATGTAAAGTGCGAATTCCAAATGTTTCTAGATTCGGATATTCGTCTTCCTCATCCAAAGAAACCCACTAAATAAGGTTTTGTTACGTTATTCATTAATGTTCTAATCTTTAAGATTGGTTAAATTTTTCTTGAGTTTATTATTACATTGGAAGCAAGAAGAGTTTTCCTTTCTGGGAATGATGAAAAATGAGGGAAATCTTTCGACGATATCTTTTCACTCCTGGGTTTGGTTTAGTTTATAAGGTTTTTTTTTTCTCTCGTTCACTCTTTCCTTATACGTTTTCCCCATTTTCTCTCTATTTTCTTGCATGTACCTCATGGGCAATCAGATGAAGTAATAACAAAAGTGCATAGAGTTCATTCTAGTAGTGTTACTTTTTTACTTATAATTTACAAATACTTATATTAATGAATTGTTTGAACCACTTCTTTTCGTAGGAGGAAGGTTAGGTTTCTGGGCCAACTCTTGTGGAATTTGATGAAGTTTTGAGAGTTTTGGATTGTTGGCGAAGTAAAGCGGGTGAATCGGATTGAATTCTTTGTTTGTGGCTTGGTTCAAGATACGGTGGTTGCAATGAGTGTGGTGGGGTTTGACATTGGAAATGAGAACTGTGTCATTGCTGTAGTGAAGCAACGTGGGATTGATGTTCTACTGAATGATGAATCCAAACGCGAAACCCCTGCGGTGGTCTGCTTTGGGGAGAAGCAAAGGTTTTTGGGGTCTGCTGGTACTGCGTCTGCCATGATGAACCCCAAGTCCACAATATCTCAAGTGAAGAGGCTGATAGGCAGGAAATATGCAGACCATGATGTGCAAACCGAACTGAAAATGCTCCCTGTTGAAACTGCTGAAGGCCCAGATGGTGGCATTTTGGTTCACTTGAAATATCTCAAGGAGACGCATACATTTACACCAGTTCAAATTTTAGCAATGCTCTTTGCTCACTTGAAAACTATAACAGAAAAAGATTTGGAAATGTCAATTTCAGATTGTGTCATTGGGGTCCCATCATATTTTTCAGACTTGCAGAGACGGGCATATCTCAATGCGGCAAGAATTGCTGGGTTGAAGCCTTTGCGATTGATCCATGATTGTACCGCAACTGCTCTTGGCTATGGAATTTACAAAACAGATATTTCTGGTGCTGGTCCAACCTATGTTGCATTTGTGGACATTGGTCACTGTGATACCCAGGTCTCCATTGCAGCATTTGAGGCTGGGAAAATGAAGATACTTTCACATGCTTTTGATAGAAATTTAGGGGGAAGAGACTTTGATGAGGTTCTATTTAGTCATTTTGCAGCACAGTTTAAGGAGCAGTACAACATTGACGTGTATTCTAATGTCAAGGCATGTATCAGGCTGCGTGCAGCATGTGATAAGTTGAAGAAAGTTTTGAGTGCCAATAATGAGGCAACTTTAAACATCGAGTGTTTGATGGATGAGAAAGATGTCAAGGGCTTCATCAAGAGGGAGGAATTCGAGAAACTAGCATCAGGATTATTGGAGAAAATTTGCATTCCTTGCCGTAATGCATTAGCTGATGCAGGGTTGACTGCAGAAAGGATCCATTCTGTGGAGCTAGTTGGTTCAGGTTCTAGGATTCCAGCTGTAACTAGATTATTAACTTCTCAATTCAGGAGGGAACCCAGCCGAACATTGAATGCGAGTGAATGTGTGGCTCGTGGCTGTGCTCTTCAATGTGCAATGCTTAGTCCTGTTTTCCGTGTCAGAGAATATGAGGTTCATACTATGGATCAAAGCATTTATTCTGATCCTATTGGTCCTTAATTCTTTATATTATCAGCCAATGTCTATGTCTCCTTTTCCTGTGCTAATGGAAAAAACTCTCACTTGATATTCTCAATGATATATTGCATTATAGGGTCTCGTCTTTGTTTATGGTACATATTCTTAGAAGTTAGTAATTTGTTTGTTTATTTATTTATTTTTTCAGGTCCAGGATTCAATCCCTTTCTCCATTGGGCTTTCATCAGATGAAGGTTCAATTTGTGCAGCATCAAATGGCATCCTTTTCCCAAAAGGCCAACCCATTCCAAGTGTTAAAATTCTAACATTCCAGCGAAGTAATTTGTTCCATTTGGAAGCATTCTACGCCAATGCAAATGAGCTACCACCTGGGACATCTCCTAAAATTAGTTGCTTCACGGTATGCACTAGCTCTATGCCCTACTTTAAAACAACTTACTAATGTAAAGGAGTTCAGATCATCTTATGCGTATTTCAATTATTTTCCTTCAACCAACCTGCGTCTATTTCTCAATACCCTCTATTTTTATTTATTTATTTTGGGTGTGTGAAAGGTGTGCTATATTACCTCTGCGAGCTCAATGATTCTTATAGAACGTTCTAAATTCTGAAAAATTTACATTTGCTTGATGGTACATTACTTACAATGACCACACTCTAGACTTCCCACTTTTGAGCTGCAAAATGTACGGCAATCTATAATCTAGTCTAGAAGCTCATGTACATTTGTGTGTACAGCCATCACCATCACCAAGTTTTTTTGTCTAATCTAGATTCTTGTATGCATTAAGGAAATGACATTATATTGAGTGGATCTTGAGCTCATGCAAATTGACTAAAGCCCCCTTCTTACTCCTCAAGAATGGATCAATTTTATGAGCAAGTGGCCTAGTAAGCTATCATGTGTTCTTATTTCATTGTAAACCAATGGCTGTAAAGCTATGTCTGAATTAGCTTTCTCTAAATGTGTAAGCACTGGATGAAATCATGATCATGCAAATTGACTAAATTCCCCCGTCTTATTTCCCAATGGATCAATTTTATTAGCAACTGGCCTAGTAAACTATATGTGTTCTCATTTCATTGTAAACCAATGGCTGTAAAGCTAATTAGGTGCAGAAATATTATAGTCTGAATTAACTTTCTCTAGATGTGCAAGCACTTGATGAAATCATGATCATGCAAATTGACAAAATTGCCCTTCTTATTCCTCAAAAGGGGATCAATTTTATTAGCAACTGGCCTAGTAAACTGTCATGTGTTCTCATTTAATTGTAAACCAGGGGCTGGAAGGCTAATTAGGTCCAAAAATATATTAGTCTGAGTTAGCTGTCTCTAGATGTGCAAGCACTTGATGAAATCATGATATATTTTGAAGAATGAGGAAGAATATACAATAGATGTTACATCATCCTACATGAGTATTCAAAGAATTTTTTTTACCTAACATATTCTAATATTCGTTATTTATTAGATAATATCCTGATATTACAGGACTGTGACATAATAAGTCAAAATGGTTTCAAGATACAGTGTTGCTTGTCTTAGTCACTCTAGATGTAGCATGCATAAATTGTTCCGCTACTTCCGTGTGCCTGCATCTTGTTCATTTTACAGGACTACGGTGTAATAATTCTGCTTGATGGCTAGAACCTCTTCTTGTGCCAATCACTCTAGATTTAGCGTGCATTATTTCTCCTGCTTGCCCACCCCTTGTAACATGCTAATGTTTTAGTTGGCTATTTCTATTCAGATCGGTCCTTTCCATGGATCCCAGGGTGGTAAGACAAGGGTTAAAGTTAGAGTTCAACTTAATCTCCATGGCATTGTCAGTGTTGAATCAGCTACAGTAAGTAAGAAGCCTCATTTTCATCTCTGTTCATTTTTTTGTTACTCAGAGAGCTATTACAATGGGTGCAAATTCTTTAATGGTTTCAGTTGATCGAAGATCAAGTGGATAATATAAAGGATAATGATCATTCAAATGCTGAAGCCATGGATGTTGACCCTATCTATGAGACAGTTGCAAATGGTGTTGAAGATAGTAACAATAGAAAGCCTGAATCTCCACATAAATCTGTGAGTACTATTCTCATGTTTGACTCTCTCTCTTGACCTTTTTTTTTTGGCAGAGCAATCTATTCATCTTGTTTGAGATATTATACAACTGAGTTTTTATTTTTCCTGTTTAAGGTGCTAAATTCTTTGATTTCTCTGTTACCGACTGATTTCCATAATTTCCATATATAGCATGTCTGTATGTTTTGGTTGCAAATATCATTTGTATTGGTATTTGGACTTTGGAGTTAATGAAAATCTTACTATCATGCCTTTTTACAGGCCGATGGGGCAAGAAGAGATAAAGGTAGCAAAAGACATGATGTGCCAGTGAGTGTGAATATCTATGGTGGAATGACTGAGGCTGAGATCTTGGAAGCTCATGAAAAAGAACTCCTGTTGGCTCAACAGGACAGAGCTGTGGAACAAACCAAAGAAAAGAAGAATACCTTGGAGTCCTATATCTATGAGATGCGGAGTAAGGTACATGTTCAATGTCTTCGTGAGATGTAGAAACATGACTGGTTTGTTATTCAGGGTACAGTATATATGCAGTCATCCAATTCTACAGTGATATACAATTATTCTGTTCTTCTTTTACCAAAACTAGAGCTCTGTTTCTTTTTTGTTAGTGATGAGACTAATAAGTAAATCAAATAAGAAACTTTGTTGTCTAGTTACTGAAGAATTGGTTTTAAGACTTCCTACCACAGGTAATTGTAAAGATGTGGATGCTATGCCATTGTAATCCTATACTTTATGAACATATCTGCACAAGATTTAAAAGTGTCTATCTTTGCATCTCTTTCCATGCTACTGTTTCTATCCAAGCATTTAAAATTGAAGTATACTTCTTTTTTGCTTGACGGGCTTCCTTTCAAATATATTTGCATATACGGATAGCTCTTTAACACATACCGGAGCTTCGCAAGTGAGCAAGAGAGGGAGGGCATATCGAAGAGCCTGCAAGAAACTGAGGAGTGGCTTTATGAGGAAGGTGATGATGAAACCGAGGTTGCTTATTCTTCAAAACTAGAAGATATAAAGAAGGTTTGGTTTTGCTTCTCTAATGCCACTGCTTGCCTTGCTATACTTGTTTACATACTTCTATTTTTACTAGTACTATTTACTATTGTTATTAGTATAATATTATATACTTTCTAATTCCTGTAGCTAGTGGATCCAATTGAGAATCGATATAAAGATGAAGAAGCAAGAGCACAAGCTACAAGAGATCTATTGAAGTGCATTGTAGATCATCGCATGTCTGCCGATTCCCTTCCTCTCCAGGATAAAGAATTGGTACACTAACGCACTGGCCAATAGATTTAAGTGTGAGTCTGCTCTTAAAACCATGTCACAAGTGATATGACTTTTTGTTTCAGATCATCAATGAGTGCAATAAGGCAGAGCAGTGGCTGAGAGAGAAATTACAGCAACAAGATCCGCTGCCTAAGAACAATGACCCAATTGTATGGTCAAGTGATATCGAAAGAAAGGCAGAGGATTTGAAATCGTATGATGCTGACCTCTCCGTTTATCTTGTTTGATGTTTACAATTTTTCTGTCCCATGAGTCACAGGCACAAAATCAACATCAATGGATAGAGGATTAAAGTATTCAAGGGATAAACTATTCATTATAGGGTTGAGCAATCAAACGTGTATGAGCATAAAATATACATACATAAGGAATCCTAACCTCCAAACTAGTTATATGAAGGGTAGCAATCTCCACATTGGATCTTTTAACTAGAATGTCCTTGCTCTTTAACTTAAAGGCACAATAAAATAGTGGCATTTAGATAATTTTCTCGTAAAGACACAATAAGTTTAGGTGTATTTAAATCATTTCCCCGTATTGCAAAGAAATTTTGTGTCGTGATAATTTATCCTAAATACCTCTACACTTATTGTGTCTTCAAGTGAAAGTGTGAGAACTTTTGACCAAAATACAAACTCTCTAAATAATGTGGAGGTTAGCATTGCACACACACACACACACACACACACACACACACACATATAGCCTTTTTCCAAAAATATTAGAGTGTACTTCCTCATATTGGTTTGGTATGTCTAAGAATTAGGATCTTACTCACGGAGTGACGTGGGTTTCCATTAACTTGGATAACATGTCTACAGGTTTTATGGAGTTAAAATTCTTGTTGTCAATAGCTGTAATCATACAATTTGGTCAGAATTATACACCTACACATGGAAAACATTATTCTGTTCACCTGCTCATATTAGCATGTTGCATTAATTATCCTTTCAGGACGTGCAAAAAGATACTGGGGTCCAAAGGTTTTCCAGTTCCGGAGGACATGGGCAAAGACAAGCCGGATATTTCCAATCACCCTTGAATAATATCTCAAGACATTGATATGCCGATACATTCCCCCTCTTCTCCAAAAGAAAAAGGAAAAGCGAAGACATCAATTTTCATTACACTTCCTGGAAAAAAGTTAATTTTTCTATGATCATTTTCTGGTTTTGTCTTTCTATTCTGGGAAGTTGAAAAGGTTGGAAAGGTTTTAAGTAGGTGAAGTCATTAGATATTATCGGTCAAATCATTGTGTTTGTGTTCCAAGGCAGGCAACTCATCATTTTTCTGTCGTTCTTTTGTCTTTCTAATTTTTGTTGTTGGGTTATCAGAATTGTTCACAATGCTTTTACCCAAGCCACTTTGCAATGTCTTGGTGAATATTATTTTACTTTGCAATGAGCACTTGCAGTTCAGGTTAATAGTTGATAAATTAGTACCTTTCATACCTACAATGATCAAATCAGACATTAAATTAAGAGTGATGATCGTGTTTTTAGAAATATTATCTTTTCTAGTTACGATGTAATTAATAATTGAATATTAAATAATATTTTATCAAAAGATTATGTGTAGTAATCAATGAATATGATTATAGTAATGAATTTATTAAAAGGAAAAAAAATTTATTTTGTATTTAATAATTAATTAAATTATAATAAAAAAATAATGTTATTGAGAACATATGATAGTCTCTTAAATGAACGAGAAGTTAAGTTATAGGCTACTGCTTCGACTGTGGAATTATTGTTGAGTGTTATTATGGAATGTCTAACCTATGGAGAAGTTCGGTGTTTGTATTTCTGAAATTCTGTCTAAAAATTATTAGTCAAATTAAATAATACATATTTAGGCAAAAATGAGAATTTAACGTAACCTTTCATAAGACTGAGTTTTCATTACAATTATTAACCGATATAAATTGTTTTTTTGTTGGATCGGCGTCAAAACATCTTGATTTTGTTAACCTAAGGGTACATTTCCTTTCATGTAGTAATTTTCAGAGAAATTGAATTTGTTATTAAAAAGAAATATCACGTCTTTTTACCAAATTATCTGATCCCCTTGGATGAATTAATTATTTTTTAATAAATTGAACTGATTTTTTTCTGCTATAATGGTCAAATTATTATAGGACTGCATTATCTTAAGAACATATTTTTCTGATTGATTTAGATTTTAATATTTAAATTCTCAGTAAAGAAATTGAAATTAAAATTTTTAGACATACTATCTCTTTCATTTTTGCATTGATGACTTTTAAATTAATTTAGCATTTAATTTTTAATTTGATGATAATTTGGTCATTGATATATATATACACACACACGCCCACACGTTATTTAGAATATATTATACAAGATTGTATATGTTATTTACTTGTCAATATATAAGATATAAAATTAATTGCATGAAATTGTAAAAAACCAAGCTGATTCATTTTGTTTTTTGGTCAACGAAAACCTGATTCAAATACGATTAAGTCGGAAGACTGGAAGGACTTACAATGCACGAAAATTTCCATAGAATTGGTTTAAGGTTTTGCCCCTGGTACGAACAAGGTAGTAAAATCAATCCAGAAGGGTAAGAAAAAATGATACTAAGCAAGATTAAAGGAATCATTTTACCTCTTACCTAGATGCATCATTAAACCTCTATCCTAAGCTCTAGTCCGTTTAGCAACTAGCATGGCAGAGGAAGAAAAGTTTTGAGGGGCGAAGACTAAACATTATTATAATACACTTTTTTTATATAAAAAAAATATGTTGTAACTAACATATACATATACTGAATGGGAACAAAAATCTATGATTTATATGATATAAATGTATAAAGCAGTGTGTGTATATATATGTACAAAATAATTCTATAAAACAAGGTAAAGATTGTATTAAAATTAAATTATTAATAACGCGCTAGACCATTTATCTAGATAAAATCCAGTAACAAGGTTCACTTTGCTAAGTCATCTGAAAAAAGAACGGCATAAAGTAATGCCATTAGCAAAAATATGAAAGCAAAGTACACAGTTCTTCAAATTTCCTCCAAAAGGAAAAAATATTTAAGAAAAAAAAAAAAGCGCGTTCTTGACTTTTTCTATGACGCTTGTGACGTGCCAACAATTCTAATCAAGAAAATGCACATTATGGGGGAGGCCTTTTTCCTTATCTATTCTTGAGGAGGTCACTTCTTTTGTGCTCAGGCCTCTCCTTCATTTGCTTCCTTGACTTATGTAGAATTTACAGTATCGCTTGGGTACCTTAAGAAAAACTTAGTATATGAAATTTCATTTGCATCAAAATACATGGCCAACATGACAAGGGATTTCATGCAAGTTTTGCTCTATAACTCCACCATGCAACGAGAGCCCAGAATCAGTTTCCTCATGTGATGTCTGATGTTGGATAACTAGCTTTCTTTGTCCATTTCCTCACCATACGATAAAAGAAAAACGTTGTGGAAATTGAACACAATCAAGCGATGCGATCTATAAGTAATTTACAAGATGTGGGAAAGCCTGACTGGATCAATACCATGATGCCAAACATTCAGTTCCTTTTCTTCTTGGCACTGGTTTTCTTTTTTGATTTCTTGAATCCTGACCCACTTTCCTGTAAGAATCAAAGTCATTCAGAGACAGATCAAAAGAACAACATTCATAATCGCATGTAATTCAGATTTACCTTCCGATAATGCCTATAAGCAGCTTGGCCTGTCAACTCCTGCCCACCTTTGGTGGCATAGACCTGCAATGGATAGAGGATCAGGATCCCATGTAATATGCAAAACCATGTTTTGAGCTAATAACTGGAGATTTAGGACAAGTTGATCGCCACATAAATTCAATTAATAATGATACAAAAATGAATATCAAGAATGACTACAAGATGAATACATGTCAGCAGTTTCCAAAATTGAAAGTTTGATGGCTTATACCAGTGATCTATATACTAATACTATGAACATAGAATAGAAATAACCGTTTGAATTTTTTCCATATGTTTCAAAACTAGGATAGCAAACACAGTGCCGTTTATTAAAATAAAACATAACAACATGCCATAGTATCTATGTTACCAAATGCATAAAATAGTAGCAGAATGAAAGTAACAAATCCAGATGCTAGTAATATCAGACACAGTAACATAAATAATCATCTTAGCACGGATGTCAAGTTAGATTATGTGAAATTAAGGATCTTGTGCTACATAGTGGAGTTTCAAGGATCAAATCATATGGCAATATTTCCACCAATGGAAGGCAATGTGAAAATATAGGATAATCTTAGATACATTTCACCATATTCATTATTATACTTAACAGCATACAACAGAGTTTTTCTTCACATTGCAATTATAAAACTCCCTTTTTTTATCTATCAGTTGACAATGACATCACTTTTATGACCAACATGTACCATTGGACAAGTAAATAAATTCAACTAGCTAATTGCATGAAATATCTATTGAAAATTTTGCACAGTATAAGTGGACTAGCCTTTCTTCCATCTGATGCTGTATACCAATGACCCACAGATTTACCACTTGCTTGAACACGCCTTTTGCCTGCATCCTTTGGCATATTGGCACCACTCTTTGGTTCCACCCAACTTGCAGAAGCATACATGATTTCTGAAGAGTTTGGTATGTTTGCTTTACTTTTTCCTTTCGACATGACATTCTTAGTTTTATTTTTTTTGGTTGCTTTCCTTTTAGAACATTCTCCACTGCCTAAGGAAGAATTAATTTTTGGATCCACCCAGCCCCCAGAAATATGAAACGGTTCTTTGACAGTCAATTTTGTTGGTTTGTTTCTTCCCCTTGTTGAGCTTTTCTCAATATAACCTTTTTGAACTCCTGGCTTTTTGGAAGCTTCTCCATTGTTGAATTGTCCCCTGAAATTAATGTACACAAATAGTGCATTATAACCTGCAGAAAGTATTCTTTCATTTTATAAACTAAAGATATTACTGGTTGGATAAGAAAGTAACAGAATTTACATGTAATCAATATGTGATGCATTAGGTTGCTGATTCACTTTGTTAACACCTAGCGGACAAAAATTGCATAGGCAACTCTGAACTAATTTCCGAATTCTTGGATCCTCATGAAAGAAATAGCGATGAGCAGGAGGAAGAGGATATGCTGAATCCCAGATTTGTTCATCCCATTGACAGCTAGAAGTAGTCCTAAACAAGCTCTCATTGTGACTTGCAGATACTAAAGTCTCCACATTCTTATCATTTGTAGAATGGAAGTATTCTTCGCATACCTCATTCAGGGCAGGTGTTGCAATTGAAAAGCTCTTCAATGGAGAGAAATCTTTCCATAGGTCCTGATATTGGTGCATCTTAAATGATTCTTGTCCATTTTGTTCTAAAGAAATCACTGATTCACTTGTCTTACATGCTGGTTCCTTTGAGAATGGGCCAATTTTGTGGACACCACTAACATTTTCACTTGAAGGGTCATCAGAATCAGAATCAAGCAACTGAAACCTCCGAAGCGGACTAGTTGTTAACTTTGGAAACATCAACCCACTCTGGCCCATCTCCAACCTAGCAGAAGCTAGGATATCTGAAGTTTGTTTTATTTTTCTTTCCTTCCAGTTGCTAGATGAATGAGAGTTTAAAACTCCAGAACCATTCAATGAAACTTTTGAGCTACTACACAAAGGCTGATTCCGTTTTGATGGATGTGCATGAACTAATATTTGGAAAAAAAAAAACAATAAATATAATATCAAATAAAGCATATTATTTGAAATTTGTTAACAACAAACAGGAGTCAGAATGCAAGGACTGAAACATAGGATCTATAAAATCATGAATATAAACAGATTCGGTTTCATTTAATGCAGCTTGAGATTTGACTGTATTAAAAGATGATGATAATTTACATGGCTGCACCCAATGATGACCTAATTCATTTCAAACAACCAGAGTGACCCAATAACTTGAACTAATGAATCAGATCTTAAACCCAAAAAGTTTGAATCATCTATATAAAATACTTTACTAGAATTATTGTTATCCTAAATAACATTCATGGATTGCAGTTCTATTATATACAAATCTATAGTCAACACTACCGAATTCCTGGAATAATATTTTTTCCACACTACTCTTAATATTTCATCCTCAGTTTCACATCTTCTTCTATTCTATCCATATTTGCTCCCTGTTGTTTTTCATGAAGACCATTATATTTTAGTGTAAAATAAGGCCAAACAATCTTAAATCCAATTGGCTTGCAGATCTTTCTAATTATCTTAGAAATAAATGCAGCACACCGCACACCTTTGTGGATTTGTTTCTATCAGATACTTGGTTGCTAGCCAAACTGTTTGGCAAAAATTTTTTAGCAGAAACACTTCTACATAGGGCATTTTTCTTTATAATTTAAGCTTAGAATAACCACCACAACACTGCTGTCCCCAACCAACATAATGGTTGAACAATAATAATTGTATATCAACTTTGACATTACATTTCTTTATGGTGAACCAACATATTCTCCAAGAACAATAAGATATTTCTCCAGCCAGAGTTGCTTCCGAAATCACAGACCTTAGCATATGTGTTTGCCAGCAAGAGGTTCACTCCATTGCCTAAGTACATGTTTTACATAAGCACAAAAGCATTGCCGCGTAGGGGATATAATATATTAGTCTACGTAAGATTGAGATAATCAGCACGTGCAAATAGGATAATAGATTGAAGAAAACTTCTTGCATAAGAGAGTATGCCACTGTAACAGGTCCAACAAACAGATTGCAAGCCTATTCTGGAATCTCACAACTGTTAACATCATTTCACCATCTGCTGTTCCAGGCTTAATCCTAATTTCCTTAACATCCATCTTAAAGTCAGAATCTGCGGCTCAGATTCTAAACCGAATCAAAGTTTTAGAATCTACCTCCTAACCAGGATAACTAAATGCCCATTTAAAGAAAAATGAACCGCCAATTACTGTGCTTGCAAAAGTTTGTCTTCCCAAACGCTTAAGTTTTTGGATACTTGATAGTTGGTATGCTAATAAGTTCAGTTAGAAACAGCCATTAATTCAATGCAATTTCTTTCAACATTTTCTTCTTTTGGTGTCTTATGGCATTTCCTCCTGACTACCTAAAAGATCACTAAACGCACAACACACCTAGCATTGCCACCAAGAAAACCTCCCCTTTGAAAACATATCAGATAAAGCAACAAGGCACAAGCTGTTACCTTCAAGAAGATCGTCCTCAGACGAGAACTCCTCAATATCATCATCACCGTCAAAACGCGATTGTAGCTCCTCCTGCCTCTTGACGGACGACGACGTCGACACATTAACCGTTCCTCGGCGTAGCCGCTTCAGAATCCGAGGTGGTGGGTCGGTTCCCATATCCGGATCGGACTCAATCACTTCGGGGCCGAACCCTTCCTCATCCTCCGCGCGCGTGGAAGCACCGGGAGGACTTATCGGAAAACGTGGGATTAATTCATGAACAGTTTGATCCAAATCAAGACCCAGAGAGAAAGAGGGAGCTTCACAATCCGCCATGGAATTGGAATCCCACTGAATGGAAGTGAATGGTGAAATGACAAGGAGAGGATTTGGATTTTGATGTGGTGGGTTTTGAATTTGAGGGAAAATGGAGGGAATTGAAAGTAAAATAATTTTGGCGGGCACGTGAACGAGGATTAGGGTCTCGGTGGTGGTGTGGAGATTCTGGTAAAGTTGGTTTTGCTATCTCTACGTAGTGTGATTGTGTAATTGACTAATTACCAATCAGTAATTACAATGCTCAAATATATATATATATATATATATATGTGTGTGTGTGTGTGTGTGTTTTTGAGTTCAATACATAAGTTTTTTCTCTTTCTTCATAATTGATGCTCTTCATTTTCTTTAAAATTTAAGGGGATTCAAGTCTACTGAGGAAGTTAGAACGACTCCGGTAAGAAAAATAATTAGCTTAAATAAATAAGAAGCTAAAAGTTACATTATTTTATATTTGATATTGTAGCCAGATACTTTTAAGATGAATTTTCTTTTACTTTATTAAATTCAGGTCAAGATATTCTCCTAAAGATATAATAGGAGAATATCCAGCAAATCAATATCTGCCGTTCAATTGATTGCAATGTCTTATATGCATATGTCGCCCATTGCTTCGAAATGCACCATTTCACAAGTAAAATGGTGCGTTTTGAAGTGTTTATTATTATTTTTTTATCTAACACATTAAAGTGATGTCGTTAAGTAAAATGATGTATTTTAAGGTGTTAAATTTTGGTTAACAGTGAAGGACGAAACACATCATTTTGTGCCAGAAAAAAATAGGAGGGTTTTATCAATGAACCTCTTCTTCATCAAATTGGACATAAAAGGAGGCTCCAGGTGGATCATCTTCATCGGTGTTCCTTTTTTTTTGCTTGGGAAATCATACCTGCTCCTTCAATTAATAGCCGAGAGGTTCAAATCCGTCAATGATTAATGGCTATATTCCATTTTTACATTGTTTCTTCCCTCATTTTTGTAAGCTCAAATCGTGTCATTTTTACTCTGTTGCATTTGTTATTTTGTTTATTTGTTGATGCAATCAAACGTAAGAAATTATTGTTACATTCTATAAGAGGCTAATTTAAGGGGATTATTGATTATGAACAACTCATCTTTAATTACTTAATTATTTAATTAATTGATATACCAATTAATTAATAATTAAGTAAATAAATAAAATAAAAATGACAGAGACTCAAATGACATTCTTAAATGAAAGCAATTTGAAATTAAAAATGAATAATGAGAGAACTTTAAGACAAGAAAAAAAAAACCAAAATTTGAAAAGAATAATTAATTAATAATAATAATAATAACAAATCAAAATAAAAAATCATAAAAGACACAAAAGTAGGGAAAAAAATCTAAAAGTAAATATTAATAGTGATGATGACAAAAATTAAAAAAAAAGTTAAATTAAAAAATAAATTAAATCAAAAGTACCAAAACAATATAATATAATATTTATGGCAAATATGATTTATAACTCTGATCCTAGCATATCTCTCCGCAATTTTGACGGTCTATAGCTTATCTGCAAATTGCCGTAGCCACAGCCCATAGACCTCTTTAGCTTCTCCTTAAGTTGTCGTGGCTGTTGCTGCAACCCATAGCTTGTCTGAGGAAGTGATGGGCAGCAGAACATGTAATGATAATGGTGGTTTTATAAAAAGAGGAAGAGCAAATCGAAGAGAGGGGGGAGGAATCGAGAGGACAAACCGACAAGCTTACGGAGGAAGGGACTGAGTTGTAGAGAAAAAAAGAGAAGGGACCAAGAAGAGAAGAAAAAGTGAGAGACTGTGGCACCGAGATGAGCTGGACTGAAGGTACACTGAGACGAACTGGACTGAAGGCACACCGAGACGAGTAGAATGAAAGAACACTAAAGCGAGCATATCAAAAGAGACTGAGGTGAACCCAGTTGAGGAAGAAAAGAGGTTAAAAGGGAAGCAATCCGACAATGAACGGAAGCTGAGCAGAAAACAAGCAAAGGAAAGAGAGAGAAGGAGAGAAGAAGAGAAAGAACATGGCTGGCAACTTAACAAAGAGCAAACCAAAGGGAAGAGGAGGAAGGGAGTGTTCTGTTTGGTACTCTGGAAACAGAGTTGAACAGAGGAGGAAAACAAGGGTTACGAGACGTGCCGAGAGGGAGAGAAGGAGGAGAGAGAAAGAGTAAGCTCTTCCTGATGCTTTCATTCTTCTCACCATGCTTATATATATATATATATATATATATATATATATATATATATATATATATGTATATGTGTATATTTGCCTCCTGATGCTTATTTTCTTCTCACGCCATATACTATACATGTGTAAATATAGAGAGAGAGAGAGAGAGATATATATATATATATATATATATATATACTATACATGTGTTTATATATATATGTGTGTGTGTGTGTATGTATATGTGTATATTTGCCTCCTTATGCTTATTTTCTTCTCATGCCATATACTATACATGTGTAAATAGAGAGAGAGAGAGAGAGATATATATATATATATATATATATATGTACATATACCATTTGCCTCCTGATGCATGTTTTTGTTTTTGTTTTTTTCTCATCATACTTATATATATATGTGTGTGTGTGTGTGTGTGGATGTGCTTCATTTGCCTCCCGGTGCTTGTCTCCTGTCAATATGAGATTAATTTTTGTGTTTGTATATAGAGGTATATATATGTTATTTTTATGTCAATATGAGATTAATTTTTAGCTTTATAAACAAGATTATAAGAAAATCATCGAGTAAGAATATTGTTCTCTTCAGGTGATTGGGATCATGTGAGATTTTAATCTCTTTAGATCCCTAAAATTAATACATATTTATTTTAAATAACAGTTATAATAATACAAAAATATAATAAGAAATACTTTAATTGAATAGTTTCTATTATTCAACAAAAATCATCGAATGAGAATATTGTTCTCCTCAGGTGATTAGGATTATGTGAGATTTTAATCTCTTTAGATCCTTAAAATTAATACATATTTGTTTTAAATAACAGTTATAATAATAAAAAAATATAATAAGAAATACTTTAATTGAATAGTTTCTATTATTCAACAAAAATCATCGAGTGAGAATATTGTTCTCCTCGAGTGATTGGGATCATGTGAGATTTTAATATCTTTAGATCCCTAAAATTAATACATACTTGTTTCAAATAATAATAATAATAATAATATAATGAGAAATACTTTAATTAAATATTTTCCATTATTTACAAAATTATCGTGTGAAAATATTCTTCTCATCGATTGCATGGGATCATGTGAGATTTTAGTCTCATCAAATCCCTAAAATTAGTACACATTTGTTTTAAAAATAATAATATTTACTTTAATTAAATATTTCCCATCATTTACAAAATTATCGTGTGAGAATATTGTTCTCCTCAAATGCTTAAGGTCGTGTGAAATTTAAATTTCCTTAGATCCTGAAAATTAGTACATATTCATTTTAAAATAATAATAATAACAATAATGATAATAATGCAAAAATAAATATTTTAATTAATTTTTTTTAACAAAATGAATAAACTCACTCTTTATAATCATTTCATTTAAATTTCGAAATAAAGATTAAGATTCAAAAAATAAACAAAAATTAAAAAGAGAGAAACATGAAGAGGTCGAGAGAGCTAGATTAATCCAGTTGTCGTGAATTAAAACACACATTCCAATTCCGTCTTGTTTATGAAAATGCATTTAATTTAATCATTCCTGTTCTCATAACAAAATTTACAAATCATCAACTAATAAACATGCCTTTTTAGTCGAATTACGTGGACTTTGATTCCTATTACGGGGTATGTAGGCCTTTGGCTTTCATTTTAAGTCAAATCCACCCTTTGTAAATACCTATTCGTTTGCTTCCATTATTGTCGTTTTTGTTTTCTCTGTTTAACAGGTATGCATGTCAATAAAAGGGTAATTAAGATAAATTTAAAATCATATTTTATTTCAGCTGACTGGTTTAAGGTAACTGTCCTTATGGATGGGTGTTGTGGGGTGCCTAACACCTTTTCTACACTCAAATAGACTCCCGAACCTATCTTTGGTTTCGCAGACCATTTTGCCTTGTTCTTTTTATTTTAAAATTAGTTTTCTAAAGTTTTCCGTTAAAAATTTTGGTGGCGACTCCAAATAAATTGATTTTCAATATTCATTTTGGGAATCAATTTTAAACACCTTGTTATTTCTTCTCATTGAAAAGTTGATTCCAACATTGATAATGTCTTGTATTTAGGATATTGTTGTCTTCTATTGGTGATGACTGTCTTCTTTTGATGAAGGATTGATAAGGTTTTGTGGTAATCTTATGTTGACTAGAAAATATGAATAGAAGGTTTGTTATAATGTTTTTAGTAAGTATACTAATTTGTGTATAATAATATCATCTGATACAAATGTTGAAATGATTTTAAAGCTTCATAACTCATCCCAAACAAAACTCAATGTGACTTGTCTTACAGATACTAATGTAAATTGGATTTGCTAAATTTAGTAGAAAACTCAGTCTAGTTTAACAGATATCATTTTCAAGTGGTGGCAAGTTATACCATCTATAACTTAGTTTATACTTTCTTAGGTCATGCAAGCAACTTAAGTGCTACCAATTGTAACTTAGTCACCCATCTAGTTTGTTGGCTTTAAATGAAAAACATTGATGATGTATAATTGATGCTATAAACTTTTGTGCAGAGCAAGTTTATTGATGGAAGTGTTGAGTGGCACTGAAGATTGATATTAGCCATTGATTACAACAATTTATGATGGTTGTTGGTTACACCACATTGTACATATGCGTATAGAGATGCTTAGTAACCAATCTATAGTGGAATAATAAATCAATCATAAATACATATTCTAGTGCACATAGTACCCAACATACCAACATGTTTATATGTAATTGGTGTTACTAAGTATGTTGTGAAATACACTTAGTTCATGTTTTTTCATATGCTTTGGAAAGCCACTTTTATTTAGATAATTAAGCTATGTAATCTTGCTTAAGTATAGAATTTTGCATAAGATCAGCATAACAAGTATATTAGCATGCATATGATGAAATAAAACCTATAGCATAACACTGACTTTATATATTTTTTAACAATAGTAGAGTCCTCACTAAAGCTAATAGCATCATAATTGCTTATAAAAAGAGCATGAAGAGTAGCTTGAAATACCGTTTACCACTCAACAGTATAAGGCACACAATGATTCCAACGAGGGATGAGAGCATCAATTTTTGCATTCTGAGTAGATATATTAAAAGCATGCTCAAGCTGGAGCCAAGCATATTGAGACCAAAAGTGATGAGAGAGATTGAAAGAGCATGGGCAATGTTAGAAATTTTGCTGAATTGAACGATGCTGAGGTTGTAATACATGCTATTGTATTGTACATATAAGTAGAAATAGGCATATTTTAAACTGTGGTGTATTCTGCCAAAGAATTGTAATAGTGTGAATTATACTCATAATAGGAATGAACACACTGCAATGTAATAGTCAAGTAGATCATGTAATAATAGATTTGTATTTGACAATCTTGAAGTAATAAATATGAATTTTGTTGATTACTTATAGCATTACATAAAAAATGCAATTATTTAGTATAACATATTCACAAAAAATAGTAGTTCACCATCACCATTAGATACTGGTGATTAATATCCCCACCACCCCTTCCAACTAGATACAATTGCCAAGTATCCGTACTAAACAACAAGTATTCCCTAATCCTAAAAAATCATAGTGATGAGCAACCCTAAAAAACTTGTAGTGCTTAAACCACCCTATATGTCTTGACCAAAAAGTGGCTGTGTCAAGACCTTCAATGATTTCTACATGACACAACAACTAAATACTGCTAAATTAAAACTTTAATATTAAATGCACATGAAAGGCTCTAGTCTTGTACTTAACAATAAAAATTGGGTGAAAATAAAGTCATTCTCATCTATTTGATGGTTGTAATATGAAACTATAGGAGTTGAACATGACACTTTGAATGATTGTGGGTTTGATGCTTTATTACCCTGTAGGGACATAATGATTATAAGTTACACATGGAACCAAACAACGACAATATGTTATAAGGACATAAGTTACCCCATGTTTATGTTTCACTCTTCTAATAGGTGGAGCCTTCCTTTTTTTATTGGCGTGGACCTCAACCCAACTCTTCATTCGTTTGCGTCTGTTAAGCTCATCTCACATCTTCAATCCTTTTGCTTTCAAAACACCATCGCATACTAGGATTGTGGCTTGATTAGATTCTGTACCATAGGTTCATTAAGTCAAACAAACGTCCTTCACTCACTTGCATAACTCGTCCATATCATTATCAACAATGGAGTGCAACTCCTCGCTATAGCAACCTCATAGGCTTGTTTAATCATTTTAGAGTAGAGTTGCTTATATCTTCGTGTACTAGGCAATTTAGGATCTATGTTAACTTCTTTCCACATAACTTCATACACAATCCCATTATGTGCACCATTTGTCCATCTTTTTAAGATATATCTATCAGAAACTTGTTCAACATCTAATATAATGAAAACTTTAAGGACATGACTACATAGAATGCCAAATGTTTCAAACTTTCTACAACTGTAAGAGACTATTTTTTGGATTGGATCAAATAAGACATGTCATTCCCATTCTTGGTTTGTCATTAATAAAACATACTCAAATATTTCATTTTTATGTCTTATTATGATAGCAAATAATAAATCAAACTTTTATTGGAATAGGATGAAAATTGTTAAGGTGTATGTCTCTGCAAGTTGCCTCAAAATGGACAAATGCTAAAAATTAAACCTTGGAAGTTTGTGTCGAGCATCAAACTCACACTTTAGTTCGTTATATCACTTTTCCTCAACTACCCACTCAAATAGTTTGAAGAATTGTACAATCCTAACATCTGGTTTCATGCAACTTTTGAAGTCGACGTTCAAACTCTCGCTTAATTGTGTGCTTTGCATGCTAAGTGTAAAAACCTGCTTTATAAAACATGTAGCATTTCTAACGTATGACATACATTTACTTTAACGAAGTATTGTCATGGACATCGTATTTACGGAGCATTATCATCCAAGTTACCTCAAACTGGTCTTTTTCTTGATACCTATACATACACTTTTCCAAGTCACCTAGGAAATGATAGTTAATTTTCAACAGATTGTCTAGGTGTTTGATCGCGTTTTGCATTAAGTGCCATGTACAGAGACCATGGCAGATATCATGCATAACCTCACTTGCAACAACAAAGTGCAAATGATTACTACTTCTAGCATTATTATGTATATATAGCAAATGAAAGTAAAAGGCTCATCTAAAGCTTTGGTCATGGCTTGGTCCTCATTAGTGAAAATAGTACAGGGTTTTTTATGCTCGTTAACTTCCAAAAAGTTCTTAAACAACCATTTGAATGATCTTTCAGTTTCGTCATACACAAGTGTCGCTCTAAAGACAACAATTTGTCTATAGAGGTTGAACCTAGAAAATAATACAAGGGGTTTATGTGTACGATTAGTGTAGTAAGTGGTGTCAAGAGAGACCACATTACCAAAGTATTTGTAGTCAATTATCTTACACACATCGCCCAAAACACATTTGTGATTTATTCTTCATTATCCATTCGATAAGCATGGACAACAGAAGGATTATCCAACAATTGGCATTGGAAGTATTGCAACAGACAACCTACCTCCCCGTAAGCCATGCTACGTTGTCTTATTGCTAGCAAATGATTTTTCGCATCTAAATAGGTAAACCCAAGATTGGTTCTGCCACTTGCATATGTGCTTATCAACTAAAATGCAACTTTTTTGTTGTAGTCTTGAGTCCTCTGCCAATTCTAGCTCTTATGCTTAAACTTCAAATATCTTACAAAACGATGTCATCATATGTGTTGTCTTTGGTAGTTGAACGAGGTGATTATGGCTTTCCACAAATTCATTAACTATTAACTTCCTTTTCTTTGTTATAATATTAACCCTTACTTAACAATCAGTTCTAGTCTCATGCCTATGATTTGTAGTTAGAGTATCTCATTTGTCTGTCTTTCGAATTTCTTCCTTACAATAAACAAATCTGTATAAAGTCATACATCTATCTGTCTTTCTAATATTCAAGTATTCCTCACTCCGAATCCCACACGTAAACTATATTTAGTCCAGAACTACATTTTCAAATTCCATCCTGACTCTTTGCTTCAATTCAACTTCATTATTCTGATCACTAGTCAAGTCAATAGTAGATGCATTTGATGCCCTACAATCCATCAATAAAGAATGATTGAACACATCATATAATAACGATATACTTATGGATTAAGCATCACTTGAGATTATAACATTTACCCATCATGATCTATTAACACCTTCCCAAGTCACCTAGTCCTATGTAAATTTGATGTTCAATATATATGTGCTCTACATGTCAAACATGTCTAAGCAATCTAAAAATTAATAATAGCTATAAAGAATAAAGTATGAGAGCAAAACATATGAATGAATCAAAATTAAAAAGACAAGCATTGAAGGATATTAAAAGGTTCCATATGAATGAACCAGCCAAAGTCCTTGATAGATGCCATTCTTATAGTAATCATTAGTTAAAAAAATCCATGTTTTAACTACTCTCCGTTAACTATATACAAGCATTTGTATTGTTGTAATAGTAAATAAATGCGTTCCTAGCTACCTATTTGAACTAATCAACATGAACTACCCAAAAGTCCTTCTCTCTTTTACAATCTGCATCAATTTTTTTCTCAGTAACTATATAATTATATACTGCAACATTTTTTATACCTTTTCTCCATGCATTATCAAGATTCATATTTCTTATACATGCTTTTCCATTCATTATTTTAGTTCACTAATCTATATGATTTTCGTAATTATTTCATTATTCCACTGTCTGTATTGTACAAGATACTTTTCACAAAAACAAACCTATCTTATGTAGCTTGAAATCCCACATTTTTCGTCCCTCTTTTGTCTCCAAACCTAGTTGTCAACGAGGTGCAATGGCTATGCCAAAAACAGGGGCCTCCAAACTCAGGTATCACCAACCTTCTCTCGTTTAGAAATGAACGCTCTTTACTTCTAAATCGGGTGAACTCACTTGCATGCCACCAAAATTTTAGGATACCTCTATGTTTTGCATTTGATGCCTCTAAAGGAGGGATGAGAGCTAATTTTTTTGCTGCCAAAACACCCTATTGCAACTCTTGACATTCTGTCGTGGCCATGAACGAAGAAGACTGGTTGGCACGATATCGTTTATTTATTTATTTATTTTATCTAATAGTGTTGTTTTGAGGCGTTAGATAAAAAAATAAATTTTTGAATGAGTACGGGATTATTTTGAGTATTTCAACGAGTGAGAGATTAAAATGACAATTTTGTGATAAGTAGGGATCAAAAGGGTATTTTTCTATTTTATATATATACAAAATTTTAAATTATATAATTTTTTTTAGAAAATTTGACTCATTAAAATTATTTATAAATAAATATAAGCATTTTAAAGTTCTATTTTCAATTAAAATATTATAAAAATATTGCTTCCTTATTTTTCCTTTCTCAGTATTTTTTTATCCTGCTTGAAAAAGGTTAAGAAAAAAGGAAATTTCATTTACAGAAAAAAAAAAAATTTGGTGATTGCAACTTGATGATTTATATCCTGACTTTTGCTGTCAAATTTTAGAACCGATAGGATTTAATGTCCAACATCATTAGGGAGAGGACATTGAAAAATAAGTTAATTTATTTTTTTTAAATGACTTAATCTTAGTGCAATTGAGCATTATACTTTTTGGTATTAAAAAAGGGTTAAAATGGTAGTTTAGTCTCTCAACTTTATTTATTATTTTTTAAAATAATCCTTAAAAATTTTTAAATTGTCCCATAAAATATCTTTTTGGGTAAAATCTGTTAAATACATTAACGGTGTCAAATTTAATGCTGGCATGACAGCCAATTTTTTTTTTCTTATAATTAAAATGAGGAAGTAGCATTCCATTAATATTTAATCCACTCATACTGAATACAAAATGTGAATGGCCCAAATAATCCTTTAGCTGTTGAAGACGCATAGAATACACATCTGCATAGTTTCAACCGAAAGAATTAAGTAATTGTTAATTAATTGGTTCCTTTTCCATTTATTTATAGTGTATTTAGCAGACATAAATTTGAATTAACTTAATTTTTAAAATTAATTTGGACTGTCATAATTTTGTATTATTTAATTTATGTTTAAAAATTTTAGTTTAAAAATTAATTTTTATCGTCTATATAATTAATTTAATATAAAAATAATTATTTTTTACAAATAAAGGATTTAGAGAGTAAAATTAATTTTTTTAAAAATTAAACGTTAAACCAAATAATAATATTTATAAAATAAACTTTCATTTAGATATATAAACAAATTTTTAAAATTTTTAAACACTGAACCAAGCACAAATATAATCATCCTATGTTCATATTCTTAGTTGATTAAAAACCGAAAGCCCTTCATCATAGTAGCAAATTCATACGCTTGTACTTTGTGTCTCTTCTTCCATTAAAACTACTATAAAGGTAAAACCTTTAGCTTCTCAAATCTCTTTATGAAGGTACATGCAGAAAACCAAAACCCCAAAGCCTTGAGGAATCAATCCAGCAAGGTCTAATATCCAAAATCCATAATAATTTTTTTTTTCCTAGGTATAAATTCAGTAAAATGAACGAGAAAACTTTGTGAATGAAATCCCATTTCCCAAAATCAAAGCAAAAAAAATAAAAATAAAAAAGACGTTCCCAACGACTTGGCAGCAACCTTCCCAGTAACAGTGCAAGTCACGGCCACCGAGAAGCCAATGCAACAACATTTTCTTAGGAAACTAAAACCTCCATTGTTTTGTAGAGAACTATAGCCCCTCCTACCGTGAATCCAACTCTAGCGGTATGCAACAAAAAATCTAGAAATAGCTGAAGGAACTGTTTGGGGTATTCACTTTTTTCATCTTCATAATTTAAATTAAAAAAAAAAACGTGGCTGCCATGTTTTGACGGTGTTGATGAATTTGACATATTTCACTTAAAATAACTTTTTATGAGATAATTTAAAAACTTAAGGGACTGTTTTGAAACAGTTAAAAGTTGAGGGACCATTTGAAACAATAAATAAAGTTAAAGGACCAAATCTCTATTTTAACCAAAAAAAATTGACTATACTTGCTTGAAAGAATGAAATGTTAATTCTATATAAAAACTATTGAAATTTATTTTATTTTTTTCTTTAAAAAAAATTGCTGGTATTTTTGTTTAATTTTATAATTTTACACATTGAGGGAGGTCTGTCCAATTACATACCTCCAATACCAAGTTTTGTAAGGTATCAAACCTTGAACCGAGCATTATATGCATTTTGAATTTAACTTGAAAGTTATCTAACCTAAGCTCAGCTCAATCTTATCTTAAAAACTCCAAAAAGAAACAAAAAAAATGGTATTATGTGACTAAACTCAATTACATCACCCTTTTTTTTGGCCCAAAAAAATTATGATTTTTTACTTAGATAATTAATTTGCTTTCCTTAGAATGAACAGTAATACAGAATGGTAAGATCCCAGCGTTTTAACTCTGTAGTTATCATCGTACTTTTTCTTTTTTCTGTCCCGGGAGCAGAATTTTTCCCCGTCCATTTCCTACGGTCTATCAAATTATAAACTACATCTATTTCTGACAACCAGAATGCAGAAAGGCAAGGATAATGATACCATCTATACTTCATGATGATCTGTTTTCACTTTGATATTTGTCCTCAGACATAAATTATACACTACAAGCAACATGCTTCTCTAAGATTTTGCTAAGATCCTGCACAAGATCATGACAGATTACAAAACAGGCTGTTTCCCAATACAATTATTTCATGGTATCGAGGCACATTAGGCACAAGGGGATCGAAAAGATTATCTGCTCAATGCCGAGTATGAGTTATTTTGAAGAACCAAAACATGATGACCAGAGTCTGAGGTGGGAAATGTGAGTTTATTCATGGCCCTTCATCACTTCTAGCAGCTTCCAGAAGATGCTTGTACGTACACAGTGCTAAATGAAATGAACTGCTTCCTGTCAATCATTCTTTAGTTACAATAGCGAGCAAACCCTGCCTCTGCTTACATCTAGATCTTCTGTTTAAGAACATGGCGCAACTGAAGTTTCTGACTTTCCATCCTAGCCTCCAAAAGTCTGGCTTTCAGACTATTTTTCTGCGTACTGCGAGGAATGCATCCTTTCATACCTCGATGTACATGTGGATTTCCTGACTCAGGAGAACTCAATTGGCATAAAAGGTCTCTGGGGCTTAGCCCACCTTTACCAGATCCCCGATCAGGAGACATGATGCCCCCACAAGATAACCTTCCATTTGAAAGCCTACCATTCACTCCCTCCACTGAGATTATCTTAAAATTGTCCCCATTGTTTGGGCAAGACCTCCAAATCCTTGCTAAGGATGAGACCTTCTTTGATTGCTTTGTCAGCGGTACTGAGCAGACTTCACTAATTTCGGTTATTAGTGTCTCTTCACCTGCATTTTCTTCCCATTCCAGCACACTTCCTGAGACATTACTCTCTTGGTGATTCTTGTTCACAGATGAAGCACTTCCTTCAGGTGAATAACTTGAGCCCTGATCCTCAATATGGCTCACAGTTTCCCATCCACTTTCATCTTCTATATCTCCATTATCATCCATATATAAATCCGAACATCTCTGAATGCTGTCCTTAGTTACCACATTGACTTCAGGACTCACTGTATGAATCTTTGAGGCATGACTAGCTGGAGTGTAAGCAACACACGGTTCAATCTCCCTCTCAGTGGGTTCACCAAAATTTACATCTTCAAAAATGGCAAAAATGTCATCTGGATTAGGGGGCTCATAAGAAAATCCCTTGACATCTTGAATGTTCACTGCAGCTGCAGCCTTTCGAAGTGACTGTGCCTCTCTCATCTCCTTTGCATCTGGGTCCACACATCTTGACTTCAAAAAAGTTTCCAAATCTGCCACAAGTTTATTCATCTGTGAGTACTTCTCTTCAAGGGCAACTTTCGCATCTATTAACTTCATTTGAACACGTTCTTCCCGCCATACTTCAGCCATCTGTAGCATCTTCCTCTCCTCTTCCACTTCTTCTCTAAGTTTCATAGATTCCCTTTTCAATGCTTCAACTTCAGCCTTGTCTTCTCCAATTTCTTTAGCAAGCTCATCACATACTTCCTCAATCAATTCTCTGGCCTTTCTTTCCTTCTCATAATCCTGCATATACCGCTTAGCTGATACTTTGACATCTGCCAATTCATTAACTAACCTTGAATTGACAATTTCAATCCTCTGGCGACTTTTCCTTTCTCGGTTTAACTCTGCTTTAATGTCATCAATGTATACACGGATTTTCTCATGCTCTCTGCTTCTCCATGAGGCCCTTTCCTCACTGACTTTCTTCAAGAAATGCTCAAGTTTCTTTTTCGAGGTGTGACGTTCAGTCTCAAGCTCTTGAATGCGTGCACGAGCCTGCTCGAGTTCAGCTTCAAGAGCAGAAACAACAGATACAGCACTCAACTTTTGATCAAGAAGTTTCATTTGGCTATAGATATGCTGCGCCTCATCAGATGTTTTCAAACAGACAGGATCCCACTTTGTTGCCCCCTCCATTGCAGTATTGGAAAAATGGAAAGAAGGCTCAAGCTGAAGAAGAACATTATGGGGTTACAATCTAGCATTTTTAACTCTTGCTCAACCAGAAAAAATTCCTCCTATGACTGATATTTTAAATGCTACTTTCAACAGGCGACTTTAGATGAAAAAGAATGTGAAAACAAATTGTCCATGCACTTCCACCAAAATCTTAACATTCTATTCCTACCATTAATTTAAGCAACACTCAATTTCATTTGTCAACTCCAAGGCATGACATCCAATAGATATCTATTCTATATCATTTCTATTTATTTAATTATTTAAAATTTCAGTTTAGGGATTGTTGTCATGTCAAACTATATTTGCATATGTGTGTGTACACATGCATGTGTACAGGTCTTTGATGTTTTCTACACAAGTAAACCATCAACTGCATGACTGCACATTGCTATGATTTAATAGTTTGTTGCATATCTTAAGCCTAACCTAATGAGATAGCAAGCTTTTGCACAAAGCATAAACTAATGATTAAAAATGGTCCTCACATGCCTGATCAGACAAGGAGACCCCAATGCATCAAAGAGTAAAATTTTAAACTACAGTCTTAACACCATACAACTTTCACTCAATAATCTTCAAGTTCAAGGAACTATTAACACTTTCAATAGTTTTATTAAAAGATTAGAAACATCATACCTCACAAAAGTATCCACTCTTTGCATGAAAGATGGAACGAGGGCTTTGTGACGCATTGTTCAGATCAGAACCAATGGTAATGCCATTTTGACGACCAAGAAATGGGAGGCCTGGATGGCCATTTCCATGCTGTCAATATAAGCAATATCAGTACAAACTAAATGAAAAAAACCTATAAAATTGAGCATGCAAGTAATTGCTAACGATACCAAGTGCTAACCACATTGACAGGTATGAAACAAGAAAAACAAGCAGCAAAGAGAAGCAATTCTCTAATATCAACAGAAATGCTTAGATATCTATAAAACCCAGTACATAAAGGATAGAGATAAATAGATCCAAAAAAGGTCACATTTCAATTATAAAATGCATTTAAAGATTTACCCAAAAAAAATTTATAATCTTACCCAAAAAATGCATTTAAAGATAATTAATTGGCAAGGCCAACAGCCGAAGATAATTAACATCGAGCAATGGGAAAAAAGAATTATTTCACAAAAATCAAGTAAAATAGAAGGTCACCTATTTCCACGGATAAATCCTAAACACATTTTCCAGCTATCACAAAGACCAGTAAGGTTGTAAGAAGTTTTTCGGTAGAACTCTATATCAGTAATCTATAAATCACTTTTTAATGTCTAAATGACAGCTGAATATCTTCCTTTGGAAGTCTAATATCATGTTCAAAAACACAAAAAGGGGAAAGTAGAATGATGATAAAGGATCCAATCTCACAAGTCAACCTTAGACTTCAACAAGAAGCAACAATCAAATCAGCAAAAAATAAAATAAAATCTAACAAATTATATGTACTTCCAATGATAAGACTATGATACAGATTAATTAGTTCATTGCTGAAAAACAAAAATTCAATCACAGGCAGCTAATGCAAGAAACATACGCATGTGAATAAAAACTACGGATCTAGAGCGAGAAAAAAAACAACAATCCTACAGCAACACCGAAGTTACCTGAAGTCCTAATCGAGCCACCGCCACCTCCGGCAGCTGCAACCGCCATAGCCCAGCGGCGAGCTTCCTCACTGACACACTCGCTTCCCTTTGTTTTTTCCCTTTCGCTCTCCCGCCGAATCCAGCGTCCGACTTCTCATCCTCTTCAAGTGGATCGTCGTTCTTTCCTTTATCATGGGTCTTCCACTTCAGCAAAGGGGTTTCGGGTCGGCTCCGTCTACCCGAAGTAGCCCCATTTTTCTTGAACCGGGCGAATGGGGTTCTGGGTTTTCGTCGGTGAGAAGTCATGGGTGGTTGAAGATCTGAGTCCGGTGATTGGTTTCGGGTCTTCAAAGGTATATTCTCCGCACATTTTGGTGGGTGCTGATACTTGCCTGAAACCTTCATCGTCTCCGGCGAGTGTCGGCGTTCTAGCTATTCAGATAGAGTATTATTCCCTGCATAAATGCCCCCGAAGAGCAAGCAAGAGAGATAGAAGATAGAGAGAGAAAATCTATGTGCGTGTGCGTGTGTGTGTGTGTGTGATGGAGGTTGTGGAGCGTGTGCGAGTGTGAGTCTGAGAACACGAGAAAGTACAGAGAGACGAAGATAAAGACAGAGAGAGAGAGAGAAGCAAGGCCTTCAGTGTGTAAGAGAAAGAGGTAGGAGTTTTTCAGGGAGTTGCTGAGAAAACGACGTACTCGGATACAAAAATACATATACGCAAAGCGTACGTGTTTCATTATATTTATACGGTCAACGTATCTCTTACAAGTATTTTTATTGGGGGGTGAAAGTACCATACGACGTCGCTCATGTTTCGTGGAACACACGACGTCGTTTTTCTTGGTGCTTTGGGCGAGGAGACGTTGTGATTTGAATCTTATCATCCCCACATAATGGAATCCACCGTAGTTTATTACCATTTCTTTTTTCGTTGATAAATAATTTTATAATTTATATTCCAAATTCCAATGAGAAACAACCACTGCCTCGTATTCCTTTTACAATAAATTAAGTTCAAAAGAAAAAAGAAAAAGACTTCGTTATGCTTTAATAAGGTTATTTTTGTTGAAATATATAATATTTTTTATGACATGAAATGTTTTAACAAAAAATTATAATCATGTTCATATTTTCAATAATTAAAAAATGTGCATGCAAAGTCATAAATAAAACAATAATTAATAATTAATAAAGAGATACCTGGATTTGAATCTTTTTAATTTTCTTTTCAATTCCTTGTTAACTTTAAAAGTAAACATAAAATGAGTAAAGTTTTCATTCAAATGTTATACACATTTTTAAGTAGACTTTGTTAATTAAATAAATTTTATTTATTTTATGTTTATTTATCTTTAAAATTAATAAAGAGAAAATTAAGAAAATGCGGAGAAATACATGGTGTACATATATTAGCACAATAACATATGGTACAATTGGTGTGCAAGCACAGGCGTACTTCTGTAAGTGTCATTATTGAATATGGTCCTCTAAGTTTGTGTGCTTAACTTATTGAAGTCCATCGGTCAATCTAATTTAATTATTGAAGATGGTACAAACTTATATTTATTTATAATATACAACTCCTTTATATTTTCTTATAAATTAATAACTCATCCTAATATGACTTCTCTATTTTTTCCATGTGAGAAAATAATAATAATAAACAACTATTTTAACTTTTATGATTGTGAAACATCTACACATTATGTTGAATTTGGATTCAATGTTGTTTCAAGGTTATTAGCATGCGTGTTCTATCGTGTTAAACGGTATGATATTTTAGCATAAAAAAATTTCTAATTTTTTCACAATTTTTTTTTTATATTGTGATGTTTTGTTTAAGCATAGTACATCCTATTATGTCTCAAACACAACACGAAATCTAGTTTAGATTTCATCATCCCTTGTGATTTTGGAAATTTGCTAAACTTTTTGTGAAATAATAATAATAATAATTCAAACTCAATTTATATTTCAGATTTAGTTTTATAAAATTTCACATTGCGACTTTCTCTTTGTGTCATTGTAATTATAATTTTTGTAACCAAGGCAAAGGTTCAATTTTACCAATTAAAATACCTATTCACAAAATATTACTCTTTTTTTTTTAAAAAAAATACAACTAGACAAAAACACTTTAAGATGGTTTGTATGTTTTGTCATGTATTAACATATTATATATTTATAAAAAAAATATTAAATTAGTCTTTTTTTTATATATTTTATAATAATATAATCATTTATAAATATACTGTGATAAATATTTTTTAAAAAAAATTTATTTTACTCTTAACTAATTTCTTATTAATTCAAATGGAGAAATTAATTTTATATAAATTTAAATTTATAAAAAATTATTTGTCATAATTAATTTATAAAAAAAATAAATTATCATAAAATATAAAAATAAAAAATCGATTCTATATTTTTTTCATAATCACACACACTCACTGTTCACCAATATAAGACCTAAAGTCACTACAAGATCATACTTCAAGTAATACAATATTCACTTCTCACTCTATTTTATAGTCAGTAATTTTTTAAAATATATTAATTGATATTGACATATTTATATAATAATTAAAACAATATGTCAACCACAATTAAATTATTCTCTTAATACTTTTATTTATTTTTTAAAATAATTTAATTAAAATTGACATATCATTTCAACTTAAATATATTAGAACGATTAATATTTTTTTTCGGCAATTTTTGCAAAATATTACACTCATACACTAAACGTCAAAAGGGAAAAGAAAAAAAAATTTTGAAGAAAAATTATATGTGGCGCTCGTGGAAATCACGCGCTGAAAAAGAGCGTGGGGAGCAGCCGTTGTTTCACGCAGTTGTCGCAAGCAAATGGTGTCCAATGGCCTCAATGTATTGTTCTGAGGAGGGGGCAGAGGCAGTGTGACCATACGCAAAGATCTATTTGTTTCCATAATTTAGTATCGACCTCTAAGGCATCCGAGGGGCTCTCCACGTGGCGAACCTACGTATATGCCTCTGACAAAACGACAAAACGACACCCACATGTGCGTGTGTGAATTAAATGCCCCCACCTTGCTGAACTATTATTATATTATTTATTTACTTGCTACAAAAAGAGTTAGATCTAGCCTCCTTCTGATGATGAGGATTTAAATTAAGAGAGGGAGTTAACGGCTATCAATCCCAGCTTAGCAATCTCAAGAAAATAATAATTAATTATAGGATAAAATACACTTTTAATATTTTTTATTATAAAATTATTAATTTTTTATTTATTAAAATATTTAAAATAATTTTTCATTTAGTAAAAAATATTCTATTTATTTTATTATTATTTTTAAAAAATATTAAATTTAAAATTTAGAGTTTAATAGAATGATTAAATTTAATAATTTTTTTAAATATAAAAAATTAAATGTTATATTTTTTAAAGAATTATTTTAAATATTTTAATAAAAAAAATAAAATAATAATTTTATAATAATTAAAATACTAAAAAAAAATATATTTTAATTGATTATATATGCTGGACGGCGCCGTTGCATGGATAGGCAAAAGGGGTTTGATGAAATTTATAAAGTGTTTGGGTTCTACTTCGGCATGTGGGCCATCCCTCATTATGGGCCGTATACTTAACTTTTTCGGGTAGTTCCTTAATTTTTAGGGAGCCTTTTTGGAGAGGTATGGAGGATGAACTTTTCATTCACGCTTTTCTTAATTCTCTGGTGTTGTTATGCAAGGGAGCCTTATGTTGGGCTCCACTGGAATTTTATAGGCGCAATGTAATAGAAAACACTATTTTAATTTTTAATTTATTATTAAATTTTTATTATTTTTCATTTATTTATTTCTTAATATATTTCCTCAAACTTATTATAAAATTATTAATTTATTATTTATTAAAATATTTAAAATAGTTTTTATTTAGTGAAAAATATTATATTTATTCTTTTATTTTTTAAAAAAATATTAAATTTAATTATTTAAATTTAAAATTTAGAGTTTAATAGAATGATTAAATTTAATAATTTTTTAAATATAAAAAATTAAATGTAATATTTTTTAAAGAATTACTTTAAATATTTTAATAAATAAAAAAATAAAATAAAAATTTTATACTAATTAAAATACTCAAAATATGTACTTTTTATTGATTATATATGCTGGACGGCGCCGTTGCATGGATGGGCAAAAGGGGTTTGATGAAATTTATAAAGTGTTTGGGTTCTACTTGGGCGTGTGGGCCATTCCTCATGATGGGCCGTATGCTTAACTTTTTAGGGTAGTTCCTTAATTTTTAGGGGAGCCTTTTCGGAGAGGTATGGACGATGAACTTTTCATTCGCGCTTTTCTTAATTCTTCGGTGTTCTTTTGCAAGGGAGCCTTATGTTGGGCTCCACTGGAATTTTATAGGTGCAATGTAATAGAAAACACTATTTTAATTTTTAATTTATTATTATTTTTTATTTATTTTATTTCTTAATATATTTCCTCAAACTTATTACTTTTAAAAATTAGTTCTCTATTGTTTGATATCATCGTCATGTTAAATCCCATTAAGTCCCATAAAATGATAAAAAGTGATCATTTTTAATAAATAAAAGATTATTTTAAAATATAAAATGAGTGAAGGATCAAAATAATAAATTATAAATTAATATAAGATTATTCTCATATAAAATTTATCTTATATTAAGAAATGAGAAAAAAATAATAAAATGTTAGGTGGTATAGAAACCTTATAGGCATAAAAAATTCATTGACCAAATACAGTTTAACGTAGAATTTTAGAAAACCTAAAGATCTTGACAATTACTGTTTATTAAACTGTCATTCATATAATAATAATAATAATAATAATAATACAATAGATGACTTGCTCTGTACAAAATAATTCTCACAGCTATTTTAAAATTGCATTTAGAGCTCCATTAGATCATTTGTCCTTGTCAACGTATTAAACACACTCTCCAAAAGCTTATAGAGGCTATGACAGAACCAAGCAACGTCCTCCGAGTTTAAGAGAACAATACAACTTACACAACCATAAAAGATGATTTCTATTTATTATTTTAGAGTAAAATATATTTTTATCTCTCATTTATTAAAATATTAAAAATAATTTTTTTTATTTAAAATGTCACATTTAGTTTCTTACATTTAAAAAAGAAAATCAAATTTAGTTTTCTAAATTTAGGGTTTAAGATTTAATAAAAAGATTAAATTTAGTATTTTTTTAAGTGAAAGACCAAATATAATATTTTTTTTAATGAATGAAAGATTATTTTAGACATTTCAATGAATAAAAAATCAAAATAATATTTTTGTAATAAATGAGAGACCTAAAATGTATTTTTCTCATTTACTATATTTTGTTATTGTACATTTTTTTCTATAAGGATTCCATTCTTATATTCTAATAAAACCATTCCTATCTCTATTGCTCTCACCCTCTAATATTTGTATTCTTGTTTAAGCTTGATAACTTAACCAAAGTATTATAACTCTAAATTAACCTATTTATTAGAATCCCTCCTCATTTAAATTGAATCCATTTGGGGTAAAGATTCAGTTCGTATAATTATAAAACTTGACAATAATTGAGGAGCTGATTTTACTTATATAAGTTTATATAACTTTTTTTCCCTTAAAATTGGATTATTAAACTAGTGTAATGTACAATTTATCTTGACAAATTAATTTTTTATACGCTATACATCAGTAGATGACTAGTGCTATGTACGGTTATATAATCAACTATTTGCATTAAAATTAATTAATGATGTTATTAGTTGAATATTATTCAACATAGAAGTATATGAATTAGATGTTAGTACTGAATTTGTTGTATTTTTTATGCACGCATATTAATAATATTTTAATTTTTAGCGTAAAATACGCAAATCTTTCCTTCGTTTTCAAAACCTATACAAACTTCCTATTAAAGAAAAAGTTACCATACACTTCAGTCTAATTTAAAATTTTTTAATCAAAATATCATGTATTTAGGTTAGTAAGGAGTATATTTCGTAAAAAAAAAAAAGGTTAGTAGAGAGTATTTTAATAGAACAAAAATTAAATTACACTAAAGTACCAGGCAATGGATACAAATCTTTTGCAGTTTGACTAGAACAACAAGACGTGAGAGATAAAAATAAAAGAAGAAATGAGTGAGAATAAAGAGAATAAACCTAGTGAATAATTTTTTTTTTTTGGGTCACTCACTCCTTGCTATCTCCATGCTTACATTTCTTATATAAACAATAAAAATCCATTGTGATGGGTAACTTTCTAGTTCCCACGATAGAATTATATATTTTTAAAAATTAAAAAAATATATATCTGCATAATTTCAACAAAATTATATAAAAATACCTTTATAATTTACTCTAATTTTTTATGAAGTCTGCAACATAGCACGTTTTTCCTCTCAATCATTTACCCTGAATTTGCAAACATTTTGTTACCTCCCGCTGACTCATCACTCTAACATATCATATGCTATATTCATAATTAAATTACTTATAATCAAATATCAAATAATTGATATTTCTTCTCTTTTGTTCTTACAATTGATATATAACACATCTTCTAATCATCACATTCCTCTTCAAATAAATTAAATAAAGATCCAAGAATATAGACTCATGAACAATTTTCAAAACTAATTTTTGACTCATGCAATGTATAATCATATACTTAATTCATTATTTTATTGTCCCACGAGCCACAAGGTACTTTTTGACCCAACTCTCGCCACCTACTGCTTAACACATTCGACAAACATCTTAAGAATCAAATTAATTATAAATACAGTCCAAATGACATATTTTAAAGGGATATAAACCAATAATGCTACATAGTGCATACAACAAATTCAATCTATTTCGTTGTTCCTTAAGGATAATTCCCTTCTCACATTACCACAGTAAACTACATGAGAAAGTCAACTTAAAAAATGAGCTATTGAAACACTTACAATATCATTTTCAATTTTCACACTTTTTTTCACCTTACCTTTTTTACTACCATACTCGCCATAACCAACATATAAACAAGGTGGAAGCCACACATCGAACTCCCACTCTATTGGGAAAAAAGAACTTCTACTGTATATACCACACCAATTGCTAGTGTATATAATAATCTCTAAAATGATTTTATGACCCTCCTCCTCAAACTACAACATAGAGTAGGAATTGTTGACAAGCTCAATGAAAATATTAACAGATACTTACTATCACTATATAGACATTACTTAACATCCAAGAACTGGTCCTTCTGCTCCTTATAGTAACATATAATCTTAGCCATAGCATCGAATTGGATCATTGCATCCTTTAGCAGCAGATTGCTTGAAACCAAATCGGCCACCTTTCTCAAGGTACTGCTGGTGGTATTCTTCTGCCCGGTAGAACTTCTTGGCGGGAAGAATCTCTGTCATGATCTTCCTGTTCAACTGCTTCTGTAGTCGATCCAATGACTCTCGGGCTGCCTTCTCTTGTGCAGGCGTGTAATAGTATATTCCAGATCTGTATTGTGTTCCCACATCATTTCCCTGTCACACCAATATCAAACTTATATTAAGGGTTAAGCCACAGGATGTATGCACACCGTCTGGCAGCATTACCAATTAACCACATGAAAATCAGGAATTGTTATCACAAATTCAACATACATACATGCATGGATTCAATGAGAGAAACGGAAAAGGGAAGCAGAGAACTACTGATATGTAAGAACAGCAGAGACAAAAAGAAAAAAATAAAAATAAGAGACTGAAATTAAAGATTAATAATACTTGCACAATTCTTGCATTCACAAACAAGCACAAAACATACAGTTCCTCCATCTGATTTCAAGTTGGCTCACCTGACTTTTTCACTCTAACTCAAATGCAGCCATCTTTACAGTCAGTGCAGGTTTATGAATATGATATTGTGTAAATATCAATATTCCTGATTTCATGTCAGAAACTGGCTGTTTCAAGGTGCTTCATAAAAATATCAAGTATGTTCATGTGTCATACCATATGGAGGCTAATAACAAACAAGTTTAAGTCAAATTTAATAATTCATAACTGCCAAGCGCATACAAAAAGATAAATAATAATATCAAAATATGTCCTTTGAAAGGCAGGGCTAAACGTGTCAAGATATCAATAGTCATGACAAATGTAAGATCTAATTCATGGTAACAATTCTCATCCAAAAAAGAAACAAAGCAGAAATTAGCATTTGAAACAAACTCAAAATGCGATGTGTGTCCATAATGGCATGGTAGTGGGAGAGATACGCTGATCTCTCCTCATTTCCTTCATCTACCAATATATCTATCTATGTATTCACAACAAACACTCAGCCATTTGTAACAAGAGGACATCTGGAATCTGAAGATCTAAAAGCCTGCCAAAATTCCCATCAATCTCATTGCAAGACAACAGGAACAGCATGGCCCTAAAAGGGGTGGTTTGAAAAGGACAGAAGGGAAATGATACAGATTTTCATTTTCAATTTGAATGTCAAAGTTGAAATATTGAATGCTTGATATAACCATAACAAGCAAAATGGAACGATTGCTTCTAAAAATAGACAAGTACTAGGTGTATTTTAACCAGATGAGAGCATATGAAAGTGAAAATCTAAGTGTATTCTAAAAAATTCCTCCATGTACACCAGAGCATATAAGTGAAACTGAAAATATAATAATAAAAAAAAAAGAGATAGTAATTTCAAGGATATATCGACAGAAGTGCATTAAAAAAAAAAAAGAAGAATAAGAAATCTATAAAGCATAGCAATTAAAATCTTATGATTCACGATTCGAATCTTACGATTCGAAACGAGTCATAAAGCCAACATTATGAATCGTTGGCTGAATCGAAAGTAGTTATAAATCGTATGATTTACAAATTGAATCGTACGATTGACAACGAGTCACAAAGCTAGCAATATGAATAAATCGCTAAATCAAGTATGAATAATGCGATTCAAACCAATATGGTAGAATAACATGACTTTGCAATTTAAAAATGTGAAAAATTAGTGAATTGGTATGATATTATTGTATTGCTGTAAGTATAATCTATGCTTTTTATAAAGAAAGCAAAGAAGATATTATTTGAATTTATTTTAAGAATTAATTACTAACAAATCATATGGTTAATAAGGTTCTCAGAAATTTATTTTGAGTATTTTATACATATTACATGTCATATTTTATATTTCAAGTTAATTTTTACTTGTTACTGAATCTTACGATTCGATACGTTATACGATTCGCGATTCAAAATATGCTTTCCGATTCGCGATTCGTATCATGATTTGATTACTATGCTATAAAGCACAACAGCAAATCCAAACAGGCTAAAAGCTATCAATAGAAACAATCAATATCAAATTACAGCCTCATAAAGTTAAGCAAGAAATCAACTTCGTTGCAAATCAAACCCATCTCACTTGAAAATTAAACAGAATCTAACTTTAGTATCAGACCAATGCCATTGAGCAAAATAAGTTTATAACACAAAGAAGAGCTCTAGTTATACCTGCCGATTGAGAGTGGTAGGATCATGCTTATCCCAGAATAAATCAAGCAAAGTGTCATAGCTACATTCTTTGGGATCGTATTGGACCCTGACGACCTCTGAATGATTTGTTGTCCCAGTACACACATCCTCATAGCTTGGATTATGCAAAAAACCCTGGCTGTAACCAACCTCAGTCTTGGTCACCCCAGGCACCCTCTGAAAGACCAATTCAACACCCCAAAAGCAACCTGCACCAAACTGGGCAAACTGCTGGCCTGGTGCAGGTATGTCATCATCTGGACCCTGAGGAATTGAAGAATCCATATTCTCAGAAGCCCTTAGGCTACCAAACCCAAGTCTGTTCAAGAGGTTCATGGAGGGCTTGCAGACAGCAATGTGTGGGTAAATTTGGGTGAAGGAGCAAACACGCTTGGCAGAAAATCTAGAGAGTGAAGGGAGGAACTTGGTTTTTGTAGATTTGGAAAGAGAAGATGAGAGGAACACTGGGATGGAGCTAAATGTGGCGGAGTAACTGCCGCTGGTTGCTGCTAAGAGTTTGAACAAAATAAGCTTTTCTTTGTAGAAGATATAATCAAAATAAAAATGCTCCTATATACATAAGCCCCAAAAACCATAAAAGCCAGAACTAGATGTGCCAGTGTAAATGCTGCCCGTAGCTGCTAAGTGTTTGAACAAAACATGCTTTCTTTTGTATAAGATATAATCAAAATTATAATGACTCTATATTGATAAACCCCAAAAAAGTGCCAGAACTACCAGGTGAAAATAGAAAAACAATAATGTGGCTCAAAGAAACATATTTCACTGCATAAAGAATCTATTTACTGTATGTAAGACAATGAAATACGATAAGAGCTCAGACGTAAAGACTTTATACACTTAAAAAGGAAAAAAAAAAATTCACATTTTCCCCGAACCTCAATGCAAAGAAGAATGCTTATGAAGCTAAAATTTCAACTAAATAGGAGTAATAGACAGTCAATAAAAGGATAGAATCCGTTTCTCCTCCTTGGTTTTTCATAATAGTACATATACTCTCGCTTCCAAAATAAGTACAAACGACTTGAATAAAACTGTCAACTATCAACAGGGGTACAAGTTTTACAATCCAAATGGACTATAAATATTAGTATTACTGTCAATAAAGTTTGTAAACCCACGTGGACAATAAGCCAAATATAGACTATAGGCCGCGCAACCACACACAATTGCACAAATTCTGTACTAGTAGCAGTAATATATAAATAATAGCTCAGGTTTTTCAAAAATGCGTTTGAAGTTTTCTTTCCTCCTCTGATTTGTTTTCTTTTCTTATTTTTTCTTTTCAACAATCTCCTTGCCATAGTGCTCTTAAAAATATATGTAATAAAAATTTTCTACGGAACAAAGTAATTCACATAAGTTACCACTGACAACCTAATATAAACTCAGATAGAAATTGATAATAAACTAGTGAAACTGAAATACAAAAGTAAAATCCAAAAACTCACAAGACCCAGAATCGTTAATAAGGGTGGCAGAAGAAAGTTCAAGAAATAAACTCAGCCAAAGCAATTAATTAAAGGAAATTTAACATCAACCCATACCTGCTGTACAAATACTCATCTTCAACCCTTCAACAAATACAAAAAAAGTGAAAATAACAAAACACAACTGAGCAGAAACGAAGAGAACCCACAATTAAAATCGCAAATACGAACACGTAATTGCATGAGAGAGATGGACATAATAGACATACCTAACTGAGAGTGAGAGACAGACGAAGAAAGGGGAAGACTTTGATGGTGATAGAGGAGCGAACGACGATGGCGAAGGAAGACGATTTCTGGATAATTCTCTTCGCTCACGGCGAAAGAGCGTTTCCATGTAAACGGTGACGTTTGTCAGTTGATTCTCACGAGCGGCGTTAGAGCAAAAGACTGAAAGCCCGACGCGAAATTGTCTGAACACCTCAAGAGAAAAGGGTAGGAACGTCAATTCGAAATTCACTGTGTGTTGGTTTCTGGGTCATACATTGCTCGCTCGTCGAAAAGACGAAAGTACCACTGAATATGCCACGAGTGAACAGCAGAGTCATGGCCGTTCCAAGGCACCATGCGTAGTGTAATTCTACTTGGTTAAGGCACCATGCGAACGAACGAACGAACTAGCTCTATGTCCTAACAATACTTTTTATTATTAGATTTTTTATTATGTAATTTGTTAGTATCATAAGTGAATGATTAATTGATAATAATATAAAATAATTTAATTTATAAATTATATATTTATTGACAATAATTATTAATATCATTAAAAAATGTATATTTATTATATTAAAACTGAAGAATAATATAATAAAATATAAAAAAGTGCTTTTTTTTTGGCAAAAGAATATCTTATAAAAGTTTTACCGTTATTCAGGTTACGCCACTTTAAATCCTTGTAATATTAAAAATTTAAAATAAATTATGATAAGTCCTTTAAAATTAGATATAGTATTTCTTTCGTTTGAAAAATTATATTTGAATTTCTTACTTACTTATTTTATGTATATTAACGAAAATTTATTCTAATTTATTTATCACGAAAAAATTAATTTTTGTGCCTTCTTCAAATTTTACAAGTTCACCTTTTTTGCTATTTCAATTAATACATCTTATTTATTATATTTGAATGATTTTATTACTTCCAAATTTGAATTCCATATCTTTCTTCCGTTAATTATACCATTATGTACTATTTCTCTCTTTCATTCATTTTTTAAAAGCTTTACATTCTATTTGTGGAACATTGAGATGAGATTATTTTTATCATCGTGGATATTCTCATTTTTCAAGAAGTATAACAAAAGCTCTCAATTTCTTTTTACCTCGTTGAGAATCTAGAGCTAGTAATACAAAATGATGAAATGAGACTTGCCACAGGCTTCCATTATTGAGGTATAGAGTATAACTAGCTCAATAATATAGTACCAAGTGTTCTTTATCCCGTTAACCATGCACTTAACAATCACGTGCTAAAGTACACAGCTCAAAGCACATGGGTTTTATTATTGACCTAGCTCTATTGTTGGTTTACCCTCTCAACCCTCTTAAAACTTGTGGGTGGTTCTACTACACCAAGTTTGTCCCCAATAAAAGTAAACTTAGTGTGTGATAGTGCTTTTGTCACACAACCAGTACTTGGGTCAGTTGTTGGTACATAAGATATTGATAACTATTTGGCTAGCATTTGATCCTTGACAAAATGAATGTCAATCTCAATGTACTTAGTCTTTACATGAGAAACTAGATTTGTTGCAATTGCACCAGCATTGATGTTGTCACACCGATTATGCAAAATGCATTTTTGACAACAACCATCTAATCCAACTGATTTCTGTAGCTAGATTTGCCAATGTTCTATCATCTGAATTTGTGCTTGATTTGGAGACTAATAATTGTTTCTTGGATGACTAGGAAACCAATGATTCTCCATGATAAACACAGAAACCAACAACATATCTCCGATTACCTTTGGAGGTTGCCCAATCCACATCCAAATAGCCAATCACATTCAATTTCATTGTTGGTTTAATATGAAGTCCATGTTGCATCATGCCTTTTAAGTAACCATGAACAAATGTAACAATCTCAAGTGGACTGGATTTTTTGGTATTCAAGAAATCATGCATAAATGAAAAATCATCTTCATTAAAAAACACGTGCCTAGAAATATACAATCTGCTTGTAGAGCTGAGACACTTAAAACTTTTAGGTTATCCACTATACCCTATGAAGACATACTTGGTAGAATGAAATTGCATTTTTATAAGCGTTATAAGGTCTCAAACAAGGAAAATAGGTGTATCTAAATGTCTTTAAATTATTGTAGTTCGGTTGTTGCTTGAATAATGTGCTAAATGGAGAATGACCTTTCAAAATAGATGTAGGTAATTTATTTATAAGATGAACAAAAGTTTGAAATGCCTCGAGCTAGTAGCGCAATTACATCTTAGCCTGAGCAAGTAGCGTGAGGCCAAGTTCCACTATATGGGGGTGCCTGCATTCATCTCTATAATTCTCTACCAATTTACATCAAATGGCCAGTATTTCTTTATTTTCAGGTCAGTGTATTATATTTATTATCTCCCAATTTTGAACATATAATAATATGTTATTTTGCAAAACTTTTATTTCTTGCACATATTATGATATGTTATTTTATCAAATGGTATCAGAGCCAAAGGATTAAAATTCTTACAATCTATTATGAGAGCAATTTAAAAAAAAAATCGATACTTTGAAGTTGAAGTAATCGACATATAAATCCATTTAGCATAAATGACCATAGGGGTTTTGTTGCACAAGCAATTTAGAACAAACCAAGACCAATTACGAAGCTCAAAACACAAAGGTTAGCAATTTACCATTGGAGACTGAGGTTCTTAGAAAACCCCAAAAATTTTGAGCTAAAATCTTTAGTGTTACTTCGTTGTTTTGACAAAATTGACTAAAGGGAATTATAGATCGTTGAAAGAAGATTAAATTGATGCCTATTTCACTCCTTAAGGTTATGTTTAGAGTCTAAGTTTCATAATGGGTTAAAATCAGGTTAAATAACCCCAATTTCAGACCCTACTCAAGGACGAAGATGACCCTGTTGGTGTGTGAGGAATACCATGCGTAGAGGAAGCATGTAGTGGTGCGCATGAGACACATGTGCTGACATTTTGGACTCCAAGCTTCCGTAGTTTGAATCCACATGCCATTTAGTAATTTTTGGTAATTTTTTCATTATTTTTGGAGATTCAAAAGTAGGAGTTTTTAAATTTCTTAAAGATTTAAGGCTTCAAAACAGTATGTAACTGAGATGTTTTAACCTAAAAAATTTATTAAAGTGACTAGATATAGTGAGAAACAGAATATTGAACTCACTTTCCTTGATGATGTCTGAGTAAATTAAATGAATTTATTTTTCATAATAAGTTAATATTTAACTTCTATTATGAGTTGTGAAATTAATTTATGAATAATAAAATTTAAATGGTATTCTAACACCAAGTAAAATTAGTTACTAAGTAAGGTCCAACGATTTTTTTTATTTTATTTATATTAACAATTGATATGCTTTATCGGTATGACATTGCTAATATAATATTATGAATTACATCTGTTTATGACTTGTTAGCAACATTTTTTTAATTAATGTTTTCATAGTTTCTTATATTCTATCGATGTGGAAACTATGAATGCATTTTATGTGATTCTTTTCATGAGTTAAATCCAAATTGACATGAATGAGTTTTCTTTAGTTTATTGTAGTCTAGACCCTTAAATGGGATTGCAATAAACAAAATTGTGTATATGGTTGCACAAACTGAGTTCATGAAGGAAACTTTGTTTCATAATTTTGTTATTTTGACATAATTATGTTTCCTACTTTTTTGGCTATTCTCAATTTTTGCATTCTAGCAATTATCTTAAGTGAAAACTCTTAATGGAACGAACTATGATGACTGGAGTGAGTCCCTGGACATGCATTTAATAATCACTAAAAAGGATTTAGCTTTGAGAGTCTCAAGACCAATAGAGCCCATAACTAAGTCAAGTGCTGCTGACAAAACATACTATAACAGGTGGCATGAATCAAATAGAATTGGTCTTACAATCATGAAATTCACCATCGATAAAACCATCAGGCAAAGTATTCTTGAAAAGGATACTACCATAGAATATTTGAAGGTTGTTGGTGAAAAATTCAAGAAGTTTGAAAAGACTCAGAAAGCGTATTATCTTTCACTGCTAGATAATGCACGCTATGATGAAGTCTTCAGTGTGTGAGAGCATATGATGAAACTTATTAACTATTACAACAAACTAAAGTCATATAATGTAGACTTAGGGGAGAGTTACCTGGTTTACAGGGTATTACATTCTCTCACTGCTAAATATGGGGTCCTTAGGACCATTTATAATTCACAAGAAATTAAGTGAAATATTGACAAGATAATTTTTATAGTAGCTCAAGAGGAAGAATCATTGAAGAAAGCCAACTCTCACACTCATAACATTAATTATATTTCTCAAGATTCAAGTAGTAAAGGTGGTAACGAGAAGCAGAAAGGTAGAAAGCAAGATAGAAGAACTAGTGGTAAGAAATTTTTTAGATCTAAGAATAATAGAAAACAACATAAGGGTCAGAAGAAGAAGTCAATCAAGGGTGATTGCCATTATTGCAAGAAGCTTGGTCATAAGATACCAGATTACTTCAGATTGAAGAATAAGCGCGAGCAAGAAGGTACTTCTAAAATTGTCCTTTTAGGTCTAGTATGCCCCTAGCTCTAATATGTTTTTATTCCAAAAATTTTGAAACTTCTCTTAATTCTTGGTGGTTGGATTTTGGTGTGATTGTTCATGTGACAAATTCCTTGTAGGGGCTTATAAACAAGAGGATGCTAAGTAAGAAAAATAAGGCCATTCTTAGAGTAGAAGGAATCAGCAGCAATTGATAGCATTGGAACTATCTCTTTAAATTAAGAATCTGGATATTGTTTGGTGTTAAATGACGTTGTTTATGTACCTTTTTCTAGGAGGAATTTGATTTTTAGTTATGTATTGGACAGAAATGGCTATTCTTTCTGGCATGGAAAATGGAAAGATTGATATTTTCTTTAATTCAATTATGGTTGGATCTACTTTGTTGTCAAATAGTTTAAATTGCTTAAATATGAATACTTGTCTAAATTTGTTCCATAGTGCAACTATTAATGTTGCAATAAGGCATAAACGTTGAAGATTTAATAAAACTTCCTCTATGTTGTGGCATTGACGTTTGGGCCATATATCTAGAGATAAATTAAAGAAGATGGTCAAATAGGACATATTGGGGAAGTTGGATTTTTCTGACTTGGAGACATGTGTCGATTGCATAAAAGGAAAAATTTCTACTACGGCTAGAACTAAAGGGGAAAATAGGTATAATGTATTTTAAACTTAATCCATATAGATATATATAGACCTATTACACCAGTTGCTACAGGTGGATTTAAATACTTTATCACCTTCATAGATGATCATTCAAAGTATAGGTGGATTAATTTATTACATGAGAAATATGAGTCATTAATTGCTTTCAAGATATTTAAGGCAGTAGTTAAGTTGAAAACTGGTAAAACAATTAAATGTGTGAGATCTGATAGGGAAGAAGAGTTTTATGGTAGATATACAGAAACAGGTAAAAATCCAGGTCCATCTGCTTTATTTTTGCATGAACATAGGATTGAAGCTCAGTATACAATGTCAGACATCCTTAACAAAATAGAGTCGTAACCGTACTTTAATGGATATGGTTAGAAGCATAATTAACCACTCCTCCCTGCCAGAACTTCTATAAGGTAATACATTAAAGGCTGTGGTCTATATTCTGAATCAAGTTCCCAGTAAATCAATTCCAAAGACGCCATATGAATTGTTTTTTAGTAAAAGGCCCATTTTGAGACATCTTTGAGTTTGAGGATGTAAAGTAAAAGTGAGACCATATAATCCCCAGCTCGAGAAACTTGATCCTTGAACTAACAGTGGATTCTTTATAGGATATTGCACTGGATAGGGAAGGAGTAGGTTTTATTATCCTACTCACACTACCAGAGTCGTTAAGTCAGATATGACATTCTATTTTGAGGACGATTTGGATAGTGGGAGTAATGTGCCTAGTATAATTAATCTGTATATAGAAGAAATAACATTACCTTTGCTTGTTTCATTTTCACAATCATTCCCTGGTCACTTTAATCTAGATGATGTTAGGTAAAATCTTGTAGATTTTGACATTAAATAAACTACAGAAGATTTACACGTGGCAGCTAATGAATTGAGACGATCTTAAAGAGTTTGCAAGTCTTTCAAACTAGATGATGATATAGTTTACTTACAAGAATTTGAATTTGATATGATTGATGGAACTGAGCTTATATCTTTTAAAGAGGTAATAACAAGGCCTCATTCTTCTAAGCATTTAAATGCTATAAATGTAGAGATTGCCTCTATGCGTGATAATGATGTTTGGATACTTACTGAACTGTTAGATGGACATAAACCAGTTGGTTGCAAGTGGGTCTTTAAGACTAAGAGAAAGGCAAATGGTGAAATTGAAAGGTATAAAGCTAAACTCGTAGCTAAAGGTTATAATTAAAAAGAAGACATTGATTATACAAAGACATTTTCTCCTGTATTAACTAAGAATGCTCTCAGGGTAGTCATGACTCTAATTGCACAATTTAACCTTGAATTTCACTAAATGGATGTCCAAATTGCGTTTCTGAATGAAAATTTGTATGAGGACGTATATATAAAGGAACTTAATGGATTTGTAGAATCAAAGAAAGAACATCTTGTCTATAAGCTAAATAAGTCCATTTATGGATTGAAGCAAGCTTTGAGATAATGGTATCTGAAGTTTAATGAGATGATTATTGCATTTGAATTCGTTAAGAACATCGTAGATAAATGAATCTATTAGAAATTTGAGGGGTGTAATTTTGTAATTTTTGTGCTTTATGTAGATGACATCCTGTTGACTAGTAATTCTGTGGGTTTATTGAATGAGACCAAACAAATGTTGTCGTGTCATTTTGATATGAAAGATCTCGGAAAAGCCTCCTTTTGTTCTGGGAATTCTGATTCACCATGATAGATCACGTGATATTTTGGGCTTATCTTAGATAACCTATATTGATTGAGTGTTGAAGAAGTTCAACATGCACTCTTGCTCCCTTTGTGCTACACCTATACAGAAAGATGAAAGATTGTCAAAATCACTATGTTCTCAAAATGATAATGAAGGATAGCAATAGAAAGAATTCCATATGTATCTACAGTTGGTAGCCTCATATATGCTCAAGTATGCACATGTCTAGAGAATGCCTTTGCAATTAGTGTGCTTGGCAGGTACCAAAGTGATCCTGGTCATGATCATTGAAGGGCTGCAAAGAAAGTCATGAGGTATTTTCAAGGTACAAAGCATCATATGTTGATTTTCAAAAAGACTATATCATTGGAAATTGTGGGTTATTATGATTCAAAGTATGCATCATGCATTGATGATCATGGAAAAGTGCTAAGCAATCAATCATAGCTACCTCAACTATGGAAGAAGAATATATCGCCTGTTATAAGACTACCTGCTAGGCCATGTGGTTGAGTAAATTGATATCTAGCATGCATCTTGTTGATTCTATATTAAGACCTCTAACTATATATTGCGATAGTTCGTTTGCTGTTCACTTTTCTCAGAACCACAGGAATTCCAGTCGTACAAAGCACTTTGATATTAAGTTCTTATTTGTTAGAGAAAAAGTTGCTAAATTTTAGACTCATTTGGTTCACACACCAGGTGAACGTATGTTGGTGGATCCGTTGACCAACGGTTTACAAGTAGGAGTCTTCAAATATCATGTTACTCATACGGGTGTTGTTGAAAATTTTGGTGTAACTTTGGTTTAGTGGGAGTCTGGGTTAAGTCCATGAATGACTTTTGTAGTGTAAATGTGACTTCAAACTATTATTTTGTAATCCATTCTATTCTGATATTGGAACTAAATCTATAATAATATTGATATCACTTATTTCTCTATCGGATTCAGTGATTATATATGGTTTCTTTATGAACTTGGTGTGATTTAGTATATACACACATCTGTGTGTTGTGATCAATTTTGATTATTTAATTTTATTAATTAATTTAATTGTTCTAATAATTGATTAATGCTATCCAAGTGGAAGATTGTTGGAATATTTTTTAAATTAATAATGGATTAGCATTAACACAATTATTAGAACAATTATGTGTAATTATTAATTAGGCAATTGATATTAATATAAACCAAGAATGGATCAAGTCCTTGTTAATATTGTGAATAATCCGTGATGGGTTAGATTACCTACAAACTCATTGGGTAAAGACACAAACCCACAGCTCAATATTAATTAGTAATTATCCCATTAAATTATTGATACAAAATCAATAGAGAGAGATTTTTCTTTTATATGATGATGGAAACATTATTATTCCACTAATAATATTAAGTCTATCACACCATGATTATTTTTTTAATCATTATTATCAACCACTTTCATTATGTCCACTATCAACCAACCTCCATTTTGTCTACACATTATTCCTTCTTGCTTTGGCATAAACATATATGGGTTTCATTCTTCATGAAATTAGCTCCGTAGCAAAAATAGTGTTGTAATTGACCTTTTAGTAGAAAGAATAAATAGGTTTTAAATTGATTCCCAAAATGAATCATGACAATCAATTTACTAGAGTCGCCACTAAAATTTTTAACTATAAACTTTGGAAAATCAATTTAAAACACAAAGAAAAAGGCAAAGTGGTCTGCGAAAACAGAGATGAGTTTGAGAGTCTATTTAAGTGTAGGGAAGGTTTTAGGCACCCCATAACACCTGTCCAGAAGGATGATTATCTTAAACTAGTCAAATGAGATAGAGTATGACATTAAATTTATCTCAATTACCCTTTATTGAAATGTTTGCATGTTAAATAGAGAAAACAAAAACAACAATAATGAAAGCAAACAAATAGATATTTACAAAGGGCAGACTTGACCTAAGATGAAAGCCTAAGGCCTAAATACCCTGTAATAGGGATCAAAGTCCACGTAATTCGACTACAAAAAATTGTATCTATTAGTTAGTGATTTTTATTTTTTGCGAGAAGAACAAGACATTTGACATCAAATAGATTTTCATAAACAAAATGAACTGGATTGTGATTGATGTGTTTCAACTTACAAAATTGGCTTAATCTCACTTTCTTGTTCTTTTCATTTTTTGTCTTTTTAATTTTTATAGATTTTTGGAATTTGAATTTATTTCACATCTGAAAGTGGAAAAGAAATGTTAAGGGAAAGGTATTTTTAGGATTTTTCAATTTCATGTTTTTAGAGATTTTTTTATGTAATTAGTTTTTTTATTCTAAATTCGAAAAGGAAAGGAATTATTGATGAAATGGATTGTTAGGATTTTGGAACTTATATGTATATATATACATATATTTATTATTTTGAAATTTGAACTTTCTTGTTTAATTTTGAAAGTGTAATATAATCTTAGGAATTTTAGATTTAGGTTCTTTATTTTCTAAAATTATTATTTCTTATTTTTAATTTTGAAATAAAAGGGAAAATTATCAGGGAAAAGTATTGTTGAGATTTTACGTTATTAGTTTATACTTTCATAATTTTTATTAAAAATAAATTTCATTTTCTTTTTTGAAACTTTATTAAAAATGGGTTGCTGAAACTGGAATTTATTTTAAGTGCCATGAACCGCTATTGGACAGAACCTGATGAGACAGAAGGTCTCACTTGGTCCCATCGATCGACCCCTAATTGCCTAAAAAGATGTAGAGTCCCATATGACAATTTCTATATACAAATATTGAAGATAAATTATTTTTATAATTTATTAATTTATTTATTTTTCCATTATAGGATATTATATGTTAACTTTCAAAGCCTAAAAAGATTAAAGATCTCACATGGCTCCACCAGTCTACTCCCTAGGTGCTAGAGGAGAAAAACCTCACGCGACGATTATTAAATTAAAAAGCTTGAAGGTAGATTATTTCAATGATTTAGAAATTTTTGTTTTGAAGTTTTGCAAATTCAGATATTATCCTTCAAAGCCTAAGGAGATAAAAACATCTCACATAACCTCATCTAAGTGCCTAAAAAAACTAGTGTTCTCATGTGGCATTGTTGAAAAGTAGGATAAGATAATAATAAGAATAGTAACAATGATAATAATACTAATGGTGATAAGAACAAAATAAAAAAAAAATGGTGATGCATCGAAAATAGGAGAGACAAAACCATGTCCCTCTATGCAACTATCATGCACGTACAAGACCAAGCTTTCTTCATGCATTTATCATACATAGATGTGGCAACGGATGTCCCTTCACATATACATACATACATATATATATATATATATATATATATATATATATATATATATATATATATATAAATAGAACATGATAAAATAAGAAAATAAATAAAATAAAATAAATTTAAAAAAATTAAATAAATAAAAAATGGGAAAAGGAAGAGAGAAAAAAAGAAAAGAAAAGGTGATGCATCAAAAATAGGGGAGCCAACCCATGTCCCTCAATGCAACTATCCATGCATGTCCAAGACAACACCCATTCATGCATTTAACATATATATACCTGGTAATGAACGTCCCTTCCTATATATATATACATATATTTTTATTTATTTTTTTTATATAGAACATGATAAAAAAATAAAAATAAAATAAAATAATAAAATAATTATTAAAAAAAAAATCGATGAGTGCATGTGACGTGTGAGGGGAACGTAAGAGGGTATGCTTAAAGCCTAATATATCAATATATGAGTTATGCATGGAGTGCATGACATCCCTAATAGCAAGAAAGGCGAACTGATGCAGTAACACTCAGATTTTCCAAAAAGCATAAGACTTAAATGGAAATAGATAAATGAGTGATGGGGTTTTAGAAAAAAGAAGAAAAAAATCCAATTCATGTTCCAAATGAAAGAGCCATATTGCAACCCAACCTAACAGAAATGAGCACTATCCTAAGACAAAAAGATCATATACACAAGCATCATGAATGAGGCTTTCATAGCGAACCAAATAGTAAACCTTGAAGTAGCCCCACGAGTGAAGCTTGGATAGCAAAACAAAACAAAAACATGAACAAACAAGTAGGCAATAAAGAACTTGCTACTAGAGAAAAAAGCTTGTTGCCATGAACACAGCTTTGACAATAAAACGACCAGAGAAAAAAAATGAGCAACTACCTCATTTAAAGAACATGAACTCATAGCAAAATGAACTCCCAACAAAACACAAGAGAAATGGTATGAAGTAATGACAGTAACAAAGAGGGAAAAGATCAGAAGTATAGCAAGGCAAAGTGCAGCCATAGAAGATTGCTTTTTTAGTCCTCCAATCTCTTCCTTATCTCGGCTTCGGATGTTCATATTCTTCTTATCTTGGCCTCTCTATTCTCCCATATTCTCGACATATGGAAGTAAAGGATAACCCCTTCTTTAGCCTCACACACCTCTCCTTTAAGTTTGTCTCTCTTAAACCACTTTTTCCTTCTCCTTGGTTACTACCCTTCCCTTGGTCACTTCAATTTCTTCCTCCTTTCTTGGCCCTAGTTTCTCTTTTCTCTTCTCAGTCTCTTCAGTTTAACTCTTTTCTCACTACCTTCTCTTCCTCTTCCTTCGGCTCTTCCTCCTCTTCCTCTTTTCTCTGCTCTACTACTCCTTCTCAACTATTTTTTTTTAGCATCCTCTTTCTCGACTACCCTTTCGTCTTTTTATAACGCAAAGCCTCCCCATGTCTCTCAGCTGGCTATCCTTAGAAATCAAGCTTCTATGTTCCTTTTTTTATGACAGTGCGTTGAACCTCTGCCTAAAAGCCATTTGCGCCTTTCCATTTCAGTCTTTCTCCTTCAGCTCAAGTCCCTTACTCTTCTTTCCTTTGCTCGCTGCTTGTCGCAGCTGGAACACTAGCAACTGTAAGTTTAGACTTTGCAGACCATTTCTCTTGCTTTATCCTCTTGCACGTGTAACGCCTAAGAAGAAACAAGGCCTTTCTACATCCTTACTGAATTTGTGTTTCATCTTTTATCTAGCATGCAACTTTTTTTTTTTTTTTGTGTAAGTTGTGAGCCAGAGAGGAAAAAGAACTATTACAGTAGCCCTCCATCTTTCCCTTTCTATGCATTACTCCTTGGGCTTGGGTAAGTCTATGGGTATATACATCAAAAGGATATGGGTTTATACCTCTTTAATGGCTTTTATTTGTTTTGTTATTTTCTTTAAAAAATCTAATCTTGTTTTTCGAATTTCATTTTATCTTTTTGTATTTTTCATTTTTTTATGTTTATTTATTTTTCTATTTTGCTTCTTCTTTGTTCTTTTTTAGAATTTTTTAGTTTAAAATATGGTGTTCATAGTTGCCCTTCTTTACTTGTCCCTAAGGTAAATGCATACGAAAGTTATGAAGAGATAGTCATACCTAAGAGCAAGTAAAGATGTGAATACACAATTTGTCTAATGAAGGGAAAACATAGGGCTTGACGTGAACCAGAGTTTTGAGGGGGACAGTGAGTTACCTGGACATGGTGCAGGATTTAAGAAAAATTGCTTGGACACGACACAGGACTTTTAACAGTAATGTAAATCGCTTGGACACGATGCAAGACTTTTGACAAAAAATGTAAATTGCCTGGATACGGTGTAGGACTTTTGTAGAATATGTAAATTGGCTGGACACGATGCACGAATTTTGATAGAAAATATAAATTGCCTGGACACATTGTAGGACTTTTGTAGAAAATGTAGATTGCCTGGACACGATGTAGGACTTTTTATAGAAAATATAAATTTCCTGGACATGATGCAAGACTTTTATGGAAAATGTAAATTGCTTGGATATGATGAAGGACTTTTGATAGAAAATATAAATTGCTTGGACATGATGCAAGACTTTTGCATTAATTTAAAGAGAGGTATTCACTTGGCATGGTATATACTATCATACAGCGCAATGAATGTACCCATGTGAGGTGCATACCATCGTACTCAGACTATAGCATAATTCATCTGCTTACTGAGCTTAACATCTTTGTGACCATATTGTTCCTCGAAAATGGACAAATCCCAACTCTGTCAAGTTCTTACCCCAACATTTGAATCACTACCTTGTGAACCTTCACTGTGATTTTTCTTGAACATTGAAAGAGCTCGTGCCAAGAGAGGATGTGATTCTTTGGGAAGCATTTTTTTTAGGCATCTGTGAGATGTGATATGACACGTGTTTGTGCACTAAACGCATGATGCATATGCTTATCTTTGTCTTTAAAACATCAATTTCGAATGTGTGGTAGTGCTGTGTAATGTATGCACATGTGTAGGGCAATATGATGGACACAGAGGGTTTGATATGCATGGTAGATGAACCATGCAGGTTTTCATAAGAGAGTGAAAATTTTGTTATTTTTGACACATTCCAAAAGCGATGCTTATTCCCCAGGCATTAATCCAAGAATGAGGTAAGAGAATGGTATGTGAGAATAGAATTTTTACCTTTTCCTATGAAAACCAAATAAGTAACATATCAGACTATAGTTTATTCTGGTTCAAAATAAGATCGCATTGCCTGGAGTGAAAGAATTGTTTAACCAAACGTCTCTTGTCATGACCTTTAATTCATTGTTTCAATAGCTGATTGTCAGCATAACTTTATCTCTTTTGGTCAATACATGTTAGACTTAGTTTTCCTTCTTTACGGTAGACTAGGGGATTTTGAAAATGCTTAATCTCTTTTCATGAAGTAGTCTGATAACGAAAATAAAATGACTTAGACGTGTATATGTTTCGCACTTCAAGCTTCATCTTCAATAACTGTGTGGTGGCACTTACTTAAAAATTGTAAATGTTCCCTGAATGCACATCATTAAACAATATCTTGAATAACATATTCACTTTAATGCTTATTTTGCATATTGAATAAATGGAACAATTACAAAGATGATGTAGTTGTGTAGAGAGAAAAAGAGTAATAAGAAGCAAATATACTAAATGAATAAACAACTTTATTTTGAAGATAGATCACACGGTTCTAAAGGTAATAGGTGATAACTTGATACAAATGAAACGAAGAACAAAAATGGCGAATAGAATGTCCTTGACTTTCAAGTCCTAGTAGCATTGGTTGCTTATGCTTGGCGTTGCCACAAATATGCATATTTTGAAACTGATTGATGAAGATATCTCTAAGGATCTTTCCAAGTAAGTGTTTTAGTCCTTGTGTGGCTTTTCTTCATTCATTGTCTATTGCCCTAACTTTTGCTTAAGTCGCTTTTTCAGGTTTTCGACTTAATGAGCCTCAATTGTAAGATCTTTCTTTCTTCCTTTCTTTTTTCTTCATTATTGTCATTTTTAAGCAAAGTATTTCTTCACTGTATCTGAGTTTATTGGTTTTCCAAGCTCTCTTCCATCCATGTCGGTGAAGACCAATGCACCTTCAAAGAATGCTTGTACCACATTATATGGGCCCTCATATGAAGGAGCCCATTTGCCCCTATTATCCTCCTAATTTAGGAGGATCTTTTTCAGAACCAACCCCCCTAGTTCGAATTCCTTGGGATAAAGCTTTTTATTGAAAGCCCTCGCCATCCTTTTTTGATATAGTTGCCCATGACACATAGCTACTAATCATTTTTCTTCGATCATATTGAGCTGCTCATACTGTGTTTTAACCCATTCACTTTCTTTTAGGTTAAATACTATCAACACTCGAAGAGAAGGGATCTCAACTTCAATTGGGATGATAGCCTCTATGCTATATACTAAAGAGTAAGGAGTTGCCCTTGTGGATGTCCATATTGTCGTACGATACCCATGAAGAGCATATGGGAGCATCTTATATGAGTATTTGTGAGTGATAGTCATCTTGCTGATGATCTGTTTTATATTCTTATTTGCTACCTCGACTGTTATGGCAATAAGGTGCAAAATTGTGATGTTTGATCTTAAACTGTTCGCATAACTTTTTAATGTCAGCTCCATTCAAATTATGAGCATTATCAGTGATGATCCTTTCTGGTATCCTCTATCGACATGTGATGTTTGATTTTAAGAATCGAAGAAAGACCCTTTGGGTAATATTAGAGAACAAACATGCCTCTATCCATTTTCTGAAGTAATCGATGACTACCAAAATAAATCGGTGTCTATCAAACGCCTTTGGATTGATAGGACAGATCACATCGATTCCCCATATCCAGAATAGCCAAGGTGCCATAAGGTTGTGTAAGGGTTAGGGTAGAGCATTGATCCTCATGTAATTGATGTAGTCCTTCTTCATGGTTAGCCAAAAGTATCCACACCTTTGTATCTGTCTAATCATGGTATGGCCATCAGCATGAGTCCCGTACGTCCCCTTATGAATCTCTGCCATGATTCTTCATGCTTTTGATGCATCCACACATCTAAGTAGTGTGTTATCCCACAACCTTTTATACAACACTTCTCCACTAAGGAAGAAGTTCATCGCCAATCGACGAATGGTCTTCTGATCATTCTCAGACGCCTCAGCTAGATATTGCTGACTCTAGACATAGTTTTTTATATCATAGAACCATGGTTACCCATCACTTTCTTCCTCTACATTCAGGCTAAGCTGAATTGTCCCAAGTCTCAACCTGTATTGGCAGCACGTTGACCTTATAGTCTAGCTTAATATTACAGTGAGAGTAGCTAACACATCAGCAAACTAATTTTTATCATAGGTCAAGTGTGTGAAGGTTATCTTCTTAAACTTCGACATCAATTCTGTTAGGTACTTATAGCATAGGATCAGTTTGGGATCTTTAGTTTGCCATTCTTCCTTTACTTGATAAATTATAAGGGTTGAATCTCCAAACACGTCAAGATCCTTGACACCTAATACTAAAGCTGCTTGTAAGCCATTGACCAAGCCTCATATTTTTTCATATTATTTATGCAGTTGAAACTAAGCTTGACTGCCATTGGATACTGTTTACCTTTGGGGGATGTTATTACAGCTTCTAATCCACTGCCATGTACATTGGTGGCCCCATCGAAATACGTTGTCCAATTAACCTCCTTTAGTTAATCTTCCTCCACTATTAGAATATCCTTATCTGGAATTGAAAGTTAAGGGATTAGTCGCCAAATGCTCGACTATAATGCTTTCCTTGACTGACTTATTGGTCACATACATCACATCGTATTCTGAGAGAATCACTTGCTACTTAGAGACTTTTCTTTATATGTGAAGACTATCGAAAATGTACTTGATTGGATCCATCCTAGAAATTAATCACGTGGCATGGTACAACATGTATTGCCTTAGCCTCTTTGTGGTCTACACGAGGCCACAACAGGTTTTCTCAATTAAATGATATCGCGACTCACATTCATTATACTTTTGCTTAGGTAATAAATTGCTTGCTTTTTTTTTCCTAACTCATCATGTTGTCCTAATACAACACCCATTGACCCCGATCAGATTGTCAAATAAAAGATAAGGGCTCATCCTAGCGTAGGTGGCACCAAGATAGGGGGATTCAATAGGTATTCTTTTATCTTGTCAAGTGCTAGCTAGCAGGTCTCATCCCATTCTCTTTGTTGTTTCTTGCGTAATAATTTAAATATTAGCTCACAAGTGGCAGTTAAGTTTGTAATGAACTTAGTTATGTAATTCAAACATACCAAGAACCCTTAAACTTCTGTTTCAGTATTAGGTGGTGGCATTTCACGAATTGCCTTAATTTTATTGGGGTCCACTTCTATTCCCCATTTACTGACAATGAATCTCATGAGTTTCCTTGATATAGCCCCAAATACGCACTTAATGGATTCAACTAGAATTTATACTTTCGCAGCTTTTAAATAGCCTTCACAACATAGCCACGTGACTTTTTCCTTTAGCTAATTTAGTGACCATGTCATCCACGTGTACCTCTATTTCTTTATGTATCAGGTCATGGAACAGGATTACCATCGCATGCTGTTAGGTTACCCCAGCATTTTTAAGCCTAAAGGGCATTACTTTGTAGTAGAAAGTTCCCCATTGAGTGATGAATATGGTTTTCTCTTTATCATCTGGGTGCATAAGGATTTGATTGTAGCCAGAGTACCCATCCATAAAGGAATACCTAAAGCTTCTTGCTGTATTGTTAACTAAAACACTAATGTGGGTAAAGGAAAGTCGTCTTTTATATTGACCTGATTTAAATCTCGATAATTGACACACATTCTCACTTGTCTATCTTTCTTTGGTATGGGGACTATGTTTGTGACCCATTGAGGGTATTTAGCAACTTTTAAGAAACCAGTATCCCATTGCTTCATTACTTCCTCCTTGATTTTGAAGGACATCTCTGGGCTCATCTTTCTTAATTTTTATTTCTTGGCCCCCACATTAGGATATAATGGTATTTTATGGGCAACAATTTCAAGATCTATTCTCGGTATATCTTGATATGACCAAGCAAACACATCCATATATTCTTTAAACAGATTAATCATTTCTTCTCTTTCTTGGTTATTAACTATTTTTAATTCCTTTTTATAATCCTCTGTCCCCATATTAATTACTTCGGTGATTTTTTCATGTGGAGTGATACCATTTTCCAAAGATTCTATTATTTTAGCAAAATTTCAAGATAAATCATCATTATTATCCATTTCCAAATCATTCGTATCTGTGACAACATACAATTCATTCAAACAGTGCCTAGGTGCTTCTACTTCAAACAAGAGTTCTGAGGATTCAAACTCCCTGGAAAGTGAGTAGAGAAGGCAATAATAAATATGAAAACACAAGATTTAAACAAGATTATGACTAAAAGATTGAAATTACTGCATTCATTCCATATTCAAAATAAGGTTCAAATTGTTAGCTATTATGAAAGGTCTTAAAACGACATTCTAAATGTTACTCTAATGACATGACATATGGTAACATTTCAGATTCCCAATTATTAAGTGCTTCTCCTGGCTCGTCCAACTAGATTCACTTCGCTTCTTTGAGTTCGCCTTCTTTTTCATTTGCCATTGTGATCAAGTCACCCTGGTGGATTATGTAGGAGGAAATAGGGAATGTTTCTCGGATATGGGGTATTTTCGCTTTTCTTCTTGATTTACCCTCTCTGATCGTGCCCTTTCAGTCATATAGGTCTCTTTAGATAGCTCATATCCCAACCCTTGTCGTCCTAAATTTTTAGGCAACTCAACTAGTTCTCCTATGCTTTACAGCGTTGCACTTAATCCTTTTCCTTTTTGATATCTACTATTCCTCATAATCTTGGCCACCATTTGGTTAACATCCTTGGTAGACTCCCTAATTCCCAATGTACTCCGATTGTTGCCTTTCATAGACTTCCCAGTTTCTAACACCCCTAGACTCTGGTAGGAACTATTTATGACCTGTTCTGTATTCTTAATGTATGGCACCACACTTAGTTGCTAATCATCATCTCCACTTCTCATTTTATGGTGATGAGTTTTCCCTTATCAATGTATTTGATCTTCTAGTGCAGAGTTGATGGTATTACCCTAACTGTATGAATTCAGGGCCTTCGCAGGAGCATGGTATATGCTGCATTCATGTCCATGACCTGGAACTCGATGGTGAATAGATTTGGCCTAATTTCTCATAAGAGCTTAATCTTTCTGATCACTTCTCTCCTTGTTCCATCAAAGGCCCTTACTATTAAGTCATTATATTCAATACACAATTTCTCGGCCAATAATTGCCCTAAGGTGGATAAAGGTAGGTCATTCAGGGCTGACCTTTCATCAATGAGTACTTTGATGATCATATAACCATAGCATTTCAGAGTGATGTGAAGGGCTTTGGGTTTTTCAGCTAATGCAGGGTATATCTTGTCTTCAGAAAAGGTGATCAAGGTAGAGTTCTTCATAGCATTTATCATCTTTACTACCTTCTCTGAGGTGATGTCAGGACACACATAGGGTTCGTCTAACACGCTTTGTAATGCCTTTCGGTAGGTCGCCGAATTCATTATGAGTGTCAATATAGAAATTCGAGCTGGTGTTTTTCGCAGTTGATCAATTACGTCATACTCACTCTACTTCATTATCTTAAAGAATTCTTCTATTTCCTCTCACTCCCCTCTCTTAGAAGCTTCTGTTAGGTTTAAGCTTTCCCCTATTTCCAGGTTCGAGTTTGGAATTCCTTCTAACTTCTTGGAATAAACCCGAATGCTCTGAGTAATTCCACCTACAATTTCTGAATGACTCCATTCCGCGATGGGCCTTTCCTCTTGTGCCTCATCGTTCTGAGAACATTCTATCTTTAGACCATAACTTCACAATACCACGTGACTGCTCTGATATGGGAATGGAGCTGCCATATGGATAATGGCTATCAAATTTTTTGTGGCCACCGGTGTAGGCACAATGAGTAAGGATCCTCCCATTGTATTTCATGGGTCATGGTTGCCTTGGGTAGGAGTAACCTCTTTGTCCTCGTAAACTGGCTTGGTAATCACTAGGAAAGAACCTTTAGACCTTGTCGGGTTAGACGATCCTTTTGTCTTAGAACCATCTTTCTCCACGACACATCCTCCTCTTATCATTCTTGGGTTACCTGGATGGTCAAGACTCTGAGTGTTATCATTCTTTTTGTTAGTTCTTTAAACTGATCACAATCTTCAATGTCATGCCCCACGTTCCCTTTATGAAATCCACAATAACTATTTAATAGCCCTTTGGGCATATTTTGCTCCTTATCCTTGACAGAGATATAATCAGTGTCCTTTAGGCATTTATATAACTGTTGCATGGTGCACGATACATCTTTCAAGTCTTTCAAGGTGAATTCAATCCTATCTATTATGGACACTTGCTTCCTTTTATCATGACTTGGCAAAGGATTGGTGACAATGTTAAGGTCATTACCCGCCTTAATGCCAATATGATTGTTATCTAACAATGCCAAAACATGCCTCCTAAAGGCATCACACTTATTAATGTTATGTCTCACAACTCCTATATGATATTTGCAAGTAGCATTAGAATCATACCATCCAAGGAATGGTGGCCGAAGGGGTTTTACAAGTTTAAGACCCATAAGGTTTTTCGCCACTAGGTCGTGGAAGAGTTCAGATCAGCTAACATTAAAATTGAGTAACGGCCTATCGTTGTGAGGTTGTTGCATAAGCATAGGCCCTCTATTTTGAGCCATCATTTGTTACGGTCTAAGATGGGATCGAGGTAGCGTTTGATAGTTTAGATGGTTATTCAAGGCTTGACCTCGTAGTTGGTAAGGTGTGGCCTAGTTTTGGGCGTTAAATGGTGCTTGGGGATATTAATTATGCATGGAGCGAGGGTACTGGTACGTAACATGGATGTAACTGACATCCCCTTCCTTTTTCTAATTACGTATAGGCTTTTTAGTTTCTGAGGATGTTCCTTCAAATAGTCCATCATGTACATCAGCATATATTCTTTCCCTAACCTATATGAGATCAATAAATTCATGGATGTGGGTCCCTAGCATGATTTTACGATACGAATCCCCCAAGATGCGAATGAAATAGGAGTATAATTTAGAGTCTAGGAGTAGTGGATAGACCTCAGCCGCCATAGCTCTCGACCTTTGGGCATATTCCATAAAGGTTTTAGTTCCTTTCTTCTTTAATCCCTTTAAATGTTCCCGTATGGCAGCTATATCTAAGTTGAACTTATATTGCTTTATGAATACATCAGTAAGATCCCTCTACTTCTTTAGTTTATAGTGATCTAGTTTCATGAACTAGTATAATGCTGAGCTAGTCAAACTTTTGTGGAAAAAATTTATGAGGAACCTTTCATCCCTAGACCACATTGACATCTTGGTGTAGTATGATTTCAGATCATAGTGTGGATCTCCACTGCTATAATACTTGGTGAATTCAGGCACTTTAAAATTTTTAGGGATTAGCACTTCTAGGGCTAAACATAGCTCTCTAGCTCAATAGATGTCCAATTAACCGGCCTTTGTAAAGCTCGTAACCTGTCCTTGACTTCGGTTATGTCTTATTTCCAGTCTTTCCTGAGGGGAACATATTAGCAGTAGGCTGTGTAGGACCAATGAATATGACAACTGGTTCTCCTCTTGGGAGGTCATAGGTAAAAACATCCCCTTGATTCCAGTCCTGATACCCTTATCCTTCTGCCCCTGAAGTCAAAGGATTTTGTGGCCGACTTACTACTATAAGCCTTTGTGTAGCTTTTGGTGCTTCAATAGTGGACGGACTACCTGAAGTCACACCTGGTATCTCAACACTTGCATTAGAGAACCCATGGTCTGCATTCATAACGTTAGTAACATTTGGTACAGTATTATTAGCAGCCACGCTTAAGCTCATATTTTGCAATAACTTCATCATTTCCAGCATTTAAGACTGCATAGTCCCATGTAGCCTTTCAAGGCCACTACTTCAGCTTCTAACCTATGCTAAGACTCTAATCGACTATTTTCAGTAGATAAGGCTCTAACATGTACCTGAGTTAGATATGTTCGGCTCAACAACTGAGCTTGGTTAGACAGATTCTTTCTCCTTAAGGCAATGTTTGTTTCTTACCTATTTTTTAAAAAATAAAACAGATTTTAATGATAAAACAATTATTTAGGTTTTTGATTTGTCAGTATGTCGACTTAGCATAAGGACATAAGAACCTTGGACCCTTGATTCTTTAAGGCTACTTATTGTATCACTCAGTGAATCAAGGTTAACTACTAAAACAAGGGACATTTAATGCCCATATGCATAGGTTATGCATAGGTCTATTTTGCACCACCCAACCTATTCATATTTCGCATGATACTAATGTCCTCATATGTAGTAATTGACACACTTGATAACCAAAAGATAGAGCCATGCATTTTACTAAAAACAAAATGTTTGATTACACCATTTGATTTGAAATCATACATTAAAAGTGACCTAACCTATGAGATCATATTACAAAATATTGAAATTGGCTCCATCTATCAATTATCTAAAATTTCATTAACTTCTTCAAATCTTCCATAAGGTTATGACACAAGGTGAAAATTTGGTTATAGTCGTGGGAGTCTTTGCAAGGATGACGTGCCCTTCGGCTTGCTTGTATGCTTATGTAAATTTAGGGATGACATCGTTAACGAATATGATCATCCTTTTGAAATGCTCTAGCCACATTTATTTCTTAATCACTTGCTCTTCATAGTGAGTTTCCTACAATCGAGCCTTTTCAGCTTGATGGTTGAGCTATTCAATTAGGTTTTGTACTATTATTGCATTTTTACTCTTGACAATGGTCAACTTCTTTATTTTTTTCTTCTAGTTGTTTGGCAAGCATGTTAATTTCTCATTGGAGGTCATTAGAAGTCTTAAGTTTTTCCACCTGTTTCATCATAGCATCTTTTTCTTTAACGGCCTTTAATAATCGAGTATGATATTAAGAGTTTTTTTGTTGCTATCTTCAACTTGTTTTTAATATTTCCCATAGTATTTTTCAGCTTGTCATTTTCCAATTTCAATATTTTCAGCTCGGTATTCATCTCTGATTCCTTCCTTCGTGGGACTTTGCTAAGCTTTCCAAGCCCTTTTTGCTTAGTTCTTCTAGATTTTCCAGCTCAGCTTTTTTATCTTCCAATTGCTTAGTGAGACATTCATTAACCTCCTATAGGTTATTGCTCAATAGAGGGTTGTATAGTTCAAGAGGTGGATTGATCCCACCTGTTCTTTCCCAGAGCCAGGCATCGTATCTTTTCGTGGTCGCTACAGCATGTTTCCCTAACTCAAATCTCCCTTTACACACCACTTGGCTCCATGCAGCCTTTATTTCATGGATCATTTTCTCCTTCAATAGATCACTGCAGTAGAAACTAATTTCCCGTATATCCTCTTTAGATGGGATGTCTTGCTAATATGCAAATTGGCAATGTACGGCTGCAAGATTATAATTAATGCACCTCGAGGACCCATAAGAGGTACATTTGAGAACTTTTTGCAATAGTAAATGATATCTTCACTTTCCAACCAGGCAAGTTTCCACCAAATGGTGGTATCTTTTAGTTCTTTTATCTTTTCTGTCCATTTATCACAATTTATTTTTACTTGTAATGGTGTTGATCCTTCGTGACGTTGGTAATCCTTGATTGGTGATGTATGGTGTCAAATCTTGTACCAAGCTGATATTCCCTGCCATACATGTGATTGACCCACAATGTGTTCAAGAGTGGCAAACAACACTTCAACTTTCCCTTATTTTCTCAAGGGCAGAAACTTAACGTCAAAAATGTTTCTGCTAAAAGTGCTAGCACTGGATTCACATGATGGTTTTCCACCATCCATAGAACACTTACCGCCGTAAGATCAATTACTTCCACCGCTGAAGGGAATAATACTAATCCATATACTATAAGAGCAAGAACTCTTCTGAAAACAATCCAATTTCCCTTCTCAGCTAAGGTTTCTAACCTTTTCTCTAGGTACTTTTTAGATAGGCCTTTTGTTGCCCCAAAGTGGCATAATTGTATTCGTGTGGGCTCCTCACCCATAATTTGGGCTACAACACGTTTTGAAGGGAGGTGTCTAGGGTACAAGCAAACAGGGGTGTCTTTGGTAACAGGCAATTTCATAAACCCCTCATATTCTTCTAACATAGGCACAAGCTAGAAGGTAAAAAATGTAAAACATCTCAATGAGGCATCCCAATATTGTGCTAGGGTCATAAGAGCATTAGGCTGGGTAAGGACTGATAACAAATCCAGGATATACCCATGATCTTTTTGAAAATGACAGAGTCACTCCTCTCTGAGTTTCTTCCTCATAACGATTAAACTTTCAATTGATTCGCTTTCTACCTTCACTTTAACTCTTTTCCCAGTCAAGGCTATCCCTGTCGAGCTTGTGTCTTAAGGTTGTGTAGTTCCTAACAGTTCCATCATATCTTTATGTCAATCAATTAAGATGACAATTCGTGCTGTAACAAGTCCACTAGTTAGAAACAAAAACAAAATGGGCACATAACTTCTTTAATCAATGGATTACTTGACACTTGATTCACTATTAATCACCAAGAGTCTTATTGATTCATTGGAAATAATAGATGTAGCTCTCAACCTAAGAAGGAAGAGGCCGTCACGTGGGCGAGGCTTAAATATATGAACTAGATAATCCCTTAATATATTATTTTCACAAAACATCATCAATATTCAATGATTCACAACCCCATTGATACACCATTAGGCCAAACTAACCATGTGAAAGAAGCCTTCAATTTTAGCTTATTTTGTTTAGCTAATAATGCATTAAATGGAGACATTGCGACAATTAAAACCAAATAAATTATTTTTTTTTTAAACAACATGTAATTATGCCATGAATGATGTGACAACATGTAAAATGAGAATGAAATATGCTCTCTTGGTATTCTAACTCGGGTCAATGTGCTTAGTGTGTGAGGGGAGTATACAAACCTTTGAACCTATAGCCTACCCAACCCTCATCTATCAAATAGATAAACTACCAGAGAAGCCAAGAATTTATAATACAGATAGGAATTGTCTACACTAAGGTTTTATTCCGCATGTTATATATCCTAACACATGCATTACAAACAAACAAATAAAACTATATAGCAAATGAGAAACTATAAGCATGTTATACAACTAAAAAGGAGATATATATATCTACACCAATATAAAAAAAATAACAAATACATAGGAACATATAGGCATATCATGCAACCACAAGAAAACAATGAAAAATAAACAATTAAAACAAACAAAACACAAGGGTAATCAAGATAACAAAAGGTCATATCATCTCAACTGACTGGTTAAACAGGCTTGACTCTCAAAGTATCCCCAGTAGAGTTGTCAAACTGTTGTAATCGACCTTTTGGTGAAAAGAATAAAAAAAGTTTAAATCGATTTCCAAAATGAATCATGACAATCAATTTACTGGAGTCGCCACCAAAATTTTTAATGGTAAATTTTAGAAAACCAATTTAAAACCAAAAAAAAAAAAGGCAAAGTGGTCTATGAAAACAAAAATGAGTTCCAGAGTCTATTTGAGTGTGGGAAAGGTGTTAGGCATCCCACAATACCTTAAACTAGTCAAATAAGATAGAATATAACCTTAAATTTATCTCATCTACCCTTTTATTGACATGTATGCATGTTAAATAGAGAAGACAAAAACAATAATAATGAAAGCAAACAAATAGATATTTACAAAGGGCAAACTTAACCTAAGATGAAAGTCTAGGGCCTACGTACCCCGTAATAGGGATCAAAACCCACGTAGTTTAATTGAAAAAAAATTGTGTCTATTAGTTAGTGATTTTTATTTTATGTGAGAAGAACAAGACATTTGACATTAAACAGATTTTCGCAAACAAAATGAACTAAAATGTGATTGGTTTGTTTCAAGTTACAAAATTGACTTAATTTCACTTTCTTGCTCTTTTCATTTTCTATCTTTTTAATTTTTATAGATTTTTGGAATTTGAATTTATTTCACATTTGAAAGTGGAAAAAAAATGTTAAGGGAAAAGCATTTTTGGGATTTTTCAATTTCATGTTTTTAGAGATTTTTTTTATGTAATTAGTTTTTTTTTATTCTAAATTCAAAAAGGAAATGAAAGGAAAGGAATTATTAATGAAATGGATTGTTGAGATTTTAGAACTTATATGTGTATATATATATATTTTATTTATTTATTTATTTATTATTTTGAAATTTGAACTTTCTTGTTTAATTTTGGAATAGTGTGATATAATCTTAGGAATTTTAGATTTAGGTTTTTTATTTGCTGAAATTATTTTTTCTTATTTTTAATTTTGAAATAAAAGGGAAAATTATCAGGGAAAAGTATTATTGAGATTTTACGATATTAGTTTATACTTTCATAATTTTTGTTAAAAATAAATTTCATTTTTATTTTTGAAACTTTATTAAAAACAGGTCGTTGAAACTGGAATTTATTTTTTAAGTGTCATGGATTGTTATCGAACGGGACCTAAGGAGACATAAGGCCTCACTTGGTCCCATTAATCGACCCCTAATTGCCTAAGGAGATACAAAGTCCCACATGACAATTTCTATATACAAATATTAAAGATAAATTAATTTTATGGTTTATTAATTTATTTGTTCCATTATGGGATATCATATGTTAACTTTCAAAGCCTAAAGAGATTAAAAATTATACATGGCCCCACTAGTCTACTTCCTAGGTGTCATAGGAGAAAAACCTCACACGACAATTATTAAATTAAAAAGCATGAAAGTAGATTATTTCAATGATCCAGAAATTTGTTTTGAAGTTTTGCAAAATCAAATATTATTCTTCGAAGTCTAAGGAGATAAAAACATCTCACATGACCTCTATCTAAGTGCTTAAGGAGACTAGTATTCTTAAGTGGCACTGTTAAAAATTAGGATAAGATAATAATAAGAATAGTAACAATGATAATAATACTAATGGTGATAAGAACAAAAAAAAAAAGGTGATGCATCAAAAATAGGAAAGACAAACCCACATCCCTACATGCAACTATCATGCACGTACAAGACCAAGCTTTCTTCATGCATTTATCATACATATATGTGGCAATAGATGTCCCTTTATATATACATAAATACACACACACACACACACACACACACATATATATATATATGTGTGTGTGTGTGTGTGTGTGTGTGTGTGTGTATAGAACATGATAAAATAAGAAAATAAATAAAATAAAATAAACTTTTAAAAAAGTAAACAAATAAAAAAAGGGGAAAAGGAAGAAAGAAAAAAAAAAGTGATGCATCGAAAATAGGAGAGACAACCCATGTCCTTCCATGCAACTATCCATGCATGTTTAAGACAACACCCATTCATGCATTTAACATATGCATACCTAGTAGTGAACGTCCCTTCCTATATACATATATATATATATATATATATATATATATATATATCATGATAAAAAATAAAAAATAAATAAAAATAAAATAAAAACAATAAATAAATAGTCAAAAAAGAAAAAAATAATTTAGAAAAAAAATCAATGAGTGCATATGATGTGTGAAGGGAACATGAGTGGGTATGATTAAAGCCTAATATACCAATGTATGAGTTATGCATGGAGTGCATGGCATCCCTGATAGCAAGAAAGGCGAATTGATGCAGTAACACACTTAATTTTCCAAAAAGTAGAAGACTTAAATGGAAATAAAGAAATGAGTGATGGGGTTTTAGAAAAAAGAAAAGAAAAAATCCATTTCATGTTCTAAACGAAAAGCCACACTATAGCCCAACCTAACAGAAAAGAGCATTATCCTTAGATAAAAAGATCATGTACACAAGCATAATGAATGAGGCCTTGATAATGAACCAAATAGCAGCCCTTGAAGCAGCCCCATGAATGAAGCTTGGATAGCAAAACAAAACAAAAACATGAATAAACAAGTAGACAATAAAGAACCTGCTACCAGAGAAAAAAGCTTAGTGCCATGAGCACAACTTTGACAACAAAATGAGCAGAGGAAAGAATAAGCAACTACCTCATTTGAAGAACATGAACTCACGATAACATAAACTCCCAGCAAAACATAAGAGAAACGAAACGAAGTAATGATATTAACAAGAAGGGAAAAGATCAAAAGTATAGCAAGACAAAGTGTAACCATAGAAGATTACTTTTTTAGTCCTCCAATCTCTTCCTTCTCTCGGCTTCAGATGCTCAGATTCTTCTTGTCTTGGTCTCTCTGTTCTCCCCTATTCTCGACATATGGAAGTAGAGGATGGCCCCTTCTTTAGCTTCATACACCTCTCCTCTTAGTTTGTCTCTCTTAAACCACTTTTTCCTTCTCCCTGGTTGTTGCCTTTCCCTCGGTCTCTCTAATTTCTTCCTCCTTTCTCGACCTTAGTCTTTCTCCTCTCTTTTCAGTCTCTCCAGTTTAACTCTTTTCTCATTGCCTTCTCTTCCTCTCCCTTTGGCTCTTCCTCCTCTTCCTCTCTTCTTTACTCTACTACTCACTCTCAACTTTGTTTTTCTAGCGTCCTCTTTCTCAGCTGCCCTCATGTCCCTTTATAATGCATAGTCTCCACATGTCTCTCAGTTGCCTATCTCAAGAAATCAAGCTTCAATGTTCCTTTTCAATGACAATGTGTTGAACCCTCGCTTAGGAGCCATATGTACCTTTCCATTTCAATCTTTCAAGCTCAGCTCAAGTCCCTTTTTTCTTCTTTCCTCTGCTCGCTACCTGCTACAGCCGGAACTCTAGCAACTGTAAGTTTGGACTTTGCAGACCATTTCTCTTGCTTTGTCCTCTTGCATGTGTGACGCCTAAGAAGAAACAAGGCCCTTTTGCATCCTCACGAATTCATGTTTCACCTTTTATGTAGCATGCAGCTCTTCTTTTTTATGTAAGTTGTAAGCCAGGGAGGAAAAGGAACTATTGCTACAGCCCTCCATCTTTCCCTTTTTGTGCACAGCTCCTAAGGCTTGGGTAAGTCTATAGGTATATACATAAAAAGGACATAGGTTTATGCCTTTTTAATGGCTTTTATTTGTTTTGTTATTTTATTTAAAAAATCTAATCTTGCTTTCTGAATTTCATTTTATCCTTTTGTATTTTTCATTTTTTTATGTTTATTTATTTTTTTATTTTGCTTTTTTTTTTCTAGAATTTTTTGGTTTAAAATAAGGTGTTCACAAATAGCAAAAGAGAGGCTCTTTTCTTAATTACTCTCTCTCTCTCTCTCTCTCTCTCTCTCTCTCTCTCTCTCTCTCTCTCTCTCTCTCTCTCTCTCTCTCTCTCTCTCTCTCTCTCTCTCTCTCTCTCTCTCTCTCTTTTCTCTTAAATATTGGGTAATAGTGGGTTGTAATTCTTTACCAATTTACATCAAATGGCCGGTATTTCTTCATCTTTAGGTTAATGTATTATATTTATTGTCTCCTAATTTTGAACATATAATAATATGTTATTTTATCATTAGTGGCATGTTCAAAGGTGCTAGAATAATGTCAAAGTTAGCTCCACTGTCAACAAACAAAGAAGGATTGTTTACTGTGTCAAAAGAAGTAACATAAGGATAGAAATTTAATGAATTAGACCTTTCTTTCATTGAATTAGGTATGGAACCCATATAATGTTGGTCATAATGATAGTAACACATAGAATCAAGGTAGCCAAAACAACCACACACTTGACAGGTTGGCTTATTAAGATTTCCTCTTCCTTAACCATGGCCACCTTAAGAATTCCGACCACCATTACCTCGCCAGCCACCATGAGGAGATGAATTTTGAGTTAGTTTTAGCATTTTGCTAAGCAATATGAGCTTGATTTATGGTGAGATCACTGAAACTACTTACATGCTCAAATCGGCATTTATATGTAAGTAGCATTGCCTGAAGATCAACTAAAGTAAGGTTGTTTTTATCGACTAATTAGACTACGATGGGTGTGTAATCAGAGTCTAAACCTGCGAGGGTCTAAATCACAAGATCATTAATGGGAATAGGACAACTAACCAAAGTTAAATTATTAGAAATAATCTTAATTTTAGTTAAATATTCATCCTTTTTTATTGCCTTTACACAATTGCTGAAGCTCACTCTTGAATAGAGTCATGCGAGCTCTGGTGTGAGCACCAGAGAGGTCTTTAGCACATTGTCAGAGTTCCTTAACAGTAGAACATTCAATCACTTGGGATGCATTTTCAATAGCCATGGTGTTACATAATCAGCCTAGAAGCAATTGGTCTATGATGACCTATTCTTTATATGCCGACTTATGTATTCTTTCTGCATCATTAGAAAGATACTTAGTTGGATAAGGGTTGTCCCCAATAATATGACCATTTAATTTGTTACCTTTCATGATAGGCAAACCCATAAAGGAGCAAAGAATGTAGTTACTTCTATCTAACTTGATGGAGCACACCTGAGGAAGAGTAGAGAGAAATGGTTGTGGCTTAGCAAGAGAAAAGGTATCGCGAAAAGAAGCAATGGGAGTATTAACAGCAGAAAGAGAAGAAGCAATGAAAGAAGTAGCTGAGGGATCCATGACGTAAGTTAAAGAAGCTCTGGCACCAAGTTAAGAATTTGTAAATAGTAATACAAAATGATGGAATGAGGCTTGCCTCGACCTTCCATTTTTGAGGTATATATATACTAAATTAGTTACAGAGAGTATCACCAGCTCAAATAATATTGTGCCATGTGTCTTTTATTCAGTTAAACATACACATAAACAACCAGGTGCTAAATTACACAACTTAAAGCACGTGGGGTTCGTTGTCTAGCTGGCTCTATTATTGGTTTACCCTACATACCCATATGCAAAAAGATCCTATTAACCCTTAACATGGTCTCCATTTTGTTCATGTTGTATAAATTTCTTCTTTGGTTGGTAATGCAATAATTATGTTAATTATTTTTCTTATTTTCCCCTTGACGTATGCTTAATGTCTCAAGTTTATTTTGACTATTTGTAGACATTATCAAATTTTTATTATATAATTATCGAGATTGGAAAGACAAAATTATTAGTATCAAGTTAGTCGATACAAAGTTTGTCAATTTTTATGATTATATTGTATTTTCTCTCACGAACTAAAGACTGATGATAGTAACATCTCTCAACAACTACTATAGTTGTTTAGTGAAACTACATTTTTCTTATTGTTGATGATCTACTTAGAAATACAAGTCTAAAGATGAATGATGATCAATGAAATAAGAGATCAAATAGGCATTAGGCATTTCATATGTAAATACATCTTTTTTTTTGGTTGATGATCTTCTTAGAAAGTAAGGCCTTGGGCATTTCATTATAAATTAGGAAAGCCCAAGCTAATTGGGCCTCAGAAAGTACATTATTACATTTTGGGCCTTTGAATGAAGCATTATCCATGCTTGTCACAACTGAGTTCAAAGCTTGCTTATTCCCCAAAAAAAGAGTTTACTGCTTCAACTTTGGCCAATAAATACTCAAAAACATCCCTCCAACCAAATCATGAAATAAACACAACTGAAAAAATTTATATATATATATATATATATATATATATATATAGATATATATATAAACACACACACACACAGAGAAAGAGAGAGAGTTCTAACTGCAAAGAAACTAAATTAAGAGGGCTTCATGAACCAGTAGACCTTGCTTAAGTTTGGAACTCCCTAGTTAATTAGCCAATAATCACTTTGGTTAGCCTCTATAAACAAGAAAAGTTTTTACATGTACTTAAAGTACAACGTCATTTATACAATATTCAGTAAAATAAAGCGAATTACATAGCTGAGTTCTCATATAGCATTTCACTATAATATTGAGAAAAATATTTTTTGTCTCGCATTTATAAGAAAATTGTCATTGTGATCCTTCAATCATTGAAATTTTCAAATAGTCCCTCACTTATTAGAAAATGTCACAGTCCATCACTTTTTTAAAAAAACACCAAATTTAGTCTCTCTACCAAATTTTAAATCTTAAATTTAAGTGAATAGATTTGATATTTTTTAAAAAAGTAGGGGGTCAAACATTATATTTTTTAATAAGTGAAATTTTTTTTGGGCATTTCAATGAGTGAAAGACTAAAATGATACTTACTCCTAAAATATTATATGCAAATATGATTTCATTTTATTGAATAATATATAGATAACAAGAAACTTTAAGTGTATGTAAATTTTTTTTTATAAACATGGCAGAAGGACAAAATTGCAAAATAACTTGTCTTGTGTTTATTTTTCTCTTCAAATATGTGACATAAGATAATTATTTTTAAGGGTTATATAAAAATGTAATGCTCGATGAGACAACTAAAAATATTTTCTTATTTTATTATGAAAAAATATATAAAAATTCTATTTTATTTATGAGTCAAAATGTCTTCATCGCCTCATTAGTAAATTACTTGGAGTATAGAGACTTCTCTCTATGTATTTCTTCATGCGACATTATGATTGAAAGTCTAAGTAAAAGTTATATGCCCGTGGTTCAAGGTCAAACACATATATTTATTTATTTATTCATCTTGTTAATATTAATATATTTCCCCCTGATGTTGAATAATACTTAAATATTAATCGCATAACACGTTTTTTTACGTACTTGACTTTAAATGCAAAGATTCAAATCACCAACAAAAAAAAAAACTATTTCAGTTTGGAAGGCTGAAGTAATTCATTCTTCTAGCTCAGTCGTATAACACATCCAATTTTCCAAACAAAAAATGTTTGATATAACATTGAATTAGTCAAAGCACATAATTTATGATTTATTTCATGAATATATATATATATATATATATATATATATATATATATATATATATATATATATATATAAGCAGTAAATATAATTCAAGGCAGACCAAGACATGTCACGCTCAATGTTGAAACGTGAAACTACCACTCTTATTTATTTATTTATTTATTTGGTCAAATTTTTTTTTGTATTTATATAATAAATTAATTTATGGCTTCTTTAGAAATGCCCAAAATATACTGCCAATCTACTAATTTAATTTTTAAAGACTTTGATTCTTTGATCCATTAATAAACTATGTTGTTAACCCAAAACATGGGAGTATATGGGAGAAACTTTCATCTTTCAACCCTTCTAGGTCATAAGACCTTTGGTTAAATTTCATATTTGAAATTAAGTCTAGTCAATGATCAATTCAAAAGATTAAGATTCAAGACTTCCAATTATTTAATGATTAAAAGGGTTAGAAAAATTATTCAAAGAACTTACTTAAGTCACATAATTTAAATATTTAAGTACTTGTCATTAAAATTATAGAAAAATGACCATTTCAATCTCCTACCATTGCATTTATACAAGGGGTAAACATGGGCCAGGTCAAACTGAGTTTTTGCAAGACCTGTAACTAGTATAACTTGTTTTAGCCTAATAAGTGACCAAGTCAGATTAGATCGGGCTGGGTTATATTAGGTTCAAGCCAAGTTTATATATTATTTTTAAAATTTTATTTTATAAAATTTTTTTTATTAATAAAAAATAATTTTTTTAAATAAAAAGTTTAAGATTTGAAATATATAAAAATGAAATGAAAACAAAAATTAAAATCTAGACGAAAAAGTGATTAAATTTTGAAAAGATTTAATATTTTAAAATTTTAGTTTAAATAAAAGTTATTTTAAATAAAATAAAATAAAATTTAAAAAAAAAAAATGATACCAGGCTGGTAAAATTGCAAATTTTTAACTCAGCCCAACTTGGCTAGATATGATCAGGCTAGATTGGGTTGGCCGAGTTAACCGGGTTATGAACATCCCTAATTTGTACCATTTTAGTCCCCCATGAATTTTGAGCATTAGAAAGGTCTCTTAAAAATAGATTTAATTATAACTTTAAAAGTAAACCAGACCCATAGTTTGAACTAAAAAAGCTCGACTTGTAAAACGAGTCGGGCTCAAGCATTTTTTATAGCCCGATTCAAGTTCAAAAAGCTCGAATAAATTTTTTCAAATAAGAAAAAAACTTATTATTTAATGAAAAACTTTATGTAACGTAACAATTTTGTAAAGAAATAAAAATTAATACATTTTATTTAGATGATTTATACCAATACAATAATTTATTTGTTATAATTTTTCTATATATAATCTTACAAGTAATAACAATAATCAACTATATTATTTATCTCAAGTCTTTAGCAACAAAATAACTAGATCATGACTTAAAAAAGTTTAATTGGCTTGATAGGCCTTGCTTAAAAAATATGGATAAAAGTTTAATTAAAATATGGGTTCGAGCTTCTTTTGAAACCAAATTTAAACTTAATTTTTAAAAGCCTAACTCAATAATCAAGTTTACTTAAAAATCATGAATGCCAAAACAAAAGTCCTTTAATAATCACAAACATGCCATCTTGGTCCGTATAGAAGGACTATTTTTGCCGAATTCATAATTTTTAAGGGACCTTTTTAGCACAAATTTTTTTGAAATTATTGGGAATATATGAAAATATTTTGTAATACTATACTCTTTTAGAAAGTAAATATTAAATAGGTCAATGGTATCCCATAATTTTAGGATAATTAGCTTTTTTTTTTAGGAGGATTAGGGTTCTTTTTTTTTTTTTAATTAGGGTTACCTTCTTTTTAAGAGATATTTTTGTATATATATTCAAGCAACTCAATAAAAGAAAAAGAAAAAAAAAAGAGCAGACAATTCTCTCCAAATTCTTCTTTTTCCTTAAAATTTGATAGAAATTAAAATGGCGTAAATGCCAAAAAAGTGGAGGACGAAATGATATTTCTATCTAAAATCATGTGGAAAGACAAATTACTCTACCGAATTCTTGCTCTTATAATTCATACCTAATGCTCTTTGTTGACTAAGTCTACATATGAGCAAAGTCATAAGCGAAAAATGATGTGGCATTTGTGTATGTTTGAGTGAAGAAAAAGGGAATCAAATCGAGGTAAGAAATGAAGACTAAATATGAGAAAATTAATGACATGACTTTGTGTTTAGCTTTTGAGACTTGAGGTATGGGTTAAAAGTACTATTAATGTTGGACTCAGTGTTTATCACAAAATTAAAATTTATAGTTATTAGTTATAGTATAATTCATTTAATTTAATTAACATAATTTAAGCATCACATTTTGATTATCATTAACTTAGTTTTACACCTGATTCTTAATTATGAAACAATTGTCACTGTATTTTAGCCAACGATAGAAAAAATATATGCAGAGGGATCAATATTTAACTTTTTTTAATTAACCCAAAATATGGAAAGTATTTATGCTACTCTTTTGATGTTTAAATTGTTTAAAAGCTGCTTTGCACGTTAAAAAAGAGATTTGTCTTGGAAACAGTCTCTTCAATTTAGTGTTTAATTTTATTTACAATTATTGTTGTCCTCTATAAACTTCAGTCTATCCAAAAATTTAGAAAATAAAAAAAATTGATAATTCAAAATCATATTTAATCAAAATGAACTTTAAAAATGAAATAAACCTAAAATTATTTTTTGTCCAACTCCAATTTAAAAACGCGCATACTTTTTTAATAATTCAAGACTAGTTCTCTTTGTTAATGGCCAAAGTCATAAGCAAAAATGATGTGAGATTTTTATTGGTTCGAGTGAAGAAAATGGAATCAAATCAAGGTAAGAGATGAAGACTAAATATGTACGAAAGAATTAACGAAACGACTTTGCGTTTAACTTGGGACTTGAGGTATGCGTTAGAAGTGTTGAAGCGGTTAATGTACATTAGCAAGAGAGGAGTCAATAGTCAACAATGTTGAAAGTTGAAACGTTCCGTATAACAACAAAAGGTATTTGTATATATAAATAGACAAATGGTCAATCAAAATGAACGTGCGCCCAACATTTCCATGCATTCATGGCGGCACGTCGTCTTCTGTTCATGTCCATGTCACGGGGCTCAGCACGTGACCCCTTTTACATGCACCTGGGCCCAAAATAGGAATGGGAGTCATGTTTGGTTAGCAAATTATTTTTACATTTTTATTTTTTAAGAAATTTGCTCTTTCTCTTATAAGGTAGAATTTATTTTTTAAATAAAGTTATAAAATAAAATTAGTCTCTTAGAAATGACAATATGTTTGACAAAAGTACCCTCACTTATAATAATTTTTGGATAAAAATACTCCTATAATATATCAAAACCCTAATTTACTATTATTTTTATTATTAATTATTATTAATTTATTAAATATATATTATTAATTAATAATTTGAAGAGATGTCTGCCTTTTTTTTATATTTTATGATAAAGGATAATATAGTAAAATATGCATACTACCTACTTGATTTTCATGTGTAATGTACAAACCAAACAAAGTAAATGGAGATATGTCCAGTCTCATTCTTTTCAAACCAAATAATATTTTGATATTTTCATTCTCATTCTCACTCTCACTCTCATTCTTATTCTCATTTTCATTTTCATTTTTATTGTATCAATTCTAACAATCAAACGGACCCTTAGTCATTCTATCAATTTCATGACTACAACATACAACTATTTTTCAAAAAATTTTAATGATATATATATATATATATATCTATATATGTATGTGTGTGTGTATATGAGAAAAACATAAACAAAATTATTTTTTTAATTAAAATATGTTTGGTGAAGAAAATTAAAATTTGAGTTCCCTTTCCTTTCTTCCATGCTTCGCAATCTAATTTGGACTATGCTAATTTTAATATAAATATTTCATACAAAAAAATTAAGATAATTTGGTTAAATATATAATCACTTTTGGCTCACATTTTTATGTATATAACCACATACATATTATCTTCATAAATAAACCATTAAATAATTATTCATAATTTTTCGATAATTGCCAATATCAAAACTTTATAAATTTTTTTTTTATTTTTGTTAATTAGAAACTATCAATAAGTTTTTATATTATAAAGAGGGAAAGAGGATAGAGAATTTTCAACTAACTCTCCAAATTGGTTTTCCTCATCTATATATAATTTGAAGTTCTCCAATTTTAAGAATTTGAAAGAGAAAATTCAAACATGAAAAATACAAAGTATGTGTCATACAACAGTATAACAAATTTAAGATATTTATTATGAAAGATTTTCATTGACCCCAAAAAAAAAAATTTAATGTTTTATTAATACTTTGAGAAACTTTGATTTGAGGTTTTGAGATTTAATGACTTGACACATCATGAAGGTGTCTCAACTCTCAAGTTAAGGTATTACACAGGGGTATTAGAAAAGCGTCTTTTGGAATAAAAAAAAAATTGATTTTTGAGTCTTTAAAAATAATTGTAAAATTTAAAATCATTCACAATAAACATATTAAACTTATGATAATTTTTCTTTTGAAATATGTTGATCGAACTGCTCAGGAAAACAAAAAGAAGTCAGACAATTAATGATGTTAGGTAACTTGTAATGAAGGAGTACCGTTGGTACAATTTTGAAGGAAAGAAGGAGCATTTGATTTTTCTAAATTAATTTGATGTATATTTGACAACAACAACAAAAACATAAACAGTTTATTTATTATATGATATTGTGTCACAAGGTTTGACTTCCCAAACAAAAAGTTGTGACTCCTAACAAGCTATCTTAAAATAATAGGCTTTTCTACAAGATTGAATAAAATAATATGCTAATATAATTTATATAGACATAATATTATCACCCTCAATTAATGAATTATTTATGTTTAATACGGTTAGGATTGTTCAATCAGTTATCACTGCATAAGATAATCTATTTAGAAAAGGAAATCATAAATCATAAATTCATAATAAAGCATGCTTCCGAAAAGAAAAGAAAAAGATAAATCATATTAAAGAAATTTTGTATAAAAATTTAATAAATTTTTTTAATTTTTATTTGCTAATATAATTACCATTAATATTATTGTCACTGTCTTATTTGCCGTTCATCTACCGCCATCATAACCATTATTAATATTGTCGTTGCTATTATTTTTATCATTGTTATTATTACTATCATTGAAAATATTAATATATATTATTGTCATGTTAGTCTCACCATCATTATCTCACCATTATAAAATACCTTTCACATCTATAAAATATCATTTCATTCTATTCATATCAAATACAACTTATTATACTATCCCAAATAATATATGCATGCAAATGCGATAAATATATAATAATATAAAAAAATTATACAATGACTAACTCATACAATATTAATAACGCCTAGCTCTTATATTTTATAATACAGAAGTGCACTCCCATTTTGGCATTAAATAACAAACTGATATATCATTAATCAAATACGTACATATAAAATATTGTAAGAATGTGGTTTGAAGCAACCCAAAACTTTCTGGGAATGGTCAGAGAAAATGGGAGATGACGTGAAGATGTATAGTGAGGTGGGAGAGATTAATTAATTGATTAATTAGTAATTGAGGGGTTTAGAAAATTAAATAAATGGATTTGATGACGAATTGGGATTTGGTAATTAGAAATTAGAATTGCGTATTAATATTACATGGTGGCGAGTTGGAAATGCAGGCCAAAGAGGATCTCCAGAAGGCGCCAACACTATTGGACTCCTCAACTACTCACCTAAAGTCAATAGATTTGTACGGTAACTGCATATAATTTAATTTGAATTTAATAAATTATATAATTTTTTTAGTTTTAATATATATAAAAAAAATCTATTTTAACAATGGTCTAATCTTAATTTTTGTTATTAAAATAATATTAGCCAGTGTGTATTTGAATTAGCATTTCGATTAGCATGATATTGAGTCAATTTGGTTGTGGTCAAACGTGATTATGAGTAATTGTGATTTATGTTCATAAATTTTTGTTTAAAAATTTATTTTTGTCATCTATACAATTTATTTAAAGCAAATTTAAGTTTTTTTAATTTGTACAGACTGAGGGTTCAAAAGATAAAATTGATTTTGAAAAATATTAAATACCAAATCAAGTAGAAATTTTTGTAAGGAAAATTTTTATCTTGATGTATAAACAGACTTCTAAATTTTTCATATGCTAAACTAAATACATCAATTGTGTGTATATAAAACTACTATTTTTCTTTTTTTTTTACAAAAAATATTTTAGTCAAAATAATTTCAAAATTAGACTAAAATACATATTTTTAAATTAAAAATATAAATGTAATTTTAATAAAATTTAAAAAATAGATAATTTAATTTTTTAATTTATTAAGAAATTATAAGTAGGCGGAAGTTATTTTCAAATTCTTTTTTAACAAGTTTAAGGATAAATTTGAAATTTTACTTTAGGATTTTTTTCAAAGAATCAAAATTAAGATCCAATAAGAGAGATTTTTCCCATGTTAAAATAAGTAAGAAGATAAGAAAACAATAAACGAAAGAAAAGCCAGAAGATAAATTAGAAAAAATGAGCCTCACATAGAAGGAATTAGCAAGGAGATGTCTAATGCTTATTCACTGTTTTTTTCCTTTTTGCTGATGACTTTTTTTAATCCTTTTAAGGCCAATAAGAAATTTTGCTTGTTAGCTAAAATCATCCAAATGAAACATTGACCATTTTTGGTATGTCACAATGAGTTCTATAAAAATGGGAATGTGAATGAAGAATGAAATATAATTGAATCATAAAAGCTAAAAGTATATTTGGTTTGTATATGAATAAAATGTGTTATGCTATTATGAGTTATGTTTGGTATGTAGGAGTTAGGAATTGAAAATTGTATAAAATTTTCAAAATACCCATTTTAATATTATAACAAATCTCTAACTCTATTAGTTACACGTCTTTAGGACTGTTAGAGATTTTGGACTAAGTGTATAATAGGGTATACACCCCAAGGGGGTGGGGTAAGGTGGTGGCTGGGCTTGGTTTTTAGGCAACTTGGGACGAGGCTTGGTTTTAGGCCATATTTTTGTGGCTTAGAACCTAACTCTACCCAGTTAGACTTAATTAGTGGCCAAACCTGAGTAAGTCTCTCACATTTTTTCTTTTTTGTTCAAATTAAAAAATGATAATAAAAACATTTTTTGTTAAAGAAAAATGAAAAAATAAATATATAAAAGGAAATATAATGGAATAAAAAAATTTAAAATTTTAATGAGAAATAATTAAAAGTTTAAAAGAATTGATATTTTAGAATTTTATTATATATAAAATTTAGTTTAAACAAAACAAATAATAAATTATAAAAAAATTAAAAATAATACCAAGTCCGCCCAAGTCTTATGGTACCTTAAAACCCAACCTGACCTAATCAAATATACAAATGTTTTTAAGTTGACCCACTTAATTGCCTGATTGACCAGGCCAAGTTAACTAGGTTTATGTTAACCCTTAGCATATGCAAAGATGATACAAGAAATAAAAGGGGTATTTTGGTCTTTTACTTAATCATTTAATGAAAAGGATCCTCATTCTATAGGTTATTTGATGGAATGAGAATGCATAGATAGGAAGGAGTTAGATAGGTAGATGGAATGAGCTAGGCTTTCTTTTCTAATATACCAAACATGCTAGCAAAAAAAAAATCTCACTCATATTCCCTTTCTATTAGTCACATTTTTTGCATACCAAACATGTCCTAAGAATGATGGTGATCCAAGTCCTAGATAGAATTAGATTATTTTAAGTTTTAAATTAATCTAAATTAAAAATATATAAATAATGAAATTATTAGAAAGACAATATATATATATATATATATATATATATATATATATATATATATATATATATATATATATTAAGAACATTTATGTAAAATTTACAGAGAATATGATTCTTGTCCTTGAACTACTCTTGAAAAGATTTCTGGTCAGTTGGCTTTAAAATTTGAAAAGTTTTTGCTAAAAGTGATATGATTAGTATTTAATAAAAGTTAATAAAACTAAAATTTTTTAGTTTTAGAGTTAAATTTATTTACTTTTATTATCGACATACGTGTGATTTTAGTTTACCCCTCACTTGTTTTTTCAATTTAATTTATTGTTCGTTCAAATTCTTTTGTTGTCATTATTGTACACCAACTTATAAATTAATATAATGATGGAACACACTGTGGGCTAACCAAACGCCAAGCCAATTTTCAGCGTATGCATCATTCTTAGTACGGGGCTCCCAGCACAGGAGAATTTGCATAACAACTAATTTCTAATTATTATAAATAATAAGTTTACGTGGATATTCATAATTTTTAAAGAATATTTTTTAAGTTTATATATTTTATAATCCTCAAATTATGTATATTGTATAAATATGTAAATTAATTTTTATATATGTTATTTATTTTATATATTTACATTGATGGTTGAAGGCCTATTAATAAAATTGTATACTGAGAATGAAAGTTTAAAGTGAACAAAAATGATCCTTCTATTTATTTTCCTTTTTCTTAAATTTTTTTTATTAGTTATATAACACTAATCACTTTTTTTTTTCAGATTTTTTATAATCATTTATCTATAAGTATTATCCAACATATTAAAATAATCGTATAAATTTGATGATCAGTATTTAATAAATAAAATTAATAATTTTTTAAAATTTAATTCAACCATTTATATTAAAATAATTACACTTTTCAATAGATGTACCGGTTACAAAAGATCCAAAGGCTAGTCTTCACGGACCTCAAATGCTTGAAATTACAAAAATATTTTTGTAAGAACTCATTGACCTTCTCCCCTGTAAATGCAATGAATCTTTCTCATATATAAATTATGTATGTACTCAACCTTCGTTCTCTCTCTCGCTCATGGACTAAAATGTATAAATAAAAAATCACGATCCATCCCTGAAATTTTGAAGAAAGTTTGGGTCATAAATTTCCGTCATTGCACGTGTTGGTCCATTATTGACCTCTTTGAGTTCAATCCGAATTTGTAGCTAAATATTCCGTTCCCATATTATTATATTTATAGTGCTATTACCGTATGACGCTCTCCCTCACCTTTTCAATTTTCCACGTTGTAAGAAATGAGTAAAAAGAAGTCAAAAGTTAACAATATATTGAATTATAGTATATCATATACTATATTAATCAGAAAAATATTCACATCATGTCTATGTACCACCTTTTAATTTATATGAATTTAATATCTATATATATTACTTAATATTTATTATGCATGATTCAAAAGACTCTATCATTATTTTTTAATTAAAACACTGTAGTAAATTAAAAATATTAAGAAAAAGTCCATTTCGTTAGCCTATGTTATGAAAAATTTGGAAAATTTAATTTTAAGGATTATAAGTTAAAGATATTCATCATGAAAAACTTTAAATTTCAAAATTATTTTTAAATAATTAAGAATAAAATTTTTTATATTAAAGACCTTTGTCCAAAAATTTTGAGACCATGTCATGAGATTTTATTCTAAAATTTTTTATTATATGTTTAGTAGTAAAAAAGGTTCATTTTTTAAGTTTTAGATTAATTTCAAATTTTAATATTTTTATAAAAATATTTTAAATGGATGATACTTAATTATAATTTTATATGAAATTTTGAGAAAGGGAATAACGCGGCTGGAGTACAAAAGCTTGAATTATTCATAATTGGGATTATGATGAAGGAAGAAAAAAATGCATGACGTTCTAGTTGCTGAGCGAAATGAATGAGAAGAGAGAGAAGTGACTAGTGAGCGGAAGCGTCACGTGACCGAGGGTGAGAGAGAGAGAGAGTGAGGTGTGTGGTGAGCGGAAGCGTCACGTGCGATTAGCATTGCCACTAAACTCTCTTTGGATACCTTTCACTAGCTTGCGTTCACACCTACTTTGTTGTACCTAGATTCCTCCCCTACCCCTTTTCACACCAAAACCACTTCCTCCTTTTTCTTTTTCTTTTTTTCTTGTTGGTTTTATGTCATTCTATTTATGAGTGTCTTCTTTTAATATGTTAATTAGAAAATGAACATGAAAACATCCAAATTGTAGTTTTTAGGCTTTAGACATTGAATTATTTAAGTTTTGTGCTGATTTTATATAAATAAGTATAATTTAAGAAAAAAAAAATCCCCAAAATGACACTCAAACATAGAGAGAAAATTAGATACTACCTCTTTTTTACTAATTAAACTAATTTCTTTCAAATATTTGTTTTGATATATGATAAATAAAATCAAATTTGATAAGCATGTTTTAATAAGAATAAATCAAATGCATATATATACATATATATATATATATATATATATATATATATATATATATTTTTTTTTTTTTCTATGAGTAATTTTACATCCTTTAAATTTAAAATTAATCTCACTTAAAGTTTATAATTATGCTGTCCCCCGAAGAGTTTTCAACAAGCTCAAAATATCTCTCAACATCTAATATATATATATAATAAAAATAATTCAAATTTTGCTCTCATAATTGCTAGTTGCGGTCACTCCACAACAAGACTTAGCTAGTTTTTTTCTTAACTTGTACATTAGTTAATAATTTGAAGAGTTCAAACTTTTTATAAAAATATATTCTTATTGGGAATGCATTTTGCGGTTGTTAATTGTACTATTTTTGTATTATTATCCAATTAATAAAATATGGATGATAAAAAAATACATAATTAAACTTTTCGAACACCTAAGTTTGTAACTTCAATATTGTACAAGTCGTTACAAGTATATTAATTATCAATGAAAGTTTAGAAATAGTACATAAAATATTAAATTTCGTTTTTATATCATCGTTGTATTAAAAATGTCAATGTTGAAAAAAATAATGTTGCTCCACAATAATAACTTGAATGTCTAATGTCATGATATTTTTATTAATAAATTGTAAATTTTCATGACCAAATACATTTGAAAACTATTCACTAAACGACACATCAGATTAACAAATTTAGCATATATTATTATGTAATAAAAATAAAAAATAGATTTTTATAAAATTAATCAACGCAATAAAATGATACAAAACTTGGATAATTCCTTGGAAATTCCGTTCCTTCAATTTACAATCAAAAGAAAATTTTTCAACAGCACCAACAATTTTATATAGGAAGCATCACATATAGATACCAATCATAATACTTTTCACACCTAAACTTCTCAGACTTGTCAATGAAGGGATGAGAGAGGAGAGAGAAAGTTCAAACCTCTCACTTTCCACGTTGGACGTATCCTACGTGGCATAAAAATTAGGTTTGACTCTTTCTCTCCTCCTTCACTGTGTCTTTGCTATATAACACCACCCACCTATCTCTCATTCCCAGAAAGCCTCTTCACGCTCTCTCTCTCTCTCTCTGGTTTCTGCAAACTCCCATTGAAACCCTACGCATTGCGAGATCCAACAATGGGGAACTGCTTGAAGCCTCAATCCTCGAAGAAGTGCGCCTACGACAGTGACGTCGACGACGGTGAGGATTGGAGTTGGGCTTCGCGGTCGCCGGCGGCGGAGACCGAGACGGAGGGTGGTTTTTCGGCGAAGAAGGGCGACGATTTTTCGGGTAAGATAACGAAGGTGAAGATCAAGATCACGAAGAAGCAGTTGGAGCAATTGCTTGGTAAAATGGAGGTGAAGGAGGTGAGGGTGGATCAGGTGTTGGAGCAGTTGATGCGGCATGGAGGTCATGGATTCGAGATGCATCAGCATCAGCGGCCATGGAGGCCTGCTCTACAGAGTATTCCTGAGGTGAATTGAGACTTCCTAGGGTTAGATTGTGAGGGAGATGGAGTGGAGAGAATTGGCTACTGCGTCAATCCTGCTTCTTCTTCTTCTTCTCCATCGATTTGTTTTTTTTTTTTTTTGGGTACCTTTTAGGGAAATTGAAGAAGGATGGCTACAGATTTTGGTCTCTGTATATATCAGATTGGGGTATGTGATAGAGTTGGCTACTTCCTTCTTTTTTTCCTCCCTCTTGTCTTGTACCCTTTGAGCTTTTCTTGGATTTCAAATTTTGTGTGAGAGATTGAAGGACTTGGGAGTTTGAAACTTCCAAACATGATGTGGGTGGTTGATACAGAAAGCTTTGCCTCTCAATTCTCAGACAAATAGATCATGATTTGAGATCTGTGTATAATGAAAGAAAAGGGGTAAATTATATTTTCGATTCCTCGTGTAAATTGCATTCTTTTTTTATTCTAATAAAATTTATACTTCTTCTTCGAAAATAAAACAATTATTGCATGTTAATATTTCTTGCAACAAAAATAAATTATATTTCTATTTATTTTAATTAAAATGTACTTTTATTTATAATTTATATCATATAACAAGTATTAGATACTTATTTGACAAGTTTAAAAAATATGATTTTTTTATTTAACATAAATTAAATTTATAATTTTTAACTCAAAATAAATAACAACAAAATAAAAGTGTATAAATCATAATTTTTAATTGAAAATTAAATTTTATTTTTTTATATTTCAATCATGTTTTAACAAAAATTTATGCATATCTCTATAAAAAAAAAGTTTTAATTTAAATATGTCACAAAAAAAAAACTTAAATATTACAAAAGTTAGAATTAAATTGGCGTTTGGAGGATAAAAGAGATTTAGAAAAAATCAAATAATAAATTAAATGAAATTATTTGTAAAAAAAATATTTATTTTAAAATATTCAAACATCAAACTAACCAAACTATGCAAACCATTTTTTTAATAGTAAACTACAATAAATTTTTATTTTTAAGATTTTGCTGAAATTATACAAAGCAATTTTTTATTTTTAAAACATAAATTTAGTTTAATTTTAAATTAGTAAAATACTTATATTTAGGAAATGTTTATTTCAATTAATAAATAACATTTTAGTCAACAAAATTTAAAATCAAATTAAATGTAACACAACTTTTTGTTTCAAAGACAATGTGAGTTTATTTAAAAATAAAATAGAAGTTCATATAATTTGAAAAAAATAAAAATCAAAGATAAAATCCATACATATGATAAAGCAATGTCACCTAATTACTTTTAAGCTGTAAAGTTTGTGAAATTGCCTTCATCTTTAGAAATTTTGTTACCATTGACAGGGTGTGGAATGAAAAGAAGAAAAAGGATGTCATAATTAAAGTTCCTTCTCAACTAGCTCTATTATAAAATTGTCAAATAGTACAAAATTGGACCATCCTAAGACTAGGTAGTGAAACTATCATAAATGATCAATAAATCTTGCCGTAGAATTCAATTGGGTGAAGCACCGAAGTAAAAAATTTAGGCCATGTTTGCTATGGCTGAATTTATTGTGATGGAAAGAGAAAATGGCAGAAGAAAATCTGCAGCAACGTTTGGTAGCATTGAAGCGGAATTCCGATGGAACCTGGATTCCCATCCGTGCGAGTAGTTGGGTTCTTGCCTCTGGTGGATGGAAACCGTGTGAAGGAGTTGGGTAACGGGGTGGAGATTACATTTTTGCCTCTCTTTAGATATATGCCCTACCTGATTCATGTTCGTTGTCAGCTTCTCTCTCACATATACACCTTAATCCCACCAACTTCACCTCTGATCAACTCAAGCTGACCACAGGACATTTCAAGCACAACATCGGGAGAGGGATTCGCCGACGGTCATCGGAGCTCCGTCCTCGAGCCTCGTCGCCGTTAACACAGTAGCTAGAGCGCCCTTGGGTCCCTTCGAACAGCAATCACATGTGAGTCAAACAAAATATACGGCAACCAGAGGCTATTTTTTTATTATGTAATGAGGGGCATTTTTGGTCATTCTTATTTATTGTAATTCTTTTTTTATCATTTTTTCCACTATACCAAACATATTATATAATTCTATTTCACTTTTCATTCTTAGCATATTAAACACATTTTTACAATAAATTTTTACATTTAATTCTTTTTTTTCTTTTCTATTCTATTTTCAATCCACTTTCCATTTGCAAGGCCTTATGTGTTTTTATATATGATATATGCAGCTTTTCTATACTAATTAATGCAAAAAAAAAAAAAAAACACACACACACACACACACAAGTTTGTTCAAATAATTGGTTATTTAAATAAAATTCACCATCTAACTTAATCATTTTAATACATTTTTATTATTTTATTTTATGCTTAATTAATACTTTATAAATGTATTACATGCATGTAGGAATTTTTTTTTTTCCTATTCTAGAGCTGCCATATCCTCGAATTGGACAATAGTTATAGGCAACTTCAAGTAAATATGTATTATAGAAATTTTTCATTTTTTTTATTAAACAAGTTCACTTTGTGCACTAATATAGCTAACTTGACGTCAAGTTGTTAATGAAACTGTGATTTTATTTTTAATATTACAATAAATATAATTTAATAAATTCATTTAGAAAACAGATTAATATTATTAACCAAAAAAATTAAAAGAAATCAAGTATAATGCAAAAAATAAAAAATATTAAATATAATCTAATCATATCTTACAAATAGTTGAAGTAATTTACTTTTTAAAAATGTACACCAATATTTCTTTTCAGATATGTGTACCAACGGGAATGGATCCTCTATCTTTTTTTGTCATTCATAAATTTTATTTTATTTTATTTTCACTTTAAGAATATAATAGATAATATGAACAATAATTTGTTTGCATCTTAAATTAAATTTATCAAGATATGATTGTTGATCAATCTTTTTTAATTAAGATGTGGTTGATTCTTCGCCCTTCTAACTTGGAATTTTTTTTCTTAATAATATAGTGCGAACCATGAGCTTCAATTTAGTTGTAAGTCAGCGATGTTCCTCATGAGTATACTTTGACTTTTGTGGGGTTTATTTGTTGTGTTTTTTTTTTTAAGTCATATTATTTTTAAAATATATCATAAGAGACGATTTTTGAAATAATTGCGAATTTTATTAATTCAAAAGTATAGAAAAAATTAATATTTTAACTGATTATACTATATACCTTTATATATAGTGTTATTTACATTTTTATATTGTCACTTATATTTACATATAATAGCAGTTTCACACCAAAACAAAATCGGCTATCTAAGTACAGTACAAAATATTATACAAATTTTAAAATATAATTTTTTAGAATAAAATTTTTTGTACACTTACAATTTTGAGTATACCAATGTACACAGTTATAACATAGAGATATAATTGTAATATTACTAATTTTTGATTGATATTATAAAATTATATCTCTATATTATAACTATGTACACTCAAAATTGTGAATATACCAAAAATAACACTTTTTTTTTCCACATGTTGCGAAAATATATACTTCAAATTTGAGAAATATTATTTTAGTCTCATTCTTTTTTCTTAATACCAATTTAATCCTTTATCAGTTTATAGTGCTAAAATGGTCCTTCTACTTTGAGAAATTATTTTGTATTACTTTTGAATTTCTAAAAGACTTTTTTGGTTACTATAAATTGATACGGAAACAAAAAGTGAAAAATTAAAATATCATATTTTCCTTTTAACATAAGTGTTCTTTTTACGACGGTTTAAATGAATATTTTTTTTAAAAAACAAAGATGATTAAGTTATGGAACTATTCTTTATATTATGATAGCATATATAATTTTGTTAAATTAAAAGATGTCAAAGATATTATTAAAATTAAATGAATAGAGATGTAGTTTTTAAGGAGAAAACTTATACGTTGATCCTGATATACTTATATCAAGTTTCTCAATCAGTTAATGATATTTAGACAATTTTTAGATCTCATTCACTTTTTAATTAACATTGTTAACTCCCACATTTTAAAATATTTTCCACATGTTATTAAACAATTGGAGAAAGTTAATATAAGCATATAAGGAACAATATATAAGTTTTTTTTTTCTTTTTTTTAAACTTATATTTCAATGTTATTTATTTTGTGTTGAAACTATAAGTTTAATTTCTTTTAAGTTTTGAAAAATGACCATTTTTAAATTGGTCAAATATTTATTTAATATTTGATTTTTAATATGAGTAATAAATATAGTAATATTTTGGTAAATATAAGTGTAATTATATCCTTTTTTTTAATTACAAAAATTTGGTATAATGCATATTCTAAAGAATAAAAATATGACTTTTTAAAATAAAAAGGAGTCAAGTAATTAAAACCTCTCTCTTGAAGTAATTATTATAGTAAATGTATAATGGAACGATCTCTTGGTGCAAAATAAAGACTTTCAAAATACAAAATATAAGATCTATTATTAATGTTATATGTTTAAAAATCGTTTCCAAATACCTTATCATTCAATTATGTCATTAAAAGGGACTTTTTAAATATTTTTATAAAATATTATGCTTACTCTATATAAATAATCATTTATATGAAGGAATGAAATTCCATATTACAATGGGATGTAGATGAATAAATCAACAACAACAAATTTTACTTACATGATGAAGCACCTAATGCAGCCATAATTTGTCAGTGGAATTAACAATCTACTTTGCCCAAGCATTTCATATGTAAAAGTCAAAGAGTTTAGAGAAAGAGAGAGAAATATTTGATAAGCAAAAATTGTTCTGATAAGTCCTTAAGAAGTGGGGAAGTTATTTTTCATGTTCATAGTACTTATCTGATTAATAAATAAATATTCAAATTACTTTTAAAAGAGAAAAAAAAGTAACTTCCCACATTTTCTCAACTGCTCAGAAGTACTTAGATTTAAAAATAGAATACGCTTATAGAATATTCCTCTTACCTTTTAGTCAACAATATAATAGGATAAAATCTGACAAGACTTGGGCTACAGGTTGAGGTTTTTACCTAATAGGCTCATGGGTAATCCAACATATTATTGATTATCCACAAATAACTCAAACCCAATCCATTCCTAGTTTAGATATCTAAATTTAATTGCTTAATTAATTGATTAACAAAAAAAAATTGACCCAATAATAAATCAATACCAATCCACATTATTTTAATATATTTCAAAATTAATTCAACAATCTCCTACTTAGATGGTATTAATTGATTATTAGACAACTAATTAAACAAATATCAATTAAAATTAAACAACTAAAATATACATATAAACCACACAGAGTTTATAAATAAAAACAATGAAATATTATTAAATCTGATAGGGAAACAAAAGATATAATAATAATGTGAGGTTAATATCTGAACTGAATAGATCATTAAATAAATATTTAATATATCATCTTATAAGACCAAAAGTACATCAAGATTCAACAATACCCATACTAGTTACATGATTTTTAAATACTCCCATAGGTAAACCCTTGGTCAACGAATCTGTAAGTATATTTTTACCAGAAATGTAAATCAAACGAGTTTAAGATTCAACAACATTTTCTCTAACAAACAGAAACTTAACATCAAAGTGATTTGTGCGACTAGAATTCTTGTGGTTTTGAGAAGAGCAAACAACAGACGAATTATCACAATATATGGTTAAAAGTCTTGATATAGAATCAACAAGATGCATGCCAGATATTAATTTCCTTAACCATATGGCTTAGTAGGTAGCCTCATAACAAGCAATATATTTTGCTTCCATAGTTAAGGCAGTTGTGATTGATTAATTAGTACTTTCCCATGAAATAGCTCCTCTATACATCATAAAGACGTATCTAGAAATAGATTTGCGATCATCAATATACTATGCATAGTCTGAATCAGAATAGCCTATAATCTCCAATGATTTAGTCTTCTTAAAAGTCAACATATGATACTTTGTACCCTGAAGATACCTCATGACTTTCTTTGCAGCCTTCCAATGATCATGGTCAGGATCACTCAGGTACTTACTAAGCACATCGATCGTAAAGGCAATGTCTAGACGTGTGCATACCTGAGCATACATAAGACTGCCAATTGTAAATGCATATAAAATTATTTATATTGCAATTCTTTCATTATCATTTTGAGGACATTATGATTTTGACAATCTTTCACCTTTCTGTATAGGTGCAGCACAAGGAGCTCAAAAGTGTATGTTGAACTTCTTTAGCACTCGATCAATATAGGTTGTTTGAGACAAACCTAAAATGTCACGTGATCTATCACGGTGAATTTGAATTCCTAAAACAAATGAGGTTTTACCAAGATCTTTCATATCAAAATGGCACAATAGCATATGTTTAGTCTCATTCAATAGACCCATAGAATTACTAGCTAATAGGATGTCATTTATATCAAGTACAAGAATTACAATATTACACCCCTTAAGTTTCTGATAGATACACTAATCTGCAATGTTCTCAACAAATCTAAGTGCAGTAATCACTTTATCAAACTTTAGATACCACTACCTTGAAGCTTGCCTCAGTTCAAAGTTTCTATTCAGAAATGTAGTTTTAACGTCCATTTGGTGAAGTTCAAGGTCAAATTGTGTAACAAAAACCATGACTACCTAGAGAGCATCCTTAGTAGATATAGGAAAGAATGTCTCAATATAATCAATGCCCTCTTTCTAATTATACCCTTTTGCTATGAGTCTAATTTTATACCTTTCAATTTCACCATTTAACTTTCTCTTAGTCTTAAAGACCTACTTGCAACCAATTGGTTTATACTTGTCTGGCAGTTCAATAAGTACCCAAACATCATTATGACGCATGGAGGGCAATCTTTTCATTCATAGCATTTAACCACTCAGAAGAATGATGCCTATTATTGCCTCTTTAAAAGAGATAGGGTTAGTTCCATCAACCACATTATGTTCAAATTCTTGTAAGTAGACTATATAATCTTCTGAAATGGCAGGCCTGTGAACTCTTTGAGACTATCTCAATTCATTAGTTGCCACTTGCAAATCTTTTGCAGGTTGTTCAATGTCAAAATCTACTGAATTTTCCCTAGTAACATCATCTGGATTAACATGACAAGGGAATGACTATGAAGATGAAACAAGCAAAAGTAACGTAGTATCTTCCATATGCAAATTAATTATCCTGGGCACATTACTCCTACTATCCAAGTCATCCTCAGAATAAAATGCCTTATCGGACTTAATGATTTTGGTAGTATGAGTACGACAATAAAACCTGCTCCCTCTCGATCCAGTGCAATATCTAATGCAGAATCCACTAATGGTTATGGGATCGAGTTTTTTGAGCTAGGGATTATACAATCTTACTTTTGCTTTACATCCCCATACTTGAAGATGCCTCAAATTGGGCTTTTTACAAAAAACAATTCATACAACGTCTTTGTGACTAATTTACTGGGAACTTGATTCAAAATATAGACTGCAGTCTTTAATGAATCATCCCATAAAAATTTTGGCAAGGAAAAGTGGCTAATCATGGTTCTAACTATATCCATTAAGGTATGGTTACGTCTTTCAACAACTTCATTTTATTGAAGAGTGCCTGGCATTGTATAATGAGCTTCAATCCCATATTCTTGCATAAACAAGGCAAATGGACCAGGATTCTCACCTGTTTCTGTATATCTGCCACAAAACTTTCTTCCCTTATCATATCTCATACATTTAATTGCTTTCCCAGTCTTCAAGTTAACTGTTGCCTTAAATGTCTTGAAAATATTTAATGACTTAGATTTCTCATGTAATAAATCAATCTACATATACCTGGAATGATCATATATGAAGGTGATAAAATACTTAAATCCACCCATAGCTACTAATGTAATAAGTCCACATATATTTATATGGATTATGTATAAAATGTTATCAGACCTATTTTCCCTTTTAGTCCTAGCCCTAACGAGAAGTTTTCCACACATGTCTCCAAGTCCGAGAAATCCAACTCCCCTAATATGTCCTGTTTGACCATCCTCTCTAATTTCTTTCTAGATATATGGCCCAAACATCGATGTCACAACATAGAAGAACTTTCACAAACTCTTCGACATTTATACCCTATTGCAACATTAATAGACGCACTATGGGACAGATTTGGACATATGCTAATATTTGAGTAATATAAATTATTCAATAAAGAAGCAGATTCAACCACGATTGAATTAAAGAAAATATTAGTCTTTCCATTTCCTTGCCAAAATGAATAGCCATTTCTGCCCAATACAGAACTAGAAATCAAATTCCTCCTAAAAGAGGGTACATAAACAACGTCATTTAACATCAAACAATGTCTAGATTCTAAATTTAAAGAAATAGTTTCTATGTTATCAACTGCTGCTAAACTTTCTTTTACCCTAAGAATGGTCCTTTCTTTCTCACTTGGCATTTTCTAGTTAATGAGCCCTTGCAAGGAATTTGTCACATGAACAGTCACACTTGAATCCAACCATAAAGAATTAAGAGAAGTTTCAAAAATGTTGGATCAAAATATACTAGAGCTAAGGGATATCAGACCTAAAAGGGCAATTTCAGAAAAGGTACATTCTCGCTCGTGCTTATTCTACAATTTGAAGCAATCTTATATCTTATGTCCAAGCCTCTTGCAGTAGTGGCAATCAGCCTGGAACGACTTCTTCTTCTTACCCTTATTATGCTTTCCATTCTTCTTAGGTCTAAAAGATTTCTTTCACTAGCTCTACTATCTTGCTTTCTACCTTTTTGCTACTATTTATCACCTTTACTACTTAAATCTTGAGAAATATAATTAATATTATAAATGTGAGAGCTAACTTTCTTCAATGGCTCTTCCTCTTAAATTACTATGGAAATCATCTGGTCAATGTTCCATTCAGCTTCTTGAGAATTATAAGTGGTCCTAAGGACCCCGTATTCAACTAAGAGAGACTATAACACTTTATAGACCAGGTAACTCTCCCCTAAGTCTACATTATATGACTTCAGCTTATTGTAATAGTTAATATGCTTCATCATATGCTCTCACACACCAGGGACTCCATTATAGCGTGTATTTTCCAGCAGTAAAAGATAATATGCTTTCTGAGTCTTTTCAAACTTCTTGAATTTTTCACCAACAACCTCAGATATTCCATGGTAGTATCATTCTGAGGAATGCTTTGTCTGATGGTCTTATCAATGGTGAATTTTATGACTAGTCAAATTCTGTTTAATTCATGCCACCTATTATAGTAAGTTCTGTCAACAACACTTGACTCAGCTATGGGCTTTGTTGGTCTTTAGACTCTCAGGGCCAAATCCTCTTTAGTCATTGTCAAATACATGTCCAGGGACCCACTCCAGTCGTCATAGTTTGTCTTATTAAGAATTTTCACTGAAGATAGTTGCTGGAATGCAGAAACTGATGAAAGCTAAAAAATAGGAAATATTAATTATGTCAAAGTAATATAATTATGAAACAGAGTTTCCTTCCTAAACTCAGTTCATGCAACTATATACAAATTTGTTTATTGCAATCTCGCCCGAGGGTCCTAGATCATAATAAATATAGAAAACTCATTCATATCAATTTGGATTGAACTCATGATGAGAATCACACAAAATGCATTTACAATTTTTATATCGATAAGATACAAGAAAATATGAAAACATTGATTTGAAATGCTGCTAACAAGTTATAAACAAGTGTAATTCACAATATTATATTAGCAATTTCACACTGATAGGGCATGTCCATTATTAATATAAATAAAACTCTCCGGACCTTATATGGTGACAGATTTTACTTGGTGTCAAAATACTAATTAAATTTTATTATTCATAGATTAATTTTACAACTTATAATTGGAGTTAAAATTAAATTATTATGTAAAATAAATTCATTTAATTTATTTAGACATCATCAAGGAGAGTGAACTCACTATACTATTCCTCACTATGTCTAGTCACTATAAAAAATTTCTTAGGTCCAAACACCTTAGTTACATACTGTTTTGAAGCCTTAAATCTTTAAGAAATTTCAAAATTCATATTTCCAGAGTTTAAAAAATTCTAAAAAAATCCCCAAAAATAAAATAGGGTGCATGGAGCAAAACTGTGGAGGTTTAGGTTTCAGGTGACCAACGCGTGAGGCACATGCGCCTATGATGCCATTTGCCCACGCGCATCATCTTTAACCTTTAACAAGTCGATTTAACCCGCCTGATGACCCCAGTTAGTATCCAGAAATTGACCCGTTAAAATACAATGTTTCAAGGGACAAAATTGGTGGCATTGTACTCATTTTTTGACGATCTACAATAGCTTTTGATCAATTTTGAATAAAACGCATCCTATGGTGATTATTTTTGGTTCAAAAATTAAGTTCTGTTTTGACTCACGAACACTGGTGATCTTGATCGCGTTTTGGTCAAAGTTTTACATCATTCTACATGAAATCATGAGTCTAATAAAACCCTTATTCTAGTTTCAATCAAAAGTATATGATTTTAGAGTATTTGTGGCTTGAAGAAATTTCTACTTTTACTGTTAATGACAGCCCATTATAGAGACTTTAACACACAAATCATGAAAATTTGAAAAAATTCAAAAAAAAAGAAAAGAAAAAAGAAGCATTGATCCATATATTTGATTGAAAATTTTCATCTGTTACTTTTAACCTGTAAAGTTCGTAAATTGCCTTCATCTTTAGAAATCTTGCTACAGAGTATGAATGAAGGAAAAATTGTCAAAAGCAAACTTTCTTCTCAACCAACTAATATAAAGATTATCATTAAATACAGGAATTAATGGGTCATCTTCAGGGCAGGTAGTGAAACATTCTATAACGAGTCATCAGTAATGGAAAACATTCTCTAAGAAATTATAGTACATCTAGTTAATATAGAAGGGAAAAAAAATTATATATTTCTTTATATGTTTGTTACTTTTTTTAATTAATATATGATAACTATATAATTTTTTTAATAATATGACAACATCTGTATAATTTTTATGAATAACTGTTTAATTTTTAAACTAAGCTATATATTTTTTTATATTACTCATGGTTTATTATACAATTGTTGTATGTTTATTCAAAAAACTTGAGTCCAATTCTCTCTCTCTCTCTCTCTCTCTCTCTCTCTCTCTCTCTCTCTCTTTCTATATATATATATATATATATGTAGGCAACTTTTCTTGCTTGAATTATTGACTTTGATGAAATTGTATTAATTTTATTTACAATAGTTAATCGAAAAGTTCTCTAAGAAATTCTAGTACATTTAGTTAAGACAAAAGGGAAAAAACTATATAAATTTTTTTATATTTTTTTATATTTTAAAATTAAAATATAATAAGTATATGATTTTTTAATAATATCACGATATATGTCTAATTTTCATATATAATTGTATAATTTTTTAATTAAATTATATATCTTTTTAGATTACTGGTGGTTAATTATAATTTTTTGTATGTTTATTAAAAAACTTGAGTCTGATTTTATGTACATATATATATTTCACCAACTTTTATTGCTTGAATTACTGACTTCGATGAAATTTTTATTAATTTTTTTACAGTAGTACATTATAAAATTTCTCTACCGTATTATCATTCTATTTAAAAAGGACATGGGGAAATCCATAGACACTTAGCACTACCTGTAGAAAAATACAATATTTTAAGGTGGACATATGCAAAATTAAAATAAATCAATTGCAATATTATCTACAATATGTTGGGAAAAGCTTGTTTTGACGTCACTTCTATAATTTTCTATCATGTGGGAAAAATAAAAAAGTGCCTCCAAATTTCCATTGGCATCTATCTGTCAAGTAAGCATTACGTAGTTTTTTTTAAATAACAATATTTATGAATTAAAATATTAATTATTATATTTTAAAATCTCATTGTCATAATTTTGTTAAATTTTATTTTTAAATTAATTTGGCTCTAATTAAATTCGAGATCTAATTCTTTAATTTAAAGAAGATTATAATTTTGTCAAACACTGGACATCATTTTCTAATAAAAATAGCGTAAATAAGATGACTTCAAAATCTGATATTTTTCTTTTCTTCCAAAATGTCGGCCTTTCTCTTGGCTTAAAATAATTCGAGTATACTACATTTTTAAAAAAATATGTTTAAATTATGAGATTTTTTTTTTTATAACTATTATGTAACACATTTAAAAAAAAGAACAACAATACGTAACAATACGTGTTAAAATATTTTGACTAAATACAAATTTAATTTTACATTTTACCCTGACATATTTTAGACTATGCAATGAATTCAAAATTCTCTGTTTTTTGGATTTATCTATTGCTTTTCTTTAATATTTTTAATAACTCAAAAAAAATTAAATTGTAAATTTTTTAACTTGCTTATGTACTAATTTCATTTTTTAACAATCCCAAATCTTTGATTCCATTCTAAATTTTAATTTACAATCTGATAGTTTTGAAGTAATTAAGAAAATAAAGTAGGAGTAGGATTAGATTCGAAAGTGCTTTGGATTCATACACAATATCTAAGAAAAATTAGGGTTAACAATTATCTTTTAATAAGTTATAAATTTAAATAAAAATTGACATTATTCTTAAAATTACTTCAATTATATTTTAGTTCCAAGAGAATTTGTTTTTATTTTCATAATACTCTGTAGTTTAAATATTTTTCAGCTTGTAAGAGCCCTTCAATCATTTCTTAGCAAAAAAAAATGTCACTCACATTATTATCTCAGTATATTTGTGCATAATTTTTTGCATCATTGCACTTGAATAAAGATCAAACTAACAATTTAGTTCTTAAATTGTTTGGATTAGTTTAATCTTAAAAACTAGTAGATAATATACGGCACATGAATTGAAACTAATGTCTAAAATATGATTTATTTTTTTTATAATCAATTCATGTATTTATTAGCTTTTAATATTAAAATTAAGTGTTTAATAATCTTTAAAAAATTATTCCTCTATTTTAATCTTTGAGTGATGTCATGATGACCACAAAGATACGTGCTTTATTTTTGTTTTTGTTTTTTCATATCTATTATTATTATTATTATTCTCTGGCATTTTCTTTCCATCTTCCACACACAGAACAAAATGAGTTTCTTCTCTTCATATTTGGTAGTTGGTCTAATCAAGAACATCAACGTGTCTACGCTCTTGTTTATTTGATTTGACACACATGAACGTGAGCTTCCTACTCGCTAGGAAGTTTCATAAGAGATAGTATTCGAAGTTAATAATAGAGAAAAATATAATTTTATTTCTCACGATTAATTTAATTCTTAAAAAAAAAGTATCAAAATAATTTTTAAAAGAAAAAATTTGTTATAGAATTAGAAATGATAATTTTGTAAGACAGAGGCGGGGAGTGTTTTCTTGCCCCTTATTTTCATAATCAATTATATTTTTATTTCCATCATCATTTCTATTTCCAACTTGGAAGACAATTTTTTTACTATTTCATTTTTTGGAAGAATGCAGATTCCTTCATATTCTCATAAGAATTTTGAATTTTCTTATAAAAATTAAAAAAATAAATTTTATAGATATATATATATATATATATATATATATAATTTAGATTTAAAGTTCAAACTTTTTATTTATATTATCTAACAAACTCTAATTAAGTTCATAAAAATTACAAATATTCAAATAACAAGTTTTACAACAAGTTTTATAAGTTACAATAAATAATTTTTAATAAGGTAAGTTAATTATGAAAAAAATTTAACACAAAAATAATCAAATTTAAAATAAAACTATTTGAATAATTCTAATTTCTATGTTTATATTTAATCCTAATTTACAAATAATTAATATTATTTTTCCTAATATTCACATCATATTCTTTATTACTATGTGATTGTAGCTATGAGATATATTTTAAAAGTAATCCTATTACGTTATCCAAGTCTCAAAAAAGTAGAAGACTAATATGTAATTAGTAAAATTATTTTTTTAGTTAAATTAAATTTTTAAATTTTAATTATTATAATTATAAATAATGATTGAAATATAAAAAATACAAATATTAGTATATATATATAATATTTTAATAGAATTGATAGGGACAAGGACCGACGGAATGAAAGTTTAATCCTTGTTTTCATCCCCAAATTTCCTTCTAACTGAGTTTTCCCCTCACCCCCATCCCCATGGAAAAAAAATTGCTCAAATGTAAGTTTCCAATTGGGACAATTCCCACAGGAATCTCAAGATTTGAAACATATTGCCATTCCTATACAAAATATTGGTTTCCAAAGAAATCAACTTATTTTAATATTTTATTTTTTTGAGAACTATTTTAACACTTTTCATTTTATAGGAACCAAATTGGTATTTTAACTAAAAATGAGACTAAAATTATATATTCTCATTAATAATTATATTTATTTTGACATGTTATATATTAATTGATAATTAGCTTAGTTATTTTTTTGCTTCCATGAAATGTTTATCTAAGAATCTTTCAACTAGATTAGTCCTCATTAATTCTCCCGCAAATACATCAAACACCTACTTTCCCTAAATTTCAAAGTAATTAACAATTAATTCAAGAGTTTTTCTCATAAAAAGTCCAGTATTAAAATGGATGACTGAAAAATGAAGCTTGGTAATTTAATAAAGCATTATGACTTTAGACATTTGGACAAGTTTTTGATCTCATTCACTTTTTTTAATTAACACTACTAACTCCCACCTTTTAAAATATTTTTCACATGTCATTAAATAATTAAAGAAACCTAATATGAGCATATAAGGAACAACATATAAGTTTTTTCCTTTTTTAAAACTTGTATTTCAATGTTATTTATTTTGTGTTGAAACTATAAGTTTAATTTCTTTTAAGTTTTGAAAAATGACCATTTTTAAATTGGTCAAATATTTATTTAATATTTGATTTTTAATATGAGTAATAAATATAGTAATATTTTGGTAAATATAAGTGTAATTATATCCTTTTCTTCATTACAAAAAATTGGTATAATGCATATTCTAAAGAATAAAAATATGACATTTTTTTTAAAAAAAGGAGTCAAGTAATTAAAACCTCTCTCTTGAAGTAATTATTATAGTAAATGTATAATAGAACGATCTCTAGATGCAAAATAAAGACTTTCGAAATACAAAATATAAGATCTATTATTAATGTTATATGTTTAAAAATCGTTTCCAAATACCTTATCATTCAATTATGTCATTAAAAGGGACTTTTTAAAGATTTTTATCAAATATTATGCTTACTCTATATAAATAATCATTTATATGAAGGAATGAAATTCCATATTACAATGGGAGATAGATGAATAAATCAACAATAATAAAATTTACTTATATGATGAAGCACCTAATACAACCATAATTTGTCAGTACAGTTAACAACATACTTTGCAAAGTATTTTGTATGTAAAAGTCAGAGAGTTTAGAGAAAGAGAAAGAAATATTTGATAAGCAAAAATTGTTCTGATAAATCGTAAGAAAGTGGGAAGTTGTTTTTCACATTTAGAGTACTTATCTGATTAATAAATAAATATTCAAATTATTTTTAAAAGAAAAAATGGTAACTTCCCACTTTTTCTCAACTACTCAGAAGTACTTGGATTTAAAAATTAAATACGCTTATAGAATATTCCTCTTACCTTTTAGTTAACAATAGGATAGGATAAAATCTGACAAGACTTGGACTGCAAGTTGGGGCCCTCTACTTAATGGGCTCATGGGTAATCTAACATATCACTAATTACCCACAAATAACTTAGACCCAATCTATTCCTGGTTTAGATATCGAAATTTAATTGCTTAATTAATTGATTAACCAAAATAATTGACCCAATAATAAATCAATACCAATCCACATTATTTTAACATATTTCAAAATTAATTCAACAATCTCCTACTTAGATGGTATTAATTAATTATTAGACTAATTAAACAAATATCAATTAAAATTAAGCAACTAAAAAATACATACAAACCACACAGAGTTCATAAATAAAAACAACGAAATATTATTAAATCTGGTAAGGAAACAAATAATATAATGATAATGTGAGGTCAATATCTAAACTGAATGGATCATTGATTAACATTTAATATGTTATCTTATAATACAATAATCCTTTTAGGACTCAACTCAGACTTTTACAAGACCAAGAGTACATCAAAATTTAACAATACCCATATGAGTTACATAATTTTTAAATACTCCCATGGGTAAACCCTTGGTCAATGGATCCACAAGCATATTTTCACCAGAAATATGAATCAAACGAGTCTGATATTCAACAACATTTTCTCTAACAAACAGGAACTTAACATCAAAGTGTTTTATGCGACTAGAATTCCTGTGGTTTTGAGAAAAACAAACATAGACGAACTATCACAATATATGGTATAAAGTCTTGATATAGAATTAATAAGATGCACGCCAGATATTAATTTCCTTAACCATATGGCTTAGCAGGTAGCCTCATAATAAGCGATATATTTTGCTTCCATAGTTGAGGTAGCTGTGATTGATTGCTTAGCACTTTTCCATGAAATAGCTCCTCTAGACATCATAAAGACGTATCTAGAAGTGGATTTAAGATCCTCAATATACGATGCGTAGTCTGAATCAGAATAACCCACAATTTCCAATGATTCAGTCTTCTTGAAAATAAACATATGATGTTTTGTACCTTGAAGATACCTTAAGACTTTCTTTGCAACCCTCCAATGATCATGGCTAGGATCACTCAGGTACCTATCAAGCACACCGATCACAAAGGCAATGTCCAGACGTATGCATACTTGAGCATACATAAGGCTGCCAATTGTGGATGCATATGAAATTCTTTTCATTGTAATCCTTTCATTATCATTTTGAGGACATTGTGATCTTGACAATCTTTCACCTTTCTGTATAGGTGCAATACAAAGGGCGCAAGAGTACATGTTGAACTTCTTCAACACTGGATCAATATAGGCTATCTGAGACAAACCTAAAATGCCACATGATCTATCATGGTGAATTTGAATTCCCAAAACAAATAAGGTTTTACCAAGATCTTTTATATCAAAATGGCACAATAACATATGTTTGGTCTTATTCAATAGAACCATAGAATTACTAGAAAACAAGAAGTCATATACATAAAGTGCAAGAATTACAAAATTAAACCCCTCACATTTCCGATAGATGCACTAATCTGCAATGTTCTCAACAAATCCAAGTGCAATAATCACTTCATCAAATTTCAGATATCACTACCTTGAAACTTGCTTCAGTTCAAAGATGAACCTATTTAGCTTATAAATAAGATGTTCTTTCTCTGATTCTACAAATCCATCAGGTTGCTTCATATATACATCCTCATGTAAATTTCCATTTAGAAATGCAGTTTTAACGTCCATTTAGTGAAGTTCAAGGTCAAATTGTGCAACAAGAGCCATGACTACCTAGAGAGCATCCTTATTAGGTATAGGAAAGAATGTCTCAATATAATCAATGCCCTCTTTCTGATTATACCCTTTAGCTACGAGTCTGGTTTTATACCTTTCAATTTCACCATCTGACTTTTTCTTAGTCTTAAAGACCTACTTGCAATTAATTGGTTTATGCCCGTCTAGAAATTCAGTAAGTACCCAAACATCATTATGACGCATGGAAGCAATCTTTTTATTCATAGCATTTAACCACTCAGAAGAATGAGGCTTATTATTGCCTCTTTAAAAGAGATAGGGTCAATTCTATCAACTACATTAGATTCAAATTCTTGTAAGTAGACTATATAATCACCTATAATGGTAGGCCTGTGAATTCTTTGAGACCGTCTCAATTCATTAGTTGCCACTTGCAAATCTTCTGCAGGTTGTTCAATGTCAAAATCTACTAGATTTTCCCCAATAGCATTATCTGGATTAACATGACCTGGGAATGACTATGAAGATGAAACAGGCAAAGGTAACGTAGTATCTTCTATATGCAGATTAATTATCCTGGGCACATTACTCCCACTATCTAAGTCATCCTCAAAATAAAATGCCCTATCTGACTTAATGACTTTAGTAGTGTGAGTAGGACAATAAAACCTGCTCCCTCTCGATCCAGTGCAATATCCAATGAAGAATCCACTGATGGTTATGGGATCAAGTTTTATAAGCTGAAGATTATACGGTCTTACTTATGCTTTACATCACCATACTTAAAGATGCCTCAAATTGGCTTTTTACAAGAAAACAATTCATACAACATCTTTGTAACTAATTTTCTAGGAACTTAATTCAGAATATAGACCGCAGTCTTTAATGAATCACCCCACAGAAATTTTGACAAGGAAAAGTGGCTAATCATGCTTCTGACTATATCCATTAAGGTACGGTTACGTCTTTCAACAACTCCATTTTGTTGAAAAGTATTTAGCATTGTATACTGAGCTTCAATCCCATATTCTTGCAGAAACAAGGCAAATGGACTAGGATTCTTACCTATTTTAGTATATCTGCCACAAAAATCTTATCCCTTATCAGATCTCATACATGTAATTACTTTCTCAATCTTCAACTCAACTGCTGCCTTAAATGTCTTGAAAGCATTTAATGACTCAGATTTCTCAAGTAATATATCAATCCACCTATATCTGGAATGATCATCTATGAATGTGATAAAGTCCTTAAATCCACTCAAAGCTACTGATGTAAGAGGTTCGCATATATCTATATGGATTAAGTATAAAAAGTTCTTAGACCTATTTGCCCTTTTAGTCCTAGCCCTAGCGGGAAGTTTTCTACACATATCTCTAAGTCAAAGAAATCCAACTCCCCTAATATGTCCTGTTTGAACATCCTCTCTAATTTCTCTCTAGATTTATGGCCCAAACGTCAATGCCACAACATAGAGGAACTTTCACAAAATCTTCGATGTTTATGCCCTATTGCAACATTAATTGGCACACTATGGGACAAATTTGGACAAGTGTTAATATTTAAGCAATATAAATCATTCAATAAAGAAGCAGATCCAACCATAATTGAATTAAAAAAATATATCAATCTTTCCATTTCCTTGCCATAATGAATAGCCATTTCTGCCCAATACAAAACTAGAAATCAAATTCCTCCTAGAAGATGGTACATAAACAACGTCATTTAACCTCAAACAATGTATGGATTCTAAATTTAAAGAAATAGTTCCTATGTTATCAACTGCTGTTGAACTTCCTTTTACTCTAAGAATGGTCCTTTCTTTCTCACTTGGCATTCTTTTGTTGATGAGCCCTTGCAAGAAATTTGTCACATGAACAGTCCCACCAGAATCCATCACAAAGAATTAAGAGAAGTTTCAAAATTGTTGGACTCAAAACATAATAGAGCTAAAGAATATCAGACCTAAAAGGGCAATTTCAGAATAGGTACATTCTCACTCATGCTTATTCTACAATTTGAAGCAATCTTATATCTTGTGTCCAAGCCTCTTATAGTAGTGGCAATCAGCCTTGAATGACTTCTTCTTTTGACCCTTATGATGTTTTTCATTCTTCTTAGATCTAAAAGATCTCTTCCCATTAGCTCTACTATCTTGCTTCTTACCTTTCTGCTTCTCATTATCACCCTTACTACTTGAATCTTGAGAAATATAATTAATGTTGTAAGTGTGAAAGCTAGCTTTCTTCAATGACTCTTCATCTTGAGTTACTATGGAAATCATCTGGTCAATGTTCCATTCAGCTTTTTGAGAATTATAAGTGGTCCTAAGGACCCCATATTCAGCTGGGAGAGACTGTAACACTCTGTAGACCAAGTAACTCTCCCTTAAATCTACATTATATGACTTTAGCTTATTGTAATAGTTAATATGCTTCATCATATACTCTCACACACCATAGACTCCATCATAGTATGTATTTTCCAGCAGTGAAAGAAAATATGTTTTCTAAGTCTTTTCAAATTTCTTGAATTTTTCACCAACAACCTTTAGATATTCCATGGTAGTGTCATTATGAGGAATACTTTGCTAGATGGTTTTATCAATGGTGAATTTTATGACTATAGTCAAATTCTATTTGATTCATGCCACCTGTTGTAGTAAGTTCTATCAGTAGCACTTGACTCAGTTTTGGGCTTTATTGGTCTTGAGACTCTTAGACCAAATCCTCTTTAGTGATTGTCAAATACATGTTTAGGGACTCACTCTAGTCGTCATAGTTTGTCTCATTAAGAATTTTCACTGAAGACAGTTGCTAAAATGCAGAAACTGATGAAAGCCAAAAAATAGGAAACATTAATTATGTCAAAGTAACATAATTATGAAACAAAGTTTCCTTCATAAACTTAGTTCATGCAACTATATATAAATTTGTTTGTTGCAATCTTGCCTAAGAGTTCTAGATCATAATAAATCATAGAAAACTCATTCATATCAATTTGGATTTAACTCATGATGAGAATTACACAAAATGCATTCACATTTTTCATATCGATAAGATGCAAAAAACTATGAAAACATTGATTAGAAATTCCATTAACAAGTCATAAATAAGTGTAATTCACAATATTATATTAGCAATGTCATACCGATAGGGCATATTCATTGTTAATATAAATAAAACTCTTCGGACCTTATATGGTGATGGATTTTACTTGGTGTCAAAATACTAATTGAATTTTATTATTCATAGATTAACTTATAATAGGAGTTAAATTTAAATTATTATGTAAAATAAATTCATTTAATTTTTTTAGACATCATCAAGGAGAATGAACTCAATATACTGTTCCTTACTATGTCTAGTCACTATAAAAAATTTCTCAGGTCAAAATACCTCAATTACATACTGTTTTGATGTCTTAAATCTTCAAGAAATTTCAAAACTCATATTTTCATAGTATAAAAAATTCTAAAAAAATCCCCAAAAATAGAATAGGATGCGTGGAGCAAAATTAGGGAGGTTTGGGTTTCAGGTGACCAGAGTGTGAGGTACACGTGCCTATGATGCCATTTGCCCATGCGCACCATTTTTAACCTTTAGCAAGTTGATTTGACCTGCCAGATGACCCCAGTTCATATCCAGAAATTGACCAGTTAAAATACAACGTTTCAGGGGACAAAATTGGTGGCATTTTACTCATTTTTTGACGATTTACATTGCCCTTGATCAATTTTGAGTAAAACACATCCTATGGTGATTATTTTGGTTTGAAAACTAGGGTTTGTTCTGACTTACGAACACTGGTGATCTTGATCGAGTTTTGGTCGATGTTTTACATCATTCTACCTGAAATCATGAGTCTAATAAAACCTTTATCCTAGTTTGGATCAAAAGCATATGATTTTAGAGTATTTGTGGCATGAAGAAATTTCTACTTATACTGTTAATGATGGCCCATTATAGAGACTTTAACACACAAATCATGAAAATTCGAAAAAAAAAAAAAAAAAAAGCATTGATCCATATATTTGATTGAAAATTTTCGTCTGTTACTTTTAACCTGTAAAGTTTGTAAATTGCCTTCATCTTTAGAAATCTTGCTACAGAGTATGAAAGAAGGAAAACAATGTCAAAAGCAAACTTTCTTCTCAACCAACCAATATAAAGATTATCTTAAATACATGAATTAATGGGTCGTCTTCGGGGCAGGTACTGAAACATTCTATAATGAGTCATCAGTAATAGAAAACATTCTCTAAGAAATTGTAGTACATCTAGTTAATATAAAAGGAAAAAAAATTAATATATTTCTTTATATGTTTGTTACTTTTTTTAATTAATATATGATAACTATATATTTTTTTAATAATATTACAACATCTGTATAATTTTTATGATTAACTGTTTAATTTTTAAATTAAGCTATATATTTTTTTATATTACTCATGGTTTATTATACATTTGTTGTATGTTTATTAAAAAAACTTGAGTCTAATTCTCTCTCTCTCTTTCTATATATATATATATATATATATATATATATATATATATATATATATATATATATATATATATATATGTAGGCAACTTTTATTGCTTGAATTATTGACTTTGATGAAATTGTATTAATTTTATTTACAATAGTTAATCGAAAAGTTCTCTAAGAAATTCTAGTACATTTAGTTAAGACAAAAGGGAAAAAATTATATAAAATTTTTTATATTTTTTTACATTTTTAATTAAAATATAATAAGAATATGATTTTTTAATAATATCACGATATTTGTATAATTTTCATATATAATTGTATAATTTTTTAATTAAATTATATATCTTTTTATATTACTGGTGGTTAATTATAAATTTTTGTATGTTTATTAAAAAAATTGAGTCTGATTTTATATACATACATATATATATATATATATATATATATATATATATATATATATCACCAACTTTTATTGCTTATATTACTGACTTTGATGAAATTTTTATTAATTTTTTTACAGTAGTACATTATAAAATTTCTCTACCGTATTTTCGTTCCATTTAGAAAGGAAGAGAGGTATGCGGAAAACCATAGACAATTAGCACTACCTGTAGAAAAATATAATATTTTTAGATGGACATGTGCAAAATTAAAATAAATCAATTGCAATATTATCTCCAATATGTTGGGAAAAGCTTGTTTTGACGTCACTTCTATAATTTTCTATCATGTGGGAAAAATAAAAAAGTGCCTCCAAATTTCCATTGGCATCTATCTGTCAAGTAAGCATTACGTAGTTTTTTGTTATATATAATATTTATGGATTCAAATATTAATTATTATATTTTAAAATCTCAATGTCATAATTTTGTTAAATTTTATTTTTAAATTAATTTGGCTCTAATTAAATTCGATATCTAATTCTTTAATTTTAAAGAAGATTATGATATGGCTGAACCAAAATCCATTAATATTTTAGTAAAAATTTTGATAGTATGTATTCAAACACTGAACATCATTTTTTAATAAAAATAGCGTAAATAAGATGACTTTAAAATCTGATATTTTTCTTTTCTTCCGAAGTGCCGGCCTATCTCTTGGCTTAAAATAATTCGAGTAAACTACATTTTTTTAATAATATGTTTAAATTATGATTTATTTTATTAACTATTATGTAACACATTTAAAAAAAAAAACAACAACACGTAACGATACGTGTTAAAATATGTTGACTAAATACAAATTTAATTTTACATTTTACCCTGACATATTTTAGACTATGCAATGAATTCAAAATTCTCTGTTTTTTGGATTTATCTATTTATCCTTTACTTTTCTTTAATCTTTTTAATCACTCAAAAAAATTAAATTGTAAATTTATTAACTTGCTCATGTACTAATTTTATTTTTTAACAATCCCAAATCTTTGATTCCATTCTAAATTTTAATTTACGATCTGATAGTTTTGAAGTAATTAAGAAAATAATGTAGGAATAGGTTTAGATTCGAAAGTGCTTTGGATTCATACACAATATCTAAGAAAAATTAGGGTTAACAATTATCTTTTAATAAGTTATAAATTTAAATAAAAATTGACATTATTGTTAAAAGTACTGTAATTATATTTTAGTTTCAAGAGAATTTGTTTTTATTTCATAATACTCTGTAGTTTAAATATTTTTCAGCTTGTGAGAGCCCTTCAATCATTTCTTAGCAAAAAAAATGTCACTCAAATTATTATCTCAGTATATTTGTGCATAATATTTTGCATCATTGCACTTGAATAAAGATCAAACTAACAATTTAGTTCTTAAATTGTTTGGATTAGTTTAATCTTGAAAACTAGTAGATAATATACGGCACATGAATTGAAACTAATGTCTAAAATATGATTTTTTTTATAATCAATTCATGTATCTATTAACTTTTAATATTAAAATTAAGTGTTTAATAATCTTTAAAAAATTATTCCTCTATTTTAATCTTTGAGTGATGTCATGATGACCACAAAGATACGTGCTTTATTTTTGTTTTTTTGTTTTTCCATATCTATTATTATTATTATTCTCTGGCATTTTCTTTCCATCTTCCACACACAGAACAAAATGAGTTTCTTCTCTTCATATTTGGTAGTTGGTCTAATCAAGAACATCAACGTGTCCACGCTCTTGTTTATTTGATTTGACACACATGAACGTGAGCTTCCTGCTCGCTGGGAACTTTCATAAGAGAGTATTCGAAGTTAATAATCAAGAAAAATATAATTTTATTTCTCACGATCAATTTAATTCTTTAAAAAAGAAAAGTATCAAAATAATTTTTAAAAGATAAAACTTGTTATAGAATTTGAAATGATAATTTTGTAGGACAGGGAGTGTTTTCTTGTCTCTTATTCTCATAATTAATTATATTTTTATTTTCATCATCATCTTTATTTCCAACTTGTAAGGAAATTTTTTTCCTATTTCATTTTTTGGAAGAATGTGGATTCCTTTAGATTCTCAGAAGAACTTTGAATTTTCTTATAGAAATTAAAAAAATAAATAATATATATAATTTGGATTTAAAGTTCAAACTCCTTATTTATATAATTTAACAAACTCTAATTAAGTTTATAAAAATTATAAATATTCAAATAATAAGTTTTACAACAAGTTTTATAAGTTACAATAAATAATTTTTAATAATGTAAGTTAATTATAAAAAAAATTTAACACAAAAATAATTAAATTTAAAATAAAACTATTTGAATAATTCTAATTTCTATGTTTATATTTAATCCTAATTTACAAATAATTAATATTATTTTTCCTAATATACACTTCATATTCTTTATTACAATGTGATCGCAGCTATGAGATATTGTAAAAGTAATCTTATTACGTCATCCAAGTTTTAAAGAAGTAGAAGACTAATATGTAATTAGTCGAATTATTTTTTAAGTTAAATTAAATTTTTAAATTTTAATTATTATAATTATAAATAAGGATTGAAATACAAAAAATACAAAAATTAGTGTATATATATATATATATATATATTTAAAAAACATTTTGATAGAATTGATGGGGGCAAAGACTCACGAAACAAGAGTTTGATCCCTGTTTTCATCCCTAAACTTTCTTCCAGGAGAGTTTTCCCCTCACCCCATCCTTACAAGAAAAAAAATTGCTCAAATTCAAGTTTCCAATTGGGACAATTCCCTTAGGAATCCCAAGATTTGAGACATATTGCCATCCTATACAAAATATTGGTTTCCAAAGAAATCAAATTAGTTCAATATTTTTTTTTTTTTAGAACTATTTTAATACTTTTCATTTTATAAGAACCAAATTGGTATTTTAACTAAAAATGAGAGACTAAAATTATATATTCTCATTAATAATCATATTTATTTTGACATGTTATATATTAATTGATAATTACCTTAGTTATTTTTTTCTTCCATGAAATGTTTATCTAAGAATCTTTCAACCAGATTACTCCTCATTAATTCTCCCACAAATACATTACAAAAATTGTTCTAATAAGTCCTTAGAAAGTAGAACAAAACTATGGAGGTTTTAACAAGAAATACATTACAAATCCATCAAGTTGCTTCATATATATGTCTTCATACAAATTTCCATTCAGAAATGTAGTTTTAACATCCATATAGTGAAGTTTAAGCTCAAATTGTGCAACAAAAGCCATGACTACCCAGAAAGCATCCTTAGTAGATATAGAAAAGAATGTCTCAATATAATCAATGCTCTCTTTCTAATTATACCCTTTAGCTACGAGTTTGATTTTATACCTTTCAATTTCACCATCTGACTTTCTCTTAGTCTAAATGACCTACTTGTAACCAATTGGTTTATGCTCGTTTAGCAGTTCAATAAGTACCCAAACATCATTATAATGCATGGAGACAATCTCTTCATTCATAGCATTTAACCACTCAGAAGAATGAGACCCTATTATTGCCTCTTTAAAAGAGACAGAGTTAGTTCCATCAACCACATTAGATTCAAATTCTAGTAAGTAGACTATATAATTATCTGGAATGGTAGGCCTGTGAACTCTTTAAGACTGTCTCAATTAATTAGTAGCCACTTGCAAATCTTCTGCATGTTGCTCAATGTCAAAATCTATTGGATTTTCCCTAGTAGCATAATTTAGATTAACATGACCAGGGAATGACTGTGAAGATAAAACAAGCAAAGGTAACATAGTATCTTTTATATGCAGATTAATTATCCTGGGTACATTACTCTCACTATCCAAGTCATTTTCAAAATAAAATTTCCTATTTAACATAATGACTCTGGTAGTGTGAGTAGGACAATAAAACCTGTTCCCTTTCGATCCAGTGCAATATCCAATAAAGAATCCATTTATGGCTATAGGATTGAGTTTTTTGAGTTGGGGATTATACGGTCTTACTTCAGCTTTACATCCCCACACTTGAAAATGCCTCAAATTGGGCTTTTTACAAGAAAACAATTCATACGACGTCCTTGTAACTAATTTACTAGGAACTTGATTCAAAATATAGACTGCAGTCTTTAATGGATCACCCCACATAAATTTTGACAAGGAATAATGGCTGATCATGCTTCTAACTATATCTGTTAAGGCACGGCTACATCTTTCAACAACTCCATTTTGTTGAAGAGTGCTTGGCAATGTATACTAAGCTTCAATCCCATATTCTTGCATAAATAAGGCAAATGGAATAGGATTCTTACCTGTTTCAGTTTATCTGCCACAAAACTCTCTTCCCTTATTAGATCTCATACATTTAATTGTTTTCCCAATCTTCAACTTAACTGTTATTTTAAATGTCTTGAAAGCATTTAATGACTTAGATTTCTTATGTAATAAATCAATCCACTTATACTTGGAATGATCATCTATTAAGGTGATAAAGTACTTAAATTCACCCACAACTACTGATGTAATAGGTCCACATATATCTGTATGGATTAAGTATAAAATGTTCTCAAGCCTATTTGCCCTTTTAGTCCTAGCCCTCGTGGGAAGTTTCCCACACATGTCTCCAAGTCCGAGAAATCCAACTCCCCTAATATGTCCTGTTTGACCATCATCTCTATTTTCTTTCTAGATATATGGCCCAAACGTCAATGCCACAACATAGAAGAACTTTCACAAACTCTTCGACGTTTATACCCTATTGCAACATTAATAAGCACACTATGGGACAAATTTGGACAAGTGTTAATATTTAAGCACTATAAATCATTCTATAAAGAAGCAAATCTAACCATGATTGAATTAAAGAAAATATCAATCTTTTCATTTCCTTGCTAGAATGAATAGCCATTTCTGCCCAATACAAAACTAGAAATCAAATTCCTCCTAAAAGAGGGTACATAAACAACTTCATTTAGCATCAAACAATGTCTGGATTCTAAATTTAAAGAAATAGTTCCTATGTTATCAACTGCTGCTAAACTTTCTTTTACCTCAAGAATGGTCCTTTCTTTCTCACTTGACATTCTCCTGTTGATGAGCTCTTGCAAGGAATTTGTCACATGAATAGTCACACCAGAATCTAACCATAAAGAATCAAGAGAATTTTCATAATTTTTAGACTTAAAACATACTAGAGCTAAGGGATATCAGACCTAAAAGGGCAATTTCAGAAGAGGTACATTCTCGCTCGTGCTTATTCTACAATTTGAAGCAATCTTATATCTTATGTCCAAGCTTCTTGCAGTAGTGGTGTGAACACCCCACCCCCAACTATACAATTAATTCACCAATCAGTTAATAATTAAGCAAATGGAGAAGTTAAAAATAACTAAGACTCAAGTGACATTCACAAGTAGAAACAATTTGAAATTGAAGATAAATAACAATGGGATTTTAAGACAAGTAAAATAAAAACCTAAAAATATGACAATTAAAAATAATAAATCAAATTAAAAATCATAAATATTTTTATGATAAAATTGGAGAAATTAAAGATAAAGTATAAAGAATGAAATGATCTTTAAAAAGAAAAAAAGAAAAAAAAACCAAAAAAAAAAAAGAGGAAGACTGAAGAATGAGAGTTAATGCATACTTGAGGAGAAGAGACAAAAGGGAAAGGCAGAGTCTAGCACATTATCACTCTGTAGAAAATATGCTACTCCCCACCCTGTAAGCCCAGAGAAAAAAAGAAACACCAAAATGGCAAGGTGTTAGCTTCTTAATACTCCCATCTACTACGCCTAAAGGTAGGATAGCAGCTAAGAGGATTAGTCAAACGTCTTCTGCTCCTTGCATGCAGAACTTACACCGAAAAGGAGAAAGGACCACGCTGAGCCACAATGTGTAGGGTAGAGAGTTAGGAATTAACATGCCACATGGAAAAGACCAAAGGATAAAGAGTGTGCCATTTTTTTTATAAGAGGAGGAAAACCGAGACCAACCAGAAGAAGAGAAAACTAGGTAGAAAGTGAGGAGAGGGTGCACCGAGGAGAAAGAAAAAGAGTTTGAGCTAAAGTCACAAGGAACAAGTCCAAGAACAAGAGGAGAAAGGACAAAGGTCGAACAACTACCACCAGAAACGAGGTATTTCATTCTCCATTTTGGTTATTTTTTAGCTTCGTGTTATATTCCACATGGCTCTTCTTTGCAACGGTGCCATACCTTGAGTGCCTAATCCTATTAGCTTTGAGTGGGAGTGAGTAACCAAGGGAGATGAGGTGAGATCAAAGAAGTACAAGGGCCTTGATTGAATGAAGTAAAAGAAAAATAAAAGGGAAAGAGGATAGTCTCTGGAACCCCTTATTTCCATAGCCAAGAAGCAGAATGGTGAACAGTAGCTGGGATAAAGAAAATAGGGAGGTGAGCTGGGAAAGAACCAACCAAGAATGCATTGAGGTGAGGAATTGACGACTCATATGAAGGGGTTTGGTGCCAATAAAAGAGTTTTATCACTTAAAGGGGTAAGTGAGTTTCAAAAGATGTCTTTTGCCCCTGCCTTGAGGTGAGAAGCACAGACAGCTGAAGGAGTACTATGAAGAGTAGAAAGGTGTCATGAAGCCTGATCAAGTCGAGATGCTACTGTGGAAAAACAACCAGAAATTGTGGAGAGTTCACGAAGCTGGCAGCCGTGAGTGGATAACATTAGGTCCGCCATGCACGCCACCACCAACTTCTCTGCACCTACAATGTGGAATGAGTAAGGCAGCGACCTCCATGCATGCCCACCTTGATGAAGACCATGTAATCCCTCCTCCTGCCACTCTCTTCGACTTGGTCATGCTCAAGCTAAAGTCTTTTCATAATGCTTTCCTAGCTGAGTTTGTCACTGCCTTTCTCTTCCTTTACGTTACCATCATCCTCACCATCAGCCACGATAACCAAGCCAGCTCACGTGATAGCATCAGTACTCTCGGTATCACTTGGGAGCTGCGATAACATGGTTTTCATCCTCGTCTACTACACTATCGGCCCCTCCGATGACTACATGGCGCCTGGTGTTTTCCTGGCGCAGAAGGTATCCTTGATTCACGCTGCAGCTTACAGCACAATGCTGTTACTGGCACTAACTCAGCTGGGGCAGTTGAGGCAGTAACTCTCAAGACAGTGGGATTATTTTGAGGCGCCCTCACCCTGGGTCCCCTATGGTCTGAGAACTTTAGGCTATTATAAAAAAGGGAAATGGGGATATAAGCTTAGAGAAATGGGGAACAAACCCAACGTGTTGGAGGAATATATGGTGATAGACACCAATGTCTCAGGTTAGTTCTGCGAGCTCGGGAAAGACGTAGGCATGGGAGTAGTTGGCGTTAAGATAGGTCACTCTAGGTGGGGAAAGTGAGATGAAGTGTGTGGGTATAATACAAGCATGACGGAAAGGGCTTGATGCATACCTAGTTAACTGCATGGCAAAAATGTAAGGGGGTTTCCTGTTCTTTTTTTGTTTTTTTTGTTTTTACCTGTTTGTTTACTTACTTATTTATTTTGTCTATTTTATTTACTTGCCTGTTTGTTTTACCTTATCTTACTTCTTGTTTCTTTTATTATTTATTTTATTATGCATTTTATTTTATATATATATATATATATGTTTGTATATATATGCACCAAAGAGATATGGCCATATATGAAAGGTAATTGCATGGATTTCTTGGGAGATGTGCATAGCAGGCTGTAAGGGAGTGTCTCCTATGTTTCATATTTTTGGACATTTTTATTTTATTTTATTCAGTTATTTATGTGTTTATTTATTTATTTGTTTGCATATTCTACTTTATCTTATATTATTGTTTAGTGTATTCTTTTCACTATTATTATCACCATGATTATCCATATTATTATTTTGTTCTAATTTTCAACAATGCCACGTGGAAATATTAATTTTCTCAAGCTTTTGTAAATAATTTAGTAAAAGTCGCGCGGGACTAATAGTCCCCTCCGACATTAAAATTTAATATTCATTGTCAAAAATGTGAAAATAAATAATTTAATTAGATATTTTCTATTATTTACGAAATTATCGTATGAGAATAATGTTCTCCTCAAGTGTTTAAGATTATATGAGATTTTAATCTCCTTAGATCCCTAAAGTTGTTACATATTTGTTTTAAAAATAATAATAATGCGTAAATAAATAATTTAATTAAATATTTTCTATTATTTACGAAATTATTGTGTGAGGATATTGTTCTCCTCGAGTGTTTGGAATTATGTGAGATTTTAATCTCCTTAGATCCCTAAAGTTGATACATATTTGTTTTAAAAATAATAATAATGCGTAAATAAATAATTTAATTAAATATTTTTTATTATTTACGAAATCATAGCGTGTATTTTCCAGCAGTGAAAGATAATACGTTTTCTGAGACTTTTCAAACTTCTTGAACTTTTCACCAACAACCTTCAGATATTCCATGGTAATATCATTCTGAGGAATACTTTGCTAGATGGTCTTATCAATGGTGAATTTTATGACTATCAGTCAAATTCTATTTGATTCATGCCACCTGTTGTAGTAAGTTCTGTCAGTAGCACTTGACTTAACTTTGGGCTCTATTGGTCTTGAGACTCTCAGAGCCAAATCCTCTTTAGTGATTGTCAAATACATGTCCAGGGACTCACTCTAGTCGTCATAATTTGTTTGATTAAGAATTTTCACTGAAGATAGTTGCTAGAATACAGAAACTGATAAAAGCCAAAAAATAGGAAACATTAATTATGTCAAAGTAACATAATTATGAAACAAAGTTTCCTTCATAAACTCAATTCATGCAACTATATACAAATTTGTTTGTTGCAATCTCTCCTAAGGGTTCCAAATCATAATAAATCATAGAAAACTCGTTCATATCAATTTGGATTTAACTCGTAATGAGAATTACACAAAATGCATTCACAGTTTCCATATCGATAGAATACAAGAAACTATGAAAACATTGATTAGAAATGTTGCTAACAAGTCATAAATAAGTGTAATTCACAATATTATATTAGTAATGTCACACCGATAGAGTATGTCCATTGTTAATATAAATAAAACTCTCTGGACCTAATATGGTGGCAGATTTTACTTGGTGTCAAAATACTAATTGAATTTTATTATTCATAGATTAATTTCACAACTTATAATAGGAGTTAAAATTAAATTATTATGTAAAATAAATTCATTTAATTTATTTAGACATCATCAAGGAGAGTGAACTCAGTATACTATTCCTTACTATGTCTAGTCACTATAAAAAATTTCTCATGTCAAAACACCTCAGTTACATACTGTTTTAAGGCCTTAAATCTTTAAAAAATTTCAAAACTTATATTTCCAGGGTTTAAAAAATTCAAAGAAAATCCCCAAAAATAGAATAGGATGTGTGGAGCAAAACTGTGGAGGTTTAGGTTTCAGGTGATCAGCACATGAGGCACATGCGCCTATGATGCCATTTGCCCACATGCACCATCTTTAACCTCTGACAAGTTGATTTAGCTCGCCAGATGACCCCAGTTTGTATCCAAAAATTGACCAGTTAAAATACAACGTTTCAAGGGACAAAATTTGTGGCATTTTACTCATTTTTTGATGATCTACAATAGCCTTTGATCAATTTTGAGTAAAACGCATCCTATGGTGATTATTTTTTGTTCAACAATTAGGGTCTGTTCTGACTCTTGAACACTAGTGATCTTGATCGAGTTTTAGTCGAAGTTTTACATCATTCTACCCGAAATCATGAGTCTAATAATGCCCTTATTCTAGTTTCAATCAAAAGCATATGATTTTAGAGTATTTGTGGCATGAAGAAATTTCTACTTTTACTGTTAATGACAGCCCATTATAGAGACCTTAACACATAAATCATGAAAATTTGAAAAAATTCAAAAAAAAAAAAAGCATTGATCCATATATTTGATTGAAAATTTTCATCTGTTACTTTTAACCTGTAAAGTTTGTAAATTGCCTCCGTCTTTAGAAATCTTGCTACAGAGTATGAAAGAAGGAAAAAATGTCAAAAGCAAACTTTCTTCTCAACCAACTAATATAAAGATTGTCATTACATACAGGAATTAATGGGTCATCTTCGGGGCAGGTAGTGAAACATTCTATGACGAGTCATCAGTAATGGAAAACATTCTCTAAGAAATTATAGTACATCTAGTTAATATAAAAGGAAAAAAAATTATATATTTCTTTATATGTTTGTTACTTTTTTTAATTAATATATGATAACTGTATAATTTTTTTAATAATATTACAACATCTGCATAATTCTTATGAATAACTTTTTAATTTTTAAATTAAGCTATATATATTTTTATATTACTTGTGGTTTATTATACATTTGTTGTATGTTTATTCAAAAAACTTGAGTCCAATTCTCTCTCTCTCTCTCTCTCTCTCTCTCTCTCTCTTTCTATATATATATATATATATATATATATACAACTTTTATTGCTTGAATTTATGACTCTGATGAAATTGTATTAATTTTATTTACAATAGTTAATCGAAAAGTTCTCTAAGAAATTCTAGTACATTTAGTTGAGACAAAAGGGAAAAAAATTATATAAAACTTTTTATATTTTTTTACATTTTAAAATTAAAATATAATAAGTATATGATTTTTTAATAATATCACGATATATGTATAATTTTCATATATAATTGTATAATTTTTTAATTAAATTATATATCTTTTTATATTACTGGTGGTTAATTATAATTTTTTGTATGTTTATTAAAAAAACTTGAGTCTGATTTTATATACATATATATATATATATATATATATATATATATATATATATATATATATATATATATTTCACCAACTTTTATTGCTTGAATTACTGACTTTGATGAAATTTTTATTAATTTTTTTACGGTAGTACATTATAAAATTTCTCGACCGTATTTTCATTCTATTTAGAAAGGAAGAGAGGTATGTGGAAATCCATAGACACTTAGCACTACCTGTAGAAAAATACAATATTTTTAGGTGGACATGTGCAAAATTAAAATAAATCAATTGCAATATTATCTCCAATATGTTGGGAAAAGCTTGTTTTGACGTCACTTCTATAATTTTCTATCATGTGGGAAAAATAAAAAAGTGCCTCCAAATTTCCATTGGCATCTATCTGTCAAGTAAGCATTACGTAGTTTTTTTTTTATATAACAATATTTATGAATTAAAATATTAATTATTATATTTTAAAATCTCAATGTCATAATTTTGTTAAATTTTATTTTTAAATTAATTTGGCTCTAATTAAATTCGATATCTAATTCTTTAATTTTAAAGAAGATTATAATATGGCTGAACCAAAATCCATTAATATTTTACTAAAAATTTTGATAGTATGCAATCAAACACTGAACATCATTTTTTAATAAAAATAGCGTAAATAAGATGACTTCAAAATCTGATATTTTTCTTTTCTTCCAAAATGCCGGCCTTTCTCTTGGCTTAAAATAATTCGAGTAAACTACATTTTTTTAATAATATGTTCAAATTATGATTTTTTTTATAACTATTATGTAACACATTTTAAAAAAAAAAAACAACAACACGTAACCATACGTATTAAAATATGTTGACTAAATACAAATTTAATTTTACATTTTACCTTGACATATTTTAGACTATGCAATGAATTCAAAATTCTCTGTTTTTGGATTTATCTATTTATCCTTTACTTTTCTTTAATCCTTTTAATAACTCAAAAAAATTAAATTGTAAATTTATTAACTTGCTCATGTACTAATTTTATTTTTTAACAATCCCAAATCTTTGATTCCATTCTAAATTTTAATTTACAATCTGATAGTTTTGAAGTAATTAAGGAAATAAAGTAGGAGTAGGTTTAGATTCGAAAGTGCTTTGGATTCATACACAATATCTAAGAAAAATTAGGGTTAACAATTATCTTTTAATAAGTTATAAATTTAAATAAAAATTGATATTATTCTTAAAAGTACTTCAATTATATTTTAGTTCCAAGGGAATTTGTTTTTATTTCATAATACTCTGTAGTTTAAATATTTTTCAGCTTGTAAGAGCCCTTCAATCATTTCTTAGCAAAAAAAATGTCACTCAAATTATTATCTCAGTATATTTGTGCATAATTTTTTGCATCATTGCACTTGAATAAAGATCAAACTAACAATTTAGTTCTTAAATTGTTTGGTTTAGTTTAATCTTGAAAACTAGTAGATAATATACGGCACATGAATTGAAACTAATGTCTAAAGTATGATTTATTTTTTTTTATGATCAATTCGTGTGTTTATTAACTTTTAATATTAAAATTAAGTGTTTAATAATCTTTAAAAAATTATTCCTCTATTTTAATCTTTGAGTGATGTCATGATGACCACAAAGATACGTGCTTTATTATTATTATTATTTTTCATATCTATTATTATTATTATTCTCTGGCATTTTCTTTCCATCTTCCACACACAGAACAAAATGAGTTTCTTCTCTTTGTATTTGGTAGTTGGTCTAATCAAGAACATCAACGTGTCTACGATCTTATTTATTTGATTTGACACACATGAACGTGAGCTTCCTACTTGCTGGGAACTTTCATAAGAGATAGTATTCGAAGTTAATAATCGAGAAAAATATAATTTTATTTCTCACAATTAATTTAATTATTTCAAAAAAAAAGTATCAAAATAATTTTTAAAACATAAAACTCGTTATAGAATTAGAAATAATAATTTTGCAGAGGCAGGAAATGTTTTCTTGCCCGTCATTCTCATAATCAATTATATTTTTATTCTTATCATCATCTCTATTTTTAACTTGGAAGGAAATTCTTTTATTATTTCATTTTTTGCAAGAATACGAATTCCTTTATATTCTCGTAAAAACTTTGAATTTTTTTATAAAATTTAAAAAAATAAATAATATATATAATTTAGATTTAAAGTTTAAACCCTTTATTTATATTATCTAACAAACTCTAATTAAATTTATAAAAATTACAAATATTCAAATAACAAGTTTTATAAATAACAATAAATAATTTTTAATATGGTAAGTTAATTATAAAAAAATATTAAAAAACATATTAAAATAAAACTTTTTGAATAATTCTAATTTCTATGTTTATATTTAATCCTAATTTACAAATAATTAATATTATTTTTCTAATATTCACTTTATATTTTTTTTTATTATAATGTGATCACAACTATAACACATTTTAAAAGTAATCCTATTACATCATCTAAGTCTCACAAAAGTAAAAGACTAATATATAATTAGTAGAATTATTTTTTAAGTTAAATTAAATTTTTAAATTTTAATTATTATAATTATAAATAAGGATTGAAATACAAAAAATGCAAAAATTAGTATATATATATATATATATATATATATATATATATATATATATTTAAATAGAATTGATGAGGACAAAGACCCACGAAATGGGAGTTTGGGAGTTTTATCTCTATTTCCATTTCCAAACTTCCTTGTAGAGAGTTTTTCTCTCACCCCCATCCCAAGGGGAAAACTTCTTCAAATGCAAGTCCCCAAATGGAACAATTCTAAACAAATCCCAAGATTTGAGACATATTGCCATTACTATACAAAATATTGGTTTTCAAAGAAATCAAATTAGTTCAATATTTTTTATTGAAAACTATTTTAATACTTTTCATTTTAAAAAAACCAAATTGATACTTTAACAAAAAATGAGAAACTAAAATTATATATTCTCATTAATAATCATATTTATTTTGACATGTTATATATTAATTGATAATTACCTTAGTTATTTTTCTTCCATGAAATGTTTATCTAAGAATCTTTCAACCAGATTACTCCTCATTAATTCTCCCACAAATACATTACAACACCTACTTTCCCCAAATTTCGAAGTAATAAACAATTAATTCGATATTTTCTCATATAAAAGTCCAGTATTAAAATGGATGACTGAAAAATGAAGCTTGATAATTTAATGAAGCATTATGACTTTATAACACAAATATCTGATCGTGTAACACTTCTTAAAAGGACATAGCTAAAGAAAATTGGAATATTGCATTGCAAGTACCAAACACGTATCAAATACCATCTATACTTCATCATTGAAGTATTTGCACTTCACAGGACATAAGAGGCTTGTATATATGATCAATCTCACATTTACTTTTCCCTTTCAAATGGGAAAAACATAATTTTGTAACTCGTGGACTCTGAAGATCAACATGTCTGCATGAAGAGTAAAATGGTTGGTGGAAACACTAAATGCACATAAGCTACAACAATTTTCCAGCAGAAATCATTCGCTTTCACTTTGAATGGTAAAATGATATTGCATCAAGCTTTGCTTTAAGGAAAGCTTCAACCAAATCAACCGGGTCAAGACCTGCGAATTTATATCGTGGCAGCAAGTTCATCATCTATACTCTTGGAAGTTTACATGACCAGTTGCTTCTGCATGCTCCACTGCCTCCTGAAGATATTCACAATAGAAACTAGTACTCAGAATTGAAGGACAAACACAGATTTGGGTATGCAAAAAGAACCAGAAAAGTACTAACTAGGTGTCCTACTTTTACACTTTGTGATTATCTAGTTTCTCACAAATTACTCATATCAAATCAGTCCATCACAATTCTTATTTTATATAGAACTAATCTCTCTTATATCTTGCCAATTTATTAATGAGAAATTAATAAGAGACAATTATGCACAAAATAAGAATTGTATGATTAATAAGCAAAGCATCAGGTCATGTACTGACCTTCTGACCAACTACTCCGATTTGGCATACCCCACAACGTAGAGTGAAGTTGGCGGTATCAGTGTAGCTCCGTTTCCTGAGAATTTGCAGGTGTAAAAATAAACCTCATAGATATGCATGGGCACAAACAAAAATTACAAGGAGTGATTTTTAGGCAAACATGGATTATAAAAGATAGGAGAACCACTGAATTATGAATAACGTGTAAATATGTTCAGAGTGGGTTTTATTGAAAAGTGTGCCTAGCATGCTTATTTATCAAATTCATGATTGGCTTGCTCAATCATATTTTGTAGACAGGCTCAATTACATGAATAATAGAAGCAGAAGTCATTCTGATAAGATACTGAACGGACAACAAACATTTCTGACACACTTATATGTGAGAAAACAAGCATTAGCTAAGAACTTTTGAAATGCATATAATAAATTTGCACATACACAATTAGGGAGTTGTTTGGACAGTTTGGTATACTGTTATCTTTATTCCTAATATCTTGAATAGCATACTAAAATGACACTGCGATATAAGATGTCATAATACTTGAGATTCTTGTATTTAGTATGACAATTGAAACTATCATAGAAAGAGTATAATTAATAATTTATAGAAATCCAGAACAAAAAAGCCACGTTGATTTATATAATTCAATTATCTGAACATGCTAATCTCCACATCTTTCCACATATTCAAGCTTCCTTAAACGTGAAGTCTCAATAAGAATTGAAGACTCACCTCTGTTGGTCCCTAACAAGATTAAGAGCAAGCTTCTCAACATGTCCAATGCTTCTGTCTTTCTGTATAGCAAATATGGTCTGATCAAACTCCTCAGGGGCACCCTCAAAGGGAGACATCTGACCCATACAAAACATAATCATCAGAAACCATAGAAATGAAAAATTCCCATGAACCTTAACTTGTATGTGTGTGTACGTGGTAGAGAAATGAAGTTGCCATAGACCATAATAAACATAGTAGAGTTTATCTGCAGGTATTCAAAAGGACAAAACTTAGGTAAAGTTCTTAAGCTATTTGCAATGAGGTTATCCAATAGAAACTTAACATATGGAGGAATTCATTTGAAATAACCAATCATGCGATGTTGGGCTGTAAGAAGTATCTTTTACGTTTATATTAGAAATCCTGGTAACAAACATTTTGAGAATAACATTCAAGTTTATCCTATTCAAAAATAGGGTTTAATATCTCCTCCTCTCCACCAAAAAATGAAAAAAAAACGCATGAACGGATTATTAATAATTTCTGGGTGCAATGTGAAACCCTAATGGGACTCATCAAAGGGTGGTAATTCAATCCCCAATACATGACTTTTGCAAATAATCCTCCAAACAAGTAATATAAAGATAAAAAAAAAAGAAAAAAAAGATGAATTGCATGAAATGACATACGGCTAAGGCATCATAGTGGAGACCATCATAAATCAGCATCACCCTTTCAGAATACTTTCTGTCCTGTTAAACATATCCCCAGAGGAAGAGAATGAAAATTTGTTACAGGAAGTAGACAAAACTTGGGAGGATGTACAATGAATTAGAAAGGCTAACCTGACCATACACATCACATCGTGTTGTCTGGATATCATATGCTGCGATTTCACGTCCATAATAATCTGCTAATATTGAAAGCTCAATTGCACCTTCACAAGGGTAGGTAGAGTGGCAAAATTAGCACACTCAACTACTGGGAAACTAATAGAATTATAGTACTACAATTACTAGTTTCTGCAAAATACGCAATAAGTTTCTACAGAATACGCAATAAAACTTTAAAATGTTAATAGAAACTCAAGTTAATCAGTTCTTCTGCAACATATGGACCCAAAACATTTTCAACCCAAGCCTAATGCAAGAAAACACAACATCCGAGGTTTATGGAACCTATAACTAATTATCCAATACCTAAGCAGTATTTTGTAATTTCATCTTCATTCTTCATTGCTTTTCAACAAAACTCACTTTTTTCCAAGAATTTAAACCAATGGATGTAATGCTGTAAAAATTCACATATTATTCTTCCAAAAATCAGAAAAAGAAATTCCATTATGCATACATAATCATAACCATAATATCACTTTACTCTTAACATATAGTAATTATTTACTCTTATCTATTTTCTTATTATATCTCTGGTCATACATTTTTGTTAACACTTAACAGTCTTGAAGTTAAAACGTAAATCAACCTGAGATTGAGTAAGTTCCATTTTTTCTTTGAAAGAGTTATCAACATCTAGTGTTGAAAATGCAGTTCTTAATACAAGGACAAGATTTAGAGGCTCATGCATATAAAAAAGTGCAAATATGAACTGGCTGCACTCAAAGAAACCACAGCAATAGTAAATAGTAATATTTTAAAAAAAAAAAAAAACTTATTACAACATCATGTTTGCAATTAGAATGAATGCAACTAAATTGTTTGCATTAAATTTTTACAAAGCACTTCTAGGTGAAATTTCTAAAACACCCTAGAGGAACTACAGAAGTAACTGACAGTTCACTGACGACCTTCTCTCTTTAATAAAAAAGCACCAAATATAGCAGTTCTATCACTAGTTTTTCTAAGTAGCATTTACAACCTATGTTCTCATCAACTAGAATTTACACAATTAAATTCCAATCAATGTCAATTTTTCTTGGCACATTGTGACCTTCAAATTGAACACCCAAAAACAACCACCAATACATGAAACTAAGAAAAATGTTTATAACGTAGAATATCAAAAGCAGTGCTCCAACTAGCGAGGTGACACCATTAGACATAAGATGGGAAATTGTTTAAATTTCAAAATTTAAGATTTGAAAAACCATGATTAGGAAGACATCACTGAACTAACCTCCCCACTTCTCTGAGTCAAGGATCCAGGCACAATAATCTGCATTTGGCTTTCCAAGAAATGCTTCAGAATATTTCCCTGGATCACTTGCTACTGTTGCAGCTATAACCTTTGGCAAATTAAACATCACATAACATCAAGGTAAATTGCATATTAAAACAGAAGGTGTCAACAGTGTGCTCAACGTGAACAGTATTAGGCAATACAAGGGTTCCACTTCACCAATGGCAGGTCCTATGTTAGTGGTATAAACCACTGAATTGTCTTTTTAGATAAGGATTAGATCAAAAAATAAGAAAAAAAGTGAGAGCCAAAATCTGAAAACTCTCAAGTTCTATATGGAAGGGATAAATCTCTAGAAGAATTTACTGAAATTTCTCTCTACCCAAATGAAAGCATAGATACATGTATATATACTCTTTAGACAGAAACTGACAATATAACTACCCCACTACTACTGCCATTAACATATTAACTGACACCACTACTGCTAACACCATTATTACCACTACTGCCATAATATCATAACTGACAGAAATAAAAAATTGACACTGACAGAAAAATCTGACACAACGATAACTGACAGAATTACAGTGGCTATTCCCCTTCAGCTTTTCCTCTTAGGTTCCTGTATTTTCTTCGAAAATAAGTCCTTAATGAAGGTGCTGTATCAGTTAGTCAGTGGTCCTATTTCCCCAGCCAAATAATTACAATGGTTGCTACCTTTTGATGGCAAAAAATTTGTCCAAGTTGCTCTTTGAAATTAGAAGTTCATACTATGACTAGCATGGTGATATGGTCTAGCATAGACCTGTCAAAATCTAATCTGCAGCGGTAGAATACAATTTTTGTCCCTACACTAATTCAGAACCTCCAAATTTGACTTAAATAAAAGCAATTTTCAAGTCCTATCAATGCTCATAACAACATCCAACTCCTTACAGCATCAGGAACATAGCACAATTTTTGTTTTGAGATGGGTAAGATAAAGTACAAAAGATTACAGCCACAGAAGAAAATTGTAATAAGTATAGAGAACCAAATCGGCAAATTGTTGAGCTTGTTCACAATGGGACATAAACTTTAACTTATCAGCATAATATACTCCATTGCGAATTGGTTAAACCCTTGGCAACTTTGATATAAAGTGCAATCACGATATCTAATCGCATATCACGTATTTTCATATGTATACTCATTATCCTGCACTACTATTTTCCTAGCAAGATACAAGGAGAGATCCCATTCTCAAACATTTAGTACTTTAACAACAGCCATTACTTTGTAACAAAGCACAGTCGCCTTTAGAAGGATGAGACTGGAACAAGTTCAAATATCATCCCTAAGAAGACAAGATTTAAATGGTGATTCTATAATGACAAACTATGCTTTTTCAGAAAGGAAAGAAAACTGTTTCATGATGACATGCTTTTAGGTGCAAGAGGCATCCCAACAAACATATTGAGCTCAATAACCACATGAAGAATTCTCCACCCTAACAGTAAATAACAACTAATAAATTTTAGTTGTAAAATATACATATTGCCGGCATTGAGAGGTCAAGTATAGGTTGAGGCAGACCTTCAATGAATTGATTACAAACTATGGAGTTCCATATATGAAGCTAAGTCTCATGTAGGATAATGAATTGATAACAAACTATGGAGTTCCATATATGAAGCTAAGTCTCATGTAGGATTTCAAGAAAAACCAGAGAAGGGAGCCTAATGCCCTGACCTAATCTTTTAAGTTTTATCTGGTGCAAGAAAGGTACGTTATGCTTTTATACTTGTACTGTACCTAGAAGACTCTCCAAGTACGACACAAACTCTGATATAAGTAAAATTCATTGATGTAGAGGTCGACAAAATAAGTAAATAACCATATCTACTTATCATTAGTCCTTAATGATTGAAATCCAATCATCAGTTTCATATTTTTTTCCTTCGGCCAAATCTTAACATATATGTCTGGACATAAAAATTTTCCCACAAATGACAAAAAATTTTGTATTGATCTTCTGATTCTAGAAACTAATCCAAAGTGATGCCAAGCAAAGTAGAGCACTGTACATTCAATAGCTTTAAATAAGTCAGAGACAAAATATCAAGGACCAGATGAATGAGATTCCCATATTTTCATGGTACTCACTTTGCATACGTATAAAGTATGAAAACATTACCTGTCTCAACTCAGGAGCTTTATTTTTGTCATGATCCATAACATACCTAAAATGGAATAAACATATAAAAATAGATGAAGCAAATTACAAATGGAATCAATGCTACCAATATGGCTTGTAAATAAAAAAGACCTGTATTCTGGAGCTTACCCAACTGCATTAAAGAGGCAACTATTATCTGACGGAATAACTCTTCTCACAACAATACCTTCCATGACGTAGATAACTACAAGCCTGAAAATATTCACAAACCTTGTTTAGAATTTACATGCAAAAAAAAACAAAACAAAACAAAACAAAACAAAACAGAACAAAACAAGACAAAACATAAAAAAAAAAAAAAATCATGCAATTGAGGTTATCTTAATTCATGACCGTATCAAAAACATCCTCAGGGACAGGGTTACATACAGAACCCCAATCTGATTCGGAACGAGCTTCAAGTATTGTTAGACAAAGATTGGAATCTAATCACCGCAGTGCCTTAATAATAAAAGAGAATATTATATAGGAATCTAACAACTTCCAATAATATGCTTTTCTCCATTCTTTATCTGCTATGTAATGACTTCATGATGTCTTTTATTCTTTATGTGCATAAACAAGAATTGAGCAAGACTACAATTTATCAGTACGTCATAATCAAGGTTCAGATTCTCACTAGAAGCCACTTCAAAGATAACAAGAAATCGCTAATGTTCGGCCACATGTACCGAAAATCCAAACAAAAACTCGTGGAAGAAAAACACATTCAAGTTCACCATGCAATATGAAGAAGTGGAAGAAAGACTAGAAAATAACAAAGTAATTTCCAGGGCAATAAATAATACAAGCAAGAAGGACATGGAGCAGAATTTAGCAGGGAAAACCAACCCCAGATGCAGAATTACAATAGATAGCTAGCACCGGAGCAGCAAGATACCCAGAAGCCAAGTACCCAAAAGCAAAAGATAGCAAGACAAAGAATTCTTAAAACAAAATAGCACCAAATGAAATTTCCAGATCTATGATGGCACCAGGGAATTGCTTTTAAAACAAGGATACCATGAAAGTTATCTTTCTCACGCAAGGAACATATAGAGGAAATAATAGTATCTTACTCCTTTTATTTTCTTCCACAGCCCTGAGAAGGATTGCTAATGCTAAAGGTAAAGACTTGGGGCTTGTGGGTACGAATGATAATTAATTGAAAATTGAATGGCTTATGGCATCGGCGTTTTGATGCCCAGCAGTGAAAGGCGGGCGGCGAATGTTACCATTTCAGGATACTTTAGTCGTCCGCTTATCATGATGACAATATTCGTTCATCATAACATTGACGATGGCCCACTTTGATCTTGATATTTGATAATGTATATCAAATCTCATTAATTCCCTTATTTTATCCACACAAAAAATTATCTAGATTTATTTCCTGTTATAAAAATAGATGTTTACTATTGTGTTTGGCTAACCAATAATTTGAACAGCTGTTTGGTTGAGAAATTTTGATTCTACTCCAATTTAAGGATGTTAGCGGAAATGATAAATCTAATAGTTTGTATTTAAATTTAGTTATTAAAATTAACAATTTTTAAAAATTAAAATGGATAAAATTTGATGAAATTAATTGTCCAAACTGATGACTATGTGAATGTCATAAAACTCGCCTTCCATTTTATATAAAAAATAAAAATAAAAAAAACTTTTTTTCTCTCTTTCAAATGATTGCCTCTGCTGTTTAAGGCATGGGATCTTCAAGATTTAGAATAATGTCACATTAATAGTTTCTTTTCTAATGTAATTTAACATATAAAGTAATATCATTAAAAAAACAAATCATAAATACAGTTGTTGAACTTGTATAATTTTTTTATATATTTAAGAACTAAATACTACATATGAAAGAAGTAGTATCAAAATAACTTTAATATGTGAGTGCTCTCTTATTATTCGATGAATGACATTGCGTCAATATATTTTAGATTTAAAAAATTTTAAATATTAAAAAATTCTTGATTTAAAACACAGTTAATTAATTTTATTATTTTTTATTAATTCTAGAAATTTATAGATTTAAAAAAAAATCAACGTATATATAAAAAAAAATTCAGTAATCATATAAATAATTGAGAGATTGATCAAATAAAATTTTTTATCAATTAAATAAGGTTCTAACATTTAAAAGAGTCTACTTTATATATATATATATATATAATAGATTCAGATTAATTCAACTTATAAAAAACAGTAAATTATAAAAATATATAAACATATCATGTCTGTCTGTACTCTATTCAAGTATGTCCATTTTGCAAACACCCAAAAAAAAATTCCCAAATACTGAAACAGTCAAAACAGCAAGAAGCCAACAAACCAAAGGCAACGTGATAAATGTCAATGTTAGGTGAAGAGGAAGAGTTATTAAATAGAGAGTAGATATGCTAATATTTAACTTACCCTTCCAGCATCCATATTAGCTGTATCTGCAAGCATGATGCTTTTTAGAGGGCTCGCTTCATAGACTCAACAAAAATGAACATAATTCATAACGTGAGACATGTTTGTTTTACTTTTCTTTTCTTTGTTTTTTTTATTTGGTTGCCAAATAATCATGCTTTCTAATTCTTCAGAAAAAAATTATTAAAAGTGAGACATTATGCAATACTATTAATTTTTAAATCAGTTTAGCGTAGAAGAACATTTTTAGAATAAATTCATATATTATATATAAGTAAAATAAATTTTTTTTAATGTAAGAGTTTTGTTAATAGATGAGAAAGTTTAGTCAAAACAAATCTTCAACTCCTGCAATAATTTTTCACATTTTTTATACATGTATTAACAAATTTTTAAAATACGTAAATTTTTTATAATCAACAAAAAAATAATGAAGTTATAAATTTGTGTAAAATTTTATAATCAATAAAAAAATAATAAATTAATTAAGTATGTTTTAAATCGAAACTTTTTTGAATTGTAAGAATTTTTTAAAATAAAGGAAAAAATTAATAAATTTTTTAGATTTTAAACATTTTTTGAAATAAATAAAAAATTTATTTATTTATTTATTTATTTATTATAAATATAATTTAATATAATCTAAAATTAAAATAAATAAAAATAATATATAATTAAATAATTTATAATAATACGATCTTGATAAATTTATTGTTGTCACTACTCTTTTATTAATATCACATAATTAATTTTTTAAACTTTTTTAATTTATTATATTTTTTATATTATAATATATTATTAGATTTAAATCATTTACTAACCCTTACAAACATTATTAATTTAAACTACATTGACATATAAAATAAATTAATTTTCCCTCCTACTCATACTCATACTCTTGCAACACGAGACAAATGAACTAGGTATTAATAAATATGTAAACTATACATACATTTTATACTAAGCCTTCGTTCAATTAAACTTCCATATACATAAATACTAATTTTGATATATTTGAATTCAAATCCTACCTGGCTTCTTTCCTCATTTTTAACTCCCAAGATCTTGTACCTCTTTTGCTGAAAAATAGAAGGAAACCAACTTTTACACGATTTCATATTCATCTCCAATTAGATTAAATCTAAAATTATATTTATAAATTACGTCCACCGAATAATTTCGAGAGGTAAAATCAGCTATGTAGAGCTTCACAAACAGACACACTACAATAAAATATGTAAACTAAATTAATTATAAAGGAAAATATAAGCATTTAAGATGCAATTTTCAATGATAACCACCTCTGACATACATAATATCTTTTATAAATAGCTCATTCGATTATCCTTTGTGAGCCAAGACCGCCTAATAAGGCATGTCTAGCTAGATTGCCACACTTTCAGTTTTTACCTCTAGGGGATGGGAGCTATTGACGCAATGTAACTCATGGTATGATCTTATTTTGAATGATCATAGAAATTGAAACATAGCCCATGTTAAGTGACACAAAATTGCAGAACTACAAGCATAAACTATTCCTTTAATTTAATTAGTTTCACTTTTAATGGGCATCCAATCAAAAGATAATACCAAATTTAGAGTCCTTCCTAGTAGGTTAGCTCTACCAACTACCAAGTTACTACCTAATAAGATGGTAATAGCATCATCATCCAAGTGGACCAAACCAAAGTAGAGCTTCAATTCCTGGACTGCATTATTAGCCTTTGCATGCTGAAGGAGCCAGATACTTGGAAAAAAAAAGTGATGCTCAGAGTGCTGCTATGCACTCAACTTCAATCTTGGCATCTAATGGCAAGGCAGCTACTTGATATGTTGAACGAGCCGGGGCAGGTGAAGAAAAGTCTGTGAAAACATTACAAACAAGCACATGTAAATGATGATTACTGAAGCCACTAATGGTATGTAATTACTCAACAAACTACATCGTAACAACTGACAATAGTAAGAGTATCAATTGGGGTGGAAAATCAATCAATTCAGCATATTACTAGCATTCTTAATAATCTTGCCGTTAAGACAAAAGACTGGATGCTCTTGCATCAATCTAGTTTTCACCCTCAACATAGTATAGAATATGACACAAGCTAATAAATGTAGCTTCAATTAAAGAGGCAGAAGGATTTTCAATATAAAAGCTGGTCAGACATGATACATGCATGCCAGCTTTCTCTGCCTATAAATGAAGCAAGATCAATCTACAAATCACAATATAATTTATTTGTCGGCAATAAAATTCAGTGGTAAGTAGCATCATTCAACAGTTTGTCCCAAAGGGGATTTCATAATTAGAGTCTAGAGATAATAAATGATGCATAATTATTTACTAAAAATTGAATACACAAAATGCAAAAGTTTAAGACCCAAGACAGTTCGGTAGTTGTCAAGACAACTAAACAAGGAGATGCATGATTGACACAGGGATGTAATCTATGTAATGGATGCGTTCAAAATCACTGGATGGAACTCACATTTAGCATAGATCTCGTTTACTTTCTTGAAGTCTTTCAAATCAGCCAACCTGCAGGTATTAAATGATAAAAAAACTAGTCATCTTGCAGCTGGCAATGGCATTCAATACAATCCAAACTATGTAAAAAGGAAGACTACATACATAATTGTTGTCTTAACAACCGATGAGTAGCTTGCCCCGCCAGCTTTGAGGATTTCCCCCATATTTTTTAGGAGCTGCGATTTAAAATTACCTCATATGTCAGCCATCATCTGTATTTATTGCATTTTCAAAACTAGAGCTACATCAATATGGCATTGGATCCTATAACAGATAAATTCTCAAGTAGTTTCTGTTTTCCTCTCTTACATCAAGAAGAAATTATCAAAGTCTAAAGTCAACTATCATCACAAGCATATTTTAATCATTTAGCAGTTTCTTTGGTTAAACACAGTTTCACAATATGCAGATAGTGATTTTTCTCATTCTTCATGGACAAACTAAATCATTGAGCACTTGCATATAAGTTTAGAGGGCAAATTTCCACATCAAATTTGCACTAAGCAGCGAGGACTCTGCCTGTATAATAACAAAAGAAAATCCATTCCAAGTATAACACATAATAAGCCCAAGCTTAAGAGTTATTACTTTTATGTCATATCTTGAATAGGAGAACCCTGATTGCTTATACCATTAGAAGGATGAACAGCATATATTATTGTCGGGAATAAAGGAAAAATTAAATTTAAGCCATAAAATGAGCAAATGTACCAAGCCATAGAAAGAGCATCAAAAGTACAAATATTTAAGAGAAATCAACAGCCATGTTGCAAGTTCAAAGGCATCTTCTCCTACCTGTTCTGTTTGATCTTCAACATTCTCAGAGACGAACTTTCCTGTCTGCATTTCAGCAGAAAACACATTTATCAGGGTAGAGTTTCAACATGCAGCCCACAATACAAGCAAAAATGTACAGAAGCTGAGAGACTGGAAAACGAAAGCAATGAGTAAAGTTCAAATGGTCAGTAACAAACCCCAGGAACAAGACCAAGAACACCAGAGACAAACAAAAGGTTGTTGGCTTTGATTGCTTGAGAATATGGACCCAGTGCAGCTGGGGCCTTTTCAGTTTGAACAGCTTCCTTGACACCTACAGTCAGTGAAAATAAATAACAATGAAAGTATAAGTGTTTGGTGCAAACAGCGAAGTTCTCTTGAATCTCTCTCTTTCCTAAACTTCAAAAGATATATTCTTAACATGGGTTAATACATATACTTCAATCTAAAGTCCGAACCAATCATTAAAAAACCAGACCAGACTGGCCAATTTGACCAGAAAATTGGTGAACCAATCACAGCTCCAATCCATTCAACCCTCAAAACTGGCCAAGGAAAAAACCAGTCAAGAACCAGCCAAACCAGCGTAAAACCTAGCTAGTTCGGCATTGAATCAATTCTTTACTGGTTTTGAGTTTTTGTCCAAATCAGAGTTTCGGCATTCCCCAATGGAAATTTACGACTTTTAACAGCTGCCACCTGATCCATTTCATCTAAATTTGCTGTCATATACAAATAGAAGTTGTGGTTCTGGTAAATGGTAACATTGCATTGTTAGCAATGACTATAATATAATGCAAAAGCAATCTTTTATTCCCTTCTCATCTGTGAAAAAAATCTTATAGGTTCCATCCAATTGTAAAATTTGTTTAACTTTTAGAAACACAACAGATTTATAAACATTTAGCAGCAGTTTTATCCTCCCACCCCTTCCCCCTCTCTTTTCTGAGCACACAAGTCTTGGGAAATTTATTCAATGACATCCTGGTATGTTAATGGGGATTCACAAGAAGCCTGGGGTCAGGCTTAGTAGCAGTCTACCAACACCAGCACGACTGCCAGGAATCTTCATCTCAATCCCATTACATAACTATAACGCAAGTCTAATTTACCAACAACATGCATCACAATGTAAAAAATTATTCTATACAACTAGTTTAAAGTAGCAATTAGGATAGTATAGAATGATTGTATCCCGAAGGTCCAGTTAACTCTGCTTAATGCAGGAAATGTAGCATTAATTGGTAAATATCCTATCGGCGTAATCAATCTAAAACATTGATTTACTCTATTAGCTCACTGATTTGGTGTTACAATATCCAGTCCCCAGCTTACAAGTAAGATATAAAACTAAAAACCAAAAATCTGAAAACTTTTCAATTGCTTGGATAAGCGTCTTCTGCTACTATTTACGGGAACTAAAACAGAAGAGTATAACGGGCCACGAATAAGTTATTTTTACCATAGTTTCCCAAAACTACAGAGATGAAACCAAAAAACATGAAACCTTAAATAGAGCTGCTCAGAATAGAAAACAAAAAACGAAACCCAGGAGAAGATGGAAACACACGGGAATCAGAGGAAATGGCCAAGCAAGAGAAGGGCACAGAGCGCTTGGAAGAAGAGGAACGGCGCGAGGTGGTGCCGGCAACAGAGACACTGCCAATGCCGGCGGAAAACTGAGAGCGGTTGCGCAACACGCCGACGTGCACCGCCGGCGCGTGGAAGGAGTTGGCAACACACCATGCCATGTCGCCGTCAATCTTCTGTGTTTCTTTGTCACTCTCTGCCTGCGTCCCGACCTGCTCAGCGTAGCTCAGCTCGGCTCTGTATCCGTGACCTGGTTGGTGATTTTTGCTTTTACAAAATTACCCTTGTATGATGGACGTAGCAGGTAGCCTTTCTTCTAGCATTGAAATGAGTTTTTTTTTTTTTTTCTCCAGGAAATAGATCCATTATAAGATGGGGATGAGCATAGCGCGTGGGCGTGATACGCTGATGCAGCAACTTCTTTTCAGGAGGTATTTCTGGATATCGGATTATTTTTAGAACAAGAGAAGGGAGTTTTGTTAAAGCAATTTTAAGTTATCTCGGATAGTATATCTCCTGTCATTATGGATGCAATCACATTGAAATAGTCAAGTTTTATCTAACCTTTTATATGAAAGGTACTATTTGTTCCAACCCCCAACAAATTAAACACTTTGAGTATGAACTGATTATTAAAGATTATTATTATTTCTTTTTACTTAAGAGTGAGATTTCATATAAGTAGATTTGATGACAAGCAAATATAGACGTGTATAGACGTAGTACGTTTCTCTAAAAGAAAATAGAATTGATCATCAAACAAAATTTTAAAATTTTGACTTTAATTTGGATTCAAAAAGGTTTAAATTTATTTTTTTTACCAGTCTTTTTTCATTTGTATTTTTATTCATATTTTTTAGATTGAAATTATTCAATTAAGTGAATTTTTTGAGTGATTATTAAATTTATTTGTTAATTTAAGATAAATAACATAACTAATTAATATTACTATTTGTAAGATTTATATAAGGATGTTATAAATATAAATGAATTATTGTATTAACATAAATATTTTAAAATATAGTATTAGTTTTTATGTCTTTATTAAGATATTACATTATTTTAAGTTTTTCTAACTAAAAAAAATATTTATTCAAATTTTTTTAAATTTGGTTTTAAAAAAACTTGAGCATAACTTGTTTAATAAAACAAATTTTTTAATTAGGCTTTTTTTATAAAATTTTTTTGTCAAACTTATCGAACCAAACATACTTTTTAAATTATAGTCAAGTTTAATTACGACTTTGTTTGCTTGTTTTCCAAAAAAAAAATTAGTATATTTGTTTTATAAATTTTTGAAATGATGTTATTTTCCATACTACTAATTACAAAGTTTGCAAAGGTAAATTCAAATATATATATATATATATATATATATATATATATATATATATATAATAAGTAAACTTTAACTCTTTCTTAAACTACAAATCAAGCAATAAAAAAGATGTCATGTTTGTTAGCCAAACAAAGTTTGTCATGGAACTGCTCAAGAACTTTAGAATGAAGAATGAAAATCAATTGGCAGTTTGCGAGCTCTTCAACAAAAATGGATTTAGATGAAGGTGGAAGACTCTTCGACATTACAACATATAGAGGTATAATTATCAAAAACCTAAATTTTGCACGAAAATATTAAAATTATACACCATTATTGTAGAGATTATATCTAAAAAAAATATTACTTTTGAGATTATTTAAACCAATTTTTAGCTTGTTAACATATTTACAAAGCCTCTATGAGAGGATAGATTTTACTTCATAAGAAAAGAAATCGACATTGTTAATCCTAATAAACTTTAATTATTTTTTTTTATTGCACGTTCATCTTGTCTATTATTTCTACTAACTTAGATATCAACGAAGTCATTAGTTGAATGTTAACCTAAAAATAGCCAAACTAACAAATCCATCAAAAGAATAACAAGGTTTACTGGTCAAAAGCTGAGGACATTATTCTCATAATAGTCTCCATTTATTGGCTAAGACATTGAATCAAAAGCACATTATTTTGTATCAGTCAACTAATGAACATTCACCAATTAAATAAGAAACTCAGTAGTCAACTAATACTCTCCATCAATCCATTATTTATGAAAATCTTCACGCAACATCTCTAAAAGGTGGATTCATCGTTCAATAACTAAACATTTCCGTACATATTTGATTTTAGAGATTTGAGATTTTTGAATTCAGATTAATCTCGTATATCATGTCTGTCTAATAGAGGGTGTGTATAACAAACCTATGATTGCCTCATGCCAACTCAATGGCTATCTATCCCTTGTCCAAATCAATAATTTCTTCCCACTTTTCTTATTTTCTTCTATTGCATGCAATTTTTTCTTTTATTTTCTTCTTGTATTGTATCATTTAAGTATACAAAAAAGTTCCTATAAATGTATATAATCATGTGAACATGTCAAGCAACGAGTAATATTAATAAATATAATAAGATATTAATAAATAATGGCTTATTCTTCTTGTAAGTATATGTCTAAGTCTACAGATTCTCCCTTTTAATTTCTTGCTTCTCTATGTCAACAAACCAAGAATCTTACTTGTGTTCTTTGATATCTCACCAAACTTTTGTCAGCTTCGGTTTTTTTAAAACTTTTATGAAAAATAATCACATAAATAAATTACTTTAACATTATGGTCGGAGTATATGTGTCATATTTGATATATTTGTCCTTTCACCCCCATATAACTACCAACACAAGTTTTTGAAACAAGGAGCACATTGATACCTTTGCAAATTCAATATTATTAAGTTCAAAATCAAAATATATTCAAGAGACGAGCTACAATAACTTTGTTTTCAATTTTTTAAATTTTAATTTATATATATATATATATATATATATTATTTTTATTTATAATTTACTCTCTTAAAACTCGTCATTTGTCATTATTAATTGAAAGTCATCTTGATTTAATATGATTTTAGATTTTTATTTCATTAAAATCAAATTTTAAATTCATCTTTGTTTAAAATTTTAATTAATAAACAAATTATACTAAATCCTTAATTTCCCTCAACTTTAATTGAAAGTCATTTTAAAAATTTTATCTCATTAAAATCAAATTGTAAATTTATCCTTGTTTAAAATTCTATTTAATAAACAAATTATACTAAATTGATTGAAAAATATCATTTCTTCATACAGCATGAATTAATTCTTTTGGATATAACTTAAATTAAAAAAAAGAGGAATACAAAAAGGAAGGTATTTAATTAAGGGCGAAAGGTAACGTGCTCTAGCAGGCTAAAATATAAAAGCCACATCTACCCCACGAATTAAATGTAACAAATACAAAACCACACTCATTCATTGTAGTCACCCATCTCAGCCCACAGAAAGAAAGAAAGAAAGCAAGAAAAAGCAGAATTTCCAGCATCCTGTTTTGGCTAACTTCTCTGTTTCTGTCTTTTCCCTCTCGGCCTCCCTTGCTTTTCTCTTCCAAATTCCAAAATTCTCATTTATTACATGGAAGCTCAACTACTATTAGCTACTACCACTAGGACTACCCTATGGCCTCTTTAATTTTTGGAACATTACAGTTAATAATATTTAATATATATATAAGTATTTATCATGAATAACTTTAATTTTTTAATTTATTCTGAAATAATTAGGAACCGAATTTGTTTTAAATTATATCTTAGAAATTTTCTATTATATGTTTCTTTAGAGTGAAAAACATTGGTCCTTAAATTATTTAAAATAATTTAAAATTTTAAAATAATGTTTAAAAAACAGTGAAAAGTAATTTGGGGTTTGAGATTTTAGATAAATTTACCTTTTGTACTACAACTAGGATTATCCTATGGCCGCACTTTAGTTTTGAGAACATTACAATTAATAATATTAAATATAATTAAGTATTTATCATGAATAACTTTAAATTTTTATATTATTCTGAAAGATTTAAGAACTGATTTTTTTTTCTTACCCAAAAGGATCATATCTTAGAATTTAAGAAATTTGTTCTAGAATTCTTATATTAGATGTTTGCAAAGTCACGTGACAGTCTTCTTTAGTGTGAAAAAAAAAAAAAAAATTGGTCCTTAAATCAATTGAAATAATTTTTAAATTTAAAACTTTTTATATTGAAATTTTTAAACATTAAACTATAAACCATAATCCTCTTTTTTTAAAAAAAAAAATTGTGTCATTCCTAATGGTTTAGCTATGCCTGCCTACCCAAACAAAGCATAAATCCATTTTAAGCAGTGGTTTTAGACTCAAACTCTCACCAACGAGAACCATCAACTTTAGTGAAAGTAATATTTTCTGCCAACTGAAAATTTTAATATTAATTGCATTTAACAGTGAAAAGTAATTAGGGGTTTGAGGCTTTAAGTAAATTTACCTTTTATATATATATAATATGCATGTAAATCACTCTAAAAATATGTTAAATCTTGAACATATCTCATGCCTTTTAGGCTTGAAACATAAGCATACTCTGATACTAAAATTAATTTCAATAAAAAAGTTAATACAGTCAACAAAGTTCAATTTATAGATTTATCACAATCTGTCACAGTGTCATATCTATCAGCATAACAATTACATTATTAATTAAATTATAAATAAATGCAGAAAAGGGAAAATCCATCACTGTAGTAAACCACCATGTTTCGCCTGTTGTTTTCACTTCTTTTTACCTTCTCTCTCTCTTGTTTCTCCATCAATCATGCTTTCAATGCAACATGGAAACCCTCATTACAGTCCAAAGATTTTGCCACTTTCAACCATTTTTCCTCTATTTTAGACTCAGATATGCAAACCCAAAACTGCTTCAGATTTTACAGATTTTTTTCTTTTTCAAATTCTTTAAACCAGTAAAACATCTCACCCTTGAAACTTTCAGAGCCTCCTGAACATTAGCCTTTTATAATAATAAGCATGTGCCTTTTCCATCTACCTCACGAGAGTCAAACACGTAATCACTGATTCACCACTATGCTATAAAAAATATATATACACATCACATTCCATGGCTGTGCAGATATGCTTCAGAAGCTAGCAAGCTAGCTGACGTGGTCCTTTTTCCTCACCCTCGTATAAATGCTTATGCCAGTGTAGCTTCGTTGTTCCAAGCCAAGGTTTCAAGCATTTTCTCTGATCCTTTTCCAGTTGTGAAAAGCCTATTTCTCAGAGTTCTTCTTTTCCAAGTATGATGATGAGAGCAGAATCTGTAATAAGGTGTAGAGAGATTGTTTCTTTGTGGGCTGGGATGTTCATGAAAGCCATGGACAGAGTTGTTTTCGCTGCATTCACCTGCATTCTGGCACTAGGTATGTATGGTGTTCTTCTCTGCTCTTTATCTGTTAATCACAGCATTCTCATGGCCATATAGTAGGCTTACAGAAGCATTGATGCTATGTAATATGACATCACTGTCAAAACAAGTTGCTGAGAGAGGAAGAAGAAGAAGAAGAAGAAGAAAAGAGAGAATGAATAAGATAGTCTATCACTATTAAGATATTTGTTTGGCAATGAGAATAGGTTACTCTAATATCTCTCAGCACAAGGCTCAAAACAAAGGCCTACTCCAAATAATGTTTGACAACGAGAATAACTTATTTTAGTAGTTTTAGTAAAGGTCAGAACATTGATGGTCGAAATATCTTGTTAATGTATGATAATTACTGTTTGAAATTGGTACAGGAGGGTCAATAATGGGGACAATAGTGGGAGGCATTAAGGGTCAGACCACAGAAGCTGGAATTCTTGATGGAGCAGGGAAGGGAGCAGTCACAGGGGCCATTGCAGCTCTAGAATTGCTTGATTTTGGAGATGATGATGATACTGAGCCTCTTTCCAAGGTAAAATTCTTAGATATATATTACTGAAGATTCAAAAAATCAATATATGTTTACTGCTTGAAACTATTTCTCATTAGCTATATTCATTGTGCATTTCTGCATAATTGCAGGTTGCTCTACTGAGCAGTTTATTCAATGGGAAGGTCCTCATGGAATGGGTATATCCAGCTTATCAATGGCATGTAAGTAATTCGAAACAGTTAAATATACCAAAAAGTTGACTAAGGTTCACTCAAAAGTATACCTAACATACATATATATATATATATATGTATGTATGTATGTATGTATGAAAATTTACTGATATGTGGAGAATCATTGTGTTCAGATTGGCATACCGGAAACAATATACAGAGAAGTATCAGATATTTATGATATCAGAGGTGTTCCTGGCTTGTCCCAGAGTTTTATTCAAAAGCTTCCTTTGTATCAATTCAACCCTGGCAAAATGTTAAGGTTATTCAATGAGTCATGCTGCTCCATTTGCCTTCAGGTAAGAAAAATCTTTAAAAAGTAAAAAAATAAAAATAAAAATTAAAAAAAAAGGTGTTGAATTTTTTTATTAGTTTCAAGAACCAGACATCAAGTAGGAAGTTGCTAGCTCTAGTTTAGGTCACCAATAAAACATACAGAAGAGACATGCAGGTCTAAAACTAAAGTTACTTTGTAAGTCTAATGAGTTCCATTATATATATAAACTTTGCAAAAAATGATAATTAATATTATAATTTGTATCATATGTTTCTTTTAATGTTAAGACTTCACATATAATTTTTTTTATTATTTTTAAAAATTAAATTACAAGATAGATCAAAGTACGGTCTTTATTTTTGTTTTTTCGTTTTTTTCTTTGCAGGAGTTTGAGGATGGAGAGGTGGTGAGGATACTTCCAAAATGTGACCACATATTTCACTTTGATTGCGTAGACAAATGGCTAATCCAACAAGGGGCTTGCCCTGTTTGTAGAACTTATGTTGCAGATCACATTGAGGCTTAGTGTTTTTGCTTTTATTTTGTTGATGTAACCTACTCCAAGCAAGTGTTCATAAACTTCTTTTTTTTCAAAAAAAAAAAAAATCCATATAATTAACTCATCACTTTATTTTAGTCTTTATGTATATGAAAATTATCATTTTAGTCTCTCAATTATTGTAATGCACATAATAGTCCTCCACTTATTAAAGAAATGTCACACTTGTTCTTTACTTTTAAAAAATTATCAAATTTAATATATTAAATTTAAGATTTGGGTTTGATAAAAAGATTCAATCTAATATTTTTATCAAGTAAAATGTATTTTTAGTTTTTCACATATTGCAAAATTATTATTTTGGTCAATCAATTATTGTAATGCGCACAATGGTCCTTTATTTATTAAAAAATGTCATAATTTATTACTTTTTTAAAAAAAATATCAAACTTAGTTATTTAAATTTAGGATTTAAAGTTAGAACTACATTTGATAATTTTATCAAGTCAAATGCATTTTTTATCCTCAAGTATTATAAAATTATCATTTTGATCCTTCATTTATTGTAATGTATACAATAGTCCTTTAATAGGGCTACTATTGGTCTCCTATTTTTTTTAAAAAAAAGTCAAATTTAGTCTTCAAAGCTTGGTAAGAGGAATTAATCTAATTTTTTAAAAAAAAATTAAGTATGATATTTTTTAATAAATAAAAAATTATTTTATATATTTTAATAAATAAAGAATCAAAATAATAATTTTACTATAAGCAGGTGATCAAAATTTTTTAAATTTTTTATTTTATCTGGAGGGATTGTTTGGTATTGTTCCATCGTGAGTGTTAAAATTTGTTGTACAAAGGTAAAGTCTGACGGTCATTAAAAATTTTTCAAATTGTTAATGTTTTATATTATTATTGACCTTCACTTTTATATAATTAATCTGTAACATTGAAGATGACCGTGTAATATTTTATGGTTAAATATACAGTAAGTGACGTTAATTTTTTAACGACTTTCACTAAATTACATCTATATCTTTTTAGCTTTAAAAGTTATACTCATATCCTCTTTAATTTATTTTTGGTTGATAAAATAATTGTTTATATAATAATATTTCTATTAAAATTAAAACTACTTAATTACTTTTACTGTCATATTAAGAATAAAATCTTAGTCTCATATCTAATTTTATTGTTTTCGTTTTATGGATAAAATTATTATCATATGTGGTGTTAAAAAATAATAAGTTGATTTGTATATAAACTAAATGAAAATCATAATTATTGAAACTGGGTTGATCATTGAAATCGATTATTTTAAAGTGAAATAATGTTCTAAACTCAATATCTTATGGTAATCATCATAATAATTGTCAACTTAGATACTATTTTTTTTACATAGTTTAATATAATAACATATAAACTAATTTTCTTTTAATTGTGGTTTATATGCTCAAAACAATCATCAAGAAAGGTAGCCATGGTTTTCCACAGAGACTGAAACCAAAGTTTTCTAAAAAGGATTTCCAAAATCTACCGAACAAGGGGTGGAATGTTCTGGGTTTGATAATTATGGTATCAATTGTAATTTAGTTAAATTTTAAGAAGATTAGTGTAATTAAATCTAAAATTAGCACATGATATTTTAATATTATAACTTCATTTTTTGTGGGGTAAGTGCAATATAGGTGACTAAAATGTTTATCTAACATTGAGCAAGAAATTTTTTTCGTGAACAACTAAAGAATGAAAAATAATGAATATTTGTTTAGTTGGTACAACAAATATAATTGAGTAAAAAGAAAATGTCTTTTTTTAATATTTTTTACCTTAGCACGTGAGTCAAAATTAGGTAACTTACAACAAATTTCGTGGCATAGTATACACGAGACAAACATTCCTACTATTTGATGTGACATCCCAAGTTTTATGAGTTGACCACATGAGTTTTTGAAAAGGATATGAAAGATTTGTTACCTTTTAGTTCATCGTAATAGACATGGCAATAGACAGAGGTGGCTTAGTTATTTTAATAAAAATTAGGTAGCTTTCAATAAGATTTGGATTCAGCAATTTTAAAATTGTCTTTAAGGCTCCAAAATTAAAGTAATATATTGATAATCTAGGTGTCATCTATTTTTATTAACTTGCCTATTATTTAAAAACAAAAGTTTCATAAATGAATGGGAGATAATAATACAAATAAATTACCAATAAAAAAATTGATTTGGATACAATTTTTAATGCAACCATAAATTAATAATAGAGATAGGAGCACATTTTGTCTTAACCTTTTTCATGTAGTGAGTAAATTGAGATAAAGTGGACTTTAAATAACAGTAAAATAAATTTATTATGAGTTTTTAAAATTATGAGTTTAACTCATGTTGAGAAAACGTGAGATTTTATTTAAATAAACAAAATCTTATTTTATTTTAAAATGACTTTTCACTTTTTCAATTACTTAAATTTATGTTTTGATATTATAAATTGGCTTTAAAAAAAAATAATCCTCTTATCTTTTAGTCAATAATATAATATAATAACTACTTACATATTTTAAATTGTACGTTGGAATCTCTACCTAATAGAATTGTGGGTAATTCAACTTATTACTATTTATCCAGAATTAACTCAAATTCAATCTATTATTATTTTATGTTAAAATTTGTTACTTAATTAATTAATCTAGCAAATTGAATTAATCATAAATTAACGTTAATCCATAATATTTACAAATATAACAATTACTTTGATAGCATTAATGGATTATTAGTACAATTAATTAAACACATACCAATTATAATTAAGCAACCAACATATATATCAAAAACCATGCAAAGTTTAGTTAAATAACATAATATCATTGGATCTGATAAGAAAACAAATGATCTTAATACAATTTTATATATATATATATATAATAGAATGAACATTTTACATCACAAAAGTCACTTAATAACTCAACTTATACTCCCACAAGACCAAAGTAAGGTTAATTAAGGATTAGGTTAGGCCAAGTTTGAGTAAGACTCGGGACCTAATCCAGTTTAAGACCAAGGCAAAAATATTTACCTTGAGACTTGACCTGGTTTGATATGACCTGATAAATGACTGAGCCAAATTAGGTCTAACTGCTATTAGGTCTGGTCCATTTTTATTTTTTTTATAATTATTTCATTTATGAAAATTATTTTTAATTAATACTAATAGTTTTTAAAAAGGAAAAAAAATAGAAAAATATTACAATGAATAAAAATTAAGATTTTGAATGAAAATGAATTAAAATTTGAAAATAATTAATATAGTAAAAGTTTATTACAAAAAAAAAACAAATCAAATTAAATCATTAAAGTAATATTTTAAAAATAAAAAATAGTCTTAGTGAATTTGCAAATTTTTTTATTTAGGCCGAGCCTAACCTAGCCTGATATGATTAGGACGAACTGGGTTAGTCGGGTCATTAGATTATATGTTCACCCCTAGACTAAGGCTACATCAGAGATTAAACAAGATCCATATAAGCTCATGTGGGCCACTAGTCAATTAATCAACAAGTATATGTTAACCAAGTATGTGAACCACATAAGTTTAAGACAAGAAAAATTTTTAAATGAAATAATACATTGAATTCGATAGGAAAACAATGTTATAAATGCTAGCAAAGTTTCAATTATGAATTATATCCAAAATTTTGGCATAATTAAGAGCATTGAATTCGACAAGGAAACAAAAATATATCAAAGTGCCCTTTGAAGAACACAATTTATACTCTCACTAATCCAAGACATCAAAATCTTAAAATACCCTAAAGTAAAAAATTTCTAAAACTTTAATAAGTAAATCTTTGGTAAATGGATTGCCAAAAAATTCAATGAGTGTAAGATTCACTAATATTCTCTCTCCAATGAATAGAAATTGAGAATCAAAAGTTTGATGCAACTAAATTCCTATATTTTGAGATAAACTTATAACAAAATAATTATTATAACAAAAATAGTAAAGACTTAAAATATGTGCACAACAGAATTTATTTCTTTGACCACATTCCTTGACAAATAGTCATTACAAAATAAGCAGCATACTTGATATGCTTCAAGGAAGATCAGATCAAACAATCCTTGAATACAAGTAAATTAAAAAAAAAAAAAAGATATAACAACTAGCAATCTCAAATGATAAGTTTGCACGCCACACTCAATAATATTAGGTTTGATTCGTCACACTTTAGAATAGAAAAGGGAAAGTGATAAGAATCAGAAATAATTTCGCCACTAAGTTTAGAAGAACTTAGATGAGAAATTAGCATATATGAGGCTAAGCTAACTTTCAGAGCATTCAAGGTTACATTTCTCATTGATAACTTCTATATTTATAGTCAAAAACAACCCTCATGACATAAGTATAAGATTTATCTAATTTTCATCTAATTTGGAAAAACATGCATAAAAATATACCTAACATAGACTTTTTATCTAATGTAGATCACATAACTTATCTAACTTAGACTTTAACTAATACTTATTTCAACTTTCATCACATGCATAATTGATTTTTCACAATTTATTTATTATAGTACATGATCAAATTGACCCACTCGAACTTGGGCTCCATATAGACGTTAGGCTTGGATCATAAATGGGTTGATTCCATTTTGAATTGCTGGACAACCATGACCTGAATCTTCTTGGCCATAGAATGTGTAATCGGCCTAGATGGAACTCATTGACCTAAGTTAGCTTCTTGTTCAACTTGAAACTCATCAATACTCTTTACTCATATATATATAAGATAGTTGTAAGTATCCATTTGACACTTTTTAACAAAACAACTAATATAAACATTATAAATATGTATGCAAAGGTTAAGATAACTATAAGTGTTTACATGACACTTTCTAATAAAATCACTCTTTAAACATCATGTAAATGTATACACGAGTTAAAGCAATTACAAGCGTTTGTTTGAAATTTTACCATAATATAACTTTTTCAAAAAACCACGCTTAAGATTAAGCTAACAAATGACAAAAACTTTGATGCCATGCCATCTCAAAGGATGTATGATTAACTGCTAATATTATAAAATAAACATATCTTTAATAATATTGGGTTTTATATACTCATCATTCTTAAAGTTAATATTGACTACATATAGTCAATATTGAGCTTTTGTACAAAACCATTAATTAAGTTTTCCAAAAAGAAATAGGACTTGTAATTTGTAAAGGGCCCAAATGGTGTACTTCAACTAAGTTTAGAGAAACGAAAATGTCTTTAATTGGCAATATTTTAGAAGGAAAATTTGACTTTAACCATATTTGGTTGTTCTTTGTATGCAACCCAAAACAAGTTCATCGACATTTAGAAGTCTTAAACTCAATGAAAACAACAAAAATTGGGTTTAAAATTATATTGAATCACTTTTGACTATTTGTCTAGGCATCAAGCTCTAAATGAGCTTTCTAAACTAATATTATAAGCAAAAATATTCCATTTGTATTGAAAGATATGATTATTTGAAGTCAGTCGATTTCGCTTTACACTTAGTCTTTTGACAATTAATTTGGTCTAATTAATCAACTGCAACAATTCATGTCATTTATGACATATAAGTATATTGACCACAAGGTTCAAAAAATAATTAAGACAATAATTTCTATAACTAAATGTATAAAATTCATATGAAAATTGGTATTAGAATTAAATTCAACACAATACTGAATTAATAAAGGCATTATTTTTCTAATAAATTATTTGGCATATCAATCTAAATAACTATTGAGAGTGTGAAAATTATATAATATTAGGATGTATTTGAAATATGCATAAAAATTTTTAACTTAAAATTTGTAGCGTCCATATCCAAAATCCCATGTAGAATATCATAGAAATTCAAGAACTTATATTTTTGAATTTCAAAAAATACCATTAAATCACCCAATAAATTGAACTAATAATAAATTAATGCTCATTTATAATATTTTAAGAAATATTTCAACATTATTAAGTTGGCTGTAGTCTAATTGTGACTATTATTACATGGTGTTTTTTAAAATTCTAAAATTACAACATGACTAATCATTTGAAAGAAAAATAAATCACAATTATAAGAATTTCTTGCAATAATACAATGAAATAGTTTTCGCGTTAGTTTGAATTTTTTTTTTTCTTTTCTGATCAGTATAGTTTGATCTTTGATAATAGTACAATTTGTTCACTTTGTTGGAAGGTGAACTGATTAAATAGATAAATAATTGTATTCAATGTTAATATTATATAATTGAAAATAATTAAATTTATATTTAGTTTAAGTTATTGTTTTAATAGTTGAATAGTATATCTGATTATTTAATGGATGTACAAGATTAAAATGAATTGAATCTCAATTAAATTAATCTTCCTTTTACTCATAAAATAGTTACGTTCATTAAAAAAAAAAAAATCTCTCATCAATGAAGAAAATCGATATACCAATCAAGAAAGAAAAAAGTGGAAAAACTAATCTTAAAAAGTGATTTGTAATGACTTACACATTATGTATATTTAAGTTTATTGTATAAATTATAAAATTTTAAAAAAATTAATAATTGTGGCTTTTATACGGAATGAACACTTTTCTAACTTTGTTAAAAGTAACAAAAAGTTAGGTAATATCTGAATTAAGAATAATGATGAAAATAAATTGAGTTTTTTTCCTTACAGTAAATAAACTAAGTAATTCATAAATTGGCTTACTTGAATTTAACTAGTTGAAAGGTTGAATTTAGCATAATTTACTTATCAAATGAATGAATTAAAAAATATATTAAGTACGTATACTTAGATAAGTATATAAACGTTTGATATTGGCATGAAATGGCTATAGATAACTCGTTTATCAATGTAAAATAACTATGATTTTATTTTTATCTATATTTATAATTTATTTATTTGTATAACTAATTTTATGGTTGTTTTTAATATTTTATTAAAATAATATAATTCCACCATGCTTCAATGCACTGAACTTTAAACTATCATCCTTTTAGGTTGAATGATTATTTCCATTACTTTTTTTTTTTGGGCCATTATTTTCATTACTAAATTACTGATTATTACATAAATTCCTTTATTTATTCAGTTTTGTTTGGGCCGATAGAGTGAGAACTAAGAAGATGGGCCACAAAACATGGCTTGTGGTTTTATAAAGTGGTCATTTAGGCCCAGTAGCTTCTAAAAGAGGCTTTATTCAACCTTCCCTTCTTTGAACATTCATGCCTTTAATTTCACTAGCACATGTTGATTTGCCTTGAAATTATGCGGCCTCACTTTTTCTTTTCTTTTTTTTAATTTTTTTATTTTGTGATTATTTTAAAATTTAAAAATTCTTAGGAATCTATCTATTAAAAAAATTAAAATATCTTATGAATAGATTTTCAAGTATTTGAAAAATTAAAATTCCATGCATTCTTGGGTAGATCCATTCTCTATAAGGTAAACAAACTAAGTCAATTGTGAAAAATTTTTGTATGTATGACATAGGTAAATCACACTTAAACATTTATTTATGTATTTCTTTATGGTTATTTTGGTTTATTTATATTTATTAGAATAAATTTTTATATATCCAAGCATTGTATAAATTGATATTAGAAAATTTGGAAAATAAAATTTCTCATGCATTCTTAGATTGATCCTGCTTCTATAAGCTGTAAAAACAAGTCAACTGTGAATAGTAAGCACATCAAGGTGATTTTCACTTTAAGTTGTGTTTATAGGTCTTTTTAATGGTCAATATAGTATAATATTTTAAGTTTTTAAGAATTTTTAATTGTACCTTTTTTTGGAGTGGTAATTATGGTTTTCATGCTTGTTTGTATTTTTTTTAGCATAAGGGTTAGCCCATCATGAGTTTTGATCCCTTCCAATAACCAGGGGAGATCCTTTCTCCAGTAGAATAGGAATCCAATGGTTCTAAATTTTGTATAAAATATATTTTTAAAAATAAAAATTAATTATTTAAAAAATAAAGACTTACTAATATTTTAAATAATTTTTTATATAGAATGATATCTTGAATAAAATGACCATACTGCTTTTGACATCTCAATCTACGTACAATGACCTTTCTTTTTTCTTAGAGATATGATCCATTTTAATTACTGAAAAGGATTTAAATTCTAAATTTTAATCCCTAAACTCAGTATGAGACAGGATTTTCTCTAATAGTGAGAGAGTATCAAGTAGATTTATAACTATTGGATTAAGATTTAATGATTCACAATTTATTATACAATTTTTAATTTGATTTTAATAAAAAATTATTTTTTATTAAATATTATTAAATTTTAATCTAATAGTCCTAAATCTATTAGAGATCTTATAGCAGCTTTGAGTTATTCTTAGCCTGCAGTGGAGAGAATCTTTTCCATCAAACAAAAAAACGAAAAAAATAAAAAAAGCACACAAAGAAACAAAATCTGAAACATGAAGAGAGAAACACCAAATGTATCAAAAGCATTTGCAGAGAGAAAATGTGTGATTCTGACATTATGGGTTTCTAGAAAAAGACTCCTTCCACGAACTGATTGGAGTGAATTTCTTTTGACATTTGAGTGAAAATAGAGGCAGTTTTTATTGGCATAATATTTCTACTTATGAAGTTGAGACTGCTTGAGGTTTGATTTGGAAATATATTCAAATCTTGGAAAAGCTATAATACTTGGAAGGGTTTAAATTAATATGTTTGACACATACTAATACTCTGTCTTGGACAAATTAATATAATTTTCTATACGCTTATGTATCGTAATTTGAATTGATTAATGTGTAATTATTTATTGCTTCGTGATTTTAAATTGAAAAAAATAATAAGAGCTGAATTTTATAATTTATTGTAATTTGAGATATATTGATTTTATTATATGATTTGTAATTTAGTTTATTGAATTTATTATTGAATTATTGATAATATTAATAGTTGAGACTATATAATAAAACATGGTATATTAGAGATTATAAATTCATTGTTAATGCTAATGTTATTGAATAATTGTACATATAATAATAATTGTATTAGATAAATTCATAATAATCTATGCACATTAATTCATTAATTGGTGTGAGTCTTCCAACATGGAATTGATTAGAAAAATTTATTCAATTTATTGATCCATATTCATGAACATTAGACTTTTGAATTTTTGAGTAAGTTTACATTTATATATATATATATGATTGAACTAAATTTATTGAAAACACTTATTATTTAGCTTATTGAAATAATTAATTATTTGTAGATTTTGGTAAAAGAATAATTGATTGATGAAATTTGTGTTGTTGTCGTTGCACTTTATTGAATTCATTCCATTCATATAATACATACAAATAAATAATAAACAAAGGAAAAATTTATCATAATGTATTAAATATACATGAGGTTGTACAATAATATTTTTAGTCATTATATCTATGTTCATACATGATTTTGAATTAAGTTAATTATGAAGAAATGAATAGTCCTATTGTCTACCTTGTTCTCTCTAGCTTCATTATCACTTTGTGTTCTTATGGGTATACCCTCCATTACACTTTTGTCATCATCAAAGTTAATCCATTTAATTAACATTCAATTCTTTGTTTAATATATAATGAAGTTTATTTATATATATTTTATGTAATATAAGAGAGGGATAAGTTATTTTTATGTAAAAGTAACTTATCTAATATATAACAATGTTATAAATAATCATGATTTAGTAATTTATTAATATATGGTTTTTAGTTCATAACAATCCATAAAGATCAATTAGTGTGAATTTTTGAAGAAAGAATTGGATTAGGAAAATTTATTAAATTAATTAATTCATATAAATGAGCATGAGCCTTTTAGATTTTTGAGTAAGTGTACATTTAAAGAGTCATTGTTGAACCAAATTTATTTAAAATAATAATTGTTTAGTGGATTGAAATAAATTAATTATTTATGAATTTTGATCGAGAGTAATTGATCAACGAAATTAAATTAATGGTATAAATAAGAAATTACATTTAATTCAAATAATAGCATTATCAATATATAAAATATGTGTAAAAATAATTAATCAAATCAGCATCATCATGATAAAAAGCCATATTTTTTTCTATTTAGTAAAAAGAATGAGAATTTATATTATAGTAAAAAAGATTACCAACTGTCATAATATTCAAGGAGATTAACACTAACCATGTGTGTATTTATGTGATTTTGTATCCCACCACATCTATTTCGTACTATGATTAAAGCTTGACTCAAATTACAATGCTAATTGATTTAAACTTATGAGTCTCTATTATTTAAACCACTCCCATGATTGAAGAAAACTCATTTCATTTTTTTTGTTCAAAATTACCGGTATAGAAAGTCTAAAGACAATGGATGGAAATGGTAAATGTAACAAGAGTAAGAAACATGCAATAGAAGAGAAGAAAAATAATAACATGCATACATATGATATATTTGTATAATTATCTATTAATTAATGCTATAATATAATTGAACTATCATTTTGTGATTGTTAGTTAGTATGTATAACTTGTGAATTATATAATTATAATGATATGAGACCCATAAAAGCACATCTCTTCATTTTTCAAAACATAATACATGTTGGTGATGAAAATCATATAGACAAAAAAAAAAAAAAAACTAATGTCGCTTAAAAAATGAACTAATACATGCAAAAAAAATTTAACTCATGTCATAAATGATTTGATGTTTTTTTTTTTGAAAGACTGAATTTGAAAGTAATTTATTGATATGTAAAATAATTACTCTTAACTCTTGATCATTATATAAGAGTTGTTAAATATAACATTAAAATTAATAAATATAATTATGTTAAAATTTAATTAAAAAATTATTACACATAGAGTTAAAGGTTAAATCAACCAAAACTTATTGTTACTCAAATAAATCATCCACATTTATAGAAGCGTGCTTTACTATATATAATAGATAAGTTTTTCCAAAAATTTTAAAGATCCATTTAGTAAGTGTTTTTTTTTTTTATCCAAACGTAATTGATAGTAGATATTAATTATGAAATTCACTTATAATAGGTGGCCATGGTGCTAATAAACTTAAAGCGATGGGATTACCTACAGTTACAATTGATTCAACTTGGATTGGATGTATATTCAAAAGTTTATATTTTTTATAAATATTAAAAGTATAATTTAATTTAATTTAATTTAATAAATATTAAAATCTTTTAAAATTTTATCATAACATACAAAGATATATTAATATTTTAAATTATTTTTATATAGAATATAATCTTGCTGAATAAAAAAAATTAACTAAAGAACTTATAGTCTATTTCACATGCTTTAGTGCCTATTCTTCTCTATCATGTTCTCTTATATAGAAAATAATTATAAATTTTATCATTTTGTATTATAAATAATTGTTTAAAAAATTAAATGATATTTTTCAATATTAATTAAAATCTAAACTATTAAATATTCATTTGAAATATATCAACTGTTGTTGCTATTTACAACAAGAAAAAGCAAGTTTTGTGGGAATCCAATTTTAAACAGACAAAAAAAATATTTTTAGTCTTTCACTTATTACTAATTTACTATTTTAATTCCTTACTTATTAAAATTTTTAAAATAATTTCTCATTTATTAGAAAATACTACACTTAATCTCCTACTTTTTAAAAAATTACTATATTTAATTCCTCTACCATATTCTAAACTTTAAATCTAAAAAACTAATTTTAGTATTTTTTAAGTAAAATTTTAAATTTAATATTTTTAATAAATAAAAAATTATTTTAAATATTTCAATAAATGATGGATTAAACAAATATTTTACTCTAATTTAAATGTTTTGATCCTGCCTACTTATCACGTATTTTGCAGCATAGTTGGACTTTGTCTATCACAGTTCACCATCTTTTCTAATTTGGGCCATCGGCATTGGAGCCAGTCCGGTCAAGCTGTCCACTGGATTTTCCTGCCCATTTCGGCCCAATGACATTTTCCTTGTATTAACAACTTCTGAACACTGCTTCAAACAGAGTCAGGAAATATTGCTTGCAATATGTCTTTATATTTATTGTAATTTTTTTTATAAATTAATCTCAAATGCTTATACACATTCAAATTCAAATTCATATTTATCTCACATTATGATCAAAGATATATCAATTTTGTTACATTTTCAATTAGTTTTTTTAAATGACAGCTATGACCACAGTATGATTATTTTAAACCCTTTCAGATATGCCCTAAGTATGCATTTAATATACCCTGTCTTTTACTCATTTTCAAGTCAAAAATTAATTCTTTTAGTAACTTCAGACTGTTTCCCAAATAATAAAATTGAATTTGGTGGGGGCAATCATGAGAATGTCCCCCAATTAGTGAAACTCAATCATTAAGTGATTTTATTTTAAGCACTTAAATGAAGCACGAAGTGGGGATACAATATAATAAGTTAGTCATAGCATATTTGCATCATAGTGAGTTGAACTTGGAAGACTAGCTCTGAATTGATTACCCAAATGGGATGTAGTTAATTATTAGAATTCAGAATAAAGCTTCATCCCCGCCAGTTTTTATTATTCTAATCTATGTGCTTGTAACACTGATTAACTTTTTTAATGTTCATTACTTTTAAAACTTAGTGGGAACTTCTTAAAAGTTATCAATATATATATTATTTTGTTAGATGATCAATTTATAATTATAAATAGGAAAAATTATACTTTCAGTCCCTAGTTTTCATTCATTTTTAATTTCATCCTTATAATTTAAATTTTTTTATGCATCTTTATAGTTTATAAATATTATAATTTAGTCCTTACTATCAAAATTCTGTTAGAACTTTATCAAATTTGTTAATGTAACTAATTATACATTATTTTAATACTTTGAATATTTATGATTCATGTTAACAAAAGAGATAAAAATAAATAACGAAGTAAAATTAATTTATATATGACAAAATATTAGTAAAAATATAATGAGAAGGATTAAAGTAAAAATTATTCAAACTCTAATGACTTAAATATAAAATTTTAAATTATAAAAAAATGAATTGCAAAAATGAAATAAAACTATAAGAATTTAAGCATAATTTTTTTTTTTTTTGAAAAAGTTGTGACCAAGTTCAAAGAAAGACTAGCTAAGCTTTAAATATATAATAAATAAATTACTCATTATATACTAATCTTAATGCTAAACCAAACTCCTTAAGTTGTTTGATCTTTTAATAATAAATTCAAGGAAGAAGTAATCATGATACCAACTCTAACAGAACATTGCAAGTTAGCAACCTAATTTAGGCCACTTCACTCACCATACCATTTTATTTATTTATTTTAATCCAACCAAAACCTGAACAAACAAATTGTTGACCTGAAGTAAAAATATAAGACATATAAGCAATGATTGCTTCAGAAGCAACCTCATAATTTTTTTTTTAAATTTTATTATACATTAAATAATTTAGTTTTTATGTTATTTAGTCCTATTTAATTTTATTCTTAAAAATTAGCGAATGTGCTGGTGTTTTGAATTTGACAAATTCATTACATATTAGTTATTTTATGAAGTGATTTAAATGAGTTTCTTAATTTTAAAGTCTAATCCGTATACCTACTAATTTGGAAAATTTAAAATTAAATAAAGTTAAAAATCATAAAAAACTAAATTATTAGTTTATTCGTTTATTATAACCTAAAAGCAATGTTGTTTTTCAACTTTGAAAGCTTTCAGAGAACAAAATCAAATAAGAAGACAACAAATTAATCTGTTTATAAATAAGAGAAAAAAAAATTTAGATACATTTTTGGATATTTATATTTTTGGATATTTATTGTCAAATTTTATAATAAAAATATGACATATTGATATTTTTAAAAGTTCTCCATCACATAATTGTCACTTTCAGAAAATTTTTTTACACATTTTATATTTCTATTTGGGATTATACTAAAATACACCTAATAAATTTTTTCCAATTAAATAAAAATTAATTAAAAAAAATGCAAAGTTGTTTCAAAAGCTCATCAAGCAGCCACATTAAAAAAAGGGGATATATTATAACTTCAAATTAAACAATGTATGTTATTTTGTTTTAAGATTTATAATTATAATTGCTTTAAAATATCACATTTTACAAGATATTATTTTCGAATGAAACAACCATGCATAACAATATGATGAAAAATGAAAATCAACAAATATCCTATACAGATGATCGATAATGATCGGTTCAAGACAAAAATATCTATAAACCAAACATATATGTGAGAATTAGAAATAGCATCCTCTTTAAGGACAAAGATCATGAAAGATATAATACTGCAATAATAACATTTATTGAAAGATATTTCGCACATTAAAATATTATTAGTATCAGCTTATAGAAAGTATTATTGTATTATTTTTATAATAATTATATTTATATTATCGTGCCAAACAGAGATAAACAATATATTATGACATCTAAAATGCTTACGGCTTGTTTCATTTTATTCTTTATTTTCATATTTTAAAGATAGTTTTATAAAATTATTTTTTATATTAAGTTTAAAAATAAAAACTAAAACAACTTGTTTGAATAATTCTTTTAGAAACATATTCAAATTTTTATTTAAACTGTTAATTTCTTAATAAAATGTTATTTTTTAAAAAAGGTGATTCAACTCATTTACAAAATTATAATTTTGCCATTAATAAAATAATTTTGAGAAATAAAAGAAATCCAAAAGTTGTTCTTGTTTTTCATTTCCTAAAAACACTTTTTTGTTTTTAATTTTTAGAACAGTTGATAAAAAAAATTACCAAATACATTTTTTTTGTTTTTTTAATTTAAAAAATTAAAAGCTATTTTTGTAAACAACAATCTGTCACTTTGTTTTAGAATTGGAGAACAAGTTATAAATTTTCAAAGATGACATATGAAAAAAGATGAATTATATGTTGATCTTTAACTATGAATTTAAATTAGACTAGAACAAATTTAATTTTAGTCAAAATTTAATTTTGTTATTATTGTTGTTTATTCACCACGGAAGTGCGATTATTAAACTTATGTAATGATAAAAAGTCTGAGATCAAACATAATTATAGAAGTTTGAAAGTACTGATACAATGCTTACAAGTTACTATACATCCAATTATTGAGTTCAGATTCGATGATTAATAATTTAAAATCAGAATCAGGATAATCACATAAAGTTATAATAATTGTCTTCTTGTTTGTTTGTATTTGCGAATGCATGACTTCACAAAGTAATTAAAGCAAAACAAAAGCAACTTAATATAATATTTATTCTTTTGTTATTGAATTTTTCAATAAAGGCATAATATGTGTATAATTTTTATAGTTTACATTTAAATAATTTTCCTTTTGCATATATATCACTTTCTATAAGAGTAAATTATTCATGCCAGGACATGGGTTTGCATATATAGTTTTTATTAGTATTTAAAAGATTTAAAATTTTGTTTACACATAAATTTGCTTTAAAGGTATATTTTTATTTAGTTTAGCATTTATTTTTTTTATAAAATTATTTTTATTCTTCAAATTGCCCTTTTTTATAAAAATAAAATAATTTACTTTTGGAAATTTAATTTTTATTAAAAAATCTGAAACAGCAGTTATAATTATATAAAATTACATTTAACTAAAATTAATTTTAAAAATTAAATTAATTAAAAATTACTTTTATTCCATTGCAGTCAAAATATAAGGCTTTTGATTTGTGGTACTTGATAAGTCAAAGTTTAACATAAATAATGATAGATTATTACATGTGCAGATCATCATAATCCTAATCTAGTCACCGATTTGCGTGAACTGATAATATAGGATTTTCCTCGTAATTCTATAGTAAATTTGATAAAATTTAAATTATTAAATAAAAAAATTGATTAAATTTTTTAATATTTAAATTATAGAATAAAAATTTAGGAATTTAATTTTTTTTAAAATACAAAGATAAATTCAATTCTGCTATTAATACTTAAAAAAATCATAAATAAAAAATATCAAAAAACCGCGTGATTAGAATATGTGTTAACCGATAAGGCGTGTCGTGTACACGTTTTCTTATCTGCATGATTGGCGTCGGTACGTCATCTTAACATGACATGCTTTTTTTTTGTTTTTTTTTGTCTTAATGAGATAAGGAAAGGTGAAATTATTTAATTTTTTTTAAATATAATATTTAGTTTTTTATATTTTGATTTTATCTTAATTTAATTTTTTATATTTATCTTATCTTCTTTATATTTTTAAATTTTAAAAAATAGGTTCCTCTCTTAATTTATAAAAATTGAGTTAGACAATTATTTGTTAAAAAATTATTTATTTGTACTTTGAATATGTAAAAAATTATTTTAAAATAAAACAAATATAAAAAATAAATTAAAACAAAGTCAAAATATAAAGAAATAAGATAATTATTTTCTCCTACTTACCTTCTTGGATTCATGTTTTTATGTGATACCATCAATTCATCCAGCACATCATGATCTGTTTGTGAATTGTGATCAATTTAAACTTTGAAAAATCTAACATTTTCATTTAACCCTCTTTGGCTGTAATGAGATTATTTGACTTATCTAAACATTTGTGTGTACCAAAAAGTTTATTTTTTATTTTAAAAATTGATTATATTTTAATGTTCCCTTCATAATTGAAAGTTTAAAGAATGTTTCCTAGTGTTTTAAAATTTAGATAAACATTTTATTATCAAGTGTTACTTCAAAATTAAAATATCATTTTTCTTCAACTTTTGAAGAGGTAATTTTAGCTCTGTTCAACTTTTTGAAAATTCAAAAATAGTGTACGGTCAATGAGGGAGGATATTAGTGTCAATTAAAATTATTTTCCTATGCAATGAAAACTGAAATTCTCTCATTAATAAATCAAAATATCTAATTTCATAGATAATTAAAAAATTTGACCAAATTAAGACAATTCATGCTATTTTTTCTTTAAAATAATGGAATAAAATTAGATAATACTAACATAACTAAAAATGGCTAAAATTACAAGGATCTAAAATATATTTTATCAAAAATTACGTCATATAATAAAAATATTAAAACTATAAAATATGTCTAATTTGATGTCGGTAATTCTTGCGCCAAAAATGGAAGAGATATATAAATATATATGCAGCTATATTTTGTATTCATAAATTTAGATTATTAAATTTTATTAAATTATCTAATATAATCAAACATAATATCATATTTTTACCTAAACACAGATGGTATATATATATATATATATATAAAAGCAGTGGAAGTTGAGCTGGTTTTTAATTCTTTCCAGGATCCATTCATTCATTCTCGTTCTGGTAGGGACGATTCTATAAGTCAAGCTTGAGAACGAAATATGGTGTAACGAGTTTAAATAAGGCGTGTCTGCTACTCTCCCTCAAAGACTCAAAGCTGAAGAACCTCTTCTTTGATAATGAAGGTTCTCTGGCCTCTTGTGAAAGCTTCTTCCTCCTTAGCATCGTGGGTTGCTTAACCCACTTCCACTTTTCTTCTCCTTTCCCTTGAACTTTCCAAAAAGTAGAAACTTTGGCCCCTTTTTTCTCTTAAATCCTTCTCTTATTTCTTCCTTGTCTCTTCACACATCCTATGCAGTTTCAGCATTATTCATGCCATTGACTCATTCTTCTTGTCTGTATTACTACTTTTCTCTCTGATCAAACATTGTTTTTGACTTTTAAGTGATTCATTTCCATATTTCCTGATCCATCCCTTTGTTATTCTCTGGATTCCCTCCTGTTCTTTGACTGAATCAGCTTCGTGTGGTTTTTGAGTATCTTATCTGAGTTTCATCGTTCTAGCTATTTCTTTGTCATAACCTTGTATTTGAAAGAGATTCTAAAAAAAAATGGGTCTCTGTGTTAGTAAAAGCAAAGATTCAGAGGGAGAACATAATGGGTACACATCAATTGGGGCAACCGGAGTGCAAAATCACAAAACCCACGATCCCTATGTGAATCAAACGAAATCCTCTTCTCATCAACCTCGTCAATTGCCCGGAAAGCCCTCCGTTCTGGCTCACAAGCGCGATTCGATTCTGGGGAAGCCATTTGAAGATGTTAAGCAGCTCTACACAATTGGGAAGGAACTGGGTAGGGGTCAGTTTGGAGTAACCTATCTCTGCACTGAGAATTCAACTGGTAGACCGTACGCGTGCAAGTCAATCTCGAAGAGGAAGCTTGTGAGCCAAGCTGATAAGGAGGATATGAAGAGAGAGATTCAGATTATGCAGCATTTGAGTGGACAGCCCAATATTGTGGAGTTCAAAGGTGCGTATGAAGATAATAATTCGGTTCATCTTGTGATGGAGCTGTGTGAAGGTGGTGAGCTCTTTGATCGGATTATTGCCAAGGGGCATTACAGTGAAAGGGCTGCCGCTTCGATATGCAGGCAGATTGTTAACGTTGTTCATATCTGCCACTTTATGGGCGTAATGCATAGGGATCTCAAGCCTGAGAATTTCTTGTTGTCCAGTAAGGATGAAAATGCCCTTCTCAAAGCCACAGATTTTGGTTTGTCAGTTTTTATTGAGGAAGGTAAAAATCTCATCTCTGCATTGATCCTTTGTTAGAGTAAATTTACAAATTGGTCCCTCAAATATAAGTCTTTCATAGTTTGTTTACTTGCACGTGTTTATTAAGTTTCTCAAAGTGGAGAAATTCTTAAATTTGGTCTAACTGAGGGACTAACATGTAGCGAGTTACAAACTTTGAGAGACTAACTCATGTAGAGAAAAAAGTGTTATGAGGTGTATTTTTTAGGGACTTAATTGTGAGTTTACTTTGTTTTAGTACCTTCAATCATTTAATGCTGCTAGTGTTTAAATTGAACAAATTTCTAATGTCGAAGGCATGTAGTATATTCATTTCAGTATTTACTCTGCCTTGCTTGATATGTTTTTGTTACCATGATGTTTTCTTTTGGTAAATATGGCCAAGGAAATAATTGTGCCATGATGTGGGTGGTCAACTCGTATTTATTATGTCACAGAGAAGAGGCCCAAAGTGCAGTAGCACTCAGACTTGGTTTTAAGCAATTCATTTGACTACTATACCAAATTATCTGAATCCCATGACTTAAAGGTTTCAGCTTGAGTTTGCCTTTGTTCTTTTTGTCTTAATTCTGTTTAGGCCTTTTGCTAGCACTAAATTATATTTTGTGATTATTTCCCTTGCTTTCATAATTATGTCATTATTGTTCTGAAGTGATAGATATGGTAAGAAGCAACATAAAGTTTCATAGGAAAATATGTTTTCACATCTCCATCCTATTAATCATATATAGAAAGCCATGTTTGTGAACTGAAGCAGCAGTCAGCTGACACCATTTATATCATACTGCACACTAGTTAAGCTCTTAAGTTTCATGTAATTCTTTAACTTTAAATGTTATGTATATGTTGAAAATTGAAGGTCCTACTTAATCTTAAGGTATCCAGGTGTAATGTCAAAATATCAAAAGAAAATATGCATTTCTATTATATTTGCAGCTACCTGTTGTCTGACAAGATGATTTATCTCATTATAGACTAGAAAGCAATATTTTCTTCCACTTGGAATATGCACTAAAATCTCAAATTACTTCTTCCCAGGAAAGGTTTATCGGGATATAGTTGGGAGTGCTTATTATGTAGCTCCTGAAGTTCTACGGCGCAGATATGGGAAGGAAATAGATATATGGAGTGCAGGAGTTATACTGTATATCTTGCTCAGTGGTGTTCCTCCTTTTTGGGCTGGTAAACTATTGCACTCCTTTTCGTAGCAGGATTATAACCTTGAATTAGAGCCTATAGTTCATTATTATTTATTTTCTCCATAACTTTTTCTAGTTTTACTATCTTTTATTTAATGTGCTGTAGAGACGGAAAAGGGAATATTTGATGCCATATTGGAAGGTCATATTGATTTTGAAAGTCAACCATGGCCAAGCATATCGAACAGTGCCAAGGACCTTGTTTGTAGGATGCTGACACAGGACCCGAAGAAACGCATTACTTCTGCTCAGGTTTTAGGTATGTGACTTTTGTTGTTTCTCCTCATCAAATAAGTGAAATCTATATTCTCATGTTTCAATGTTCAACCTTCCTGCTCACAAGGTCCATTTATGTATGTATTATCAAACATTAAGAAGATGGTGATAGTAACAGTGTTTAATTCACTCACACGTCTTTCTGGCCAACATTACTGTCATATAGTCTAGCATTCTTGAAAACTTCCTTCTTTGGGGCATATTTATCTCAACTAATTGAATTACTGTATTGTATGGCTAAACAGAGCACCCATGGATTAGAGAAGATGGAAATGCTTCTGACAAGCCAATAGACAGTGCAGTCCTTTCCAGAATGAAGCAATTCAGAGCAATGAATAAGCTAAAGAAACTTGCCCTAAAGGTAAAAATTTCTACAAGTTGCATAAATACTTATTTTGCTGTTTGAGAATTTAGCAATGTTTCATGGTGAACCGTCTGGAAAACAACATACAGTCTCATGTCAGTGGTTAAATATTGAGAGACAGAATATATCATTCAAGTGTCACACTGTTGTGTTTATTATGCTGAATTCCTCCAGTGTGTGTAGGTCTGACAATTTAATAACCTGAGTGTACTTGCATTTTCTTTTAGGTAATTGCGGAAAATCTTTCTGAAGAAGAGATCCAAGGGTTGAAGGCAATGTTTACAAATATGGACACTGACAAAAGTGGTACAATCACCTACGAGGAACTGAAGGCAGGATTGCAGAGACTCGGCTCAAAGCTCACAGAGGCTGAAGTCCAGCAGCTTATGGAAGCTGTAAGATATTTTAATTTTAACAAATTTGCACCCTTGAAATAAATTTTCTTTGAAATCTTCCAAATTTACGTTTCTTCGCCAAAATTTCAGGCTGATGTTGATGGAAATGGCACAATTGACTACATAGAGTTCATCACTGCTACAATGCATAGACATAGACTAGAAAGAGATGAACATCTTTACAAAGCCTTCCAGTATTTCGATAAAGATAACAGTGGGTGAGTCCTATTCATTTTTCTAAGATAACTGATATGGTGCACTGGTTTTACTAACAAATGAATGCATTATATACAAAATCATGCCAAATAAGTTTGGTTGGAAGTTGGACTTTCCAAAGCAGTTGTATTTCTTTTGATTTTTGTTTGAATTCATTACAGGTTCATAACAAGAGATGAACTTGAAACTGCCATGAAAGAATACGGCATGGGCGATGAAGCCACAATCAGGGACATCATATCAGAAGTTGACACAGATAATGTAAGCCTTTTATGCATTATATGGCTACCATTTTGTCCTATAGATATAGCTCCCATAATTAATGCTCAACTTCATGGGTTTGCAGGATGGTAGGATCAATTATGAAGAATTCTGCACAATGATGAGGAGTGGAACCCAGCAAGGCAAGTTATTCTGAATCACAATATTCTCTCAAACTCGCTGCATTTGAGACACGAATGGATTTTGCGAAGAATTAGGGTCATTTTGATTGTAATTTCGACTCATATGCTTCCAAAATAAGTTTATTCATCTCTCAGGCATGTAAAGCTTCAATTTAGAATGGTTTTGGTTTTATGATTAAGCATAACTGTGAGCCAGTTCTCTTCCTTTTTCTTTGTCTCTTTCCTTTTGAACTAGTCACTTTTTAAGCTGAGACTATAATCAAATTCGACTTCTCCTTAGCTACGAAACCATAATCATTCTCCTATGTCCTGCCAAACATTTTTAGCTCACCAGAAGGCAAGCAGAAACAGGGATGCCAGTTTTGGCTGTCTCAGCCTTGTCCTTGACCTGATTTGCTCCATTTGAGAGGGATAAGTTTAACTATTGACCGTTGAACGTACCCAAGTGAAAACATTCAGAGCTTTCACATGAATTTTGGACGAGGACATAACATACAAGTTCTCACAAATTTGTTAAAGATTCATGAACAGTTGAATGAAAGCCTTTTGAAAATGGATGCAAACCCTTTCTAAGGTAAAGAGCGAAGTAGCATGCTCAGGATATAACTATAGACTACCTTAAAGAATACTTGAGCAAGGAGAAAATATGCATGACGTATTCACACTCGAGAGGTTACAAGAATGGGTTTCAGGAATGTATGTTTGATTCCACGTTCATCTCAACGTTCTTCCTCATTGAAAACATTCACATAAAAGTAAGAAAAGGACAATTAGATTTTTTATAAGTGAATTGATTATATACTAAACCTCAAACCTACATATTATTTTTAAATTTTGCGTTAGGATGTGTCCAACTCATACATTTGATTACTCATATACATGTTTATTATATGCTCAACTGAAAACAGAAAAGATTCTTTTCCTTCCAGAATCGATTGAAATATCACATTAATAAGTTGAAGGACCACATAAATTTTAAAAAACTCATCTACCGAACCGAAGTTACATTTGTTAGAACTATTCCAAGATTCATACGCTTCTCGGAAGTACGGGTCTATTTTCATGTCGACAAATAAAATTGATCTCTTAACGGTTAGCTTCGATAGGGATTATGAATTTGAACCGGCAGAGAAGAGAAAACACATTTGAGGTAGGAAAAGAATAAAAAAACAATTGATATTTTGAGATTTCAAATTGGGAAAAAAATTCTTTTTTAATTTCAAATTTTGCAAGAGCCTACCATTTAAATCATGACTAATCTTTCATAATGAAAAAATTGTTGTCATTAATTTGAAATAAAATTTTTGGTCCATTTTACACTTATAATTATAAAATTTTTTAAATTAATATTATTATACATTGATGTACTCGTATACATAGACGAAACAAATTTGAACTAGTAACTGAATATAACCAATTAAAAAGAAATCGCGCAAGTGTAATAACAAAAGTGCCAATAACACTTCGCCACCCGTCTTATCGAGAAGCTTCCCCTGAACTGGTAGAAACGTCGAGAAAATACGCAGAAACTCAGGTGGATCACATTCGGGTTAATGTATTCTAACCAGCACCTCCGAAAATTTTCTCAAAAAGTTTTTAACCCATTCAAGACAACACAAGTCATCATCCCAAGCACCGAATCAGCCAACTTAGCAGTACTAAGATCAAAATTTTTTTAATATCATAATCATGAATGAAGAGGACCAATATAGACAGCGAGACATTTTTCTCAATATCATAATGCCATCAAGTATCATTATACATAAGGTGGGCTTCATACATTCATCCATATTACATCCACAAGAAATCAACCATAAAAGAAAAATCACAACATAAACAGTTACTTAGAATCACTCATCCACCTACCAAAGAAAACACATTCCACCTAACAAGCCCACCGGCTTATTAAACCCACAGTTTATTGAATGAAGTACCAAACCCACCGCTTCGATCAACATAAGCTATCACTAAACAGGACCCAAAAACTCAAAAACCATGAATCTTGATCTGATCCTTTCTAACCAGACCGGCCTGAACCAGGAATTGAGAGACGTTCTTGCGCTGATCACCTTGGAGTTGAATGATCTTGCCGAGCTCCTTGTCCTGCACAACGTTGCCGTTGCAACAGAACTCCTTCTTCAGGTCCTTGAGGATCTTCTCGTAGCTAAAAGCCCTCTTCAGTCCTTGCACTGTGGTTAGGCTTTTCTTTCCATTCCTCTGTTGTATCCTGATGTGCACATACCCTTTGGTTCCGGGAGCATCCGATTCTTTGGCCTCAGCGAATGGATCGAAGGGGGTGGGAATCTGAACTTCCAAATCAACCATGTACTTTGTTTGGTGAACTCTTGAGGAACTAGAGACAGCAGCTGCAAGAAACGCAAAATACAATTAAGACCACAATCAATCAAGAAGATCCTGAAGAGCACCAAGTTCGGCAAAATTTGCAAGGTAGATTCCTTCTACAGAATATAAATTGAACAAGATCATCATGAAACACATCATTCAACAAGACATACATCTTACTTATTAACATGTATTGATATATCCTACAAATATTTTGCAAACTGTGTGTACTAAAAGCCTTAAACTGTCAAGAGATCGGACTTTCTCATAATGCGCTTCAAGATTCCAATAGTCAAAATTTCGACATACTTAATAGCTACAGAAACTCAATCCGGCAGGCTCTAGGATAACTCCATAAATGACATAATAAGCGTCTTCAGGGAGCTTTACATGAGCAATTCACGCATAACGTCATAACCGACCGATAGAAAGAACTTGAATGTAAAATCCAAAGATTCCAGGGAAATTTTCCGTCTATACTTAAGCAAACTAAACATCAACCAAACTCCGATATCAGGAGAACTCAAAAAGATCATTGATCCATCATCTCCAACAACGCAACACAGACCAATCACGGGAAATTAAAACCGACGAAGAAAGATCAAGAGTCAAAACCAACAATGAAGCCTAGAAATCGAGAAGTAGAAAGAAGACAGGGAGAGACAAACCTGAGAGCAACTAAGGGCTTACAAGAGAGCGTAGAAAGCGAACGAGCCAATGTGTACGAAGAAGGGAGGGGTAGATGAGGGCTTATATATAGGCGTGCGAGGGCGGTAGGCACAAGTTGAGTAATGACGGGTATGTGACGTGCCTTGAGTGTAAGGCAGGGAATGTCGGTAGTACTGTACACGTGGATGGTCCAGATGATTTGGAATTTTCAGGGATTATGATGGATTTGGGAAATTCTAATCTAACAATATAAATATGCAGAATTTAGATACAGTTAGGCTAGATAGTGAAGCCTAATAGTTCAATGTTAAATTTCAGTATTATTCACTGATTATCTTAATTTAAATTTTCTTAGCATTTTAAAAATAAAGATCATAATGAACAGCTTAAAATTATATATTTCAATTATCTTACATCTAAAAAAAAAGAATATCTTAAAAAATGAAGAAAAATGTTAATAACATCATAAATAAACTTTTAAAATACATAACAGAGACTGAGGAGAGTTTTTTAATTTTCTTATAATCATATTTTATGAAAAAACTATAATTAATTTAAATTTACTTAAAAAGAATTATTTATTTTTTGATCATGTAATTTTTTAAATTTAAATTATTTGTTTAACAATTAATAATTGTTCATAGTAAAAATTTAAGTTTTTAAATTCATATATATATATATATATATTAATATAATAAATTTAGATTAAAATATAATACCTGTGAGAGATATTTAAAAAATTTATGTATAATCATAAAAATTATATATTTTTGTTAAATATTAATAATAAAATTAAGAATGATTATCCTTTAATTTTTTTTTTTTTTTTGGGTTTTGAAAAGAATAATGAATTTATTGTTGACTGATGGAAAAGGTAGCGTACAATGAACGCGCGCCAGAGAGTGAAAACAAACAAGGCATCTCGGATAAAGGCGGTTGAAGGTGGGGCCCACCGAGGCAGGTGTAGTGAGGCTTTGTGGCGTTGTAGAGGACGAACGAAGATTCCAGAACGCGAAAATTGCATACATATAATCCAATCAAGATGTCAACAACTGGCATTTCCAATATCAAAAAGAAAAACGGGAAGAAGAATAAGAAGAATGAAGTCCTGGAACGCGGACATCGTGATACAAGTTGACTATCTTCTGATTCCTTTTCCCTTTTTTTCCACGTGAACTTTGGAGCCAGCACAATTTGAACTTGTACGCCCATTGTTCCATTCCCTTTACGCTCAAAAGGTGGTTGGTTGGAGGCAATGGGTGAACAGAATGGGAGAGTAGAATAATCTCATTCTCTTTTTTATGTTTAGTTCTGCCGATTCTATGTTAGATTTCATGCTTGTAGTTTTCTGGTATTACTCAAATAAGGAGATGTGGATTTCATTAGAGAAATTAAGGGACGTGACACAACTCCAAAAATGATAATTTTCTGCATAAAATATATCCGTTAAAAGATAATAAATAATTCTTCCATCTTAATTTGATTTGTCATTTACACACTTTATTATTTTTATTTTAATAATTTTTTGTCAACCAAGTATTACAAAAATAATGACATTATTTTTTTTATATGTTTTATTAAATGTGATAATAGTTATTCTCATTCTTATTTTTATACTTATTTTCATTTATTTTATTTTAATTCTAACGACTAATCAAATTGATATTTTAGTGTATTTGCCACAAATTATAATGATTTTGGTACATTTAAAAGGAAATATATAAATGTAAAGATTAAAATTAAAAGAATTACATAGTCTGACAATTTATATTAATTATGGAGATAATACATAATAAAAAATTTAATTTTTTGATCATACACAATTATAAATTTTTAATTTACTAATTTAAATTTAAAAAATTGTATAATTCAACAATAAACAACAACTATTAACAAATCTAGATTTTGTAAAAGAAGTAATCAACCTAAATTTGAATAGAAGTTTTAGAATTATTTTTTTTTAAAAAAAAGTTAAAGAGTAATAGAAAGTATTTTTTTTTTTAAATTTATTTTTGCTTTAACATGTTCAAATAACTTATCGTCACTAGCATCTATCGTGAGTCAACATTGTCATCGAAATCCACTGCAAATCGCAATTGAGTCTCCCTAAATAAAAACTTCAAAATTGAGTAGCGTTTAGATTTGAGTTTAAGTCGGACTTCTATTAAAATATTTTAATTTTAATTTAAAGGAGTCTTTTGAAAATGAGATGAGTTTAATGTTTAAACTCACTATAGACTTATCATGTTTATATAAAAAATTCTGAAAAATAAGATCGAATCAGGCCTCGGGTCCGATCAACTTTTTCCCATTTAAGCCAACTAAGCGCCAGAACAAAATTTCCATTTAAAATTCTAATTATGTAGATAATTATTTAAATTTTAATGATCTTCTGCAGCAACTGAATTTAATCGGTATATCTAACTATCTTTATCTTTGCTGTCTCCACTATAAAAACAGAGAAGAAAATAAAAGCATGGCTTGTTTTGACAAATTGTTTGTTTAAATAAAAAATTTATGAACCACATTATATAATATGCATTGCTAGCATTGTCAACTGACATCGATAATGACCATTGGACAAGGCGTTAGGCTTTTTAATCAATATTTACCTAACCAACATGGGGCTTCCAAAAAACAAAAATACAAGGAAAAAAAAGAAAACAACCATGTTAAATGAGGATAAATATTTTAACAGAAATCTAAACACTACCATATATTCTATGTGCTTGGATCATCTGGCATACGTTTCAGATCCATTTCAACTTGGTGGATTGTCCATTGCATGTTCTCCAATTTCTGCAAAGAAGCATCAGCGTAAGGAATTCTCAAAGCAACATTCTCTGAGAAAATTAATAACCGAATGTTTGCTTTTTGCCCTGAAGTTCTATAAGAGTTCTTTATTTTATCCAATGAGTATCTTTCGAATTATTTATAATCTAAATTTCTAAATTTCACCATTGAATTGTTTTTTAACCAATTGTCTATTAAAGATGAGTAGACTAAAATGGTTACCAGTAGGCATGTTTCCATGGATATGTATCTAACAAGCTTACATACTACGAAATATGAATATAGAACACAACACGGACATGGACATGAGAAAACAACAGAATTTGAAGTATCCACTTCTAATTTAAAGTGATGAATAGTGTTATGTTTAATACCGTGTCTGATACCCGTCAGACACGGACACAGTGCTTTAAAACTGTCCATGCTTCATTGCTCATGTTTATTTATAATTGGTTTAATCTATTTCTTTTCTTCTTTTTTTTTTTTTTTTAATTTTTGTAAATTATGTCTACCAAAGATTCTCCCAATATGAAAAGCTTCAGGACAAAACAAGATTCGAGAGAAGATTTAATAAGTGGGGAAGTTGACGAGACAAATAATATATAGGTTTAATCCCTATTCTTATAGACCGCGCGACCTCCTTTATAACTATTAAAATAAGCATACACATACATACACACACACACACACACACACACACACATATATATATATATATATATATATATATATGTATATGTACACACTATGTATAGCTCAATCAATATTACCTTTACAATATCATGGTACTGTCTTGCAATGTTGTCGAAGTGAGGATCAACACCTTGGTACTCACGTAGACGAGTAACCTGGTAAAAGAGGATAAAATATAATAACATAGAACAAACATAATGGGCGACAGCAACAAGGGAGAAAAGGTAATCATAATATTGACAATCATAAAAACCAAACCAGACGCAAATAAAACCACATTGTGCAGCAATATATTAAGCTAGCACGAAAGGAAGATCATGTGTTAGATATTGGATAAGTAGATTATGTCAACTTTCTTCTTGGAGTTTAATAAGTATAACAGTGACAACACCCACTAGAATTTTTTTAACCTTCACCAAGGAATTTGCATGTCTAAGATGTAAATGATGCTATATTAGCAATTTCTTTTTGGTATTACTGCTAGTGGTGTACTAGAGCTTGGGCCAAGTCTAATTTCCCTCAGACTATTTTAAGGGCATACTTTTTCACATTGGCCCAATATATTAGGATTTTCTCCCAGTCAAAAAAAAGAGTCAAATCCATATTGATAGAGATCCTATCTTCTCTTAAAAGCTAAGTTAATTCCTTTAGGTAGTAAATTGACAATTTGTTTCACATCTCATACAGCTACCCCTGCCTTCAACTGCAAATGTTTATTTCTCAGTCGTTTCTTATGTTAAAGCATCCACCAAGGTATTTTATTCACCAAAGACTCAATTTTCTCCCTACATTTGTGATATGAACAACTATTGGTACGTTTTCATGATCCAAGAAGAACTGATGCAAAAGAAAAATGAAGTTACTCCACAGCCATTAATACATTATCTATATTCTTCAATGCATCATGAATGACATCATTAATAGAAACCCGGTAATTGCTCTCCTAGTGAATATCATCAAGATGAAACCAACATAATGCTCTGAACATGGATGTTGTATTCTGTGCTAATTTCATAACGCTGCTTCATGTCCCACTCTCACTACTCATGCACTTTCTTTAGCCACCAGCTCATGACAGTATAGATAATCGCTACTCAATCACCTTAGTGCTAAAAAATGCATGAGGAAATAGGAACATACCGCTTTATTGTATGCAATAGAAGCTTCTTCTGTAGCCTCAACCAGATAGTTCCTAGAATCAAAAAGAGAAAAGGCTGATTAATACTAAATCAGGAATAGGTTATAAAACTTATGAAGTATTATCATCTTTTATACCTTATCTTATGAAGGGCAGGTATAGAATCCTTAGTGTAAGTTTCAAGCAGGAGAACATGTTCTAGAACCCTGACATGAAATGGCAATATTACAAATATCAGATAACAGGACTTGGCAAAAATTAATATTGCTGCTAATAACAGTTCAGAAATATAAAAAACTGAACTTAGGAGTTCTCTTGATTTAGAATGAAATTTAAGGATTATGCCAGGAAGCTGCGTATTTGTTTGCTTCCATTTAGTATCCTTCCAATTTAATTCTCACTTTTTCCTTTTTAGATTGACCCCACTAAAATCTAACATTCAACATAGTAATAGTGATACATAGCATTCCCTCATAACCTTTAGTTAAAAATTAATTTTTACTTTGATTATCAAACAGCATTGGGCCCGGCAAAGTTCTGTGGGGTGTTAAATACCAAAATCCCTATTATAACTCCCTAAGTTCCTTAAACCTTGCATTTTAACCAAGGTGATTAATTGTATGACAGAGTGAATATCAGTCCTACAAGTAAAAAAAAAAGTTTTAAAATGTTTTATATTGGTTCAAGAAGATTGATAATATTTAATATTAGCTTGTCACATTGAACATGATACTTTCTCAGAACTCCCAAATTGCCATGCAATAAGATGTACTACAGTACAATTCAACATCTTCCGTTGTAAGTTGGTTACATCATAACATCCTTCAGCTGTTAAATAAAGAATTTACTAATATCAACAGTTAAGGAATATATGCAGCACAGCAAAACAGAAATCAAATAATTTAAATTCAAAAACAACATTAATGTTACATCCAAAATCACACTGTGCCTTTTTGTAAAACAGGTCAGTCTTACTTTTTCTAGACGCTATGTCCTAAGGACTTCAATCTCTTAATTTCTCATCTTTAACCCTTTGGGAGAAGCAATGTTTTCTAACCACCTTGAGTACAGGATTAAGTCCCTTTTGGTGTTCTAAATACTCTACACCTATCTAAAGTGAACAACGAAATGATGAAAGAATAACAAACAAACCTCAATTTTGCGCTCATGGTCTCACACCTCTTACATAGCCATGTCTTCTGTAGTTCATCCTACAAATACATTTAGTTAAGTCAATATATCCTTAGCTATCAAAGCAGTGAATTCAAATAGAATACTCACGTATTTATGTTGATGCTGCAACTTCAAATCTTTGACTAGTTTAATAAGCACCCCAAGTATTTGCTCCAAGACCTAATTAATAATAATTTCAGTATCTATATACCACTGTGAACGTGTAGCCCAAAATAAATGTTAATTGAAATGCACAACACACACAAAATGTCTTTCTGTGTCAGCAAGAGAGAGGGTTTTTCTACATATGGATTAAGCATGTACATTATAGTATTCAGCAAATTTTCTATCTGCAGAATAAAGGTCATCCCGCAGTGCAGCTTCTTCTCTTTCAATCTCCTCAATCAACAACTTCACCCTAGTAATAGAATAGATATGAAGAGTGAGAAATTGCAGTCTATAGATAGGTCCAGTACAGAATTTACAGCTACTGAAACATGGGCTGAACACATTAATGCCACACTGTTTACTTCATATTAAAAAGAAGACACTCCACAACTTAGGTATTTGTAGTTAGCATAAGTAATAAACAATATGGGCTAGGTCATCACCTAGAATCCAAAGAAAAAGGAAGTTATATTAAGACAAATCCCCCATCTTACGCAGCTAAAGAAACCAGCAGAACTTAATCCTTGTTATTCAGTTCACCAAAACTAAAAGCAAATGTTGTGCCTATTTATAAGTCAGTTCAGTTACTATTGCCAATTTTCCACCATTAAACACTTTTCATATCCATATGGTCAAGACATAGACCCAACATCATCAGACTTATGGCAAATTACAAAAATGGCTTTGCAGGCCAGAGAATTAGACTATCTAGTTAATGTTTCCACACCTAAGAATGAAAACTCTGCAGTTTTATGCTTTTAAATTTATGCATTTCCCAAATAGAAGCCCTATGTTGCATGCTTTAACAAAAATACTATTCATTTGACTGATGAAAAGAACAATGTTTCCACATTACAAGTACATAAAAATTTTTAAACAATCAAAAGGGTAAGGCTCCTGGAATTTGCTCAAACCTTTCTGGAAGCCGAGCACTTGTACTTTGACTTCCTGATGATGAAGAATCTGCATCACAGAACGAGGAATCAGTTTGAGGATCATAAACAAAATGATGTAGAAAAGGTATGTGTGTCACCACATCTCCAAGATGAAGATCAGTAGTATACAGTTTACGAAATATATCATGCACAATGAGACTCAAATAGGAGAAGAGAAGTGAGGCATAAATATAATTTACCAATGTCATCCAATTCAAAGGCATCTGATAACTTATCACATTTCACTTTTAAACGAGCCTCTACCTCACGAGAGAGAGACATGCGATATTCTGTCATATCCTAAAACACAAAATTTTCATATGCATCAGTCATTAAAGACATAACCAAGTTAGTCACTTCAAAGTAAAACCTGATATAGAAAGAGTGTGCTTGAATCTAATTCATATACTGAGTTAAATAGTATACCACTGATAATGGTGTTTGTTGAAGCTGAGTTTGCCACAAATAAGCAGGTGTAATTCCAAGAAAACGATTGGGAACACCACCTACTCCAAGTTCTACCGAATCCATAGCAGCAAGAGCAGAATTAGCACTGCCAACAGAGCTATTTGGAGTGGTAAGATTAGGATTAATGCTTGAGTTGATTGTGCCACTGGTACTAGTACTGTCAAGGGAGCTTCGAGACATTACACTCAGCTTTTCAATATCTTCTTTATGAATTTCACCATCTTTAGAGATAAGAGGAAGCCTCAGTCTTTGAGCTGCTTCAGCCACAAGCATTCGATGCTCTAAAGTCTCATAAATCTGAAAATCCGTAGGTGCATATATATAGTTTTATCAATCTAGACTAGTACCCAAAAAGTGTACAAGCACATTAGCATTATTATGTTCCCGTGAATGGATATTAGAGAGATTGGAGAGCCTTATTGATTTGAGCTGGTTTGCATTCACTTTGTTTTACTGTGCTGCCTTGGTTCAGGAGAATATATATAAATGTGTGTGTTTGTATATATATATATATATATATATATATATATATATATATATATATCTATATATATACATTTTTCTGTTTGTTGTACTTAACTCCTCTATCTAATAAAACTTCTTTTATCAAAAGGAAAAAAATCCTTCATACATAAATTAGAACACATACTATCAACTTGATTCTGTTGTTCAAGCAATTACTTTACTCCCTATAACCTCTAATTATCAGTATCCCCTGCTTAAATATTCATTTGTATCCACTGTTACTTCTTCAAAGGCTCTTCTGCTACTGTCTTCCTTTCTTCATCTACTCTTCTACTGTTTTATATGTCTAACTGAAGTTATTTCGTAATTTTTGAAATCTGAAAGTGTTTTACCTACTGCAATGGTTCTTCCACCATTTTTTTTTTTTTTTCTGATAAGACTCTTCACCTGTTTTACATATAGCATATTTTAGTATTTTTTCTATTTTAGCGCCTTACTTCACTTGGGCAAATACTTTTTTGGCACCTCTCACCTTAAGGCATTTTAGAGATCTGACACCTCAATGGTGCCTTTTGCCTTTGACTACCTTAAATCAGTTTGTAATTCACTTAGAAGCAATCTGTCATCCACTAAATCATAGAATTGGCTTCTGCATCTTCAAACAACTCAACACTTTAATTACCAGCTAAATTAGCTCCTCATTTAGTCTAAGTGTCTGTTGCAGAACGAAAATGATCATTGTGTTGTTGAACTCTCTCCAACCCATTTTTACGCATAGAAAAAACTTAGAAACCTATAAAGCAGTAGAGTAGGCTCCGCCAATGGGTTTTATTTTGTTGTTTGAGAAAAACCTACATGTCTATGTTCATCTTCTACCATGTTAGTCCTAACAGGAATCCAAGGCAAAGCATCCATCATCACCCTAACCCATTTCTCCTGCCCTGTAAAGATCCTAAGTAATGCATACAACTTATATGTTACCAGATATTGACCTTACTCAACCTAGTATAATTACTACCAGCTATTACCTTAAACTCTTGCGTTGGTTAAGGAAGTCACGAAACTACTGAAAATATGATGGAAAAGGAGATGGTCCATATATTATGCAACTCCTACGGAGAGCAATTTCATATAGGATAACTGTGATCTCCATTTAAGAAAAAATCCAATCCTAAGGCCAAAAGCGAAATACTCTCATTTATGCCATGTTTGTTTCTGAACCAAAAATGAGTTTCTAGTATTATTATACAAGACCTGAGGGGAGTTCTTCAGTCCAAGTTGTGGATATAGACCTGCTGTGTCTCTAATTCCCCCAAGATTAGCGACAGAAATGGCTTGCTGATACTCTTCTACCATTGCAATAGCCTCAGAGTAAACTGCCTGCATTTAATCCACCATTTGAATACAAATAAGTAAACCAATAATAACACCATACTAAACCAACTTCTAGACCAGCAATACAAAAACCAAATATTAGTCCCAAATCATTTTTTTTCATTTCAAATATAATAAAAATATAAAATTAAAGATCCACTACAGGACTACAAAATCATTCTATGAACAACCCTTTACCATTGCTTCCAGGTACCGCAGTCTTTCCCTGCACATTTCCTCTCTCGCCTGCAATTGGATTCACCAAATTAATATCGAACTAACATTTAATACCACATTTCAATTGGGCAAAAGCCATTCCTAATTTTAAAGTAAAATGAAGCACCTATCCCCCCACCCCTCCTTTTTTTTTTCTGGGAATTTTTACGAACACCCAGAAAAACAACTGAAGTAGTAGAGACGCAGTGAAAATTACGAGTTGGAGATCGTTGTATAATGGCTTGGAGATAAGAGATCCATCGGGAGCCAAGCAGTGCCGCTCCAACTGATCAATGACTTGCGTGACATCGGCGGGGAGGTTTTGGCCGGGCAGTCCCTTCACCATCGGATCCAGGTCGGGGAAGAAGACGGCGTCGTTTCTCTTCTAGGTCCTTGCCGGACTTTCGGCGGATTTAAAAGCTAAGAACTCTCATTCATCGAAGCACAAAGCCGAAATTTTCAAACACACAAACGCCGTCGACTAGCTTCAAAAATCAAATTGATCCCTCCAATCCTTAACTTCAAAGTTTCTCCTTTTTGCTTTAAAGAAAAACTTGTCTTCAATTTTATTTATTTATTTATTTATTTTTGTTAAGGCGCACCTTATTTTAACATTTTTACAGATACAATGAGGCCAGCAAGAAAATTTCAAATTGTGAGTGAAGGGAATTAATAAAGAAACACATATGCATAAATAAATTTTAGAAAATGGAGACTTACATATTTTTTTTCAATGGTGAAAGCTAATCTAATTTTGACCGAGATCATTGATCTTAAAGATACCTATAGTATAGTTACAATATGTCGGGTGTATCTCAAATTTTTACTGTTTAAATTTTCTTTTACATTCAATTACAAAATACTCTTAGGTATTTCTATTTGAGCAACTCTTTTAGCATGTCAGTGTTTTTATCGTATAATTGACTAGCCTATTTTAAAAGGTTAGTTAGGGTTAAAGTTTAGTATTAATTCTCGTAGTTACTATTTTATCCTTATTTAATGAGTACCTATTATGGTAGATACTATATAATATCTTAATAAATCCAATCCATGATTTTATTCGATATCTAACAGATTTAAACCTTATATATTATACGATATTCTAACATATTCCACACACACATAATAAAAGTGTTCATACACTTTAAACCTGAGAAACATATTTTCAGTAAACTAAGAGAAAACTTTTTCTTTGTAATCTGCAATTGTTCATACAAGGAAAGTAGGCCGTGCTACTAGCATATTATGAAAGCATTAATGTTAGACATCGGCTACAAATATATAGCCTCTCATAAAAAATGCATCTGCATATAAATCATGAAGTGTGCATGCACCCTAAATCATAAAAATCACATTCAGATATTTGACAATGATCTCATCTATCATAATATCTTGTATTCACAATCATGACACAAGTTATAATTGGTATACCGATGAATATAGAATAATAAGATTTTCTTTATGATATTCCTCTTCTCACAATCTTATCAATACAGACTTAGCTCGTTTTTCTAGACATGTCCTGCTAGGCTAAATCATTACACATAGTTTTTAGGCAACACATTAAGATAGCAAACACTAAGTTATAACTCAAGTACCTGATCAGAGTTTAAGGGTATAAATATAAAGTCAACGTAAAGGCTCAAGGATCTTATATAATCATGAGTTGAAATCGCACTCATGTTAACCCATATGGTCGACATTTGCACACATGGCATGAAACATGTGTTATTCCTTCTTTTTTTTTTTTTTTTTTTATGAAATGTATGTTTATTTCACAAATAATGTTGTATAGATGAAATTTTAGACACCATAAGTCTAAAATTGAGTTCTTTGATCTACACAATGTCTTGAACTCACATATAGCAATTAAGGTAAATTAAAAATGATGAACTTATTTCATCAAATCAATCATAATGACCCTATGTCACCAATTAGGTGACTTAAATGATTTTAAGTATAGTTGCTATCAAATTATTTTCGTAATAATTTCACTTAAAATCTTGTCTCATCTTTAATGTCATAAAGGCACTGAGATGGTTAACCCTTTTATATATCTGACATACTTAAAAATAAATAAGAATGTACATAACATTCAAATAAAGACATGTATGCATGAAAATCAAACTTTATTGATTATCGAAGAACATTAAAACATCTTTGTCTGTGAACAATAGGAAAATGTCAAAAATAGAAATGAAGTATCATAAATTCAATGCAATCTTAGAGACTTAATGTGTTTCACAAACACATATCTAAAAATAGGCTTAGTCAACTGATTTGCCAGCATCTCATGCTTAGATATATACTTTATATTCACATCTTGCATACAACCATATCCTTCACATAGTGATACTTAATATCTATGTGTTTGGTTTTGCAATGATACTTTAGGTCCTTGATGTCTACAATTGTAGCCTCACTGTCATAGTACATTAACATTGATTCAATGTTTTTTACTTTGCACAACAGGTGATCTAAGAACCTCTTCAACTAAACAACCTCCTGAGCTGCTGAAGAAAAGGCCATGAACTCTGCCTCCATTGTGGACAATGATACATAGGATTATTTCTTACTATTCCATTATATGGCGCCATCACTGAGTAAGAAAATGTATCTTGAGATAGACTTTCGCTCATCTAAGTCTCCTCTATGATCAGCATTAGTGTATCGTTCCAATTGCAGACATCTGTTGCCTTAATATCAGAGCACATAATCAGTAGTCCGCTTCATATATCTTAAGATCCTTTTCACAACCTCCCAATATTTAAGACTAAGGTCGATTTGATATCTACTCACTAAGCCAGCTGCTTGATAGATATCAAGTTTAGTATACATCATAGCGTATATTAAACAACTGACTACATTCTTATATGGAGTTCAGCTCATACACTCTCTTTCTATGGCAGTCTTGAGACCCATTTCAGCACACAAGGTTTAACTTGTGCTGATAGGAGTGTCTATAGGGTTACAACTTTTCATATTAAAATGTTCCAAAACTTTTTTGATGTGATTCTCTAGCGAGAGACACAATAGTTTCTTAAAATGATTTCTTGAAATCTTAATTCCAATAATGTATATAACTTTACCCATATCTTTCATCTCAAAGTGAGATCACAAATAAGTCTTTATTTCGTTGATAAACTCCATATCATTTCTAGTTAAAAGTATGTCATCAACATATAATGTCATAATTACATAATTGTCCTTAGATCTTTTGGTATATACGCAATTGTCTTTACTTATCACAATGAAACCACTATATATGACTGTTTTGTAAAAATAAATATACCACTGTATTGAAGATTATTTTAGGCCATAGATAGACTTCAAAAGTTTATAAAATTTTTCTTCTTGACCTTCTTTAAGGAAACCCATAGGTTATTTCATATAAATTTATTCATTCAATTCTCCATTATGAAAGATAGTCTTTACATCCATATGATGTAATTCAATATCTAAATAAGCCACTATAGCTAGAAGTAAGTGAACAGAGGTAAATTGTACAACAGGAAAAAAAAAAAAAGTCTTCTCATAGTAAATTCCTTCTTGTTGTGTATATCTTTTTGCCACTAGTCGAGCCTTAAATATTTCAATTGTGTATTTTTTCTTGATTTTGAGAACCTATTTGTTCCCAATAGCCTTGCATCCCTCTGAAAGGTCAATAAGTTCCCAAACATTATTGACTCTTATAAAATCTATTTCCTCTTCCACAACTTTAGTCCATTTATCCTTAGAAGGGGATAAGATAGCATCTTTCAAATTTCTCAGCACATCATTATTTTGCAGAAGCATTGTAAAAAGTTCACCACCTTTAATCTCATATCGTCAGCAAGGAATCTTTTTATATGAACCACGTCTTAGTTGTGATTTGTTAAATCTTACTTCGTTATTCCCATTTGGATCAACATTGCTCCCATTCAGATTAAGAATGGTGGTCTTACTCTCACTTAGATTGATATCCATTTGCTTATGAATACTTTTATTTGTATCTAATGATGAAGAAGGTTACTGATGAGAAACTAATTCATCATCTGATATAATCCTCCCACTCGAATGAAGTGATCTTGGTGTGTTCGGATCCTCTACCTTAAAAAAAGATAGGTCTTAACCTACCACACCCTTTTTAGGATATTCATTCTCTAAGAATGTGATATCTCTATATTTGAATTCAGTCACGCTCCCACTATCTTGCTAACCTATAAACACATAACCTTTTGAAGTTTTTGAGTATCTAATCAAGATACTCTTCTTTCTTTTTTTGGCCCAATTTGTTATATTTGTGATAAGAATCACATGTATAGGCAGCACATCCCTAAGGTTTCAAAACACTCAGGTCTTGCTTTCACCCAATCCATAACTCATATAGAGTAATTGCAACTAGTTTCGTAAGCACAAGGTTAAGTACATAAACTGCAGCTAACAAAGCATCACCCCAATAGGTGATTAGCAAATTAACTTACGCCATCATAGACCTAACCATCTCAAGGAGCGTTCTATCCTTTCTTTTTGCAACACTAATTTGTTGTGAAAAACTTGGAATAGTCAATTGATGAACTATTCATTTTTCATCACATAATTCATTGAATTAAGCTAACAAATATTTTTGGGCTTGATCGATTTGAAGAGTCTTATTCTTCTTATATAATTGATTCTTAACGAAGTTCATATAGTTTTTAAACCAGTTCAATGCTTCTGACTTATGAAGAATCAAATATTTATAACCAAAACTAGTGTAATCATCAATGAATGTGATAAAATAGTTTGCTCCGTGCCTGACTTTAACATTCATAGGCCTACATATGTCAAAATGAATTAATTGTAATGAAAATCTGGCTCTAGTTACTTTATTGAAAGGTTTTTTAGCAGATTTTCTTACTAGAGAAGATTCACAAATAGACAAATCTATTCATTCAACGCTGGGAAGCAAACTCTCTTTTACTAATCGTTGCATTTTTTAATGGCCAATGTGACCATGTCTAGCATGCCATATATTTACATCGTGATCATAATCATACATGGAGGTAAACATGAAAAACTAACATAATTATTAATGTAAGATTTGTCATCCAAATCCATAAAAATAAAACCTTTGATTACATAACCAACATCATAAAAAAAAAAAATTAAGTCATAACTCAATTTAACATAATTATCATAGAAATACTTTGAGCTGATCCTTTGTTCTTTCCCTAGTCCATTTTTTTTGAATCACGTCTTACACCTAAAGTTGCCATGTGCAACTCAAGTATCAAATTGACTGATTCAAGCCTTTCTTCCCTGAGTTTAGGGTAACTCTGGACATCTTCTAGAGTCGTGATTTTATCATTATGAGTGAGATGTATCTTCATGTTCTCCCACAAACTAGGTAAAAAGCAAATGACGGCTTGGATTTGTTACTCGTCTATTAAGACATTTCCAGCATCTTTTAGCTCAGCAATCATGTTTGACATCAGTCTTGTCACACCCCGAAATCCCCGGAATGGGACCAGCACAGATCACGAGGAAATGCCCTTGACCTGCAAGCCTAACCCTAGAGGGATAATCACTATCACACCAATCCAATCCCCATGAATACTATTTGCCTTAATACATAAGATGAGAATTTCAGTATAAAACAAGGAAACTTGTAGAAATTTCGGCAGCACCTCCCCAGTAAATAGGATGTCCCGAGATTTCTACAAGGTCCTGCAAGGCAATACATAAATAGGGGAGCTCCGCTCCCACCAGCCAAATCCACTATTTACAACATAAGACAAAACATGGCGGGTTCGGCCGTGTCACAAAATAATCCCATATATAAAAATGGCTACCAATCTAAATATATATACATCCTAAAATGCAAAATGCCAAATTCATAATCTAAACAAGAGGGCACGCCTCGCACCCAAACTAAGCGGCTTAACACGGCTCCCTAGTCAATGCTCCACCGGCTCCAGAAGGTCGTCTAATTCTCTATCTGGGACCAAAAATTTTTCGGCAGATAGCACGCCAAGTCAATAAACAATTTCATATATAAGCAGAAACTTTAACGTAATCAAGAATTTAATGCAGTGCAACAGTGTTTAAATCCATTTGCTTGCAATTTAACAGTTGAGCTAAATAACCCACTTTTCTGAAACATTAAGTCAAAAGTCATTCTCAATAAACAATCAAATTGTGCAAATCATTCAAGTAAAAGACTACTAAGAACCAACAGGCGAGGGTACACAACCCTCGAGGACATCTAATCAACAAGCGAGGATACACAATCCTCGAGGGTAACTAACCAACAGGCGAGGATACACAATCCTCGAGGGTAACTAACCAACAGGCGAGGACACTCAGTCCTCGAGGGTAACTAACCAACAGGCGTGAGTTACGTCTCGCGAAGGTTTATCATTCGTCATCCTCCCAAAATCAAGGATTTAAGTCAAACATGCATACAAAGATGGAAAATATACGGAAATTATCTGTGTTTCTGGTCATAACTATCTAGTAATCACCTCTAAGCATATCACAAGCCCAATATCATAGTTACAGTCATTTAACATATACAGAAGGTCCCTTGCTTCTAATCCCCTAATCTGGTAAGGCATAATCACAAAGAATTTGTTTATATTTAGAAGACAATTAAAACAAGAACAACCTAGGTATAATAAGAGTTTCGGGGTGCTATCTGCGCACCTGAACTCCGGTTGACACAAGCGGTACGCTGCCCTCTTGGGGTGCCGGAATCGCCCTTACGATCCATCTGCACTGACATTCACACAGGAATTAATCGTCTTTCAGGTCATTATCCTAATTTAGGACCTAACTCCCCCATCTCTTTAATTTTATGTCTTTCATTCCTTAACGTGTGGAAATTTTACACTTCTACCCCACATATTTTCTAGATTTTTCATTTTGGTCCCTGTTTCAAACCCTAGCCTCCATTCTAATGCAAATCAAGACAATTTCCTAGTTCTCATGCCTAGCAACTTAAAAGTATTAATCTAGAGTTAATATGAACCAATTACAAGTCAACAATTTTCCATTTTCTCAAGAACCCAAAATTTTCAGAAATTTTCATTTTGGTCCCTGTTAGCCATTCTTCTTACAAGCAGCCAAAATCCATGGTCTTAGAGCTCAAATTCATTGTTTATGGGCCAAAAATGCTACTTCTAAGCTCAATCTGAAGAGAAAACCAGTAAAAACGTACTAAATCGCCCAAAATGTCCAATGCTCGAGCTCCTCGTTCTCGTCGGAAAAACAGCTCCACCGACGGCCAACCGAGCTCGAATCCAGGTGGTAATGACCGGCCAAGAAGCGAGGTACCCAACCCGTCCAAGACACGCTGGAAAAACAGCTCACCAACAGCCAGGGAAGCTCACGTTTTCCACGGTGGTTTTCGCTAAGAAGGTGGCGGTTTTCCAGCTGGAACGGTGGCGAGAGGTGGCCGGTGGTGCTCGGGGGTGCAGCTCAGCTCAGGCGAGGTTGAGGCACGACCACGGTGCCTCTAGCTGCAACCCGCGAAGGTCTCTCTCTCTCTTCTGCATCTCGGCTGGACGAAGGAGGGAGGAAGAAGAAGGAAAACTCTAAGGGCAATTTCGTCCTTTCACTGTAGGAGGGGACACGTGGCAGCTCCAGAAAAAAACAATGGAGGTTAGTTTCCCAGTCTCGAACCCACGTCCTGAGGAATGCAAACTGGAGCCTGACCACTGAGCCAGCCTCAATCTCATTATACTGATTCACCTAACAGAATATTATACCATCAGTTGCATTCATAATCCTAATTGCTTGGGTTATTACAAGTCTTAAATGTTTACTCATAGAACGTTCCGGGCATTTATTATATGAGTCATATTTGATCATCAGAGAACGTAACTTAGATATATATGTAGTTCTAAACCTCGTTCTCAGAGCATTCAAAAACCCGTAATGCTTTGTTGGTTCTTTAAACTGCCTATAGGATGTCATCATCCAAAATACTCAGCAATGTAATGCGAGCAGTGGATTTATTTTTTTTCCAAGCGTCATAAGCCTCACGGTCCCGCCTATGCTAGGCCCTGTTACCAGCTTCTGGCTCTTCCATGACATTATTCAAAGCCTTAAAAAGCTTTTGTTTTTCCAGGAGATACTAGACTTTCATACTCCATATCTTATAATTGTCGTCATTTAACTTCAACCCCTTGTTGAGCTCAACAACAATATTTCTGGAAGTCGTAGTCATTCTTTATGTAAAAGAAAGACAGTCAACAATAAGGATAAGATAATTAAAAAAAAATATGCAAGATTTAATATTCACCATACATACATATCATGACATTAAGTTTTGTTTGATTAAGCTATTTAACCCATGCATACCTCAGAGTCAAAAGAGCACAAAGTGCCAATCATGGTCTTAAGGTTGTATACAACGTGAAAATTTAATGAAATTAAAATATTCAATCATATTGCAAACAAATTGTGAATCATGATTTCATAAATGTTAAACAAATTAACATTTTTCCTTTTTAAGGAATCCACTTAAAAAATATTAATAATGTTTAGCACATGTTGAACAAATAAATTTATTATATGTTAAATTAATTAGCATACAAATAAATCAGACATGTAATGTCAAACAAATTAACATGTAACAATAAACATGATAAATTAATAAACACATTTAATAATCACTTAATGTTAAACTAATTAACATATTAATAATTCAAATATGTAATGTTAAACTAATTTAATGTTCATTTCCAAATTTTCAATAAGAAGAAAATTAACAAAACAATTTAATAAAAACAATGTTAAACTAATTAACATAATGACAAGTAATCACATATTACTTGATTTAAATTTATTAGGATATAAGGATTAATTTTTCACCAAAAATTAATTGTATTTATTTGGAGCTAAAATATAAATACACAATTTATGGCCCAAAATCCTCTAAAAAAACCAATGACCAAAAAAACATTCTTTAAAGGCCAATTTCTTCTCTAAAATTTTGAAGACCTAATAACAAAAAATCCTTAAAGAGCTTAATTTTTTTGCAAAAGCCTAATAACCTAAATGTCCAAAAACTAGGGTTTCAGAATTTTTTTTGACTTTAGAAAAAAATTTGTAACATAAAAAAAATTAAAAACCTTAATACCCTCATTCCTCTACCTTCCTCCACCCTTGTTGCCGCCACCACTGGTGGTCTTATTGCTGCTTGCCAATTACCCACAAGTAGGCATTAATGACACAGCATTGGCTGGTCGTGGGTTGGCGACATCCATTGCGCATCGTCGAAGGGTGGAGGAGACATCAATGGTGCTTCTTTGAACCTTTTTGCTAGTGAGAATGGGGACAGAAGTCACCGGCAACCATGGTGCACCTTCACGAAAGCGTTGCTAGTGACAGCAAAGGGAGACATCTCTTTCTCTAGTTCAAAGACGGAGGGCTAACAAATTTGATAAAAAGAGAAAGGGCCAACAAGGGATAGTCGGTGTTTCTGGCTTTGGGGTGCTGGCGACCATGTTGCTAACGGCTTCCCACTGAGGAAGCTTTGCCGGTCGCCAATGACAGTGAGGAAGGGCTAGCCTATTTTATAAAAGCTAACTAGGGTTAGGGTTTATAAGTAATTTTTGTAATTATTATTTCACCTCTACTTAATGAACATCCTTTATGGGTTGATACTGTATAATATCTTAACAGATCCAATTCAAGATTTTTTCGATATCTAACATATTCAAACCCTAGATATTATACGATATTCTAATAGCGAGGAAGAGCAATAATGAGTGTTATGAGTTAGTTCTTGGCTTCCTGCAAGTTTTATTAATTTGGCCAATTTTGAATCTAGGTGAATAAAATAGTTCATGTAATTTCAAGTCACATTGTATCATGGCTTGTGATAGAATGATAAGCAATGAAATGTTTAAAGTAAAATAAGTTATTGGTAGTTTATTTTTTTATAAAATAGAATCGCTAATGAATGCTTTTATAATTTTTCTTTATCATAAAAATGAAATGATAAAAAAGTAAGATTTGAAATAAAGAAGAGAGAGAACAATTAAAAAAAATTAATGTTTGGAATGAAAAACAATTAAAAGATGAAAAGAATTAATATTTTAAAATTTTATCATAATTAAAATGAAAATATTTAACTATGAATAATATTTTTTTAAAAAAATAAAACCGAGCCAAGCATAATCTCAAGCTGACTTGATCCACTTATTAAACTCAAACCCTACCTGATACAAATAAATTGTTTTTCTTTCTTCGACTTGATCCAAGATAACTGGATCCAGACCAGCACAAGTGTATCTACAACCTTCCTCCTCAATATCCAAAAAATAATTTCTATTAACCCTTTAAATTGGATTCAATGATGTAATGGAACAATCTTCTTAATTAAATCGCAATTATACATTTATTAATTAAAAGTAAAAATAAGTATAATTAATTTTACCTTATTTTATAACAATAAATTAAAAACATTATGAATAATTCAATTTCATTAATGCCAAGTGTAATTTAAACATAACTTACGATACGTTATACTTTGTTCTGTGTGTGTGTGTGCGCGTGTGTGTGTGTGTACAACTAAGAAAGAATCTCAAATATTGAGAGAGATAGAGAGAGCAGATACAACATATGTCTACAGACTTTTGATTGGATTGCAAGTTCGTGTCTTAAATAGCTTATTTTATTACTAACCATCCAATTACACGATTTAGTCATTTTAGATCATGTTGGTCTAAAATTAGCTACTAAATATCATTAAACATGAGTCTACTAGTTAATCTACTAATTAATTAATGTTAGTGCATACACATTGATTCAAATTTATCTAACAATTGCCTCTTATCATATTAATTGCCAAATTATTTTATCTTCTTACCATATACATGTTTAAATTATCCAAGAAATCTACTCAGTTCTATGGGTGATTATTTTATCCACTACATTTTAGATCTTTAACTTCCCCCTCTTTTCACTTTAAAGAGTACTTTGAAGTATCCAGGAGGTGTGTATAATAACATGCTCTCCCTTCCCCGTTTTTTTTAAAACCTTTAAATTTAGAACATAAAGTAAGAATTAGTGAAGAATTAAAAGTGATAATTTTCAATCAATAAAAATTATTTTAAAAAATTATATAAAAAAAAAAAAAAACACAATGGAGACCAGAATGATAACTTTCTCATTGCAATGCAAATGATTTTGTAAGGCATAACCATGAAACATCGATACAAATGACTACACAGTCAGTATATATGAAATATCCTAAATGGCTACCCATATCTAAATTTGCATACTTTTTTAAGTCCAACTTAAATTTGAGTTTTTTGACCATTACTGCGGCATGAACAAATGATGCCATTTAGGCATTGCTTCCCTGCACTAGCAACAATGTTGATAATTCAATGCAGATATAAACTACCAATAATATATTTGGTTAAAATACTAGTTTGATTTCTTTGTAGGTACTTATTACACCTTTATATTGACTTCACAATGCCTGGTTGCTCATTGCACAGTTTATTTGAGCTTTATACCTTCACACCTTCAATTGTAGAAAAATCTTAAGAGCACATTTTCAGAGCTTGTTTCTAAAGTAGTGGAACTGGAAGCAACTATCCTTGCACAGTTCATATATCTTGACATAGTAACACAATATGGATAAACACCCACATTATTATATTGAGAACACTGATGAAAACCCGTGTTTCATTTTTACGTGTACATACAATGTAATGAAAAGAAGAATAATATCAGGCAATGAACACTTCCCATGATTCAAGTTCTAAATCAGATATGAGGAACACCACCAGAAGGTCACAAAGGAGCAAATCACCGAAAACAGAAGCAGGAGATGCTTGAGAAATGATTAAATAGAACCAGTCTAAAAGATATGATAGACCAATTTAAGTAAGAATAGGCATGTAAGCATTTTGGCTGAAAAGAATAGATATATAAGCATGGTAAAAATGAGTTTCACTTAAAAAAGTGCATGAAATGCTTTTATGCCTATTCATAATTGGCTTACTACAAATTTTTTTACAGACTGGCCTATTGAAGAATTTCTCCAAGATGCTTACTGTTTAATCAAATTGCGGAGGACATAAGGAAGAATACCACCATGATCAAAATATGCTAATTCAACCTGCAGATGAAAATTTCATCAACTTCTAAGGATTAAAAAAGTAACCAAGTGAACCAATATGAAGTGTTTTCTATGGATATTTCACCCTATCTATCTCTAGCAGATAATCAAATAGGTGATTTAAAAAAACTGATAATAAGAACAAAAGGGGACAATTACCTCAGTATCAAACCGGAGAGTGCACATAAAAGATTTGCCAGTGTTTGTTGTTACAGTGACATCCTGGCCAGGCCTAATGTCACTAATTTTTCTTGGCAGATCAATTGTGTATCGCTCATGGCCTGTTAATCCCAATGTTTCTGCATCCTCACCAGACTTGAAAGAGAGAGGAATTATGCCCATTCCAACAAGATTACTGCGATGGATTCTCTCAAAACTCTTGGCAATTACTGCTTTCACCCCCTGATGTTGCAGAAAAGTTCATAAATGATGAGTAATTTTGACAGAGGCAAACACAGACCGAAGACATTGAAGAAGATGCCATATTCGGCACACTCAGAAAAGAGCTATAAAGAAGCAGACAAAACTTACGTATATTTTATAATATGTTTGTTATTTGCTATCAAGTTCTTTGATAAAATCAAGTTATGGAAAATTTTTACAACTCACCACTGGAGTTCTGCCACATGTTAATGTTTTTCTTGAAGAATTTGATAACAAAGGAACATTTTCTAAGTTCTGTCCTAAAGGAGCATTTGCTTAAACTTACTAGAAGCAAAGGACCCTTGGCAGCCCAATCCCGAGAGCTCCCACTTCCATACTCAGCTCCAGCTAAAACGATGGTCTCATGACCAGCAGCATTATACCTCTGCAAATATGTAAATGACAATTTTAAGACATTATCAATGACAAAGATAGACATGGAACCATACCAGAAATCATGTCCCAAAGGGGTTGATAGGATAAGGTAAGTAATTATTTTTTGGTGATTAGGATTTGTAATTTGGCCACTTGGAGGTAACTTCAGATTTAATTAGGAATTTGAATACAGGCTTTTGCGTCTGGGGTTTTGTAAGCCCTATCATAGTATCCTAGTAAGATTAGGAACCCTGGTATTATAAAAATACCTATCGCCTATAAAGAGGATTCTAGTTGCTACTGTTACGTCTTTATTATTGAACAATTGATTTTATCTTTGAATTTTGAGCATTTTAGTTTCCTTCTTTTACCCCCTTCCTATTCTACATCACTAAGCATGAAGGTCTGCGTGTATTTTATTTCATAACAAATTAACAAAGCTCATGACGACTATTATCTGCTGATGACTCATTGAGAGTGAGAAGCATTGAAGGATCTGTGTTTTGACTATCTGCAATAGCAAATATCGAATTATTACAGCTTTTATCAAGCAACATCTACCAAATCACAAGCAAAACTGATGCAACAGCAAAATTTCATGCAGAAAATATAGGGAAAGATCATATACATACAAATGAATGGCCAAAAATAAAATGTTAGTAACGGGACTAACCATTGCTGCATCATACACAAAGAGCTTTTCTCCTGTAGGAATGTGAATTGTCTTTGGCCCAACCTCCCCATTCAGAAGCTTGTTCACTATGCGAATATTGGCGAAGGTGCCCCTTGCCATTACTTCATCATTACCTCTACGGCTGCCATAAGTATTGAAGTCCTTGCGATCCACCCCTCGTTCAATAAGATACCTTGCAGCAGGGCTGTCCTTGTGGATGCTCCCAGCCGGAGAGATATGATCTGTTGTAATACTATCTCCAAAGTTCAACAAGCAATAGGCATCTTTTACCCCATGAGGACCTGGTGGGTCCATTGTCATGTTTTTGAAATAAGGAGGCTCATGAATATAGGTTGAGTTTAGATCCCAAGAGAATAGAGTAGAAGCAGGCACTGTAAGCTGGTTCCACAAGGGATTGCCCTTTGTGACAGCCTCATAAGTGCTTTTAAACATATCTGGTAACACATTAGATTGAACAACCTATAAATGTATAAGAAGAGACACTTGTTAAGATTCCAATCATTAGATAATTGTCCAAGTAAGTAAATTTTTTTGTAACATTCAGACATTGAATTTCAGCATCTCCACTACCTCTGCAATCTCTTCATTACTAGGCCAAATAGCCTTCAAATATACGCTTCTACCATCCCTCCCAGTTCCAATTGGCTCTTTATCAAAATCAATGTCAACCTAACAGATGAAAGGAATGTAAGATTAAGAATGAACACAACTCATTCACTGCTTTATTGATAATGTAGTTGATCTGAATAAATATCAAAAGATGAAGAAACGGTCATGAGGAAAATATAGGACAAAGATTCATGTTATCAGGTTTAATACAAGTCCCAATATATTTATTTCATGTAGAATAAGACCAAAGGGGGACAAAAGAAAAGGTAGATGTATCTTGAATATCTGCTAATAGACTCAGATTCTCACTCACTCAACACTTTAAAGAATGTTGCAAATTGCAATATGTACAAAGTAGTGTTTGAATAAGTGCCAAGCATGAATTTGTGGCTAGGGATTATTTGTGGCCTTAAGGACAAGATTTACTAGATTAATCCCAAAGAAAGTGAAACTTTTGCATCTCAGTCTATTACATGTTGGGTTCACTTTACAAAATATGCCTGTATATGTTGCAGTTTGAAGAGTCATGCACATTGGTCAATATCTACACCCAGTGTGAAACATTTGGATTACATTCAATTGTTCGCTTTTCTGTCATGGAACTAAAAAAGCAACAATAAAAGGGGAAAAATCTTATTTTTCTTACCGTGCCAGCAAGAGCATAGGCAACCACTAATGGAGGAGATGCAAGATAGTTAGCTCTTGTTAGTGGATGTATACGGCCTTCAAAGTTTCGGTTTCCAGAAAGAACAGCTGCAGCAATTATGTCTGCACAGATGGAAGTGAGCAGAATTAGATTGCCAAAAGTATAAAAAGTACTTACAAAGGCACAGGAATAGAGTAACCTAAAACACAGGTACTATTTTTAAAAGAAAAGGAGTAAGAAGCAGATAGAACGACCAGGCAAAATCAACTTGAATGGAAACAAGGGGAACTTTCAATAGTCCCCAACAGATAATTTCTTTCAATTTAGTCCCTCAAACATAAAAATGCTTGCAATTTTGTCTTTCTATCCTATCTCCATCCAAAATTAAACACCAAATCTAAGAGTATGTTGATTTGAAAACTAATTTTGAGATAAGAGTTAACAGTGCCAAGAAAACAAATATCATTAAAGTCAGAAGATTCTTAGGTTCGGCATTAAAGTTTGGATGAAGATGGGGTGGAAGGGCAACATTGCAACCATTTTAATGATTGAGGGACTAAACAGCAAGAAATGATTCATGAAGGACCAAATTGAAAACCCATTTATCAGGACCAAAATAGGATTTTCCTTTTATTTATCAGTTAATTCACATGATTTCTGAAGTTATGCCCTTTCCAAAATGCCAATCAATTACGATTAAAGGACACTTGCATCAATTAAATTAAATTAAGATTAGATCCATTCCAAACGTTGTCACCATAATAGTAAAGAGTCATACCCTTGTAATACCATTCTTAATTAGCTTCAATATAACAAATCCTAGATATAACTTATGTTGATTTTTCATGAATCACACATATAATAAAAGGATACCATTTTCAGAGATCGCAGAAGCAACTGATTCATCTAGTTCTCCAGAGTTCCCAATACATGTGGTGCATCCATAGCCCACAATATGAAATCCCAGCTGGTTTAAAAACTTATAAAGGCCACTAACAAAAGAAAGTTAATAATATCAATACAGAAGTCAATGTTAATGAAAAATTTCTCAAAAATGACACAAAGACCTGTAGTCATACCTCTTGAGAAGGTATTGTGTGACAGCTCCAGAGCCTGGAGCGAGGCTAGTTTTGATCCATGGCTTGACCTGTTAGAATTAATTGTTCCTGTTTAATTTTGCTAATACTTGCATATTTATATGCATTTTTTTAAATCTAGTGGAAGTAACACTTTAATTTCCAAAACTTACCTCCAAACCTAGTTCACAAGCTTTCTTTGCAACAAGACCTGCTCCAAGCATTACACTAGGGTTTGATGTGTTTGTACAACTTGTTATAGCTGCAATAACAACACTACCATGCTTAATTTCAGCAGGTTGTCCATGAAAAGAAAACTTTACCACCTTATCCTGTTCTTCTTTGGGCACTCCAAATCCCTGCAAGAAAATGTTACATAACAAATTACAACATATGCTTACACACTCAAGGATATAAATCACACTTTTCCTCAAAAAAAAAAAAAAAGTAAAATATCGACTGGATGATCCATCAATGATCAATGAAATTCACAGGACACAACTCATTTATAAAATGAAACCAAAAAAAAAAAAATTAGTAATCTACTCCAGCTATTAAAACACTGAAATTCTTGACGAGCTTTACTTTACCTTGAAACCAAGTTTGTTGTCAAGGCATGCATGCCAGTCAGCCTTCATGTCTTTCAATGGAACTTTATCGTGTGGCCTTTCAAGAATAAGCAAGTAAAAATCTTCGTTAATAAATGAAGTGATGCATCAGAATAAGGGAAGAGTCAGAGTACTAGAATATCACAAATACCTCTTTGGTCCTGAAACACAAGGTTCAACATCTCCCAAATCCAACTGCAAATAGGAAGTATATACTTGTTCCTGCTGAGGCTGGATAACAGAAGAAGTACGCTTGAACTTGAGTCTAAATTTTGATATCAAAATATGACTTCAGCTGAGAAAATCTAGTGGAAACATACCTCATTGTAGTCAACAAACATTTTGCTTGCGCGTAAATACGTTTCAATCATTGAAACCTAATACAAAAGTAAAAAGATTGTTAAGTAGTATACCATGTAGTTTCAGGGTCAAAAGCTGACACTTTTCACAAAGATTGGACGATTAGTAGTATTACTGTCTCTTCACTTCTTCCAGTTAATTTCAAATAATCCAATGTGACATGATCTACAGGGAAAAACCCCATTGTTGCTCCATATTCTGGAGACATGTTAGCAATAGTAGCCCTATCAGCTGCTGATAATTCACGCATGCCCTCACCTACACATGTATACAGACAATTAGAAACCTTCAGAGATGTGAAATTGAGTTCAGTTACATTCACAGATAATGCAGTATCATGAGAATGAACTTACCATAAAATTCAACAAACTTGCCAACAACTCCATGCCTTCTTAACATTTGGGTCACAGTTAACACCAAGTCGGTAGCTGTAACACCTTCACGCAATTTTCCTAACAATTTGAAACCCACAACACCAGGAAGGACCATGCTCATTGGCTGGAACATTAAAATGGCACAATATCAAAGGATAAACCTATTAAGTATTGATTCCTATCCAAAATGAAGAAATTGCACCCTGCGATGTCTAATGCTACTATCTAGTTGTAGAAATCTGACTAGATTACAAAAGAAATTTTAACACATGGTAAATCTAGAATTTATGCTAAGCTTGAGTTCAGGTATACAATAGTCAATTAATTTGTTCATCAGAAAAGGAAGAAGCAATTTTATTGCACATGAAAATGAAAACCTACAACTTGAATCTGAGTTCTGAACTCAATGTGAAGAACGTTTTAAAAAAACTCAATGAATCAAGAATGAAAAGAAACATTTAGTACATAAACCCAGTAGAATAAAGAACAAGATTCACTTGGCAAATTAGCATAATTAGCACCTAAAGGATGCAGATGGGAAACTCACATAAAATACTTCAGCAGCCAATACACCTTTCACAGTTACTAGATAAATACATAATAACTTTCCTCAACTCTGGAATTCTGTCTTCGGCACTTCAATGATGAATGACTAGATTTCATTAACACGTGCTTCCAAAAAAACTCCCACATTTTGTAGCATAAAGAATTTTTTACTTATAAAAGAACAGATACCTTCTAAAATCAGCAGTTAACACCACATACCTGGCCAAGCATTGCTGCTTCTGCTTCAATTCCGCCCACTCCCCATCCAGCAACTCCCAATCCATCAATCATTGTTGTGTGGGAATCCGTGCCAACCACACTATCAGGGTAGAGTAGGCCATTGGTGTTAAAAACAACCCTCCCCAGGTATTCAAGATTAACCTATAAATTCACCAATTTCACAGTCAAAATATTCCATTTTGGTAATAGATAATCTAAATTCAACATTTATGACCAAGAAGCCTTTTCATATTTGCCCCTTTGAATAATACACTTTCACCATAGAGTTCATGAGTTGTATATTAGCCAAATCCAAAAGAAGTCCACTCTAGAAAAATTGTCAAGATTTTTATGGCTCCTCATCAACCCAATAAAACTATAAATTATAGAAGCTTGAATACTTCTTATCCCTGAGAACAATTAGCATATGACAGATTTTAAAAGCAAGGGTAAATATATAGAAACCTAGCAGTAGACTGGATTATTGGTAACTGATATTACACAACGATAATTGATCATCACACTATCTACTTCACATACCAAAATCTAAATATACACATATACCTGGTGAACTATTCCTGATCCAGGAGGAACAACAAGCATGTTACGGAAAGCAGATGATCCCCATTTAAGAAAGGCAAACCTCTCCTTGTTTCTCTGAAATTCTAATTCCATATTTGCCTGCAGAGCATTCTCTGTTCTTGCCACATCAACCTGAACTGAATGGTCAATGACAAGGTCCACCGGGACCTAGATGCAAGGTAATAGGTTAGAGCAATGATTATGATGTTCCTATGAATAAGATGACTTCAACATGAAATGAGTGAAGGAACAATAAAATCATAGATGTAAAATATATGCAGTGCCTACTAAGAAGTAACAATCAAGTAACAAGGGGAGGAATACTTCTTCAACACCACTTGGTGTCACACCATTCATACTTGTGCAGAGTAGTAGATTTTGACTTGTTCGCAGATGGCCCCACAAACACATGAACAAATCAAAATATGCCACTTGTGAATGATGCACGAGAAAGTTAAGCATACGTTGCTACCTACCAAAGGATTGATCTTGTTAGGATCATCCCCCAGATTCTTCATAGCATCTCTCATTGAAGCAAGATCAACCACAGCTGGGACTCCAGTTAAGTCCTAATGAAGACAAAAAACATAGGAGTCAGTTGAGGTGAATATATCTCAAAGCCAACATCATGAAAAAAGTCGTGATATTGTGGTATTTACCTGCAATAAGACACGGGCAGGCTTGAAAGGGATTTCAACTTGCTTAAGTGATGTATTCTCCCAATCAATAATCTTTTCAACATCATCCTTGGTAACTTCAAAGTTATCACAATTACGTATTGCAGATTCTAAAAGTATCCTAATTGAATATGGCAACCTATCTGCAATATGTAGAACAGAGTATTAGTTTAATCACACATAGAAGCATTAGAGAGGGTCAAAAAGGAATATACATGTGGTAGTTATATTTATAAATAAAAAATCCTGACAATAAATTCATGAAACCTTCAACATAATTTGGATAAGGCTAACTAGAGATGAATTATACATACCAATCCTAGGATCACTCAGAGCTGGCAAGCTATAAAACTTTCCAAACTCTCCACCCTCAGGCTTGGGGAGACGGGTCAATATTCCCTTGAATGCATGCTCAGAAGCTGAATTAAACAAAAGTACATTAACATCTCCAGCTTCCTACCAAGACAAGCAATAAAATATTCAAATTCAACGTTATACATTAATGCATTTGTTTAGTGTTTTTCCCTTTCTTTAGGAGGGGGGGGAGGGGGGGATTACATGAAACAGGATGCGTCACACCTGCCATAAAAACTAACTAATTCAGTTACAGCTTACAATATTTCCATGACTGACCAAATTTCTACTCTCCATTAAATAATGGAACTACAACTTAAAGTCTTAAACATACAAAATTTAACAGAAATTTGCCTTACTTTAACCTCAAATTTCATACTATTAGCAACCAAGGTTTGATGTAGTATAACTCTCCCCATAATATATCACAGGTTACGCATAATGATAAAAAAGCCAATCAAGAATCATACCATGGAAATGTCACCCATGACAAAAGATCATAATAGAATTAACTTATCACATGCAATACCAGCTGATAAGAGGCTATATAACTGAGAAGACTTTTAATATCATATAGCTACAAGCTATGACTACGGGTGTAAATGAACCAAACTGTTTGTGAATCAATCAGATTTAGCTTGTGAGAAGCTCAAACTTCACTTATTTATTATTTGAACAAGTTTGATCAACCTATTAAGCTCATACTTAAATGAGTTGAGAGTACTTGGCCAGTTAAGTTCCGGAACAATTAGGTTATTAATAGAATTAATTTTATTATATATTAATATTCAATATATATATATATATATATTACCAAAATTATAGATAAATACAAAATTTATAAAGCTTAAAAAAATTACAATATATGTTTTACTATTTTTTTATACACACATAACATGCAAAATACCAAAGTTCATATTATACATTATTTTAATTTATATACGTTTATACTAGAATGTATAATACTTATAATGCTAATAGCCGGTTGATTGCAATTTGTTGTCTGAATTAAAGCTTGAGCCCAAATTCGGATTAGGTCTATCTTAAATGAACAATCTTAAGCATATTAAAACTCGACCAAGTTCTTAGCTTGAATACTAACATTAAAACCGTAGAACAGGATCAAGTGGTCCATACTTCCTAAACTACAACCAGATACACCGATTATATGGTATGATCAAACCATGCGCAGAACCGATTGGACATGATATTGTATATCACATCATTTTTCATCATAGAAGAGATTCCTTTTCTTTAAAACCATCAATGCACACAAATAAGAAGACCAGGATTTAATTTATACCACCATTCTTGAAGATTCCAAAATAAAGCAATACATCCAAACGCTTTTACAATACACATTAGGAAGCAATACCCATGGTAGTGAACCGTTCAGCAAGGGCAGCAGTAACTCTGGCCTGAACCCGAAGACTCAGTGGGGAACGCCAATCGACGCCGTGGCTCCACGGCGCCACCGAGAGCCTAATGGACCGAAGAGCTGAGGAGGAGCTGAAAGTCCGAAACTTATGGTTGGAGAACGAAACAGCGGACTGTGGAGTGGTCGAAATGGAAGAAGGGTTAGACAGAGACGAAAGAAAGCGAAGTCTAGAGGCTGTTTTTAGTAGCGGGAGAGAAGAAGAGAGGGAATATGCGTACATGATGGGTTAGTGGGGGGGTTTTGGTTGAAAGTTGCAGAGACGCTATGTAGGACGTGGAGAGTGTTCTCTGGGTGAGACTGGAAGGTGCTGGAGGAGAAGGAAGAAGAAGAAGTAGAAGAAGGTGATGAGCTGGAAGGGTATGATACGTAGTGCGTGAGTTGGTGAGTTTTGGAGAGAGAGAAAGAGAAAGAGAACGGCATCGTATGGTATAGCGACACGTGTTTTATCACGCCGTCTGTGTTGTTTTGTTCCTCCTCTTGTATAACGTATTTAACTGTCTCCCTAATCTGTATTTTACTTGTAATTTGTCTTGAACTAGCATTTCTCTTCCAATTTTATTTATTTTATTTATTTAACCGAATTTTATTATAATTATACTTATTTTGACCAAAAATTATATATATTATTTATTTAATTTAATAAATATTAAATATAAATTCTTCTTTTGGTCAACAAAAAAATATTTTTTAAGTTTACAAATTATTATAAAATAGTCAATTTTTTAAGTTTACAAATTATAAAATTATTTGATAAAAAATTAATTAATAATAAAAATATATTAATGAAATTTTTTTAATATAATTAATTTGTAAATTTTAATTTTATTTTATGTTAAACATGTATTGTCATCAATTTTTTTTTTGGAAGAACGTAAAAGTTAAATTTGCGGATGTTTGTCAGAAATCAAATAATATTAAATTAAAAGATTTGAAAAAATTTTAAAATTCCATATTTTAAGTAAAATAAAAGTATTAATAAAAAAATTTTAATTTCAGCCAAATAAGAATGCATTTTAAATATAAAAGAGAAAGTAATGTAAATGTTTTCGGTTCTACTTAAATCTACAAATTTCCAAACACAGTACTAAGTCTATCAGTATCAGCTTTATAGAAGGGGTGATCATTGAGCTATTCAACTCGGTAAACTCGGTCTGTCTAGGTTACATAGGATCAGGTTATGACCGAGTCAAATAAAAAAAAAAGTTACAAATTTTACTGAGTCGAGTCGAGTCTCGAGAATGACATAAAACCTGGCCATGTTTGATATTTATTTTTAAATTTTTTTAAATTTTTATAATATATTTTTAATTTGATTTAAAATAAATTTTAAAATATCAATTATTTTCAACTTTTTATTATTTTTCATTTCAAATCTTAAATTTTTTAATTATAATTTATTTCCTTTTAATTTTTTTCTTCATTGTTTGTTTAAAAAAATTATTTTCATGAAATAATTCATATTAAAAAGTAACTCGATCACTAATTAGGTCTAACCTGACCAATCTGGATCTAGGGTCTAAAAAAAAAACCCAATATAAAATCAGGACGGGTCTTAAGTTAGTAAAATACTTGGCCCATGCTGACGTCATTATAGTTATATTATTTATAAGAAAAATATATTATTGAATTCTAATTTATCACAAAATTATTATTTTAATTTTTTATTATTTAAAATATTTAAAATAATTTTTTAATTATTAAAAAATATTACACTTATTCCCTTATTTAAAAAAAATACAAAATTTGATTCACCTATGAATATCTAAACCCTAAATATAAGAAACTAAATTTGTTTTTTCTTTTTAAGTAAGATTGAATATAGTATTCTTCAATGAATTGGGAGTATTTTAAGCATTTTAATAAGTAAAAAATTAAAATTATAATTTCATAATAAGTGAATAATTAAAATAATAATTTTATGATAAATAAGGGAATCAAGGTGTATTGTACTTAATTAATTGTTTACTTTTTTATTAGTTTTTCGTCGTTCGAGTTCACAACTTTGTAACAGGGAAATGAATTATTTGCGACAGGTAAGTTGAATTGCGCAGGATAGTGTTTTTTAACGTATACCGAAGGTTTTAATCGTTTTCAATTTAAAGTTTTAGAAATTATTAATTTTAATTGTTAAATTTAAAGCTGTCAAATTCCCACACTTTCAATATAATGTCAAATTTGCACAATTTTAATATAGATCATTGACTTTGCTAGATTGTCTAACCGACAAGGTTAGCCGTATAATTCTACTGAGTTAAAACTTTTAACTCATTTAATATAAATACATTAAATTAACTCACTTATCTTACTTATAGATTAAATAGTCCAACTTAGTAAATTTATGGGATAGCTAACTCAAGAGATTTTATGAAATTTCTTTTGTGAGTAAGTTTAATATTTTACAAGCTTAAATAATTTTATCTTTATTTTGCAATATTAAGTGACGGAGCTAAAAATATATATATAAAAAAGGGACCAAAATATTAATTTAAATATTTGATATATAAAAATTATTTTTTTAACATAAATATATTATATGAAATAAATTTGATATTTAATCAAATGATATATGATGCTAAAGTATATATGAAAAGTCAATATAACATAGTGCAAACTAAATTTTTTTTAATTATGATGTCAAAAAACGAGCTTCAGTAAAAAATATATATAAAATACTAAACCAAAAGTATTCATTTTTTTAAAATTTATCATCACATTATATATAAACATTAACTAATAATATAATAAAAAAGACAATAAATAATAGGATAAAACGATTATATATCAACTAATCTTCAAACGACAAAGATAAATAAGATATGTAATATTGTAGAGTAAGATGTAGACATCCCATATAAACAAAATATTAAGGCGTTAGGCATGAATAAAAAAAAAAAGAAGAAGTAATGAATAAAAAATTAATAAATTATGACACCAAAAAATGAAATGAAAGCATAAATTTTTAAACTTTCAAATTGTCAAATGACATTTTGGATGTTCAGAGAGAGGGTTTTAAAGACTCTACCTTACTATTTTATTCATTTCTTATAAAAATATTAAAACATATATTTATTTCAATTTGACAATTTTAATTATTGATTTTCTATTTAAATATAACATAAAATAAATAAAAAGTAAAGAGAGCAAAAAGATATGACTTAATTCAAACTAAATAAAACAATTTAAAATGACTTTAAAGGAATAAAAAAACATAGAGCATAAAAACACCTTGAAAATTTTTAAAAAGGCAAATTAAAAGTTTTTTCAAAAAGTTGCTATTTAATAATATTTTCTTTAAGCATTCCAAGGGACTAAATGGCAATTTTTTTTAAGGCTAAAAACTAAAGCATATATATTTGGGAGGGACATGGCATACAGTGACCCTCTTCCCACAATATTTAATATTTGATATATAAACAATGAATAAAATGAATAATTTTTTTTTTGGTGTTAGAATTAAATGTTTGATTTAATCATTGGATATTTTTGTTTTAAAATCTTTTCGGGATGGATTTCAATATTTGAAGTTTGACCAAAACAAAATGAATTATACAAGCCAACTTAATTAACTTATTAACTAACGTGGACTAATCCACGTATTTTGGATTGACCCATCTTGAGCTATCTAAAATCTGTTTATAGTCTTGTTTCGACCCCAAGAGTGTGAATATGAAACATTCCCTCACCCAAACTCACCGAGTTTCCGACCATCTTCCTGTTTGCATGAAGCTGAAACTGGTCGGCCAAACCTTAAACAATTGGTCGATGAACAAATATTCACCGACATGCCATGTCCTCATGGTCCATAGTACTTGATGATGGTTTCTTTTTCATAAGTCCAATACTTAGTGAAACCCTCAGCTTTGGATATATATGGAGGTCCACTGTGAGTCTGTGAGTCTGTGACAACCTGCGACACAAAAAAAAAAAAAAAAACGATTGGCCAAGGACGCGGGCGTAAATTCTACTTAAAGGGTCTTTCAATAAATATTATTTATAAGCATGCATGCATATATAACAAATAGTACACGGGTGACATCAATCTCTAAACTAAGAATATGTGTTGTATAAACGTGTAAAAGATTTAGAGTTTAATGTTTGATATGTTAAAAGAAAAAAACTTATTTGTTATTTAAAAAATTCGTTTGTACCCATACAGTCATATTTGAATTTGTTATTTATGCTAAACTCACATTTGTTGGGAAATAAAATTCTTGCTTCGTCTTGGTTATTACACTAATCGTTTTACCTCATGCACCTTAAATTGTGATTTTTTTTTTTGGAACAAAAAAAATCAAGTCATGCATTTTAGTAAAACAAAACTTGAAATAGCTATCCTCAGAATTACAATTAATTTAATTATTTTATAGATTTTTTTCATGCATACTATTTATAATCATATCAGTAAATTATTATCTTTATGGTTGCCATTTGGTTGTTATGTATAATTTATTGTATTTTGCAAGTTTGATACTTATTCAAATGAGATGCTGAATGCAATATCAAAAGTTTTCTATCAAACAATATCTGTGCATAACATGAATCTCAATCTAGTATAAGTAAATTAGATAAACAAAATATAATATTCATATCCTTTATTATAATCAGGCATCCAAAATTGATTTTAATAATTAAATCTACATACTAGCAATCCTTTCAAAATCATCTTTTATATAAAAATTGCAATCATAGATTATAATTATGGAAATTTTCTTTTGGCCAAAATTAAATATAGACAACTCTAACTTAAATCCACAAATAGTTACAGTACCAAACAACAGAAAAGATATTGAAAGAGACTGGATTTAGATGACGAATCATTCAATGGATGGATACTCAACATCCAAATTATTGTCTATCAATATGGCTTAGTCCATACCATTACTAATTAATTTTTGTTTTTTAGGGGGGGAGGAAATTATGCATTCCAGATTATACTATCTCTCCTTTCCTGTACAATAATTCACAGGGTGACGTGGAGAGCTCGCGCTCATAATAATAATAATAATATGATTTTTTACTCTCACATATCAATTGTATCTTAATTTCAATTTTTATTTATTTTTATTTTTAATTCAATTTCAATTTAGTCATCATTAATTTTTATTATTAATATGATCTTCCACTAATATGAATATTGCCATATTTAATCAAATTAAATTTAAATTTAAAAAATAACGGATCAAATTAAAATTGTATAACTAAAATAATATTTTGTTTGATAATAATAATAATAATAATAATAATAATAATAATCTCAAATAAAATCCCAACTCTCGGAATCAATACTCCATGGGTCCAGAGATTAAGGCGAGATATCTGTTACTAGTTGGATGACATGCACATAATCCAATAAAGGGTTTTCATTTTCATATGACCGTGGTGATCTATATAATTTACATAAACTAACACAAAGTGTAGCAGAAAATAAATAAAAAAATAAAAAAGGCAACGAAGCCACATGGGTCAGAATATTCTATTCGTTTCTATTATTTTGGTCCTATTATACAAATAGGAGACGCATTTAAAGTTTGAAATTGCTTGTAAATTAAAATAAAGTGAAGTCATGCAAGTGGTTATCATTACAGTACTTATTATAGCAATGAGTATTGACGCGGGGATCACATCCAGTGAAATTATTATTGGCTTCAATCATAAATATAGGTGGTTAGACGAAAATTTAATAATTTAAATTTAAAAATAAAATAATAATTTAAAATTATGTGTAATTATTAATTACATGCATAATTTTTAATAAAAAGTTTAAGTTGTTAAATTTTTATTTAACAATTTTTGTTTATTTAAAATTCTTCGGTAGCAGGAGATGGGAATTCCAATGAGTATCACTACATCATTATATGCTAATTTAATTGTATTTTATTAAATAGTATATAGATGACATAGAAGTATAAAATCGTGTACGAATCTTTTAACAGTGAATTATGTGCTTTGGTCACATTTTTTAAAAATGTTTATTCTAAATTTTTATTAACTTGAATATTTTTTAAAAGAGAAAAGTATAAAATTGATTCTTTATTTTTTCAATTTATGACAATTTGGCCCCTACAAATTAATTATAATAAAATAGTCTATTAAAAATTTAAATATACACAAAATTAATCATTTATAAATTTAAATTTATACAAAATTAATTTTTATTTTTAAATTAATTAGGGATTAATTTTGTATCAAATAAGATTTTAAAAAAATTAATTATTATAATATATTTGTAAGGGATCAAATTATCACAAAATATAAAAATGAAGGTTTGATTTAGTACTTATATATATATATATATATATATATATATATATATATATATATATATATATATATATATATATATATTTAAATGTACATTACATTTAGATCTATGCGCTTAGTAATTTGACCTCTTCGCTTCATCTTGCTCTTTCTGATGTACTTGTATAAGTGAAAAAAAATAAATGAAAACATTATAGTTAATGATCAGAAATTAAAATATATACCATAAAAAATCTTTAAAATGTAATATTATTTTGAAAAACTTTGGGTTAATTTTATTTTTTGATTTTGAAGAATCTTATTTTAAAACTTTGAAATCCTGTTCTGAAACTTTGTTATTATGTATTTCTAAAGCTATAAGATATGATAATTCAAAATAAAAAATAAATTTAGTCCTTAGATTCTTTAAAATAATTTTAAAATTTTAAATAGTTTACAATAATTTTTAAGCTTGTAGTCCTTAAATGTAATTCTCCAAGCAAAACAAAAATTGCCATTTTAACAATCAAAGTGCTCTATGATTCGAAGGAGAAGAAGAAAAGTAATTTGAATTTGGTGTTGTGCATAGAAGTGTTGTATGTGTTTTAGACCATTAAATTGTTGAATACTGTATATACTTATTTTATATTTTTAATCAAAACACATATAATATAATAAAAAATTCGGATTGAAAGAAAGGGACAACATTTTCAAAGCTTAAAAGATCACAATGGAAAAAAGCTTTCGTCTCTGGTTAAAACTGTTATTATCAAATGAATAGAACCGCATGCATCTCAGCTGTATAAATAATAATAATGATTATTTAGTATTACAAAAATATTAAAAATAAATTTAATACTATTAAAATCGAATATGGAATACAACATACGACCAACCCTAAATTGTCAATTACTAATTTTTCATCTGTTTAAATAAAATTTTTTTAACAATTTGTTATTGAAATTTATGTTATTTAACGGACTCTATTCAATTAATTTTACATATATATGTATATATGTTATGGTTTTATATATATAATATTTTAATTTGCTTGCATATTTTTGAATATTTTATATTTATTTTAAGCATTAATTTATAATAAATTTTTATTTAATTCAAAATATTAAATGTATAAAATAATTTAATTTTAATTTAGTCACAATCAAGCTTTCAAATTATAAATTTTATTTCACCTTATTTAATTCAATAATAAATATGAATTTTAAGATATTGTTACTGAATATAGACCTATACTTTACAGGAAGGAGTTGAATGCTGAGCTTAGCTGGAGAGTTCAGGTTCAGCAAAATTGCTGCTGTCAAGCAACGAGAGGCACATGACCAGCACCATTAGATTGTGCAACCAGCATCCTTTAAATTTTTATTTTAGTAAAATTTTAAAATAAAAAAAGAAAATGAAGAATTTAATAATAAGTCTATTCTCACTGTCACAGTGTTTCAAAATTAACAAAAATAAATTAAAAAAATCTATTCAGAATAACATGTAAGAATGTCAAGCATGGTTCAAACAAAATATATATTTGATATAGCCGATCAAGTAGGGAAATAATATAATATGAATATATATATTATTTTAATATTAGTAATCAATAGAAAGATTAATGCTAACATCAAATTAAAATGTATAATGTGTATCTTTGTAATATGCCTCTATACATATATATATGTTTGTATAGAATTGATTTATTCTATTTTACTTTGTCTGTAAATTGAGTTTCTTTCAAAAAAAAAAAAAAAAGATAGATGAAAGAGGAAAAAGAACAAAAAAGAAAAGTTCATGTAAAATTTCATGTGACATAAAGAAAGTTACGATTCTTTATTGCCCACAAAATAAAGTGAAGTTACTTTATTTTGCCACTTCTTTTTCTCCATTTATACCTTTCCTAGAGCCACTTGCCAACATCCATTCATTATACTAATGGCTTTTTGAAGCACCAAAGGTTAATCATACACGTATATATACATACATACATACATACATACATACATACATACATACATACATACATATATATATATATATATATATATATGCGCACAGATAAATACAACTAGCTAAAATGTTTAAAATAATTATTTATTTATAAAAAAATACAACTAGCTAAAATGTCTAAAATAATTAATTATTTATTAAAAAATATTTCACTTAATTTATCTTAAAAAAATTATTAATTTTAATCACTTTACTAAATTTTAAGCCTTAAAACTAAGAAACTAAATTTTGTATTTTTTTAGGAACTAAGTATAATATTTTTAAATGAGTAAAAAATTATTTTGAATATTTCAGTACGTGAGAGACTAAAATAATAATTTTGTGATAAGTAAAATATCAAAAAATTATTTTAATATATATATATATATATATATTTATTTATTTATTTATTTATTTATAAAATAACACACACAAAAAATACTGTTTTAGTTATGGTTACTTGTTGACTATAAATTGTCATCTTTCATTCAGTTAAATGTATTTATATTTAAAAAAATAAATATAATAACGATTTTAAAAATAAAATATTAAAATTAATATTTTTATGGGATTAAAAATAATAATTTTCAATTTGAGAACAACGATGTAGACTTACATGACAATTAAAAAATAAAGTAAGGTTCAAAATTATATTTGTACATTATATATATATATATATATATATATATATATATTTAAAGTAGAGAAAGGAAATGATGGTAGAGGCGTTAACCTCGTGAATGGACGGCTGAGAGATAAAGATGGGTTATTCTCATGGAGGCAGACGAAAGCGTCCAAGTATTTGCATATTATTAATGAAAGAAGGAAAAATAATAATACAAAATAAGAGCATACTCATGTGAAAGATGCCACTACCTAATTAAAAAAATGATAATATAAAATTTGACCATGAGCATGCACTGAAAGAAAGAAGATTCCCACACGGAAACTTCTCTCCCTTCAGGGACAGAAAATTAATTTATAATATATGTATGAGATTCGTATGAAAATTCTCATGTACATGTATTAATTAATTACGTAAAGAGATAATAAAAAATTTAATTAGAAGGTACATTTTTAATTTATAAATGTGCTAGAACCAAGGCGAAGAACTTTTTGGGGGAAATTTCACACGGTAACCGTAAACACAATTTATTAATATATATATATATATATATATATAAAAAATAAAATATTCTTTTTTATCAATCTCTTATAACAAAATTATAATTTTAATCCTTTATTTGTTAAAAAATATTATATTTGGTCTTTCATTTAACTAAAAAAATTAAATTTAGTCATTTAAATTTAATATTTTAAAATTTAATACAATAACTAAATTTGATAGTTTTATAAATAAATAATTAAATGAAATATTTTTTAATGTGTGAGATTATTTTAAACATTTTAAGATTCAAAGTATAACCAAAAGTGTATTTTACACACACACTCTTAATTATTAATGCATATTGACACAACTAATATATTTATACATTTATTTTAATTAATTTGACTTATCTATAGCTAATAATTAAGTAGTTTTATTTTTAATATACTTAAAATTTAGTTAAAATTAAAACTAAGTTTCTTAAAGGGAAAGAAATCTGTTGAGGAAGACAATTCACCTTCGAAAGGTAAAATATTTTACTAAACCTCACATAGAGTTTTGGAAAAATAGGACCATTAATCCTGTGCAATCAAATAAATTATGCATTTAATGAGAGCAGCTTAAGATAAATGAAAGTATGTATAAGAATCACTTTTTTTTTTTCTTTAAATTATTGATACATTTAATATTTGATAATCCATTTCGATTTAGCATATTTAAAACTAATGACATTACATCACTTAAACTGCATGTCAATGTCTATAAATAAAGAAATTAAAAAATTAATAAAACATTTTTAATATTTCAAAATACTAAAAAAAAAAAAATCACTTCCCTATTAATCGTTGTTTATTTTGTTTTATTTTATCAGTATATACTTTTGAGATGTAACAACCTCAAAATTATATATATTTATATAAGTAAATAAATATATAATTTGTTAAAAATTAGTTTTTATTACTTCTTATCATAAATTCAATCATTGTGGATATAATTTAATTATTCTAAAATTTCTCATATATGACAGTTTAATGTGGTAAAGACATTACAAATTCTGTCCATGTAGAAATAGAGAGAATTTCGATGTTGCGTGTCCAACTTTGGCAAGTAAAAAGTAATAGAGTGAATACGTCATCTAATCTTTTTTTTTTTTAAATATTTTTATAAATTTTAGACAAGTAAAAAAAAAAAAAAGGAAAACTTTCATTTGGACACATTTTATGATTTCAATTTAAATGAATATCTTCCATTTTTACCCATTTTTCTGAATAGCATATTCTATGTAGAAATACATTAGATTTATCTATAAATCACAGAAAAAATCCAAATTATTATTATTTTTCTTATTTTAACTTCTTTTTTTACCTTTCTTGATCCAAAAATATATTTGATAAAATTAAATACTAAATCATTTTAGAAATGTTAAAATATTCAAACACTTTTTAGACATATTTACATATATTTTAATAATTGAATTGAATTACTTATCTTTTATAAATTAAGTCCAAAAAAGTTCTAGATACACTTGATTTGTACAAAAGAAGTAATATATCCAATTAATTATAAACTTAAAATTATATTTTTATTAAAAATAATATAATTACACACTTATTGATAATAAATTTAATAAATTAAATTTCTATAAATTCAGTCCATGTAAAAATTGTGGCATAGAGTCTCTTAAAAAATCTGTGGAGTTCATACCTTATAAGACTCACAGACACTAAGTCCGAAGAAGTCAGTAAAAACAAATTTCACTGCCCGTCGATATTTTCTTTCTTCATTTTCTTGTTAATCAAACGCATGGAGACCAACCATTTAGGGGATCTCTGAGCACAAAAGCCAGGTCTGTCTTTTTCTTTGTCCCTTGGGGCCTTCCCTTCTCTTCCTTCTCTCTCTTCTTCTTCACTTCGACACAGAAAAATCATTCATATTCTGGTATCAAATTTAAACCAGATTCATCTCTAGTTCTAGCAAATTCTGCTTCTGAATATTCTTGGGATTTCTTCTTTCTTTCATACCTTATAATGATCAATCTCCCTCCCCTTGTCAACTTCAAATCATTTCTTCTTCTTCTTCTTCTTTTGATTGAATCTGTGAATTTCTTTTTTTTCTGATCTGGGTTTTGTAGGAGGCCGTTAATGGAGGAGAAATATGGTCTGCAGAGGCTGCACAGTGGGATATGGAGGTCCTTGAGAGATGGAGACTTTGAAGAGGAAGAAGTTTGGGCTATTCTGAAGGAAAAACCAGAGTATAATAGTCCTGGAGTTTTCAAGCCCAAAGAATCTTTTCCTTCTTCTTCTTCTCCTTCTCTTCCTCTTTCTGTTCCTAGGCCTCTTCCATCTGCATCAAGAATGATCCCAAAAGCAAGCAGCAGCAACAGTATTCACAACAACAGTTATTCCTCCATTGAAGCCAAGGTTCTTCAGCAATCAGCACCTGTGAACATTCCTGACTGGTCCAAGATCTATAGGAACCACAAGAAGCATAAAAAGCCCCCCCATAAGAGGGTTTCAAGGCTTAAAGATTTCGACGATAATGACGACGACGACGATAATGATGATAATAATAATAATGGTGCTATCAATCATGGTGGCGACACGGACGAGGAAGAGGAAGAGGAAGAAGAAGATGATGATGATGAGTATGATCCCAAGTTACCCCCACATGAGTTTATAGCAAGGAGGCTTGCAAGGAGTCAGATATCCTCATTCTCTGTGTTTGAAGGTGTTGGAAGGACACTCAAAGGTAGAGATCTTAGCAAAGTGAGGAATGCTGTTCTTACAAAAACCGGTTTCCTTGAGTCACTTTGATGAACTGGGTCTTGAAATTAGCGTTAGTCCTTTCACAAATTGTGATGTATAGTTTGTTTTGCTTTCTAGTTAGTGTTTACTTGGAGATTGTATTCATGGCTTCATTAGGTATAAAAGAAGAAAAAAGAAAAAAAACAATCAAATTGGTGGCACTAATATTTTCAAAAAATGAAAAAGAAAAAATTGTGTCTGTGTTTGACAACTTTATTTACCGTCTTTGTCTTTTTTGTCTTAGTAGTCATGCTTCCTACCTTCACTCATTTAAATTCTTTAAATTTGAAAGTAGTATCAAACTCAATTCAATCATAAAAATTATGATTAGTGTCTTAGAATTTGGTTTGGCACTTAAAAAGTTTAAAAATTTGTTTATACACAATAACAAGAGTCTTATTTTTCTTAATGTTAGATTTTCTTTTAAAATTAGGTTTGTCCCCTAAACCCCTGATTGGAAAAAACTTGTTTTTAAACTTGATGCGTAAATTCAATTTTTACATAAAAATTCGTAAACATAAATCATAATTATAAAATAATAAATTGATCCATAATCAAATTTATCCAATTCTAATCCAAACATGTCTCATTTCTTTGTAATGTGTGATTTATTTATTTTTTGTTTGGGTACTTTCGGCTATTTTTACAAGGCAACTCAATCTTTCATTCTCCTTGGCCTTTTTCCCTTTATTATCTTATTATCCTTTGTTCACTCTCTCTCTGAAACTCTGAGACCAACACAAAACAACAAACAATCTGCACATTAGTTGAATAAATTATGTGGTTCAACAGAAATGAAAATTATTGGTATAGCTCCATCTTATAAGTAGGCATATCTATAAGAAGGGCCTAAATTATTGAAACCATGATAGGGGAAAATTGAAGGAGACATGCCACCAACTTCATTGTCTTTAATTATTATGGAAAAAGAACACACTTTGATATCTAATCATATATTACAAGTGAGAGGGGGAAAAATAATGAGCAGTCTCTTTCAATTCCTAGTCAGAAACAATAATAAGATATGTAATTTCCAAGAAATTAGAACATATACAGTAGGCTTTCTTTAATTTTTCTCAGTTTTAATGATAAATTCTTTTTGCCACAAAATTTTTCCTTCTGTTTTAAAAATCTACATTCCCTTTATTTGAAATAAAATACTATGTAGAACACATATCTTGACCAATATATCCTTATATTATTTATGTAATATATAGTGTTATATATATATATATATATATATATATATATATATATTTGACCAATATAATAATAGTTAAATTTCTAAATTTAGAATAAATTAAATTAATTTTTAATACAAAATAAACAATATTTAAATTTTTAATAAGAAGGAGCTAATAATATTCTTGAAAGCATTTTGATCATATTTTAACTTTAATGAAATTTGTGTAAATTTTTATAAAAGAAAATTTGTTGTTTAATTTCAATATCATTTCAAAGAGAAGAGAATAAATTATTTATTTATCTTTTGGACTCTTGCCCATTTATTATACTATTACCATTATTGGCTTTCTCAAGGTCAAAATTAGGATTGCCTTCATGTCATAAGGGTAATTATCATACGAGGACACTGATTATGACCTATAATTGTTTCAAAATGGACAGTTTTCCCCCCTTTACTTCGTGGTCAAAACAAACATACGAAGTACGTAAATTGTCTAGAAAATGAATTGGAGAGCTCCATTACTATTTTTTAAATCTCAATGATTGGAAACATATAATATAATAATGTTTGCGTTTTAATTTTTCTACTTCCTCCTCGGAGATTGTGTTCATGGTATGCGGAAATAGTCAATAAGTTTTTGAAGACTTGGAATACTAATTAACGAGAGACTAATTTATTTCAAAATTTTGAAAATTTTACCTTAAATTGTTAATTCACTAATAAATCATCAAGGTTAAAATTTTGAGATATACTTAATTATTAGAAAAACGCTTTTGTCTAATCTCTGGAAAGATTGAACATCTTCATAAACTTATTCTTATAACAGTTTTATGGATGAAATTATTAGCGATATGTTCTAAAAGTTCTATAATTACAAAAGGTCAATAAACTATTATAAGATTAATTTAATAAAGAAATTCTTATTTAGCGACAGAGAAGCATTCGTCACTAAAAGTTTTATAATATTTTCGAACTGTCAATCACTTATTAGAAGTACAAACATTAGAAAAAAAGTACTTGAGCCGCATTTGCTTTTGCATAATATTTCTTTTAACTTAGCCAAAAAAAGTTTTAAAAAATTAAATTTATTATTTGAAACTAGAAAGTATAACTCAAGTAGTATTGAATTGATATAAGAATACGCACAAACTTTTAAGTGTAAATTATTTACAATATAATTTCTGACCATCACTTTTCCAAGTGTTTATATCACTGAGTCATGTTAAAATAGGCACCATCACTCTGAGATAGAGATAAACATGACATATTCTTAGTTGGAAAATAAGTATACGTCATTTCATACATAACACTTTATATGAAGTTAGTTCCAATTTTTAATTTTTTTAATTTCTTAAAAATACATTTTATATGGTTTAAAAAACAAATATATTAGCTTATATTAATATTGAATATAGTTTCAAATATAATACTTCCAAATTTCTCGCTTCTATATATATTTTTTCCATTAACTTCTTTTCTTCCTTTTCAAACCTTTGTCAGTTCTATGCCGAGGGAAAACTAAGAGGGAGGTGATTTGGTTTCTTAAATAAATTTAAAATTTTCAACTCTTAAATCTCTAAACTATTTTTACGAACGATTTAACATGTAGAATTTGACATGCAATTCAAAAACCTCAAAGTAATAGTAGAAACAAATTCAAACGCTACGCAAAAACTAATTGAGGGATAGAAGAAATGCAAACAAAATTTATACACAGATCGTGACTACATTCATTGCCTAAGCTTTCTTCACTTGAGAATTTTTACTATTAATGTATACTCGTACAACCACTTCTTCTAAAAACTCAATGAGAAAAGTTCCTCTATTTCTTCCTAAAAGATTGCACTCCAAGCCTAAAACTTCTCCATGGGTCTCTCTCACTTTATTCTTTAGCTTCAGTTTTTCTCACATGATACAAGATGAAGAACTTTGCTGGTCCTTTAAGTTGACATACCAATGATGTGTTGGGGCTCAAGAGTGACTAGGTGTAGAACGAAGTCCCACGTTAGATAAAATTAAATTAGAAGAGGGATATATAAGTTAAAAAGACCCATAGGCTTAATGTTTTAAGATTTTGGATCAAACTGTGGTGTCATGTTAATGTATGTTTTTCGTGTTCAAGTCTAATCAAGAAGACCCGTTGAAAGAAGATCATGTGATGCCATGTTGTAAGCTTGCTGGGGCTGCCGACCTAACATGAAGAACAAAGAATTCCACAACAGAAAATTGGTTATGGGTAGCGAGGCACAATCAAATTTTCTATCATATTCTTTTTTTTAAATGTTTCTCTAGGCCTTATTCTTCGTGTTAGTTTTATTCACTAGAATGTAATTAATTTATTTAACTTTAAATCACTGGAGGGCCCCTTATTCCTTTCTTTGGCACCTCCGAATATTTTTTAAGCATCTAATAAGCTTATTCAAATGTCAGAACACATTAAACTTTCTGAAACTATAAGCTGATATCAATAATCATGACCTTAATTCAAGAATATCTCCCTAAATACCCATTACACATATTTTCAAGATATTTAGTAGTATAAATACATTATTAATTGTGTTCTAAATGTAAATATTTCCGTACAATCATTCTTGTCATATAGATGTAGCCATTGTGAACACAATCAATATGACCACAAAAACTATTGAGGACATATTTGGCTATGACAAGCTAAGGTTGTGAGGTAATTAAGAATTTGGGTAAAAGGTCGCAAATTCAATCATCTTCTTACATTAAAAAAGAAGAATCGCCCAATCAAAAGTATATCATTTTACAATATTGTCGATCTATCAAGCCATCTAAACTCATTGAACATGCACAACCAAATATCATAGCATTAGCTGCGATTTAAACAGTAGCTAATGGCTTTACTCGCTCTTAAAGAAGCTACAGGTAATATATCTGTAGTTAGTTAATTCGATGCAGTTTTTTTCCAACTGTTGGAACTATAGGGATTACCTGCGGTTTGTAATTGCAGGTAATGCCAATAAAAATTAGCTGCAGTTTGTGGAGAAACTAAAGCTAATGCAAAGTTATAAATACTTAGGTTTTTCAAAAGGCAACGATTTATATATTTTTTTTTCTAAATTATTCAATTTGTATATTTGAATTTTGTTTTCCTTTATCAATCCTTGTAAGAAGCCATATTTGAACTACTAAAATGAACTAAAATTATTGCCAAATTTCATTTATAGCCACAAATCCTATACTCATTATACATTACATGATTAGAAATATAACAATGTCATAGTCCAATATAGTTCTATAGAGTACTACATTAATTATAATATCCAAAACATAGTTGTAAAGCTATTACAACCTTCAAAAAAATACTGTTGTTTTGGGTCAGAAGGACAGGGAGTATATTGCTTGGAATGTGGACTCCATCAAGATCTTTAATAAACATATGCAGCTTGTTCCTTGGCACAACCACACAATATCTTTATAACATCCTATATTATTTCCAGAAATTTTGCCATGCATCTCACTTATTTTTCAAATGATGCTAAGCTTGCATTCATTCATCCAAAAGCACAGGATAAAAAAAAATCAAAGTTAGAGCATTTCTATAATTATTTTTCATTATGTTAATTTGTGTGTGCGTTCAAAGTGAAAGACGCTATACAATAAATAATTGTTTGTCCTTACCTCTTATGAAAGAGAAGAGAACATTCATGAGTAGCTTGCTATGTTATGTGTAGTTAGCATCTTCTTTTTGCTTGCAACAAAATTTATGGGAAGTGAACAATGATTCCTTTCTTAAGGTTTCAAAAAGTTTGTGACCTATATTTCCTTGCTTCAAAAAAATTTTTTTTGGCTATAATTCTTTACTTTACTTTACTTTAACTATGATCTATTAATTCTCACATTAATGAACAAATTAGGAATCATAATATTTAATTGGTGCTTAGAACCAACTATAATCCAAATATTTATTCTAGTTTATGAATATATTGTTATCAATGGTATGAAACTATATATGAATTAATATACAAATTGACTTTCTAGTTATTTTAATCTTCAATAACCAGGATCTCTAAGTTATTTTGCCCTTTTAAACTCTAATTAGTTCCACTGGTTTTGCAACCTGATAAAAGATCATAAGAATAAAGAAATTCCATTGTAGGTGTTGCTCATGGGTCAAGAGAAAAGAAAGCCAAAATAATAACCAAAATTGTGCCACAAATCCAAACCGAAACACAACCCTCAAAGGCCAAAGTAGAAAGGTCCAGTTATAGATAAGTGCACATATGAGGGTCTAGAAAACTACCAGAAAAGAACATAGTATGAGAAGGCAAAGATGCTTATAAAAGATAGTAATGGACAAATTCAGTAAACTTACATCATCAATAGCAATATGCAAACCTTGTAATCTGCAACATTAATTGATAAATAAAAATGAATATTCACAGTAAGGTTTTTATTGCATGGACATGTAGATATGGTTAGCACATTTTTCATTGAAATTCAAATTTGACATATTTACATGATAAATTGAATTTACTAAAGGATTCTCAAGATCTAAATCAAATCTTAGTTCTAATAGTGTAAAAATTGTAACTTACCCTCCAAATTCAACATTGCAAATTTACTTTAGAGTATAAATAAGCTCATCTAATACAGTAGTGGATATAAGTTTTCCTGACACTTATGTTTGATATGGATGTATGTCTCCTTTATGATTAAATGTTTATTAATTTATTATACACTGTCTTAGAATTTTTCTTATATTGAAAACATTAGAATATCTAGTAGTTACATCAACTCAACTTTAAATAATAGAGGATGAAAGTTACACTATTGAACCAATTAGACTTCATAACTATTGCCTTTCCAGTTAAGACACCCAAAATAAAACACCAACTTACTTTAAAGTCATTGAAAGAGATTGCTCTAACTTTACCATTCACATGAATCTTATCTGATCCCAATCCCAATCACCCAAAGGACATGTTGGTAAAAAACATTCATAGTTACCGCACATATAATGTACTAGTCAGATGTGTAACAAGTATATAAAAACTCACTAAAGTAAATGTTTTTATATGGTTGAGCTCATTAACACCTATTTTATGAGTTTCTATTAACTCATTTTGTGACTTAGTTGTACAATATATATGTACGTAAGAACCTCTCTTGGATGAAATCCAACCAAGGTTGTTAAAAGGATGGTACAATAGTTAAGACCAAATTAGTTTAACCAATTAAGCAAACATATAAATAATGCCATCTCTCAAATTAATTAACAGGTAATATAGATCATTTATAATATTTCAGATACTTGACAAAGGCTACTTGTCTTCATTCAAATTTTAATTTTAAACAACCACTTATAGAATAATAAATTTAATAACATAAAAAATGAGGAAGGGCATGAAGCAACAAGGGAGGAAAAATATCAATAACAACAAAGGGAGAATGTGAAAGGGAAACCATAATGTTGTCCATTATTATGGTATCACAAAGAAAGACTCATCAATGCATGAATAAGAGACAGAGCAGTGTATATGCTTACATGAGTCTAGCCACCTCATTTCATCATCAAAAGCTTGAACATAGTATCCCTTCACTCTCATTCAAACACATCCAAATCTCATCAGAAGAAACATATTTAGGTATGTTATATTTATTGAAAAACTAACAACTACAACAGGAATAAAAATATTATAAATCATTTCATCTGCTTATATCATCAAAACCATTGATTAATCAAGCCACATCGACTAGAATACACCGACTCAACCTCACCCATCAATTACATAGTTAAGATTGAACAAAGCATAAAAAGAATCATGGAAGATTACCTCACAATCGCCAATGAAATCCAAAACATTTCACCTGCCTCTATTTGCCTTTACCTTCATGAATGAAAAGGAAAGTGAAACGTTCTCTTCAACACCCCTTATGGCCTGCCTCTTCTCCACTTTAAGCAGTCTCTTCACTTAGGCCTCCCTTACTCCTCTTAACTTGCATCATTTTCTTTTCTTGAAAAAATAAATAGATAACGACAGTGAGCAACTGGCACCTAAGATTTTATTGTTCAAGGGGTGGTAGTCTTTGGCTAGCACTGAAGCTTCAAATGGCATGGGGACTTTGATTTTGCACTCTTTCTTGCATAGCCAAATCTGAGATGAGGTAGGAGGTTTAGGTTTTTAACTTACATTCCTACGATTCATTAATAACTGTAGGGATTTTATTGTAGTTAATGGTTAATTGTAGATATTCTCTTGCTTACTGTAGTTTAATAATCACAGTGAGTTAATTGCATTTTTTTCTCATAATCGTAGGAAAATATAAATTTGCTTGTGATTTTCATAACCGCATGCATTAAACCGCAGTTAAACGCAATTTTTCTTTCGATAGTGATGTTATTTATGAAGAAAACTAAGAAGAAACAATTAGGACATGGTACTGAAGAGGTTTATGATGTTCATTATTATAGTTAGTTCTTGAGCATGTGGTATTACTCATTTTGCATTCTATCTTTTGAACCTCAAAGAAGATGTTTGGTTATTAATATAATGATGTTAGTTAGTTCTTGACCATTGGTATTCATGTTGGAAGCTGTAATTGTGTTTGGTCTTTATGGAAATTCTTTTCCTGTGTATATACAAGGTACCTAATTATGTAACGCAGACATTGGTCAAAAGTGGTCTACAATATAATCCTTTTAAATGGTTATAAACTAAATTATTACGTTCTAATACTTTATCCTTCAGAAATACCTACCAAAATAAGTTCATCTTTATTTATACAAATCTCAATATTTTTCTACAAACATTTTTCTTTTTATTGTTTCCTTAACCCCATAAACAATTTAAGTATGTAAATGTCACATTGAGCTCGCTTGATAATAAGTAGATTTGGACAGAGCCCTAAGCTAGTTGGCACACCTTGTTGCTTGAGCTCAACTGATCGTCTTCTAAAACATGCCACATCTTTTGAGGGATTTTTGTAGGACTATCAAATGACTGGCATTGGAGCTTTCAAAGCACATTCTCTAACAACACCTGAGCTCTCTCACCATCAAAGCTAACTATGGTATGGAAACTGGTGATGCATCCCCAATGTTAATCTTTTATTATCTTGCGGCTCTATTACTTTTAATTGGATCCATCATCATCAATGGAAGCAGCCCAGCCGTGCAGCTATCTTGAGGAGCATAACTCACCAGTTCAGTTATAATTAGAATACTTCTTTATTTATCTGTTATGAAATTCTTTGATAGAATAATGACATATAAATGAAGTTGTTCTTGAAATAGTTAATAAGGTGTTGTCAATTTATTATAAATGTCCACATGTTGTACTTCTATTGCAGATTTATGATATGCAAGAAATAGAAGGCAATTCAAACACCAATTGAAATCATCAAATAGGAAAACTCATTCATGTTCACAGATCTCAAAATTCATCTTGGTTTGTAACTTAGAGAGTCATTTCTATGTGAACCTACCTCAGCAAAGTCCAGGTAAAAAGTCCCAAGAGTAAAAGCCAGGGTTTTCGTCAGGGTTTGTTAAGGTGGTGATAGGAAGTAATGAAGCAATATGCTTAAAGTCAAGTATAAAATCATCATCTGGCATGATGGCACCAAACGATTGGACATCAGAGACTTGTGTAGCAATGTCATTGTGCCAATCTGGAACTTGATTGGTGGGAGGCATTCCCGAAAATAGTGAAGAAAGGTCATTCATGGATTCGCTTAGGCCTGATGGTTCTACTTTGGGTTTCAATCCTGCATGTATTGTGTAAATGACTATCAAGCTCAAACAAGTCTATGAACATTTAACAAATAAAATGTTTACATAGTGAATCATACTGAGAATAAATGAGCACCGACAATATTCAAACTTTGGATCATTTGGTCATAGTTAAAAAGCCCTAAATATGCTTATTGGCATATTAGCATATGCTAAAATGGAAAATGAAATTTTAGTAGGGTGCTAAAAATAGAATACATGAACATTACATGCACCTTGAAGAATTAGGAATTTCTCAAATTCTAATAAGACTACTTCAAAAAGAAGTTTTTAGAAAAAATTGATGCTGTCAGTACTCTTGAGAAATGACAATTATTTAAATCTATCTATAAACACAAGGAAGTAAGGAATTAAGCCAAATACATTTAAGATATATATAGTAATCACCATAAGCAAATCAATACAATGAGTTACCTGAAGGCAAATCATCCAAGCCTTGACATCCATAAAAGGCATCATTTCCTTCACTAAAACTCGAGTAGCTTCGTTTCTTTAAATTTTGGCTAGAGACCAATGCTTGAGCTTCATGCAGGATATCACCTAATAAATCAGTACTAGTAGACAAAGTAGGGTTATTATTGGATTGGGAAAATTGGTTTGAAGGGAGCTCCGTTTTAGTCAAGAAAATGGAAGAAGGGGTCGAAACCCCTAAAATTGAAGATGATGACTCTAATGGGGTTTGAAAGATTTGAGACAAACTAGAATTAAATTGAGTAGGAAAGTTAAATCCTTCAAGATCAGTCAATGGCGTAGTTAAAGGCGGATCTATGATTGACGGAGATGTTCGATAACGCTTGGAATGAAGTGCAGTAATTTGCAAAGGAGGAGTATGTTGGTGATAGGTGAAGAAAGGAGATGAGGAAGAAGAAGAAGAAAGAGAAGTGGGGTCCAAGAAAGGGGTGTGTCTGGAATAAGAGGTTCTGGTATGAAGTGAAGATAGAGGATATTGGTTTTGATGACAATACTTAGAATTTGAAGTAGTGGATATAGTGGTTAGTTGTGTAGTGCAAGTGGTGGGTGCAGTTGATGTGCTTGGTTGATCAGGGTCATTGGAATAAAGAGGCAAGCCTTGCCGCTGGCGGCGCTTCACCCTAGTGTTCCAGTAGTTCTTGATTTCATTGTCTGTTCGCCCAGGTAACTACATAATAGACAAAGAAGTTAGAGAGATCAAACCAGATTCAAAGGAAAACCAGAGAAAAATCCTAAAACATAAATAGGCCAATAAGGCATCCTTGCTTTGAAAAAATAGGTAACATTCATGTCTCACTCTCATCACTCGACACATAACATCTGGTCCATCTTATCATGTATTCATGTCAATAACAGAACTTCTTAGGAGGTACATGGATATGAATTTGACAAAGCTATTTTTAAAATCAAAATCAAATTAAAGAGGAAAACAATGAAAGCAATATATGAATACAAAAAGTTTGTTATAGTGCCTACGAGAGTGGCCATTCGAGCCCATTTATTGCCATACTGGGCATGGAGCTTCAGAATGAGCTTCTCTTCCTCAGGAGAGAAAGCACCTTTTTTCAGATTGGGTCGCAAATGGTTAGTCCATCTTAATCTACAGCTCTTGCCACAACGAGCTAACCCCGTATTCCTCTGCACAACATTCCAATTTCCTTCACCATGCTTCGTCACATAATCTATAAGCACAACATCTTCCGCCGCAGTCCATGGACCTTTCTTGAGGATCACCTCCTCTGTCATAATTGCCACTCCACCAGCGCCCTCACCACCTTCACCTCGTCTGCCATTACTGATTATGGAAAGTAACCCAATTTCATTATTCTCTGTGTCATTATGATTATTAATGTTTGACATCTTCAGCTCAATATAGGATAACACTAACACACCTATATATATATTCTCTTTTTTTTTTTTTGGTAAGATGTTAGATAGATCCTTCCAACTTCAAGGCAATAATGATCGACAAGAATCGATTCAAACCAAAAACTCTACAATTAACACATCTTACTTGCTATATATATATATATATATATATATATATATATATATATATATATATATATATATATATATATATAGTGATTGATGATACGACTTTGAAATCGACTAATAAACAAAGGATTAGGAACAGAGAATTGCCAACAACGGCGACTGGGAAATTTCCTTATCGGTTACAAAGTATTCTACTCTTCAAGCCTTTGAAGAGGAAAGAGTACGAAACAGTATAGGCAACGTGGGTGAAGATGGTGAAGGTCGTCTGGGGGGACACTGAATAGGAACCCAGGAGGTGAACCCTGAATTTTGGCTCGAGGCAACAATGCATGAAGAGGGGGTGCACAATATATAGGTTTCAGATTTCCTATTACCTCTCAAACCTAACGGTGAAAAATCACATATGGGCTTTGAATTGAGTTGGTGCTTCGTTTAACTGTCGCTCTAAATTTGCTTTACGAAGGTCCAAAGCACAGAGTGGACAATGCAATTGTGACATCAACAAAGAAATTTGCCAAATATGGAAAATCTATGTCAGAGAGAAAAGTGTGATGGTAATGGAGGAATTGCCAGATGCAACATTTGAAAGAAACACAAAGCAAGACACTAATTTCTAAAATATAATTAATTGATTAATTAGGTCATTAACGTCAGCTTTTGGAAGTTAAACAGGTTTTACCATCATGTTGGAAGTTGAAAGTTTGGATTGTTAATTTATAGGGTTTGAACAGGTTGGAACTATGAGAAATTCAAACCTTTTCTAGATATACTAAAAACAGAGAGGTCAAATTAATAAGAGTACTAAATAGACTTTATTTTCATCTTCAGAAATTAGTATCATTATCAGCTTGATATGTTCTATAAATTTATCATATTATTTTTTCACAAAATAATTACACTATCTTGATACTCAAAGCTTGAACTTGCATGCGTCCTTCAATATTTGTTCATGGATCTTCAAAGAATGTATTGAATAATTTATTTATATAAATGTCTATAATATTCAAAAAATATTTTTTGATAATCCTTTTTTATGTTAAATGACATATATAATATAATTTTCAAAGGATTTATAGTTGTGTATCTAGTTATGTTTTATGAGAGGAAAGTATTTGTGTATGGATTAAGCGCTTAAAATGAAAACTATTTGCAAAATTATTTATATATCTCGTCTCTAGTTCATCATTTAACAACTTAAAAGTATTTTAATATATTGGATGATTTGTTTATAAGTAATCGACAATATGAATTGATTTCGGTTGTAGTTGTAATGTAAAATAGTGTCCAATATGAGAAACAGAACATAACTCTCTAAGAACGTGTTTCTTTCAGTCTTAAATTTAAACAATGATGTAGAATAAACAGTGAATTTGGCTAAATAACATTGAATTGCATTAATTGAACTGAATTTATGCAAGGATAAATGGAATTAATGACCGAAATCAAAGGAAACTTATTTCAACTTTATAAATGGTTAGTCTAAAAACTAGTAATTAAAGACGTGAACAAAGCTATAAATAGTAATTAATGGTAATGTTTTCTTGTTTTATGAAAAATTAATGTTTTATCTCCAATTGCAATGCCCCTCATAATCTTCAGAAAATTGTGCAAAATCCCAAAAACTAGTTAAGTTTGAATTATTATTGCACTAATTGTTTGAATTAAAATTCTGAGTAAATATGAAAACTTTAATTGACATAAATTTAAATGATAAGTTAACAGTGATAGACTCAAACAAATAATATTAAAGTGGCAATTTTGAATAAGCTTTTGGCTTTCAAAGAAATTAGATTAAAAAATACGAAGAATGATTGTTGTGAGGCTATTCATGGTGATTGTTTTACAACAGAAATTCCGATCCACCGTCCTCGTTAAGCTTACAAAGTTTGGATAAAATATTTATATATTTATATTATATCCTCTAATTAAAATATGATAAATTGTTATTGTTTACTAAACATTCCATTTTCTAATTTATAAACACTAAACCTTAAATTATATACAAATTTTTTATACATTAAAGTCTTAATAAAAAAATTAATAACAAATACCTTAAATCATTACTTAAATATTATTCACTATAAAAAAGTTGTTTTTAGTGACGATTTTTGGCGATGATTCTAAAATTTTATCGCTAAAAATAGATATTTTAAAAAGGATTATATTCTTTTGGTTAATAAAATAAAATATAAATTAAACGATTTTTCTTCATTCAAATTAAAAATATTTTGAACTTAATTAAAATATTTCAATAAAAAAAATTAAAATCAAATTAAATTAAAGCATAACTTGTTATTTTTGAAGAAATTTATATATTTTATTCTAAAATAAATAAACAAAAAAATAGATGTCCACGCACATGAATCAAACTCACACTCCTATTGTCTTAGTAGAAGGATCATTAATTAGAATACTTACAATATATATATATATAACGAAGTATAATTCTAACTTAATTACCTTGATTAGCCCACTCTATTACCAAAGCGTTTAATGGTTAGAATTGAATCAATTATCGAAGTATGAAAAATACTAAATTGACGAATAATGAATGTCATGCATATGGTTATGGTTAAAAATAACAAGTTGTACTAATACAAAATATTAAGGAATTGGTTATTTAGAAATTTAAATAGTTTCAAGAATTTGAGATTGTAATTGTAACATTCGAAAATTTAGAAATTTAAACATAAATAATTTAGGAGTCTTAAAATTAGGTAAGTGAAATATAAAAATATGAGTTAATTTTTACAAATAACATATTTCAATTTTTTTGTATAAATTTTAAAAATAATATATAATTACAAATGTAAGCCAATTTTGTTATTTCATTTTCCTATTTTGGTCTCACTATTCAATCTCAAACCTGGTCTCATTTTGTGATATCTCTTAACTTTATATGCTAAATATTTTATTTAAAGCGAATTGTTTTTAAATGATTTTATGAGTTTGACAAGTGAGGAAATGCATTTGGGGCAAAAGCAAATTGTCATAATTGTGGAACATTGAAAAAAAGGAAAAAAAAAAAGGAAATATAACATGATCTTATATTTATTGAAGTACCATTATACTTGAGTTAGAGATTAGCACAAGTGGCTAAACTTTCTTTCATACATTTAAGTGTGTCCAGGTTTGAATCTCCTTATGCAAGCAAACCTATTATTTTCTCTAATTGTGTCATGTGTCCTCTAAGGAAATGACCAAAATACCCTTACTCATTTCTTCTTCCCCATTAAACTTTTTTTTTTCGAGCTAGGGTTTCACAAAGAACATTCGCAATTTCAACATGATTTTTGGCTCATATCGGTGCATTTTCTTCAAATTTCTTTGGGGCTTCATCTTTAACATGTTTTTTAAACCTTTTCCCCTCAGTTACACTGATCAATTTCAAGTAATAAGCTCTGAATAGTGAACCCCCTTAATGTAGTGTATAAACGATGCAAATTTTAAGCTTAAGCAAGATTTGGGCTTGATTTCATCAAGTTAATATGAGGCTTCGCTTGTAAGTTGATCTTCAAACCTTTCTCTATAGTTTTCATCAATCAATTTCATCAATTTTGTTTTGATTTGGAAAGCCCTCTTTGTCGTATGAGAAAGATAGTGAACAATGCTTTAGCTTGCAATTTGGGGTATGGTTCGAGTTTTTTTTGTTAAATTTCTTTGGGGTTTTTGGTCTTAGGTAAGAGTTTAACATTTTCCCTCTACCAATTTGACGTTTTAGTCACTAAATTGAAAACCCCATTTTCATTGCAACAAGTTGAAGTGTGTTAGATAGTAAAATCTAAAAATTTCTTGTTCTTCTAGCACCTATGGACATCAAGGAGAAGGATTTAGGTTGATTAGAGTTTTTGTTTTGAATGGTAAGTTGTATTAGGAATTTTTCTCAAATTTTCTTAAATTCATTGTTGTAGAAGCTTGATGAAAGAAAATTTCATTCCGTATGATTATTAGCTTGGTATAATTACTTTGAATTGTTTCGGTATAGTTTTCAAGCCATTGATAATGTCAAACAACTCAAGGGTTATAACAAGTAATAATTTGATCTACTGAGTGCTAATAATAATTTTGAATTATTTATATGGATGATAATGATTGATAAGTATGTTTAATAACGTTTATATGTGGAGAAACTTTAATGTCTTATGTTGGAAATAATTCCATTAATAGGAAGTGAAAGTAAGGAAATTAACAAATTTTGAAGTCATGAACTTGGGTTATATGTGTGTTTACATTTTAAGTGCAAAATATTAATGTTGGTTATTGGTGGAAGTATGAAAACTTTAAACTTAAGGATCATTTAGGTTTCTAAACATTCTATATCAATTTGGATATCCTTGAAAATTCTGTATTAATAAATTCATGAGTAATAAATAAGGGCATAATAAAGCATATTAGAGAGGATTCAAGATATCCAATATTAATTAAGGTCATGAATTAATTTGGGACTAGGAGTATGACTATTTCCCTAAGCCATTGATGAATTTAAATGTTAGTAATCATAAAGAATAAAGTTTGATAATAGTTTTGTTGAATGTGTCATGAATTAGAGTTGGATAATTAAATGTTTAGATGCATTGGAGTTAAATTGAAGTTGAATGTGTCATCAAGTGAGAAGTAATAATGGTAACTGGAACCAAGGATAATTATAAAGATTGTGTTTGACCATCCTAGAGTTATAAATCTTGAGGCATATATTTACAGTTCAGAAGCAACCTACTACTTAAATAAATGGATAGAATTAATTATACTGTTCTTGAATAATTAAAGGTAAAATGTGTTACCTTATTTTATAAGTCCTTTGGACTAATCATGATCAAGTAAATTGTTAAAGACATTAGGAAGAAGTTTGTGTGCTCCTCCTAGGTGAGTAAATATGATAACTATGCTGGTATTCTGTATTTCAATACATTTCTTTGCGGATTCATGTATTTTTTCGCTCAACTCTTATAGGGAACAAACTTCCTCAGATACACTGTTTTTCTTGAAAATTTATCTAGATGCTTTCACAACATCAAGGAATGTAATATGTAGCTTCTTTTGGTATTTGGTTTGACTTCAAAATTAATATTTACATCTCTGTATAGTTTGGATATTGATTTACCTTGATGATGATATTTTGAATTAGTTTGACTCTATTTTCGAAATGGATCAAATTTTGGATTCCATGAGTTATTCTAATTTTGGGTTTTTTGAAAACTTAGGTTGTATGAAGTACTATAATTTCTATTGTGAAGGAATCTGATTCTGTACTTTTAAAGACTCGGACTTTGTATTTCTAAAGTTTCTATGAATATAAATTTATGAATTTTCTTCAAACTAGGATTTTGAATTACTCTGATTATGTTTTTCTTAACAAGTCTGATTATGGATTTTCTAAACTACTTTAGTTTTGGATATTTTGGAAACTATGGATTCAACAAATACTCTGTTTTTTATTCCAGATTTATGAAATACTCTGATTTTGTGTTTATAAAATAATCCAATTTTGGATTGATATGATACTCTAATTATGGAATTATGAATTTATTTGGTTTTGAATTTTTCTAAAAAGTTTGGTTATGTAATTATCTCTGTAAAAGAATTTTTGAGAACTCATCCAATCCAGAACCCTGCAATTAACGACAATAGACGTTGGCTATAGTGCATTGTGATCTAATTCAGATTATCTAACTAAAGCGTACATATAGTATTTTGATTATTTTAAGCTTGATGCTTGTGTCTGATATATATTTTGATCTAACAGCACCTCAATTAGTAGGGGAGATTCTAGCCCTGTGTGTAGGCCAATGCACATGGATCTAATCTGATTTCGAATATTTGACTGTGACGTACAACATGTGTTTTGATTATTTCGAGCTTGATGCTTGCGCTTGATATTTGTTCTGTTTTGACAGCACCAGCTAGCTCTGATGTTCGGAGATACTGTTCTATTAGATATTCTCTAGTATACCACTTTGCATGAGTTTCATTTATGTTGTATTACAAAATGTGATTCATTTTTCCTTTATATTTTGTGCTTTATTTTATTGAGTTTCAAGTGAATATTGATAAGTTCTTATTACTCGTATTTTGTGAATAACTACTTATTCATGTGAAGGTTTCTAATATAAATATCTTATTTATGAAAAACTTTTCTGCTTTCATCTGTCCCCTCCTAATATAGTTAGTGATATTTGTTCATTTAGTGTTTTCACTCACCCTTTTATTTTCATGTTTTTCAGAAAGCAATATTGACCATGGATCCTTCTATTTCATAGAGAGAAATTAGATATCCCCTAATAAGCTATACATTGTTTACAATGGTACAATTTACTTCTTCTTGTTGTTAAACATTGTAAATATTGTAATCTAGTTGTTCCAATTGTCCTAAGCAAGAAATTAGTAATTGTATGCATATTTGGGGCTTTCTAGTTGTATTATTTTGTGAGGGCAGAGCTTTCTTGTATTATGATTTTACAGGTTTTAGTTGTAAAAATTTTAGGTTACGTGGAGATTTTGTTGAAATTTCCCCATGAAGCTAATTAGTGAATTCTATGCTTATAGTTTGACTTAATTTGGTAATCATTAATTGGTAAGTTTGTCATCAAATTGTTTGGGTTGTCTGATTTTTTCTTGTTTATGGAGGCAGAGTTTACTTTGTTTTCTATACTGATCACCTCTTTAACTTAGTTAAAGGTGTGACACATTCAATTTTTATCTGTACACTTTAATAATAATTTTTAAATTATTTAATATTTAGGTAAAATTCATTTTTTTATAGTACAACTGTCAAAATAAGTCAAGTGGATTAAACAAATTAGTTCGTGTGGGTTGGTGAGTGAAACAGCCAAAATATTTAACCCATTTCAACGTTGTTGGTTAAAATTTTGAACCCGGCTCAACAGATAGGTTAAATGAGCCAATATGTTTAACTAACCAATAAAATATAAAAAAAATTGTTAGAAAAAGTATTCAAAACATTAAAAAAAAAAAACTTCAACCAAATATCTAATTCTAATACTAGAAATTTATTCATTTTCTTCACTATTAAATAAATATTGAATATTTAAAGACAAAAGAAGGATAAATGCTACATAAGACTTGAAATATTAAACCTTCTATGATAATAATTTCATGAAAATTCATAAGTAAGTCAACCCACTAATATACTAAGGTAGATTGTTTAACTTGCGGATTAAGTAAACCAAATTAGTTTAATTCACCAATATTAAATGACTTGAGTATTTCAACCCAACTAACAAAAATAGTTGGTTAAATGGGCTGAAACTATTTTGGTAGTTTTATCTTTTAGTCCTTATACTTTACAATAATTTTCAATTTAGTTCCTATAATTTTTTTCGATTGACTGAATTTGCGAATGTGTGAAATTTGCTCTCTGTCGTCGCTCACAATTATAGCACCGTTAGATATATGCTAAAATGGCAGATGATGGAACACACATGACATGTTGACGTGGGTCCAGCATTACCATGTAGATATTGACACATCAAGAGGATGAAAAGATAGACGATAGCAACGCATCAAGAGGAACTTACGAGCACACAGCAACACAGCATAAATGATGTGTTCATAGATATTCAGCATGAGAAATTCATTAAACGAAATAAATCAATCAGTATGTTTACTTCTTATATGAATTTGTTTTCTTTATGTTAAGGCTCATTAAATCTTCTGTTATTCACTTAGCTTAGTCTCTGTGTCTAAAAGCTTGTATATTTGCTGATATGCGTTGCTTTAGCTGGGAGTGATTGGAAAATAATTCCCTTTGAATGGATCTGCGCAAATTGAAGAATAACATAATTAGAAGGGTGGTTCCATCCGTTCAGATCTTCGTGTCAAACCAGAGCTCAACTTGTCTCTGAATGCCCAGTGTCCTATGCATTAAAAATATATAGGTTTTGTCACAGGTCATTTCAAGCTATCTACGTGTATCAGTTGAGATCTTCTTCCCAGTCGGTATCAAAGAGAGAAACAAATTTTGATTTTAATATGAAAATTTATAAATTAAAGTTATATATTTTATCAATTTTTTAACAGGAAAGAAAAAAAAAAAAACAAAGGAAGAGATGACATTAAAATGTTGGGTGGAACAGACACGCCTGGCAACCTTCGTAACTGTGGATGACCCCCCGGTGGCTGCTTCTGTGCGTGCGTGTTGCTGTCTCCTACAACAGCCAATCCCATGGCGCCACCTGTTCTTGCGTTTTAATGCAGGCGTCCCCTGACGTGACCGTGGACCGTTGCCAGACCTTATGATCATTTCGGCCCAAATCCAGCAGTCTGAAACGCAGTTTGTCCTTCTCTATAAACGGGCCCACTGTTCTCATCTGGGGCCCATCTTATCCTTAATGGGCCCTACCCACTCCCTTAATATTCTCTCACTCTCTCCTTCCTTTCATGACCTTGCTCTGCTGGACTCCTACATCATTACTAAGTGAATCTGCGAGTCCCAATAAATAAAACCAAGCATTACACTGCATTTTGGGTTGGCCTGTCCTTCCCCATACTATGATTAAAGCTCCATCTGACGTATTAGTGGCTTCCATTAAATTAATTATGTAATGGAATTTGACAATCTATTGCTCAATATTTTTTTAAAAAAAAAGTAAGGGGGGAAAAAAGAGACATGAGAGTAATTTATAAGAAGAGAGTATCTTTGTAGATGTAATTAAGGAGGAGGTATGATAATAATTAGGAGTTTATGAGTGTGCCGTTGGAGATGATTGTGAGAAAGTAGAGGAAGAGGGGATCAAAGTGGGGGCAGTGGATAATGATAGAAGTTGATTGCTTTTTGACCTTCACATATGCATCCACATTAATTAACACAATGAGCATGATATCGAAGATGCTGAATCTCTACTCCATTGATTAGAGGCTAAAGAGTCAAAAAAGTGGGGAAAAGACGATGAAATATGCCACGCTTCCCTTCCCCTTATTGTTCATTGGAGAATCATCCATCTTCTACGATTTCTCCCATCCACAAACCAATCAATCAAGCCTTCATATTTTATTTGCTTTCAACGGCACCGAAAAATACGTATAAGTAATCATTAATTTAAGTGTTTTTGTTAAGGAGTACTTTAAATACTTATTAATAATTTATTACACTGCTAACAATAATACTAAATATTTATTAAATAATTTTATTGCTTAAAAATAATTTATTATGTGTAATAAATTTATTCTTAACCAGTGTTGTTAGCAAACTTTTTAATAAAAGAAAAATATTTTTTTAATCCCTTACTTATCACAAAATTATTATTTTAATTCTTTATTTATTCAAATATTTAAAATAAACTCTTACTTATTAAAAAATTTTACATTTGTTCACTCAGTTTTTAGAAAATAATCAAATCTATTTTTTTTTTATCAAATCCTAAATTAAATAAATTAATTTTTTTTGTAAAAAGTGAATGATTAAATGAAATATTTTTTTTAATGAATATAAGATTATTTTAGATATATCAATAAATAAATAATTAAAATAATAATTTTATAATAAACGAAAGACTAAAAATATATATATTTTTTCTTATTCTTATCGCCATTGTTACGGTCTAAATCAAAGCAGGATATATGCTGGGGGTAATCAGATTATATACCCTTGAAATCTAAGGACAAAAGAAAATGTGGTTTTGTCTTCTTTAATAATATATTATTGTAATCACATAAGCATGCGATGGAAATTAAGTTTTCCCTTCTGCTTTACACCATAGTTGGTTTCTACTTGATGGTGATGGACTTTAAAAAACAAGAGAAGTCAAACGGTGCAAATGAAATCCAAAGATCCACGGAGATTATATAATGATTCAAGTAGAAGTGGATTTAGATGCGAGATGATTATGCTTTTTGTTTATCAAATAGTGTTATATTTTAGGCGATGAGTAAAATATATTTTAAATTTTTTTGGTTACAAAATTATCATTTTTACTTATTCTCTTATTAAAATATTTAAAATAATTTTTTATTTTTTAAAACATATTAAATTTAAAATTTAAAATTTAGTAGAAGAACTAAATTTAATAATTTTTTGAAAAGTAAAGAATCAACTATAATATTTTTTTAATAAATAAGAGATTATTTTGAGTAAGTGAAGAACTAAAATGATAATTTATTAATAAATAAAAAACTAAAAATTTATTTATCTCTTTAGGCTCTAGACAACATAATTCTTTTGAATAAAATATTATTTTAATTTTTTACTCATCATAAAATTATTATTTTAATTCTTTATAATATTTAAAATAATTTTTTATTTTTTATTTTTAAATATCAGATCTAGTTTCATAAATTTAAGTTTTAAAATTGGATAAAAAATAAATTTAATATTTTTTTAAAAATAAGACATCATGTGATATTTTTTAACCAACTACTAATTTCATTATTTCACAAAAATATAATTTTTTTGAACTCTTTTTCAGCTTTTGATTTTTTTTGGTTTGGGTGTGATTTTGGCACGCCAATCCAAATCCCAATCATTAATATTCCAAGATTATTCCAAAATTGTGAGTCATGTTTGTTTGATTATCCACAAAGCGCATGAAAAGCAGTATTTTCTTCTTTTTTGATGGAGAAGCAAAATCTTCCCTTTGACCACCAACAGTAAGCACTGTAGAGACAGCTGATAATTAAAAGGGTACCCAAGGGAAGGAAATTAGGGAAAGCAACAGCAAAAGTAAAGGGAGGAAGGGCAAAAAAAAAAAAAAACAAACAAAGACAACCTCTATAGTTAACTATGTTAACGTGGCCCACAGAAAATTATAAAGCTTAAGTGTTTTTTTTTTCTTTTGCCCATTTGTTGACATTAATGCAAGGTATGTTTTTTCAAAATTTTCTTAATTAAACAATTCAATACACCAAGAGATAAGTTTCTTATAATTTAAAGCTTATTGTTAATAAGATAATATTTTTAATATAGCACTAGTCGCAAACTCTTAATCTTTCAAATTTGATGAATTAATGATTAGTTTCTAATTAAATAGTCAACCCACACCAAAAAGCTTAGTCCCATATAACCTCTTCAGCTTTGTTGATAAAAATAATTGTTATGAGAATTTCAGTTTTTCAGATTTTGATGTGAATTTGATTTCAATAAGTTCAAACTCTGCTTTTTAATCAATCTCATAATAATATTTTAATACAACTCAAATATAAGGTTAGTTAGATTTGTATCTAACAATCAGATAATTAAAACGACATTCCTAAACAAATCTTTTCCTTAATTGAGAATACGTTAGGTACATAACAGAAAATTATAGGAGCACCTCAAAAACAGTAGATTTGTGGGTAAAGTGGGGCCATGCAGTGGTCAAAGATGGGAAAGTTGCAGAACAGTGCTGTGATTCAAAATAGCATAGGAAATGGCGTATGGCTAAGTCCTAAAACCATGGACTTATAGCAGCAGTAGCACTGGGAATTGTGGAAGGGACAACGAACAAGCTGAAATCTCCAGACTCCAATATCATCATCCAGACACACAAAGATTATTGTTACACCTAACAGAATTAGTGCAAATTTTGTCATGGAAAGGGAAGGCCATGTTTGTTGCTCTGCTTTTTGGTGTTCCAAGAACCTCTGATTCATTTATTAGAGATATGAAATTAGAGGTTTCTTGGATCTACTCACACTAGGTTATCTCACCTAAGCTGCTATGGTTGGTTGATTGGGACTTTGCAATCTGTCTCTGATATTAGTTTGAGATATCAAGGAAACACCCATCACAACAATCCCCAGGAGGAAGAAAACCCAGAAACAGTAGACACAGAATCACAAATTAAGCTCGTAAAACCAGAAAAAAAAAAATGGAAATTTAGTTTGCGAGAAAGAAGCAAGATAAAGCGAGTGGCAAATGTGGAAGCTAGTATATAATATGAATTGCATCATTTCAATCTATTGTTTGACAAACAGCGAGCAAAATTAAGAGTAGCAACACCACCAAGAACCATCTTTTAATGGAGGTTTAAAGGCCCAAAAAGACAAAGCAAAGCGCCCAGAAGGGCAAAAGAAAAGAAAGATTTATCTACAAGTATATGTCTTCCTCCTTTTGAGTGATGCCATGAAAAGGCCGAAAAGTGATGTGGCAAGAAGAAGAAAAAGAGGAGTGGGGTTCAGGAATCGCGCCAGCAGATGAGCATGATAACGCAGCGTCTGATGATGTAGAAGCGAGCCCTCTGCTCCTTGACGAGCCTGGCACACTTTCTGGCAAAAGCACATCTTCTGTGCCTCGAATTCTTGATGAAAGGGCATGTGGTGGAACTACGGCTTCTTGAAGAAGACCCTTCTTTCTTTGACATCTTCCACTTCTCGTCCAAGTACAAGGGTTGCCCACTTCCACTGCTACTGCATCTTGATAAGGAAGCCATTGATGACGCAATTCGACACACAGAAGATTCGGTTTTGGATGCGATTATGGATGCAAAACAGAACAAGAGCTAAAAGGAGAGGGAAAGGGAGAAGTAGGTTGGAGTGAGGATGGATCAGTGAGGGTCGGTATTTATAGGAGATCAGATTGGATATCCCTGGGCCTTCCTCTGCCTCCACAGGTCCACCATTGTTCTTTTCTTTTTTCTTTTCTCAGGAATATGATTTTGGATAAGTTGTTAGCACTTGGAATAAATTATAATTTATTTTCATTTTAATTATAAAATTAGCACATAAATTTTGAAAAAACTAAACACATAATGAAATTTAAAACATGACCAAATACTAGTGTTTTATTATATGCTATAAAATTACAAATATTTTGTTATGTTTTAAGTGTTATATATTAATTTCGTAATAGTATAATGAGGTGGGTTAATTTTGAATTAGATATTTTACATTTCCCTTATGGCCATTAGATGATGCATTTTTTTATATCTGAATTCTTAAATTAAAATTTTTAATTATGTGCGTTCAAAATTTAAATTTTTTTACCTTACACTGTCATCAAAACTAATTTGAATTTTAAGATCATGTATTTATTTTAATATTAATAATTAGATCCATATGAATTTGGTTAATTTTAAAATATTAAATTGTTTTGGACATTTGAATGTGACAAATTGAAGATAGGTCCTAAACGTTGCAGGTGAAAAAGTGGAAATTAGACAGAGGGTCAAACTGGAGGTACTGTGTTTTGAAGGTGAAAATGAAAATTCGGTCGGGGCAGAAGGAAAAGGCGATCTCATTTATACATAGACACACTGTTCACCAAATTACTGTGCATGATGTGGAAGCCAGTTTTATTTCTACAGTGAATGAATAAAGCTTTCTTGTCTTTTACCCAACTCATATCTCCTCCCTCCAATAGAAAAGCACTGTCATCTTCTCAATAGAATTTAAGGATCTCTGGTCACATTATCTCCTTTTAGACTTTTCAAGTTCTCCACTGTCATTCTTCTTTTCTTAACTTTCACCTATTTAAATTGTCTCGTTTTTCAGTAAAAATAAAGTTAAGTTCCCCGAGAATACCTACTCATGTAAATATGAAGACTTCATCTGTTATCAGTGTTAAAAACAAACAGAAAAAGAAAAAGGAAGAAGAAGAAGAAGAAGATGATGATGATATTTGTGGAGGCGACCAGTTCTGAGAGTTGGGGCCATTATTGGGATCAAAAGAAAGGTTACGTAGATGATCCCTAGTGACATATCAGAAGCTAGTTGTGCGTCAAAGTGTGATCGATCCTCCTCACCCAGTGACACCATTTTTGGCTTTAATTAGGCCATTAAGCCATGTGCAAGAAACATGTGGTCCCTTATCAACCCTATGATGGATGATCAGATTATATATTTGATCATGCTTATGCAGAATAAGCAAAAATTAATTAATTGCCACCAAGGGCAGTGTCATATTCTGAGATGGGAAACTTCATTGTGTGCGTGAAGTTTCCCATCAATACTAACATTTATATCCCAAACAAATGCTGTCATGAAGCTTCTCCAAGTCATGCTCCTTCTTTTTCTGGAAATGGAGAATTCCTTTGCAAACAATATATCCTTTGCTTAAGCATGCACTTTCGGTCATGTTAATTAAGAGCACCTTAAAACCAGATTATTTCTCTATGACGACATTCCTATATATAATCGATCTCACCCATTGTTGTTCAACGAAAATGCATGGTTATGTGGGGTATAATTAGTGTTTCTATAAAACCCAGATCTTTTAAATATTGTTTGCGCAACCTTTACTAATATATATTAAATAAGCAACCACGTACGTATTCCATAATTGCTCATCATTCTTGAAGATTAAAACGATAAAAATCTCAGAACTAAACGTGACAATAATGTGTATTGATGGAACTTGTCAAATTTATCACCTCTAGGAATTAAACGTGACACATGCATATTGATGGAACCTTACAGTTTGATAATAATTTGTAAGTCTCCTCTATCATCACTGTAGCGACAGATACGCATGTCAAATGGGTCCTAAAGTCTTGATCGTTTACTTCTAGTCTTATATCACTTCAATGAAACACTAGTCCAAAACGAAAGGGGCAAAAATGGGGACCCAAAAGGGTTCCTACAGTGCACTTTGGGGCCCTAATGATGTGCAGTCATCAGTCTATGATCGATCTCTGATACTGTATAGTTAGCCTCTTGTCTCTCCTTTTAGTGTCTCCACTCATAACATTTATTAAAATCAACCTGACTTGTTCCTATTATAACTAGGACTCCTGCAAAACAACTTGGGAAGTTCCTTCTTCGCGTGTGAATCCTAATAAAAAGAAAAGGAAAAACGGGTAAGGTTTTCAACATGTTTAGCCAGAACGATTTTGATTAAAAGCAAAATATATTAGACGTTGTATGATAATATTATGCATTCTCAACAAAATCAAATCAGTATAACCGAGTTGGTTTTAGCAAATAGGATTATTTAAGTTTGATTCTTGCAAGTCATCGCTTAATCGTTTGCTATTTGATTATATATATATATATATATATAATTTTTGGTCTTTTCTCTGGATTTGAAAGAGGGGTTTCTTGTAGTAATTAAGTTGCCTGGAGCATGATATATATATATATATATATATATATATATATATATATATATATATATAGATGTATGTAGCCAAAATTTTAATAATTTTTGCTATTGAGTCTTAAGACATTAGTTTGTCAGTATTTATTAGTGATAAAAATATTCAAAAAGGAAATCTAAATCAAATGAACGGACGAGTTTTTGATAATTTTTTTTTAATAACATAACTCGATATGATTAGGACAAGGGTCACTGATCATATGAAATATTCATATTATATTAAAGATAATTCAGTGATTTCATAACACAAATCTCCATAATTAATTGTGATATTATGGCCGGTCTTTTACTTGAACGTATAGGGATATTTCTATACTAATAAAATTAATCAATTAAATTACCATATATTAGATTTGCTTATTTATAAAAAAGATAGTTAAGATTAAATTTTATTAATAATTACTAAAATTACCGTCTCACTCTTATTTAATAGCACTTTTATGGGGATATATTTTTATATGATATTTAACCATTATTATAATTAATGAGTATGATAAATGACTTTTTATTAATTTATTAGTTAAAAATCATTTATTATATATAATAAATGGTCATTAATGAATCCAATTTTTATTTGCAAACTCTGGTTGGAAACTACTAATATCGTTGATAATTGTACACGTGCACAAGTTCATAGTGTATATAGTTTTCTAATTACTATTAAAGCTTATCTAGATATGTATTAAACTTTTTTTATATAAGAGATTGTTTTAAACTTTTAATAACTTAACATGAATTATTAAAAAAAAGTGCTTCCGGATGTGACGAAAATTACGTGTTTGAAGCTTTCTTCACTCCAAGACAATATGATTGGTGTGACGTGGACTCAATTGCGAAGAGATATTTGTTGCTTTGCGCACGTGTCAGTCAGACAAGGGGGATATTTGTGTCTGATAGCTGAGTCAGCTGCACCTTGTTTGGTCAACCTTGAAAATTCGAAGAATATCCAGTGGGTGCACGCCCCGCGCGTGGTTTCTGTCTGCTTGCCTTTGTAGGTATTGTATGTAGACAAAAAATAGCAGACTATAGAAAAGACATTATATATAATATGTTGGAATTAAAATCTAAATTCGGCAGCCGAAAGGTAGAATATAAATACACCATAGCAAGATTACAAAAATGAAATTACCATTTTGCCTCTGTAGTGCCAATACTTACTTGAAGGTCCTCAATTTGTCTCTATCCATGACTTGGGCTTAAATATTTATTCATCTACAACTTGAGTAGATAAACTTGATTAGTAATAGAGACCTGTCGAAATGGAAAAAAGAACCTATTGGAGCATTTCTTGTTATTAGCCATTGGTTTGATTGTTACTGGCCATTGGGCTTCCATTAGAGGGACTGACCCAATGGAGACTTGCTAGCAAGTTTATCGGGGACAAAGGGTTGTTACTCTTTCTAGTTGAAGGAACACCTTTTCATCAATGATTTGGCGTCATCAAAGTTTCTAGTTATTTGGCATCCAAAGTCGCTCATTTTTGCATTCAATTATGCATTCATCTCTACCTTAATTTCTCCCAGAGTTGCAATAACTCTGGATCGTCGGCATGCTCTGTTTCATAAGCTGTTGACATTAAACAATATCTCTTGTGTTTTTGCTAGCGGCTTTCTGTTAAGTGTTCCCCGACAAAGGTTATAGTCTAGGAAGAGATGATTATGATCCATGTAGTTTTCTTTCCTTGCTGCATTGCGTTTTCTATTTCATGTTGTGCCTTGGTTGCTCTATTTCTATGCTATTGCTTTCACTTTGTTCCTTTTCATAGTTTTCAATTGTTTTTTGCATTGTGTTCTCTTTGATGTTTCTTGTTAATGAGGAAGAGGTTAAAGTCATTTGTTCTTGCTCTGTTTTGTGGGAATATTCATAGTTAATTTTATTACTATTTTGAGTTTAAACTTTGGTCTATATGGATTTGTTGGAGGGTGCTTGAATGGTGGAAGAGCAAGATATTTTAGCAAGAAATAAAAAAAAAGATTAAGATAACAGAGGTTATGCGTAAAGATTCAGAGGATGTGTCTAATGTTGTTGAAATGCTAGATATAGATAATGAAGGACCCTTCATGGAAGAAGTAGAGATGGAAGGAGAATATAAGAAGGAGGTTAATGAACCTAATCTTACAAGGAAGCCTACGTACAAAGATATGGTGATGAACAAAGATGAAATGATAATATGTCTCTAGAAGAGATTGTCCAGATGGTGATAGAAAATTATGTTGCATATGAAATTAGTTTCTCTGAAGAGTTTACTAAACCTTTTGATTTGAATTCTGTGGTACGAGTTACCCTGGAGGAGTTTGAACAATGGTGCCACCCATGGAAGCTATCTTTGTATATCAAGCTTCTGGGAAAGAAAGTTAGTTTCAAGACCATGGAGTCTAGGGTCTAGAGAACATGGACTTAAAATGGAGTAGTTAAGGTTATGGATTTAGCTGAAGATTTTTCCATGTTCATTTTGCTAAGAAAGCAAACTATAATTCTGCTATGTATAAAGGCCCATGGCTTATAGCTAATCACTATCTTATGGTGCAACGTTGGAGACCTTTATTTCAACCTTCTGAGATGGAAATAAAAAAAAATAACAGTTTGTGTTCATATTCTTAATTTATCAGTAGAATTATGTAATAAAGATTTCCTTTGGAAGATAGGCTCCAAATTGGGTACTATACTGAAAATTGATGAACTAACCTCTATCTAATCTAGAGGTAAATATGCACACTTATGCATGGAGATCAATCTTAATAGACAATTGGTGTCTACTATTACTGTGCTTAGTAAGACCTATTTGGATGAGTATGAATGTTTGTATCTAATTTGTTTTAGTTATGGTATGTACGGTCATAAGGTAGAGAATTGCCTTTTAGCTAAACTAAACTAGTCACTTGGATAACCCTCAAAGGTAGGTTTTAGTGAATCCTTAGTAATTATGGGAGCTGAAAGTGTAAACATTGTAATAGATAATGCCAGCATCTCAGATGAAGGATGAAATCCTCTCAAGAACAATGATCCGAATGATGTAATATGTAAAATAACGTTGGAATTAATCATTTTGGACCATAGATGGTTGTTAAGCGATCGAAACGAAACTATATAGGAACAAGACATAATTCAGACAAAGAGAAAGCAAATAAGTTGAACCTTAGTTTTAATAGTATGTGTTATTCTGTATTGAGGAATGATTATGAAAAGGATATGTCTAACAAGGAGGAAGAGAATAATTCTCACAGGAGGGTTAAGGGTGATTTAGAAATTAGTGAAAGCATTCCTAAGGAAGATATATCTAACAGAACCACGAGTAGACATCAACAAAGAATGGCTCAACAAATAGGGTCAAAGTCGTCTCTTGGCCTAGAAACCTATAATGGGTAGTCAACTGGTACAAGTAGGCCTAGGACAAACGCCCAAAAACAGAACTATGTTAAGAATTTCCCTGTTAAAACTCAAAAGGAGCTAACTCATAAAAAAAAAAAAAAGTATGTAATTACTAAGATAATCCTAGGGGAGAAAATGTTCAATGGCAAGATAAAACTAGCCAAAAGGATGTTCTAGATCCACTTGCTATTAATGTCCAAGGTCCTGGTAAGGCAACCCTGGAGATTATTCAAAAATGACGAACACCTTCAAGAAATAAATCTAGCCCTTTAAATCCCTTATACCCTGGTTTAGCTTTTGAAAGAATGATGGAAATAGCTAAAAGAGGTGTTCGAGAAATGGTGATGGAGATTGATAATATTGTTGAAGGTTAGGCTGGATCTGTTCCAGATGGTTTAGGATATGCCCTTTCTATTAAGTAAAATTAGCACTTGTTGTGCTTTATTCTTTTTTTCTGAGTTTCCAAATGAATATTTTAATTTGGAATTGTAGAGGTGTTTTAGGAAAGGGTTTCACTACCATGATTAGTGATTTAATGAATAGATATCATGTTAATTTTTTATGCTGATTAGAAACGCATGCAAGTAGAGATAAAGCTAAGAAGATTGTTAAAAAATTTAAATTTGATGGTTACTATATTCAAGATGGCGTGGGCTTTCGGGTGGTATTTGGTGTCTGTGGAAACTTAATTACTGGCATGTATAAGTTCTTCATTCTCATCATCAATTTGTCCATAAGGAAATTGCCTTCAAGAATGCTAGGATGTGGTTTTTTACTATTGTTTATGGAAGTCCCTAGCCTGCCTCTCGGAGGGATCTTTGGGCTAACCTTAAGGAGATCTCTAGCCAAACTATAGGTTCGTAATGTATAGGGGGTGATTTTAACTTCGTTTTGACTATTGATGATACTGATGGCTCCTTTTACATGTCGTGTGACTCTATTACTTCTTGGGACACTCTTCTTGATTGTGGCCTTCATGACATTGGTTTCCAAGGATAACCTTTTACCTGGAAACGTAATAATATCAAAAGAAGACTCGATCATTTTGTTGCTAATAGCCTTTGGTTCACTTTCTTTGATAGCGTCATGGTTAAGCATCTCCTTAAGCTCAAGTTGGATCACATTCCAATCCTTCTTGATTTTGGGGGCAATGACTTAACTAATAATGCTGGAAAGCCCTTTCAATTTCTAGCTTCTTGGTTAGCTCATGATAATTTTCAGAACCTTTTATAAAGGTTATAGTTTAAAAATGGGGGTCTCAATTCTAATATCAATTCTTTAACTGAAGTTGCCGAAGATTGGAATAAAAATGTTTTTGGTAATATAATCAGGAAAAAGAATAAAATCCTGTTAAGACTTGAAGGTATAAGTCATTCTCTGAAATTTCAAGAAGGTATAAGTCATTCTCTGAAATTTCAAACTAATGTTTACTGGAGAAACTTCAAAATCAATTATAGAAGGAGTATGAGGTTTTAGCCATCTAAAAGGAAATTTATTGGAAACAATTTCCAAATGTAAATGTCTTTCGTATGGGAATCATAACACTTCATATTTCCATGGTATGACTTCTGCTCAGAAAAGGAAGAATAGAATTATTACGTTAAAAGATGATAATGGGTCATAGGTTGAGGACCAAAACTTTTTGCAAGAAATGTGTATTTCTTTTTTAAGAAGATTTATGAAAAGGAAGACTTCCATGACCAATTTCCCGTCTCTTTTATGTTTCATAATTTAACAGATACTGAGTTCTTGTCCTTAGCAAAAACAAGTTATAGAAGGAGAAGTTAAAAATGCTCTTTTCAATATGGATGCTTGGAAAGCCCCTGGTCTTGATGGTATTCTTGTAATGCTTTACTAATGTAATTGGGATCATGTGAAGGACTTTATAGTTGATTAGGTGACCAAGGTGTTCTCCGAGCTAACTATTATTCAATTTGTGAATCACACCTTCCTCTCTCTTATTCCAAAAGTTCATATCCTTGATATGATGAAACATTATAGACCCATTGGATTGTGTAATGTGATGTACAAATTGGTCACTAAAATCCTTGTCACTAGACTTAAAGAGGTTATGCCTAAAATTATTGGCTCAAATTAATGTAGTTTTGTTCTAAGGAGGCAGAGTATTGACAATATTATTATTGCCTAAGAAGTTATTCATACTATGAGAACCAAAAAGGATAATGTTGGTTTTATGGCCCTAGAAGTGGACTTTGAAAAAGCCTATGATAAGTTTTTTTGGGATTTTATAAGGGAGACTTTAAATGATATTGGCCTTCTAGATAACATAGTTAATATTATTTGGTGGAGTATAACTTTTGTTGACATGTAACTACTTTGGAATGGTCATGTTATTGACCCTTTTGTTCCCTCAAGAGGAATTCGTCAAGGGTACCACATTTCTCCTTGTCTCTTCATCCTTTGTATCGAGAAGCTATCTCATTCCATCTCTTCAGCCGTTGAGTAGAAACATTGGGATCTTATTATTTTAAATAGAAGGGGACCTACCCTCTCTTACTGTTTCTTCACTTATGATCTTACTTTGTTCAGTACGGCCTCTTCTCAACAAGCTTATGTTATAAGGAGTGCATAGACTTGAAGATGTTGCTATCATTGATATTGAAGACAGTTGTGGCAGATTATGTCCTCGACAATGGAGATTGGAATGTTATTAAGCCTCAACAAGTTGTTCTTGCTAATTGTGTGGATATTATTAATCCTATAAAAGTTTTTCCTTTAGTTAATGATGTTGACTCTATGGTCTGACTTTCTAATACTACAAGTATGTTTTCTTGTAAATTTGCTTTTAAATCTTGTTTTAATACTGATTAGAATTTTCAAAATGATCTTTTTGGGAAGATTTGAAAGCTAGGTGTTCCTCAGCATATTTAAGCTTTCATGTGGCTTGTTGCCAATGAAGCTCTTCTCACAAGTAGTGCTCGCTATCATCATTCCTTGGTTGCATCTCCTAGTTGTTCTCTTTGTGGTTCTGATAATGAAACAATGTTCCATACTATTTATGATTGTAATATCACTAATTTGGTGTGGAAGAGCATTGTTCATAGTTCTCATCATATGGTTTTCTTCTAAGGTGATCTCATCTAATAGCTAAACTTAAATCTAAATAAGAGAACTTGTTTATTTAATGGGGTGAATTGACTTCATACCTTTTTGACTATTTGTACTGAAATTTGGTATATGAGGAATAAAAGAATCATTGAAGGAGTTAACTTTGAACCTACCAATTTTCTAAAGTATATAATTGCTTCGGTTCTTAATTATCCCTATGCCTTTTCTCTTTTCCAGTTAACTAAAAGGATTATCATGGATTTCTCTACTCAGTACATCCATTGGATTCCTCCTCTTGATCAGATCAATACGGATGGTTTTGTTTCTAATCATGGATCTACAACTTGTGGTGGTTTGCTAAGGGATAACAAGGACAATTTTATAAAGGGATTTAGTGTTAACATTTCAAACTACATGATTACTATGCTAAACTCTGGGACCTACTTTATGGACTAAAAATTTGTTTTGAAGCTGGTTATAAATATATTCTTGTGGAACTTGATTATTTGATAGTAGTTCAAATGATCCATAATCTATAGGAAACTTTACATTAAAGTTTTCGCATGATTTGTGCTATAAGACATTAGTTGAATTTGGACTGGTTTATCCAAATTAATCATATCTTTTGTGAAACTAACTTTGCTACTGATACTTTTGCCAAGCACAGTCACAATCAAACTCCCTCATTTAGATATTTTTATAGTGTACCTAGCTTTGCCTTTCTAATTATTGTTATTGATTTGTAGGGTGTTTATCGCCTTAAAATTTGTTGCTTCTTTAAGTTTTTTTGTGTTGGGCATTTCTCCTCATTGTTTATAAAAAAAAAAATTTACAACTTGAGTATATAAAATTAAAAGAATTTTATAATAGTTATTTTGTTAAAAAAAAAAAACATGTTTTAGTGTGATTGTGAGTATTCTTCATCAATCATTAGCTCTGCTTAATGCTGCTTCGCTTTTATCATCCTCTGTTTCAGTCAGAGCTGTGCATGAAACAGACCCACTAATTAATTTTGCAGCAGTAAAGTCTTTTTGTTGAAATGGAAAACGTGAGCCCCCAGAAACATTTTCTCGAGCTCTCTTCCTCCGGATTCTGTGAGGATCTGGCTTTGAATATTGCTTTTTCCTTTGACCACCACCAGTATTACAGCTAATTTAGTAACTTTTCTGTAAAAAATAGGAATTACAATATATTTGGAATCATAGGGTGTAACTAAGCTGGTGATGGTAAAAAGGCGATCGTTCCCCTTTCATAACGTGAGTTTATATTAATTAACTTAAAAGATATATTGATAATGACATAAAGTTTGCTTTTGAAGTTTGACTCATCAAGTGATGCTCATTTTGAGTAGCATGCCACATAAAGTTTTCTTTGTTTACTTCAGTCAAACGATTTATTTCAATTATGATTGCCTTAGATTTTGTGTCACCTTGTTTGATCTCTCCAAGAAGATCAAAATCCATTATTTGTTGACTGTGCTCGATGCATATATTGCTAATTATGAATATACAAAGACCAAATGTTGAAGATGCAGGAACACTCTCCCAGAAAAGGGCATTTGTTTAGTTTTGTATGATCACACAATCTTTTGATAGCAGAAGCTGGTCAGAGATAGATATAGCGTGTGTGGTTTGACGTTGAAAATCTTATAAATTCTGTTTATACACTAAATTATTAGTTTGTCAGTAGTCATTAAATTTTCTTATAAACCATATTTGTTCTTTAACTCTTTGTTTATATAAAATTGAGAGAAAAACTTACTTCTGCATTTTATGAATTATAGCGAAATTTATTTTTTAAACATAAATTATAGTCCTACAAACGTTTTGCAGGAGTTTATCCAAAATGAAATTTGCACCACTTTAATGCAGAAAAACCCACTTTTCAAACATGACTCTCTGCCGTCATGCACTGTGTGGTAACTGAAAGTGCACTTTATGCGCCTTGAAACAGAAAAAGAAAAATGTGCAACATGTTAGACAGCATGAAAGTTGGCATTCCACAACAAAATTTGAATTTCCTATATATAGATACATAATTTAAAGTGTTGCATTATATCAAATACGAGTGTCTTTGATAATTTATTCTTTTTTGAAGTGTGGGTACTCATAGACAAGAATCATCTTGTGGTGTGATGATGCATATATTATTAGAAAGCAAAGATCTAAACGCATGCCATGCATGTGGGGCCTCATAACAATCATGCAATTCAATTAATTACCTCTCACTGACTCACATTGTTATCTTTTTCTGAAAGTTGAAGGAAAACTAAAGGCATAGATAGATAGATATCTTTGTTATCTTTCTCATATATTGGATATATATACTGGTTCACCTTTCTAGGTAAAAATCTCCCTCTCTTTTCTCTCTGGGAAAAAAGCAGAAAGATGTTGTTCATTTGCACGCCACTGAAACGTGAATATGATGAAGTATGAACGACGATCTATGCATGCCATGGCCAAGAACTTTTTCTCTTCTTTTTTGGAGCCATGCATGTAATAATGAAGAGTGGGGAAGTGCAGAAACTTTGTTCGTGGAATGGGGAACAAGGAACATGCGGTTTCAAATCATATTCTTAAGCTTTCTGACCACTGAATTCTATGGTGATCTTTGTTAATTTAGGCTTGCTGTATCCTTTTTCTGACTGTTGTGCCAGCTTCTTCCTAGTTAGGTGCATGCAACTGCAAACAAGGAGGCCCATGTGCTAACTAGATTGAAGAATCCGAATCAGAAGGTCCCATCTGGGATCTCGTCCTGGATATATACTCATTCATAATTAAATATGCCTAAGTTGGAGAGATCATATTGTACTACTAGCCTACTAAAATCCATTTTGGTCACTTGAAGTTTAACAATTTTTCAGTTTGGTCCTCATAAATGTGTTTTGTTAAAATAATATCTCACAAATGCAACTGTCCACATAATCAAAACTCAGCATTTTGAACGTTTCAATTTTTTTGGCCAAAAAAAAGGAAGGGTTTCAATTTTATTTTTTAATTAGCCTCTCATTGATTGACTGACCCACCCATTATCCTTCTTTACTTTTAACCTTAATCCAACAACTCCACACCCTTCGTTCTTTTTTATATTCCCTTAATTTAACTCATATATTTAAGATTTAGGGTTTGTAAATCAGGTTTAACAATTCACATTATGCTTACCGAGTTTATGTTAGGTTTTTAAATGGCCGGCACACAAAAACCCTAACTGGATAAATATTTTATTTACGAGGGATTATTTTGAAAGCAACACATGAATAAAGGGCCGACTTAAGAAAACCTCTATATAAAAAGGACCAAAACGATGTTTTAGTGTTTTGCCGTGGCACTTATTGTCACTATGTCAGCATTAAAAGGTACACACGTCATGGTTGATATTTAAAAGAGACCGATGATTTCATCTTCAAAAACTATTTTGATAATAAAAAAGGAGGTCAATGTTTATGTAATTAAAGGAAAAATAGAAAGTCAAAAATCAACTTCCAATTTTGGCAAGTAGCAACCTCCATGGAGTCTGCTTAGGATGTCAATTAGGTCCCCAACTCATAACTCGTGTGAACATGTGAACTTCCCTTGACAAAAAGACATAACCATTTGGACACCGAACTTGGACTAATAAATGATATAATTTCTGCAGACAGAAGACCACGCTCTGTTTCAAACCATTCCAAAAATGGCTAGCCATTTTCAATTTTACAGAAAGACTGTCATGATGATGACCATTACTTCATCTCCATTCAGAGCACAAGCTTTTAGAGTCTAACACGTAAAATGCATATATGATTGCCTTAGTAGACTGTCCAACTTACTAGAAATTGAAGATATATAAAAAGGGAACATTCCTCGTATTCTCAGGAACTGTTGTTTGGTTCATTCACTCTAATGCATGTGAACGGAAAGTGCAGTTTAACTAACCTGAACCGGAAACCGGAAAAAGAAAATCTGTTATCCTCTTTTTCAGAGATGATATATTACTTAATCATAAATCTTGAGGCTTGAATTCTGGACTGATACATATGTATATGTGTTCGTAATTGTGGTTCACCTCAATGTTAATGGTTACTTTGACAAAACACAACCCCAACACGACGAGAAGCACCCCGGAAGCATGACATGTTTCTCTGTATTCTTCTCGGCTTTTTGTCTACTACAGATTTTTCTGTTAACTTGTACAACAACATTCATTCGCAGATCTTAAGAAACTGGAAATCTCAGTTTTACGTTTCATAGAGCAGTTTTCTATAAGAGAGGAGGCTGGAAAATACGTGTGATTTGTAAATCTTGTGTTGCCCTGGACCAATAATCCACAACCGAATTTTGCAGAACTATATAATTCTATATGTAGTACCTATTAAGTCTACATATAACCCGTTTGTTCGCTGTGTCAAACATCACATGCTTCCATGTGAAGAAGATACTTCAAATAATACCACCGACGACAGACCCACCCGTCACCCTGCTAAGCAATTTCTTTCTTTCTCCCTAATAAACCATGCAAAATTCTTAAGGCAAAGATTCTGTTTTCATTGTTTGGATCAAAATCTCTTATTCGTTTGTTAGAAACATGTCAACTATGAAACTGCCAACTCCTGTGCAATATTCAGGCAAACTTTGTAATGGGACTCATTTCTAACATTATTTATTGATCATTATTTTTTGTCTAATTAAATTTTCTTCATCCGTCATTACTAGGGAAATCACATTACTCATATTTATTATGCATATGCAAGCACCCAATTTAAGTATTGGTCAGATTGAGCAAGAAATTAAGGTTACTCAGTCATGTGCAGCCATGTGTATGTTCATACTCTTTTTTTTTTTTTTTTGGACAAAATATGTTTATATGCTTACTTATAGTTCAGTCCGATACATTCCCCAGTCAACAAAGTGACAAACAGAGACCTCCTGCAACTTCTTGATTCATTTTTTTTGGCCCATAATTAATTAGGGGTAGAATTAGAAAAAGCATATAGCTTCCCTGATGAAGGGGCCAGGATGCATTCAGCCAAAATTAATAGGGCTACTTTCATTGAACTAATAGGCTCTTTCGTGTACACAACTCTCTTTTTGCTCTCTATTCTGTCTTTTTTTCATTTTTGTTTTCTTAAAATGTATGAAGCAGTGATCCTCTTCCTTCAATTCGTTCTTGCACAGTGATGCAAGCATAATATATTCAAGTCCCAAAGTATCGCAGCTGAGAGAGGTTAAATTAAGGTTATGTTTAAATGGAGAGTAAGGGAAAGAATGATAAGAAATAAAATGATTAGATTGAAATAAATATATAGTTAAATATTTTCATGAATAGGAAATAGAATGATAGGAAAGAGCTTCCAAGACTCTACTTAATCATATAAGATTCAATGACTCTACCTAATCATTCAAATAATTTCTTTTTTCTCATTAAAACTCTCAAATAATATATCTATTCAAATCATTCAATATTTTTTTTATTAATGATTACTTTATTTCATTTTTCTTTAGACTCCCAAGAATAGCCTGAAGACATTGGAATTATTCACGCCTACTTTTCCTCACCCAGGCACTGAATTTAGTATATATGCTTTCTCGTGATTGTTGTTCTTGAGTATGAATAAATTACGTATACAGCAGAACGAGGAAGGAGAAAAGAGGCAAGGAGCACTAGGATCTTTGGCTCATTCATGTTCTGAGACGCCCCACATCTTTTAAATACTAGTTGACGTTTCCTTCCACTAGATTCCTTGATATCTTTGTTTCTTTTCTAATTGTTAATTTCCACTTGTCAATCTCTATTTAAAAACTATTTATTATAATCAAGATCAAATGCTTACTACTATAAGCCAAAAACTTTAAGGTATTAATCTGAACACAACTTTATTTCTTTAGATCTAGCAGCGCAAAGCTCTACACTAAATGACAAGTTTAACCCCATAAAGGCCAACAATTATTTTTCTCTTTTTTGAAAAAAGTTTAGATTTTTTTTTTTTTTAAATTTTGTTGGTTGTCAACTATTAGTTGGTAGTTAATTCTATGTTACGGGTCCAACAGAGACCAGACCTCCATGTGAGCGGCAACCTAACGACAGAGGGTGATTTGGAGAGACAGGAAAATCGTGGAAGATGATTGGTGCTATTCTCTTGTGTTTACGTTGGGAAACGTGGCTAATTTCCATGATTTAGCCACACATATTTGATCACTAACAATCTTAACTGTCACATTATCTATATTATTTTCAGTGATGTTCTTGTTATTGAGATTTAGGATATCGTATAAATTAAGCACCTTGTATTAGTATAAATGCTGCTATCAATCAATCAATTATCTCAATTTGAGTCTTTTTTTTAAAAAAAATTTCCAACGTCATAAAATAAATAAACTTATGTTGAGATGTTTTAAAAGTTCGTAATGCATAACCCATAACTAAAGGGTCTATTAACGACAAGTACCGACGCAAATAATATTAGTTCAATATTGACTCCTCAAGGAACTATAATTAAGGAGAGAACCTGAACTAAAATTAGTAAAAAAATTGTTGACTAGGTTAATGAAATACTTAGATGTCAATTGACAATACTTTATGTACAAATGATATATATTTAGTGTGTGAAATGTTCAAAAATTTGTTTGTATATCTAAATAGGAATTTGTCTAGTAAATATTATCATTCAGTTTGATATTTGATTTTAAAGTTAATTTTGTCTTTCAAACTTTTATGTATACAAAAGTAAAAAATAATTACTTTTGTATTGAATGAATTATGACAAAATTAATTTTCAAATGACAATTTTTAAACATAAATTATTGTGATATTAAATCATGTTTGATTAAAATTAATTTCAAAAATCAAGTTGATCCAAAATTATGTTAGTCCAATGCCAATTTAAATATATATATATATATATATATATATATATATTTGAAAACTATATTAAAATCATGAAACTTTATTTTACATCTGCCATGTAAGTTGTAACATAAGCAGTCTGTTAGCTAAGTGACATGAGGTTGATGGAGATAAAACGGAAGTCAATATTGAGGAATTGTTTGAAAATGACAAAAAAGTAGAAGAATTTTATGAAAATATGATAAAGTGTGGGGACTAAGTTAAACTTTTAGTCAAAGCATAGGGACTAATCATTTCTTTTTCGGTGCCATATGCACCCCACGGCCCGGCAATATACTCTCCGTACTCTGACTAATGGGCTTTCAACATTTGTCCTACTAATATCAGAAAGAGAGGCCCAAAAAAAGAGGATACGAATTCATGAACCCAAAAGATAGAAACAATGCAAATCAGAGGCCCAACCTCAGAAGATCGTCCCAGAGGACAACTAAATTACCTACCTTAAACGAATAATTCGATATGTCTTTTGAGGCAAAAATAAAACAAAACAAATAGAGGGTCTATGATAATCTGGATTTCCAGTAGTTCTTGCTGGCTGTCGGATGATGCAGCTCCAGATGTCTGAATCGTTAAATTAAAGGTTTTGGATCGCATGTAATTAAATTTTAAAATTTTCAACCACGCGTAATCTTTAATTTTAATTTAAACTGTTAAATTGTGCATTTAATTTAATATTAATCATTGAATTTATTCATTTTCAAGGAATACAGATTAGGGTCTATGATGCAATGACTCATAAGTTCGACTGTTAAAAGAAAATATGAAAGCAACAAAACTAGAAGGTCACAAGTGACTGATGACATTTTGATGTCTATCGAAGCACAAGGCCAGTTCTTAATTTTTGCGGTGACTAAATGGCGCAGAATAAATCATAATCTTTATAAATAATGTAAATGGTTGTTTTTGAGTTAGCGCTAAACATTTCTACATTTGGTGGTTGAGAAAGAAGAAAAGTGCCAGTTGTGTGTTTTGCTGTAAAATCTGGGCGAAGGAGCAGAGGAAGTAGTCTCTTGGATTCTAGGCCAAGTTCACTTTTGACAGACACGCTTTTTCCTTACATCGTTGATTGTTCCCTTCTGAAATCGGCCCCACCTTCGAGATTTTTAGTTTTAGAGAGAGATCACTATGCTGACAACGAAACTATATTATGACATTTTCTTAGATGTATGTTAATCTAATATCCCAATGCAATTTTACAGCCACTAGCTATATGGTCATATCAATTCTGATCTCACATCAGACGCAACAAATTGGTCAGAAACTTCACTATGAATGCAATTCTATATCAGAAGAAGAAGAGGATATAGAAAAGATAGTAGTTGCATGGCATCATCATCACCACCATCATATATCTTCATGCATGTGATTCACACAGTCACCTCTCTCGTTTTTTCTGGTTTACTACATACATGTACGTGCACTATTAAATTCAAAATTCAAAGGAGAGAAAGAGAGACTTATTCTTTGCATTCACTTACTGTGAAGAGAGGGAAATGATATGGCGTATGAATGGTGGGTTGCTTACCCTCAAGAATTAACAAGAACCCCACCTAACTAGTACCATGCTAGTTCAGATTCCCTCAAACTAAAAGCCAAGCTTTGGCCTCCCCGGATGGGATGGATGTGATTTCTTTTGGCACCAACACGACTACCTAAAAATTCTTCATTATATAATTCACACTGATTCAGCAGCCACAGAGAGAGAGAGAGAAAGAAAGAGAGCGTTGGCCCATTTTCACATACACGTAAACCTACCTTCTTCGGTTACAAAACTTCATATACATGTGGTGGATAATTGGGGGTACCTTTACGGTCCTGCACCATATCTCTAACAAGTACACCCTCAAGATACCCTTGTCCATCCACAAGTATTGGTTTCTTTCTTCTAGTTATGGCTGCCTTATTCATTTCTTTCTTGTCCATCCTTTCAATTTGCTATATTCCAGTATTTCAGTGGCTTCAGAACTTTACCATTTCCCTGCGCGGTGTTGTTTCCATGTTGCGGTGAAGTCACTGAAAGAAAATAGAACCATAAATAACGCACTAAATTAATTACAACCCTTATTGAGATAGAAGTTCAATGTACATGAGAGCGATGTATAGGGTTGCACTATTTAATTGTTTGCATAATTATAGCAAAAGTTAGGAACGTACCACGCGTCAAGCTTCTGGCCTTCTGCTCTCTGCAGTTGCTTCCTTATCTTGTACTGCTTACATTAATTCATCGGCATATGCATCGATACTTCCCATATTTCATTTACCATTGCTCTAAAAGTTGGTCAATTCCACTTTTATTTATTATTTCTTTTTTCAAATTAGCCAGTTAGTTTTGGGTAAACATTGGTTAAATGCTGGAATACGTTTTCTCTTGCTATATCTCCTAATTCCCAACCCCACTTCTTCCCAAGAAAGGAAAGAGAAAATGAAAAAGTAAAGTACAATAAGATATCCCTTATTACGAATTTATATGGTGTCTTACCAAAGATAAATTTTTAATCTTTGATTTGGTCATTTCAAAGCGCATCAATTACATACTAAGAAGGGGAATTCAATTAGCTAAGTAAATCATAGATGGCGTGCACAACCTTACATACAAGAAAATGGGCAGCTTAAAGAAGGGAATACGATGATGGCAGGGGGAGGACAAATGAGTTTCCACTTGGAGTAAAGCTTCAGACGCAATTTGCAGTTGCAGCTAGCTTAGGATCTGATGTTATCGTGTTCGATCGAAGCGCGAACATCTTCGTATATTTGTTCTGTTCAGCGAAATTTCTGGGCTACGTTTTCGACATATCATTTCACATAGTTTTCTATCCTACCCTAGCTAGCTAGCTACTACCCCAAAGTAGACTAGGACTATTTCAATGATTCTTGTAAAAGCTACATCAAAGACGTGAAGTTGTGTTTCTTTTTATTCAGTCCAAACTCCAAAGGTCAACTTGTGACAGTTTTAACTCGCCGTGGTGCCCTTGTTCCATTTCCACCGATCATACAAATACGAAAGAAAATCATTATTAATTAGGAAACAAGCGTTACTGAAATTTCGAGTATCTAGCTATATATAATATATAGTTTACGACAATAGGCTAAAAGAGAAAAGAAAAACAACTAAAAAGGGAAGAGATGTAATTGATAGAGATTATGGGTGTGTTGATGAGGCCTATATATTGAAGAGCTTTAATGAAGAGGCTTCAGGCTTTCTTTAACACTCTGGCACTGAGGTGTGGCATGTGATGGTGATAAAGAAGAGGACGATTCTAGTCACCAACGCACCCTCCTACAAGCTGTTTAATTTTTTCTCATAGCAATGCCTCCCTCAAAAGCAAAAGCAGTTTGATTCGACAGGCCTAGTAGGGTTGTTTCAAGCATTAGCTAGTATGCACATTTTACACACTAGAAACATCCAGTGCATATAAATCATACACATGACCAGGAATTTTAAAGAACTCTCGTGCAAGTATTATTCTACGGTAACGATCTACTGGTTGGTAAAATATTCTTGTGTTACTTTTAGGTATCATTTTGGTGACTTGTACCATTGTCTTCGCTGACATAAGCTGTAATTTGCTAAAAGAGAATTTTTATGTTTAAAATACCACTTAAGTATATCCTTCACATAAACAGCAAATTATAGACATCATTTGAAACTTCATATATCTAATTGCTTCCATCTGTTGTTTTCTCCAACAAAATAATTCTGGTTGCTTAAACTTCCATATTTTTGGCACTTCTATATATTGGGTAGGATTCATTTTGCGATTGTTCAATATCATAATTTGCATTTCAGTTGACAGTAGCTTTTATATGAGCCTTGCGAACTAGCTTGAAAATCGTAGGAAGCTAGGAATTAGCTGGCAAGTAGCAACTCCATTTCTTTGAAAACCTCTTGGCCACATCAAGCAAACTTTAAATGGCAAGGCATGTAGCAATATCTTTAAGAAACAATCTAGGAACAATATTTGAATCTCTTGTCATTGAAGAAAAATCCATATCGATCTCAAACAACTCAAGTTTCGTGAAAGGGAATCGTAGTGGCAAAAAGTAGTGGATTTTGTTTCAACTTTCTATTCTTCAAGTGAAACAAACCAAACCAGAAGGAAACTAGAAACTAGAAATTAAATATACAACCCATAAAGCCCTTCTTCTAGTATATAGGGCTAGCTAGAGAGAGAAGCAAAGGTAAGGACTAGAACGATTGGAAGGATGATTCAAAATCCAAAGCCGAAGGAATTGGTGTTGGCGAGGCACTCGTGGAGTTTATGGTAAACATCGTCACAGCACAGAGCAGCAGGCAAAACTGAATGATTTAATTAGTTAAATATATTAATAAAAACATCATTAATATTCTCAGAGAAGCAACATTAAAGAGTCCGTCCGAGGAAGATGATTGTATTGGGCACTGAGGTGTGTGTGGGCGAATACGATCCACTTCTCCGTGTTCAACGCTTGTCTTTCACTCCCCCACACTCTCTCTCTTACCCCCACTGTCCGTACAGTTGCAGCCATATCAAAGTCACATCTTCTCTCTCTCACTCTCTCTCTCTCTCTCGGGTCACTGCGGGAACATTCTGAATTATCTGTTAGTGTGACCTAAGGTCACATAATTGCACTCTTCGGAGTTTGAAAACTCTTCCACCATTAATGTCGCTGTTTGCCTTCTCAGCTGACCTGAGGCCACCCACCTTTTCATTTTATCCTGTGTAGGTTTACTTTAATTTATCTCCTTGTTCAAAACTTGGTGTCTTTTTCATGATCTAGGATTCTGTCTCTACGTACTGTTTTATTACAAAACTGGACATGTCTTTGTTGATTCCATAATTTGCTGCGATGATAAATTAGTTGAAGTTAAAGTTAGAGTGTACTACTTCTGCTAAATAAAGGGTGGTGAGTGGTGACACTCTTCACACACGTCAAAAGTGTTGATACATGTAATGTAATAATCAACTTTCCTAAAAGCATAAATCATGACCTTCACCTTCTCTTGCCCACAAAAAAATAATAATAATAAAGTCACCAAAATCATTCTTTACCAAGCAAATAATATTCATATTGAGATTTTACCATGTACAGTCCCAGTGATGAGTTGAAGTATAAGCAAGTAGATGCACATGATCAAACGATAACTGTATAATTATTTAGTTTTTACATCAAAATAATAGCTGCTTTTTTTTACCCAAAACAAAAAAGAAGTTTCTAATAAAAGTTCTCTACCAAAGAAAGGCTGTTTTCGAGGTCATATATATGTATGCCAATAAATTAAATATTCTTAGAAGAATATAAGCATAATATTGCCTCATTTCTTTACAACGCCGTTTGATTTCAGGACATATCACTTTCATAGCAGCTGGTTTCAGTAGCCAACTTGCATTGTTCATCAAAAAGAAGGGAAGGAGGACCCCAAACACAGGCTCGTATAAGTACGACTACATTCTGCAAGTTATTCCTTCTCCAAATAGCTCTCAATCATGTAATAATTTTTCCTAGGTGAACGTTAATTTCAAATGTAATAATTGAACCAGAGTGTTTAATTAGTTAACGAAAAGATTTAAAAATCTATCTGAAATGAATTGATCTTATTACTTGATTATGAGTTTAAAAAAAGTAATGTAATAGTTACATTTTTTATGCCATACGCAGAGTTAATGTGAAACAGCGACCGATTTTCAACATGTTAATAAAGAAAAGGGAAGAGAATCCAAGTGTTATCTTAAAGGTCAAAAACACAATGCGTAAAGAAATATAAAGTTTCAGTTGAACAATGATTTGACTGAATGGATAAATCCCCTATAAATCATATAATTAATATGCAATTAGAATCTTTTACTAGGCAGCCCTTAGTGCAGCATTTCATTGCGTATTCAAGTGCTCGGGAATTTAGATAGAAAGATCCGCTCAAGATCTTCACTCCATTATAATGTCCATCATGATGGTCTTTAGCCTCTTTCTTAGGGTTTATCAATTAATTTATTACATATACTATTAAGAAATTAAGAAATAAGCCCATTCATTGTGGCTTTTTACACGTCAGCAGGTGATCTTGATGCCTTCCAAAACAATTGAATTTATAACTTAATAAAATATCAATTTCATTTCTTACTAATTCATAATTTAATCTCTCATTCATTTTTATTATTATTTTAGACATTAACTTATTAGTTTATTTTCAATTTAGTCTTTAATCATTTTTTATTTTAAAGTTAGTCTCATACTTATCAGTCTAGTTTTAATTTTATCTCTCATTAATCTATTTTCAATTTAATCACTTAGTCTTTGACTAAATTTAAACTAAATTTGCTAACATTCAAAGTAATGAGAAAGTAAAAGGTATAGTACCATTATGATGAATGAATGATCAAATTAAAAATGTAAATTAAAAAGTGAGATACTAAATTGATAATGGACTAATAAGGAAAAGACTAAATTAAAAATGAAAATAGATTAAATGGAGAATCAAATAATAAATGAGAAGTGAAATGGTTTTACTCAATTTATACAACTTTCATTATTCCTGCCTGCCATGGGACTTGGGAGTATATTAAAATCCTTTGTTCATCTTCTTTGTCTCTGTATACATAACACGTATATCTGTAGCAACATCAAAGGGATTTTTCTAGTACATATCAAAGTATAGTGCGCGTGCGCATATATATATTATATCATATTTAAACCCATGATGCCCATTTGGTAATACTCTATCTTCAAACCAGGACCATTCATGGCCTTTCCCAAATTGAAAACCTGATCTAGTTAATACTGGCCGAAGCTGTATAATGATGGAGTGATATTTTGCTATAGAGGTGGAGGTCACAAGATAATCTCTATGGTTAATTTACGAGTCACGATCAAACCTTTTTTTTAGAAAGAAAAAAATAATAGAAAAACTTAATACATGGAAAGTTTCGTTTTCGTTTTTCTTTTTTCAGGAGTTAAATTGATATCCTTAGACACGTTCTCTTTAGTTTATATGGAGTGCAAAAACTGATTTCACATATGAACCCAAAAGCATTGAAGCGATACTATTGAGAGTGGGTGCTTTGAAAATCCTTGTGATGTGACGAAATGTAAAAAATAGGAAAACTCGGGCCCTCTTGCTCCCTTAAAAAACTTTTAAGAGACAAAAATAAATAAATTGGTTTTATTTATTCATACATGCGTATTAATTGTTTAACATGCACAAAAGTGGATGCTAATTTTTTTATTAATTTTTAAATAAGATTCAATCTTTATATATTTTTATATTTTAAAATAAAAAAAAAATAAAGTGTCATCTTGGTGTACTCATGATGTAGTGGAACAAAATTTTATCATATATTATTGACGTGTAAATTTGTTAATTATTAAATATTGTTTATAAGTTTTTGAATTTACATGTTAATTTATATAATTTTATTATTTTAAATATTAGTTTAAAAAAATAATAATACTAAAATTATGTAACTATATTATATATAATTGAATGTACTAATATAATCAAAATTATAAGTACACTAAAAATTTTATTAAAAATTAATGAGAAGTTAAATGATTTCTCACTTTTTTTACATTTATATTTACGTAATTTTTAAAACATTATTATTTTTTAGTTAGTTAAACAGTAAAGAGAAGAAAAAAAAAAAGTCCAAAATTATAATAATACAGATGATCAATATTTCTAGCACAGCAGTGAACGGAAAAGAAAAGACAGAATGATCTGACAGAAAAAGAAAAGAGAATCCGTTCGAGTGCGTGTAAGTATAGGCACCACTTAAAATATTCATGTAGACTGTAAGAGGAAGAGATACTTGGAAGTTGGAAAACGACTATATATATTAAGGATGCAGGGAGATGGCCCATTGAGCCGAAAGGTGGTAATTACATAAATATCTTAGACAACGAAACCATGTTCTGTTAAAATTAAAAAACCTTAACCATGAGTTAGCCTTAGCCTGAGTTAGTGGGTCAGCCCAGAACTGTCTGAGTGACTTCACCACAACCAGGAGAGTATGGACTGGATAAGGCTAATGAAGATAGACGCATAAGTTAACCCAATTGAATACCAGTAAAAAAAATCAGAAGAGAGTGATGAATTAATGTTGAAGAGGAGTGAGTGACTCTGCAGGAGGATGGTGAGTGAGCGAAGAAAAAGCAGAAGCATTGAGAAAGCGTCACCGTCTAGGATGTTGCAGATCTCTGAGAATGAAACATAATTAAAAAGAGGGAAATGGGGAATTGCAATGAAACTAAGAGAAGTTGAAGTTGATGAGGTCGAAACCCTAGCGCTTGACATATTGGGAGTGGGGTCAAGGGTCAATTCCGCCCCCACTTTGAAAGACGCTTGTAGAGGACGCAAACACCATTTCCTCTGCTGGGTAAGTTTTCCTTTTCCAAATCTCTCGCAGATATTTTCCATCTGTGGAAGGATGACTTCGTCAGTGAGGTTTTAAGTATTATGGTAAATTTGGTACTTCAGATTACGATGTATAACTGTTGTGACTATTACACTATTACTTCCCATCCCCTCTCTCTCTCTCTCTCTCTCTCTCTGTGACTGACAGATCTTGAGGCACCAAAGCCACCAACCAATCTCGTCCGTCATTAATTACCCTTAACCACACTCTCACTCTCTCCGTCTCCCTCCCTACTCAACCCAATTATTCTCTATATATACAACCTCTCATCTCTAATTTATCTTCATTCTCACTTCTCTACTTCTCTTCGAACTCTCCTTCGCTTCTCATTTCAGACTTTATTGCTTTGCTTCTGTTACCCTCTCCACTCTCCATACATTACAATTCTACAATTACACAACTTTGATTGTCTTCTTTTTTTATTTATGGTATAGGGATTTATCAGTTAATTACTCTACCATCTGAGTTTTGCTTGTCTCGTGGCCTACACTTATGATTCAGCTTTTCGAAACCTTGTATTATCAACTACCTGTCCGCTCTTTCCTTTGCTGCTCCAGTTCTTCGATTTTGCTTCACATGTGACTTAGGGTTAGGGTTACTTCTTCTTGTTCCCTTTTTCCTTCTCTTTTGCATGCGCTATAGAGTGATGAGGATGATACTGTAAAGAAATTAACCAGTCATTGTTTGCTGGTGCAGCATCATCAAGATTCACAAGCTTTGGGGGGTTGTTCTAATTGTTCCAGCAGAACCAATTAGCCCCTTTGCTATATGGGAATCTTGATGATGCTGCAGCCGCAATCAATGACTTATAGTCCGCCGGCCACTGCTCCACTACACTTTCAGCTTGAGGCAAAGTAAAAGAGGTGAACCCATATTAATTATGTTGATGCCTTTTTTGTTGGCTTAATAGAACAAATTTAACTAAAAACCACTCACAACTATGTATGTAATGCATGTCTAAATTACTTCTCTCTTTTAATTTGGTTGTAGCTGTCAAACCAACTTACACACATGGTTCAGGCACTTGAGGAAATACTTCAGTGCAGTTGAACCATGATTGAGATAGATAACAGATAATGGTGCCAACGGACTGTGAAGTAAGGCACACTCTAAGTCCTAGTTCTATAATATTCAGTGATGATGGAGTTGGGGTCCTTTCACTTCCTTTCTGGCATTTGTACTGTAAAGCTCAACAGGTGTGTCAGTACTATGGGGGAATTTGTGTACTACAGGAAATCATTGAATGCTTTTACTTCATGGATATTAATTTGGATAATAGTTTTCTCTTTTTTGATTTGCTCCTGATCTTGATTTTGTTCTTTAATAATGTAAATATCTCTCACCAGCTTTCATATCAATGACCAACTTTTCTACTTTTACATGGTAGTGTTTGGAATACACAAGTTGCACTCCCAGTCATTTTGATAGTACTTCTGTACTTGATGAGATACATGTATATGAAATCATCTTCTAACTGGTTTCTTTCTGAACCAACATGTACCTCGGCTGTATATGTTCCTTTAGATTTTGCCCTTTTTTTCTAACAGGATTTCAAAATACTTAAGATGCATCAGATATATCCAAATGTATGACCTCAAATTTACATATCCAAGAAAGTATTACTTGTACTTTGCTGTCTTAGTGTAACTTCCCCTTTTTAATTAGGTTCAATGGTATAGTTTTGTAAGAGCTTCTTATCACCTCTCACAAGCTCTAATTAAGGCTCTCTTTCAAGCACAAATTAAAACATAAGTAACCAATGGAGCTGAGGAGATCTCAAGTTTAACTCTTGAGAGATAACTTTCATTAACATGTTTATATATACAGTAAATTTCATTCCACATAAGGAAAATTTAGTAGTACACTAGTGATAATTAAATGGAACATAAAATTCATATTGCTGATAATGCAGGTTGAGTGAGTTGAAGCCAATATGCAATGGAGATAGCTACAACTCATTTCTAGTTTTTAAATTAAGCACGAAATCTATGTATAAACTAAACAAAATCTCGAGTTAGCTGCATCTTATAATTACTGGGCTCATGCAGGAGATTGATCATCTTCAATAAAATTGTCAATGTTTGTGATCTATCAAACGAAACATTATATTCTTTAAGTTTTGTTCTTTATATAAATTATCTTTCTTCTTGACCCCATGCCATATATCGATAGAATCGTTATACCTTTCACGTATTTAAATTTCATTATATGCTTGTGTAAGAACGTACGTGTGGCAGTATTGTTCTTAAACATCAGAGACACCCTTTTAATTAATATTTAAAATTTAAAAGACTGAGCAAACTAAGCTAATAAGTCTTGGATGTTTGCTTGAATAGAAAGGAAAGGCAATGCCAGCTTTTCTTTGATATATATATATATATATATTGATAAGTTCTTATAGTTTATCAATTTTCAAAAATAGTTTTCCAATTGAATAATTAAAATATATGAGAACATATCAAAAGAAGTCTCCATGATCACTCTCTAAAATTATTCTATATGTAAGTTTGCTTTAAAGTATAAAAAGTACACTTAATGAATAATAGTTATATTTTAAGCAATTGATGAATACAGACTGTTTAAGTAGAAATCATAATGAAAGAAACAGAGGATGTACATAAAAATGTCAATACATGTGTTTGACCATAGTGTCAAATTGTACTCGTTTCCTTCGAAACTTTTTCTATCTCCAAATTACATCACTATAATTTGTTTCAAACAAATAGACTTGTCCATATGTCTGTGAATTATTATAAACATTAGTCAAAAAGGCATAAAGGAAACTCAACTATCTTTCGGCGAAACTTCTTGGGGCGCAATATTGAAGATCATTTGGACGTATAATGTAATCTAAACTTAAATGCAAAAGTACTACACTGATCACTAATTGTGTTGAGACTCCACAGTCTTCTATGTTGTGAGCTTTGTACATAGTTTCATACGCAAAGTTTCAGTAGGATGGATGATGATGCATGAGGCGAAGATTGGCTTCAAAGTTATCAACTGCAATGTGCATTATTTATAGGACATTATACTTCAATTTGGGCCATATACAATCTAATAAGTGAAACATCAATCAAAGTATGATACATGTTGATTTTAAGAGATTAAAAAATAAAGCAAATGATTAGGTTGGGTTTTATAGCACATAACAATCAGACTTAAATTTAGATTTTGCTCTTTTTATAAAAAAATATAATGGAAGATGTAGAAGATCAACTCGTTACTATTACTCGAAAACTATAAATTTACATAAAATAGTTTAGATATTTGGCTTTCAATAAATAGGATTGGATTTAAAAAAAAAAAATTCAGTTTGATGAACAATACATTGATCATGTTTGTTCGAAGGGTTGCTTACAAATAACACGCAAATTAGATTATTGACAAACGAATAGCATTCGGGTTGATTTTATTCCATAAAAATATCAAACAATAGATAGAATCCAGTTAAATTATATATTGTAATATCTTTAAGATAAGTGTTGGGCAAGGCCTGAGGGGTCGGGTCCAATGAGCCATATACCTTTTGGGTAGGTATTCGCTGGTTGGCATCAATGTGGGGAACAAAACATTTTCTATTAAGAAAAAAATATCTTTTTCACAATATACTTTTTGATAGTGTTTTTATATTAAATTTTATCTAAATAATAGTATTTTTCCTTTTGAATGGTACCAAAAATTTGCATGTGAAATAAAACCATAAGTAAAAAATTTAAACATAAAGGTTTTCTCTTAAAATAGACGTTTATAAAATTTAGCTTTGGATTTTTCTTTTAGTCTTTGTCATTAAAGTATCGTTTCGTTTCTGGGAGTGTAAAAATATGTTACTCTGACTCATAAATTGGCCCACATAAAGTTTTTGACATAGGTGGAATGGGCCAAGTGGCTCATCCATCTCAAACATGTTGGCCTACATAACTTTGGAAGCTCATGGGCTGGGCTGGCCCACTTTTATCTATTATTTATAAGCTGACTTTATCTCTTTGTTACTCTATATTACGTACATATAACAAGTTAGAACATTATTTCACGGGTAAAAATAACATTACCTAAATTTATTATCAATTCATCATTCAAAAAAATTCTAAAATCATGTTATTGTAACGATATTCAAAAAAAAATGTTTGGTTGCAATGAATATTGAATCATTTGATAATTTCCTTGCATTCCAATAATAGATATAAATTACATTATATTCACAAGCTACGGAGTTTTTTTGGGGTATATTTCTTTCTCCTCTCTAAGAAACGGTCAAATTGCAAATCACTCATCTCTATGATGAGTTTTTACACAAACCTCCATTAAAATGACTAAAACATCCCAAAAGATAATATTGATTCCTTTTGTTGAAAAAAAGTTATGATAAAATGAATTTCATACCCTTAAAAATTGCAAATAACTATAACATTTTTGAATTAAATTATATATATTTTTATATCATTATTGGTTAATTATATATTTGTCATGAATTAATTAAAATATATGGCAATAAACTAATGTTTTTATATACTAGTTGTTTATCTCTTTATTTTACTATTTAAACATTGTGTGATCAAATTTATAAAATATTAAAGTATAAAGTCATATTTTTTTTCAAAAAAGAGAAAATTCAAGCACCAACTCAGGCCCAATTCCATGAGTCAATATGGAGGGGGATAAAAGATAATATGCAGAAGAACCTCTGGCACAAAAATCACCCTACTTTATATCTTTCTATATAAACATTGTGTGATTGAACTTGAATTCAAAAGATAGTATTAGATTGTAATTTTCAAGCCAAAAAAAAAATCAAAAGGGATTGACCATAACCCAACTACCAAAATGGGCTGGGCTAAAAGGCCCATTTTCCAAAAGGACCAGATATCCCAACTCAATCCAACTTATATCTTAATATTGAACTAAATCAATGTATTGGTAGACACTCTCTCACTCTTTCGTTATAAAAGATATTAATTAATTTTGGTTAATTTAGTGTATTAATTTTAATAAAATTATTAAAAAATAAAGAGAATAATTAAAGATATTATTTTATTTTATTAAAATTAGTATACCATAACATAAATGTATCCAAACTAATTAATTATTAAATTATTACTTTTGTTTGTATCATCACTACGACTGTGGCTAGAAAAAACATAATATAATTTATAATAAAATTATTCAGAAAAGAAAATGAGGAAAAAACATACTCGTTGGTTAGAAAAATTTTTAGATGCTGTATCATGTTATTTATACGTTGTTTGGTAAAACAGATTCCAATAATATAACTTCATTTTACACAGCATTTCATTTATGAAATAGTGCTGTAACGATTAATAAAATGTAAAACCTAATTATATTAATGAACTTTATTTTATTAAATAATATGTCAGTAATGTGAAAACCATGTGCAACAAATAATTTTCCACTGCTGTTCTTATTGCCACTGTCTTCGCTTCGCAGCATCCTCCCTAACTAACCCTTCTACTTATATAATTAAAAAATTGGAATAAAAATTTTAATAAAACTTCATTATTTTTTTTGCCAAAAAATGTATAAAGTATTAAAGCAAATTTTCAAAATTATTTTTGGAGGATGTTCTAAACGCTGAATTATTTTTTTCTTGAAAATGCTTTCTAAAAATTTTGCAACACAACTCGATGGGGATCCACACTTTTTTGAAGAGCATCATTAATAAAGTGGCAAAAAAAAAAAAAAAAAGAGCGTCATTGATAAAAAGGGAACTGACCGTTGGAATGCCATGCAAAAGGAAATAAAATATAAGAATATCTGAATATTCATTGCCTTACCAAATCTCTCTCTTTTCGATTCCCAGGGCACGCTCCTATCTCCTTCCTCTTATAAGCCTCAAATATGACCGTTATGAGTCTTCCTCTTCACAAAATCTCAAACTTTACAAGAAAAACAGAAAAAAAGTAGCCTCTCTCTCACTTGCACAGAGAGGCCTTTGCTCTTATTCCCCAGAGCCTAATTTCCATAGCCCCTTTGGATCTCTCTCACAAGATATCTTAGAACAAAGAAATCCAAGAAATGGAGTCGCCTCAGGCCAGGAAGTCGTCCGGGCTGAATCTGCCAGCTGGGATGTCCGGAAGCTCACTGCGTCTGGACACCGTTTCGGGTTGTTCCCGAGCCAATTCCAATCTGTCTTCGCCTTCCAAATCTTCCTCCTCCTGCAGCGACAGATTTATACCTTGCAGATCATCTTCCAGGCTCCACACGTTCGGGCTGATCGAGAAGGCGTCGCCCCTTAAAGAAGGAGGAAACGAGGCGTATACGAGGTTGTTAAAATCTGAGCTTTTTGGGTCTGACTTTGGTTCTCCTTCCCCTGCAGGTCAAGCATCCCCCATGAGTCCCAACAAGAATATGCTGCGCTTCAAGACTGAGCATTCCGGTCCCAGCTCGCCCTTTTCGCCGTCCATTTTGGGACAGGACAGCGGTTTCTCTTCCGAGTCTTCCACCCCTCCAAAGCCTCCTCGGAAGGTCCCAAAAACACCCCATAAGGTAAAGTATATAGCAATCACATTCAGGATAACTTGCTTGCTTGCAATTTTATATACTGGAGGGAGAGTCAAAATTCGATAGGGAGCCTGATTATATATAGGAGTGTTGATTGCTGATGCCGAACAAAATTGCAGGTTTTGGATGCCCCGTCACTTCAAGATGACTTTTACTTGAATTTAGTGGATTGGTCCTCACAAAATGTTCTTGCCGTGGGACTGGGCACTTGTGTTTACCTCTGGAGTGCTACCAACAGCAAAGTAAGTCCGAAATTGCCATCAATTGCACGTGTTTGAAGAGTCACTCGCACGCTAGTTCACAATAAACATATCAAGCTCCCACAAAGAAAACGAGTAAAGATGAGAATGTGGAATGAATATTTGGTTATGTTATGTGATTTTCAGGTGACAAAGTTATGTGACTTAGGACCTCATGATGGTGTCTGTTCTGTCCAGTGGACCCGGGAGGGCTCCTATATTTCCATTGGTACAAATCTTGGTCAAGTTCAGGTAGCTTCTTATAGCTTACTTTAGATTTGGTTTATGTATCCGTGTATATTATGAAGGTTTTCTTTTCGTAAATGAGATTAAAGGGCTTTTCACCTTGTACGACAGATTTGGGATGGAACTCAATGCAAGAGGGTTAGAACGATGGGTGGGCATCAGACAAGAACTGGCGTGCTGGCATGGAATTCGCGCATGTTAGCTTCAGGAAGCCGGGATAGGAACATACTTCAGCATGATATGAGAGTTTCCAATGATTTTGTTAACAGGCTTGTTGGCCACAAGTCTGAGGTAAAATATATCTTAGTAAATTTACATTGGACTCGTGCTATTAGTCTTACTTAGTAAAGAACATGGTAACACAGTTTACCCCTCAATTTGACAGGTATGTGGGTTGAAGTGGTCCCATGATGACAGGGAACTAGCATCCGGTGGTAATGATAATCAGGTATAGTTTTTTTTTTCTCCTTTCCTTCCCAGTCATCCTTTTATGCATTTTTGTTTAGCTTCACTGATGATTTACTTCCTTTCAACTTTTTTGTTGAGCTTCACTGATGGTTACATCTTGAATGACTTCGTTGTTTGGTATGAGCAGCTACTGGTATGGAATCAACACTCTCAGCAACCAGCATTGAGACTCACAGAGCACACAGCTGCTGTGAAGGCCATTGCATGGTCACCTCACCAGAGTGGCCTCCTTGCATCTGGTGGTGGAACTGCTGATAGGTGCATTCGCTTCTGGAACACTACAAATGGCCATCAACTGAACTGCGTTGACACTGGGAGCCAGGTTTACTTCTCTTTTGTTCACTGAACTGACACACTTGTACCTCACAATGAATGCATATTCAAACGTTTCCTCAAAAACAAATTTGGGGCATAATTTGCAGGTGTGCAACCTTGCTTGGAGCAAAAATGTAAATGAGCTAGTAAGTACTCATGGCTACTCTCAGAATCAGATTATGGTGTGGAAATATCCATCAATGGCGAAGGTACTTTCACAGCCTTTTAAAAACAATTAAAGAATTTCTGAGTTCTAAGATATACTTTTGACCAAACCTCATAATTAGTTAGTTAATTAATTAATCATCTTTTCTTTGGGATAAACTTCGATTAGGTTGCGACACTAACTGGCCACAGCATGCGAGTGCTTTACCTTGCAATGTCCCCTGATGGTCAGACCATAGTTACTGGTGCAGGGGATGAAACTCTTCGGTTTTGGAATGTTTTTCCCTCGATGAAATCACCTGTAAGAATATGACCAATTCAATTATACTAATACTCTCTCTAAATAGCTAGGCCTCGCCATATATAAGTTTAGCTTATTTGTGTTTTCACTTCCTAGGCACCGGTTAGGGATTCAGGCATGTGGTCACTGGGACGTACCCAAATTCGATGATGTTGCCGTCTGCTACGTGGGATGAGTGAGAAGGGCTCAAGGGGAAGACACATTACAGGGAGATGAGGAGAAGAAGCCGTTTTAAATTATTTGTCACATGTAAATGGATTATTATGCTTTTAACAGGCTCAAACAAGGGGATACCGGAAAAGAACACATTACAGGGAGATGAGGTGAAGAAGCCATTTTAAATTATTTGTCATATGTAAATAAGTTATTATGCTTTTGACAGTTGTCAAATACCGAAACACGGAGATGTGAGGTTAAATTGTAAAGTGTCTAGGCTACTACTACTCATAAATCATAATATTTTCAATAACTGGTGTTTCTGTCGTTATGCCAGTTCCAGTGCCCCTTTAAGTTGAAACTCAATTTAGCGAGTTTTACGTGCCATCACTAAATAACATCACAATTGAACAAGAACAAGCATTACAGTTACAGATGTCCAAAGTAATTTAAGTTTTTGGGCTCCAAGCTCAATGTGCACTGCATTGCGAAGTAGTTACAGATTGTGTATTCTGCTCAGGATGTTACGAAACAATTTATATCTTCGCTTCTGGCTTTAAACCTTGACATATCAAATAAATCTCTCTTGAAGAAGGTCTTGTAGCTTTAGGTCTCAACCATGATGACCTTCTGAAGAACGGTTTTGAAATCTGGCTAATTTCTGCAACATAAATAGCCTACAGATAAATTTAATATTTTAAATTTCTAATGCAATTATATATCTACTTAAACAAACCAATGATCTGTTGTTATAAACTTATTATTAAACAATATACACCTTTTACATCTTCACTCTCCAAAAGCTTTATGATAAGGTGCCCTCCAACCTGCAATACACCGCTATCATCTGAACTGGATGAATTATCCCTTTGCTCCTCCTGATTACTGTAATCACAATGAACCGATGCAGCTCTGCCTATAGCCAAATCCAGTGCTCGCATGCCTAGCTCAGCCGACAAAGCGGCATCTTTAGTTGTGATCCCAGAAACCAATGGACACATGTCTGAAAGTATTACAGCAAACCCCTTTTGCTGCAAAAGAGAGAGAATAATTGCACTACCCTACACTTGAGAGAGAATAAAATGGTTTGAAATTTGTAATTAGAGTGTAGGAAAATGATATGCATTGCGGCTTTAGTATATTATAACAAGCAAACGACAATATTGCATTAAAACCAAGATTTCATGCAGCCTAGGAAAAAAGTATGTGAACTTCAATTGGCTTTCCATCAAATTTTCAAAGAAAAAGCTCCTGAGCTTAAGATAACATAGAAAGGAAAGAAAAAAGAAGAAATGCCAACCAAGAAATCATAGTACATTGGCCAGTTAAGTCTGACCAATTGATCTAACCGGCCACCAAAAGTCCAGAGTCTGATCTTCATTTCATCAGAAGATTGATAATCTGGTTAACTTGGCCATACAATGTGGTGTAAGGGCTTTTGTGATAAACCTTTTTACGAATAGTTACTTCTCCAATTCGTTATTATGCGGTATGAGCAAGGATTTTAAATGGATTTAATTGCACATCATCTACAAACTAATGTAATTTCTGGACTTAAAGGTGCTTTGTATATAATTGTGGCTTGCAAACCTGACAAGTTTCTTATCCTATAATATTAACACTCTGAAATAGACAATGCTCTCCATTCACTGAGCGTATTTCAAACTCATGAACTGAAAAATGAGATTAAGTTACCCTTGAATGCTCTCCATTCACTAGGCTTGCACCATCCCTGATTTAAGGATGCCACTAATTATGGCATGGCTTGTGTATCCAGATTTAATCATGACACTTAATAAACAGAGGATTAAAAGAAACACAGAAGATCCCTAATCAAGGTGATTTGAATTACTTAAGTTAACAAGTACCTTTGGAGAAAGATCTCTAACTTGGGACTTTGGGAGGCTCATGACATCAGCACTGATGGTTTTAACCCTTGAATCACAATGAAGAGGAGGAACCTTGACCTTCTGTTCTGTATATTGCAGATTTCGCAAATTATTAATGGGGGATGAAGAGAAACAATTACTTTAACTTGTTATGTTCTGCAGAACTTCTACTTTTAGTATGCCAGCAAAGGGACACAGATAAAAGGACTATCACAGAACCAAATGATACATTAAAAATGACACCTTGAGATCAATGCCCACAACCAAGCCTCCATTTTTAAGGGGACCCAAGCTCTGACAAGCCACCTGAGAAAAGAAAGAAATGAAATAGAATCCTGAACCCCAGAATTCAACCAATAAAAGAAAAATAATATAACAGAATATCGCGAAACTCTTTCGTGATATATATATATACCTGAAGCCAGGCACCGGGAGCACACCCGAGGTCCAGAACTGACGAACCAGGTTTTATCAGCTTATACTGCTTCTGTATTTGAAGCAACTTTTGTTGCCAAAGAGAAAATGAAAAACTGAGTGAGCTAGCACTTTGCAGGAATAGGAATGAGAAAAACTACGAAAAGGTAAAACCTAAGACAAGAGATTACAATGGTACACCTTGAAGGCGGATCGAGCGACATAGCCAAGTCTTTGAGCTTCCCTGTAGAAAAAATCGGGTGCTCCAGCTCCGCTCATCTCTCTCCTTTAGCACCTTCGCAATCCTACAAGGGTTTTAGTAGTATAGGGATGGGTATAAAGTTACAGGTATATGCGTATAACGTATACGAAAGAGAACTAAATATACGATTAAAATTGTTAAACACGCTATACGAACCGCTTAAAATTATATTACTACCTTACATTTATTATGTTCATTTTATTTGACAGGATTTACTTCATTTGATAAATTGGTTTTTAAGCTTTTGAATTTAGCCTTGAAACTCAATAATAAACAAGAAAAGAAAATAATGCCTTCATTATGATAGTTTTTTCTTCTTTTTTTTTGATAAAGAACAAATGTCCCAATTTATACGATGAAGTTATATTAATGAGAATAATAAAAAGAAAGAAAATAAAAATGAACGGTGATAAAATAAAATTATATAATTTAAAATCACGTTTAATATGATTAAAAAAAGAGTGAGAATAATAAATTTTTTTATTTTTATGATGTAGTAGATAAAAACTAAAATACAAAATAAAAAAAATTTATTATTATATAGAAGCCCCTTAATCTTCTCAAGTCTTCGTTCGTCTCCATTTGCTGTCCAACAAAACAATCATGCCTCACTATCTATCGAACAGCCACTCTTCCAGTAACATCAATAGCTTTCACCTTTTATCTACAAGAACATCACAGATCCATGCCATCCCTTTGACGTCCATTATTTAGCTTGATACGAAGCAACATCATCTGATCGGAAACATTTTTTTGGGAACCAAATTTGAAGATGAGCAATGGACAACCACAGGAGTTCGACGACGGCAACCATTGTCGACGGCATCTGCGCACATAGTCTGAAAATTTTGTTTCCTTTTTTTTTTTTAATTCACAGGGGCATTTTAGTCTTAGAAGTTTCATTTCCATCAGCCACCATTAAAAGTTTGAGTAAATAGAAATCAATAAATTTAATAAAACAAAGAAAACAAGAGAATATTGATGGAGTATAAATTAAAAAAATTAAACAATTTTTAAAGAATAAATTTATAAGCTCGTTTGAGAAGACATATTTAATACATGATTATAAAGTTTGAGATTGAAATTGACTTATATTATTTAGATTTTCTTATGTTTCTTGGAGGACTTAGGTTCAAATCCTCTTCATGCAACATGTCTCATCCAATAAAATTACATAATTGCTCTTAGTCTTATTTTTTCTTTCTATCTCCTTTTCCCTCACACATGCACACACAAAATCAAGTTCCAAGAATGTCTTTCCTCTTTTTACTCCAATTTTAACAATTCTTCATCATTTTCACCCTTTTTCAACTTTTTTTGCCATTATTCTTACTAATTCCAGCTTGGTTCATGCTAGAATTTTGTAGAATTCTGGCAAATATCTCTTCATTCATTTCAATAATAATCAGGTGCCAAAAAGAGTTAATTGGACGCGATTGAATAAAGATTCTTTCAAATTTAGTTGTAAATCTTTCATTTGGTGAGTAATTTACTATTTTTCCTATATTTTTTGTATTCATTTTTATCATCTTGGCCTTCAATTTTGTAATCTTAGCCCCAATTTCAAAATTTCTCAATTATGTGATCTAAAATGTTATAAAAGAACAAATTAAACATAATTGGTGAAAAAAATTTTCAAATTGATTTGTGACTTTGTTTCTTAATACTAAATTCGTTCTTCTCCCTCTATAATTCACAATCAATTTTTGAATTTGCAATCTTGATTTTGGAACACCTCTTTTCAAAATGTTGGTGGCGTAGATTTGAAATTGGGTTTGATTTTGTTAATATTTCTTCAAATTAGTTTGGGGCATTGGTTCTTAGATGAATTTTGAGTATTTCCTCTCTAATTCCCATGTGAAATTGTTAGGTTTTGGTATCCAATTTCACACCTTTCTTGGTTGTATGAAATGTGTGATTGGATAATGGAGTTTTGTAAATCTTGGACTAATATTTTCAAGAATCAATATTTGAGGAAGAAATTAAGTGATTGAAAATTGTCGTTTGAAGTAATATGTTGATTTAATAGCTTTTCATAATTTTCTTGTTTTAAATAAAGGAGATAAAAACTTATAGTGATTGACTAAATAAACTCAAATAAATAATTTAATTGATCATTAAATCTTGAATTGTGATTAAGACAATTTTCAAATTTTCTTGATAATATTACACAACACATGGTTAAGAAAGAGATATTATTTTGGATCCTAGGTATATATAGGATGATATACATGAAAATAGAAATAAATAAATAAACAATAAATAAATAAGTAAGATTTAAATTAAGGTAATGAAATTTACTTGTAATATTGGAAGATGAAGGGTTAACAACCCATTTTGAGATGAAAAGAGAATTGATGCGCGATGATTAAATAAGAATTGGGTTAAGCGTTAAGAAGTCATTTGAATTAAGGAATAATTTGTGATATGGGAAGTTAACTATATACTATTTGTTATTATAGGACCATAGACATTGGTTTTGTGATTAAATGTGATAAGGAAAGAAATGTTGGGAACATGATTGTTGTGTGTATACTTTCTAAGTGAGTAAATATTGCTAATTATACATGTTTTTAATATTTTAAAATGTTTGCTTGTGAAATATTTTTATTTTATATGTTCTAGTGCCTTTGGAACTGACCTATTAAATTATTGTGTTAATTCTAATATTTATTTGCACTCTTTGAAATTTGAGAAATTTTGTTGTAATATTCCTTTACATTTGAATGATTATTTGAATGATTTATGTACTGTATAATATCTTGAGAACTTTTAGAGTGATTGTTACTGCATGAATTTTTAAAAATTGAAATTTTGCTATTTGGATATATTTTTGATTTTGCATACTATTATAAAAAATATGATTTTTTTGGAAATACATCTAATATAAAATCTTGTAGCTAACAATAATAGATATTAGCTTTAGTACATCATGATCTATTTTAAACCCCAACTTGTGAGGTTTAGCCTCGTGTGTGATGACCACCACACATGGATTTGTTTTAACTATTTGTGAGTTTGCAAAATGATATGGTTATGAAAAACTAGTAATTTGTTTGTTCTCTTTTGATATGGTTAGTAATATCTACTTATTGATAATGGTCATTTATCCCTTTTTCCATAGATTTTTTTCCTCAAAGAGTAGTGTTAATCTTATTATTACTCCGTAGTTTAGGACGACTAAAAGACTTATTAGTGAATATTGCATTATTACAAAAGATAAATAGTCATTTTTATTTAGCTATTAAACATATGAAAATATTTTTTTTTGTACCTAAGTAACTCCATTGTTACAGACAGAAATTTTATATCACATTTATTTGATTTAGGGAAAGAAGGTTTACCTTAACAATTACACTGTATCGTTTGGGGCGTCACGGTGAATTCTGATATTAAGGAGAAAGCACCTTTAATTGCACAAGAAAAATCCTAATGGCTAGATGCTTCCCCTAGTATCTGGGTGCCTTTAATTAAGGCTTGTATTTGTGAAATTTTTGCACCTTAATTATTCTCCAGAAGAAGAATCTCAGCTGACTATGCCGATTCTTCTGATCGTAGCGTGCATTTTTTGCTTTGATCATATGTTCTTCAGTTTATTATCTCTGGATATAGGCAGAGCGACGAATTAACATTCATTGATTTGTAGAAACACAATAGAGAAGTGGATTATAATCTTTAATTTCTCATTCTTGGACTCATATTTGGAATGTTAGCCAGGAGATTATTATACGGTTAAAAGTCTTGTCTTCGATCTTCCCTTGGGTTAAAGAAAAAAATACTTTTTTAGAATTAAAAATTTATAAGATTTTATATTTTTCTTATTATCGGTAATTTTTAATACAACAATATTCTTGAATAAAAAATAAAATACTTTATAAGGAGTAGCAAAGTTTATTTTATACAAATTACAAAAGAGATAAGTATTTCATTATTTTTGTGCACTAGGAATACTATAGTCTTTGTTCAATTTTTTACTCCATCTTGTTTTTTACAACCAGATATAAAAATGAAATGAATAGTTAATTTCTTTTTCATGTTGTGGAAAACATAATTATAGATCACAGTTGCATGGCAATCCAGATGTTAAGATTTTAATAATATAGGTATAAGCATAGTTATGGGCATTTAGCAAAAATCGTTGAAAAGACTTACAAAACCAAATTAAATGACAATGGAACGTGTTATAAGTTATTCAAAATAATATTAGAATCTTAAACTATATTAATGACCATCTGCGGCTAAATTAATTTTAGAATAAATTACATTAATACTTTTTATTTTTTTAAGTAATTTTTTTAATTTTCAAAATATATATGTTAGGCACATTTTAATTTTTTTTAAATTAAAATTTTCCCCATACAAGAAATATGTAAGATGGTATTTTAGTTAGTGAAATATCTATATATTTAGATTAATAGAAAGTATTTTAATAAAAAAAATTAAAAATGAACTAAAGTGCTTCTATATATTCTTAAAAAAAAAAAACTAAAAAAGTTATAGAATTTACTTTTCATGTTTTTTATATAATATTGTTTAGTTAATTTTTTTTTTGGACATTGCAGGCTTTATTTCAATAGTAAAAAGATTAAAATAGAAAAACGCCCTGATTATGATAGTTAGGTCGATTGAAATCTGTACTGACAGAGTGACAAAAACAGAAGGCAAGAAGACAATTGCCAAAACGAGAGAAGCTTGCTTAGCATACATGGTGTTTTCATGCGGACAGCGATCTTAAGAAACATCGTTGCCAAGATCAGGCGCAATTCGCTTTGTCTTTATCTCCCTGAGAAGAAAAATAGTTATATGACATAAAAATGATGGTCCTAATTTTTTTCTTCATTTCGTTAAATTTTGTAATTTCAATGAAAAAGAAACAACACCGCACAGAATATGCGCATCTAACATGAATCAACAAGTTCCATCAACAGAACATATTTCCTTTTTCCGTGTTAATCTGTAATGTTCACATGACGTTTCCACATACATCACAGAACTGAACAAAGAATCAAAGAACACATTAAGCTAAAACAATCTTATTGGATGAAGTCATTTACAAAATGCCAACCTGCATGCAATTAAGAGGCGGGCAATGAATCTGGTGTAGTGAGAATATTACATGAAATTGAATCAAAATGTACAAGTTTTGTTTTTCTGTTATTGTCAACATTAAATTTCTTTTTTTTACATCATCACAAGTGGTGGGATACTCGTACTGTCTTGAACTTTGTGTGTTTCAGCTGGGGGTTCCGGGATCTTCATAGTTGCAGGCTGATGCTTGGCATGCTGCTTGGCTTGATGCTGGGACCAGAATGCATGGGCAGCCAACACTCTGTCCAATAGCTGCTGGGGAACTGGCTCTCCCCTCCTTTGTTGTGGGGAGATTCTAGCAGTGTGCACTAATGTTTTCCACTTATCCTGCCAACACCAATAGCCCAAGGCCGTTTAACAAAATAATATCATAAGCAATAATAGCAAAACTTTACATTTCGGACCTGTTTTTCTTTCTACTGTTCATTTTTCTATTCTTTTCTTACAGGCCAAAAATCACAACCTATACTCGCAATCATTTGAGTAAAACAAGTGGCCAATTTTGGCAGTACTCTAACAAAATTTGAAACCCCTTCAGTTAGATTAAAATAGTTGACTCTGCTCTGTAACAAAAGAAAGGAAGGAAGATGTACCTTCAAGTCTACATAGGTCCTATGGTCTGCATTCTCAAAAGCACGCAACTTCACATCACGCCACCTGCAAGGTGTAAACAGCATCAGCAACTGAATTTTCCAGACTAAATCTAGGTGAAGCTTTATAAAGATTATAATACCATCTGACCTTCCAGTTCCAAGTTCCTCGACTGCCTGAACAAGTGCTTCTACCTCAGAGACAGAGAATGGTCTCCTTGTTCGGCGCTGTACAAGCTCAGAGCGCCGGGTTTTCTGACTCACAGGAACCACAGCTAATGGTTCTGTGCTCCTCCTGGCTGGAACAGGAACTAGTGCTAAGGAATCTGGAGTTAACTTGTCAGCTATAGTGTCAGTTGGGGAAGAACTTGACTCGTGGTTACTCTCAACAAGGTTGCCCATGTTGGTCAGCAAGCAGGAGTCACGTGAAGCATTAGCAATCCCTGAATCTATAATGGGGGTTCTTGGGGACCTAGAAAAATCAGATGGGGATATTAGCTACAGCAACAAACTAACTAAATATTCAATTAAAAAGAGCAAACTTAGTTCATGACAGAATAAATTTTTCTTCTTGAGAAATTAATGCTTGATCATTATCATAATTGTGTGTTCATTAATCAGCTATAATGATGTATCATAGACATAAAATCTGACTCACCTAGTAGGCCGGGATGTTTCACATTGAGAAGGTTCACCAACACATACAACTGGAGGAGCCTCCAAAGAACTGGGCTCCAAAGTGAAACCAAGGGTATTCAAATTTTCTTTACAAGATATACCAGCCTGCACAAGAGTCCTGTTGTCATCTCTAACTTTTTTCCCCTGAAGAAGGATGCCAACACGCACTCCACCTGCCAGTATAGCCGTCACTGTCTCCATGACTGTCCTCTATAAAAATTTGTAGAGAGAAATCATAGAGTGAGAGCTAGACAAGCAAGTCATTTTGGATAAGTTTAAAAAAAAAAAAAAATTACTACTGTTAGGGTAATAGAGCAACCACCAATTTGTTTGGCCCAAAATTTTTATACTAAGTAGAAGACAAGCCTTATAAGAAAAGAACAATAAATCTGCAAAGACTACAAATATAGCTATCTCTATATTCATACCTTTAGTGAACCAATTGTTGCAGTCTCAGGAACTTCAATATAAAGTTCTGGTATCCTGAATGACTTAATGCTAAACTTAACTGTTCAAAAAATATACACAGTACATAAACCCCTATTGGATGGAAAGAACAATCAAGCAAAACAAGTGACTAAGCATCAAACAATTGATTACCATGAGAATCTTTAGATACATGCAGATTTGCAGATGTGCTAGGGTTGTCATCACCTATTCCTTTCTGAGGTGAATTAGATACACTCTCACAGCTGAACCCTCCGTCAGAAGTTACAACAGAACCCCCATCAAGGAACTTCTTCCTCTTGAAAAGTGTGCTGTGCTGACATCTTTCAAAGCTGTAACAAGTCTTCCTCTTACGGTAATGAGGTTTTACTCCTGAATCTGCAAATTCCCTATTACTTTCAGTGAAAAAACAAACTAACCCATAAACATAACATACATCATACATGAAGCAACCGGTAATTTTAGTCCACATTACCAGATCCAGAAAGTTCACAATCCTTCAAGTTTGGAGAAGCCTTCCAGTATTTAGACGTCAGTAACCTCTTGATTCTTCGGTGTGCAATTCGTTGTGGAGGCTTGTAAGGCTTTGACTTGGTGCTAATTTTGTTGCACCTTGAGAAGTTTTCGTCATCATCTCTATAATCTAACTTAATATCATTCCCATGCCTGGAAAAAGAAGCATTGGGAAAAGATCCCCTACAAATTGGAGCCTTAACATTAATGTTTGAGTCAATCAGGGCAGAAGAGTTAATACACAATTCCAATGGATCCTTCAAACTACATTTATCAACCAAAGGTGATCCCTCAATGCCTGAACTTCCAGCCTCTTGTTCATGTCTATATCCATTTTCATTACCATCACTAGAATCCCTAAAATCTTGAGGTGATTCTACTATTCTACTGGAATAATGTCCAGATTTATTACCCCTTTTGCAAATTTCAGACTTCAAATCAGCTTCAACTTTCTCCCAGCAGTCTGAACTATTATTAACTGAAGTCTGTTCTAGTACTGCATCATTCTCAAGTTGCACAGGACATTTCTTACTAGTGACTTGTGAGGCCGCCTCAGCCATATAAATACTGTCTGCACAACCTCCCTGATGAATGCCCTCTGTTGCTAATGGTTTAACTTCATCTTGCCTTTCCTGTTCTACGACACCTAAGCTAAAGGAAGGTTGATGGTTTCCTTCAGATGCATTGCTAGAAGCAGAAGAACTTTCACTCTCCTGCAACAACTTGCCTGCCAAAGATGCAAGTAGTTCAAAAGCACAAGCTTGACCATTCCCAGCTGCTTTCTTGAATGGACCCCTCCTCTATACAATAACCAAACAAAAGGGATTAGAATAATGTTCAAAGCACAAGAATGGAAAACATCCGAGAATCTTTGTATCACAGCAAATACTTACTCTTGCAGATCTAGGAGCACTAGGTATAAAGGGGACCTGAAAGCCATTAAATCCATAATCTATCCTCTTCTTCAACACCATACTGAATGCATATATAGCACATTAAATAACCAGAAGCATCAATACCCCAGATCCTTGTCACTGTCATAAGATTAAGAAAGACCAATGTATCAGGTTAACTTCCACTATTCCGCTAGACTTTGCATATAACAAAGCAAATCCACTGGACTGTCTAGTTAACAACAAACAGCGAGTCATACTCATATTTGAGTACAATGTCAGACTACCGCTGTAATAAAGAGTAGCAACAATTCAATTTTGTATGTCAAACAGATATTTCGTCCTCGTCTTCTAAAACAGAAGATATAAAATTTCAAGGATCTAAGTTTCGCAATAGAAATTTTAAGGAATCAATTGAGACCTCCAATTCAATTTCCTTTTGTTGGACCATCCACAGAATGGAGAGGCAAGAGGAATATTCTGGAGGCAAACACATTAACAAAAATTCAGGCAAAACGTTAAAGAACTCCAAAATAATAATTAACTTGCGAATGCAAGTGTATTTTATCATAATATATAAATTCATGTAATTAGACTGCATGTGCGAGCAACAGAGAGAGAATTTCACATCTTAGCCATCATAAACCAAAAAAAAATAAAAATCCAGAAATTGATCCCATCAACAGCTCGCAAGGTAGATATGTCAGAAATAATTTTGTCAATTTCATCTTAGATTTTGATATATTGCCATAAAAATTCATGAACTAATTCCGATTCCGCAGTCGTTGCACGAAAATGTAAACAACCATCGAACCGAATTCAAATTCAGCACAACACGAATGCACCAAAAACATGGGCACACTTAAACTGGCGAGACCATAAAATTCAACACAAGCAGTCAAGCATAGTCGGAAACAACTATAGGCTGCATCGTCAGATCAAAGACTAGACAAGTCAATTCTGATCGTCCAAATGCTCTCTAAAGGTTTTGGATTTCAAGCCAATTCAAGAAAGACGTCAGTTAAACAGAAAATAAGTTGAAAAAACTGAAAACTTTCAAATTGAAATGGATTAAAACTAAATATCTCAGGGCAAACATAACATAATTTCCAGGATCGGATCTTAATCCAGTCCCATAATTTGTACAAAACTCTTCAAAACACAATTGTGTCCTTCGCATCAATTATGAGCCAAAATTCAAAGACCATGCAGGATTAACACAAAAATTTCACAAACTCGCGAAACCATGAGATCGCGGCGAGAACAGAAGAAAAAAGAAAATAAATTCGAATAATATAGCATGCAATAAACTCACCTCTTGAAAAACGCCATTCGGGCAATGATCTGAAGCCAAATTATGATCAAGTAACGAAATTTTCCGCAAAACCCATTTCCACAGGAGAATGTACAAAATCCAGAAAAAAATAAAAACAACCGAGAGCTGCCTGAAAATGCACGAGATCCGTGAGAATTTGAAATCTAATCACCACAACTCTGTTCTTTCTCTTCCTCTCGTCCACTTTTCCTTCAGAATTGTAATAAAATTCTAATTTTTTTTTTTTTTGGTTTTCTTTTCTTTCGACAGAGATAGATAAATGGATAGATAGACAAATAGATAGTTTTAAAGGACAAAAACCCACCGTGTACAAAAACCACGCAACAGTGGCCATAAACCCCTTATATAATCTATCTCATAGTTTTGACCACACAACCGGACCAGCCAGTAAGAGGGCATAATTGTCCCGGCGATAGCCGGTCACCACGTAAACCCCTGGTAGACCCATTCCTAACCCCAACCTCTCCTCCATTCAGGATAACTTTTGCCACGTGGATTCCTCACTCCTTTCACGAAACTTATGACAAACCTTGAGACCTCTCCATCATTGCTTTCCCTCCTCACTTTTTAGTGGTCCACCTTTTTCCTGCTTCTCTTCTTCACGCAATTTTATTTACTTATTATTGTTTTATTTTTTTTGGTCAGAATATTATTGTTTTATTTTACTTGTTAGAGTTTGCTCATACTTATTCACTTTGACCTTTTTAATTATCCCTGTTTCCATTCATTTATGTAATTTTGAACTCAATTATTATAAGCTTCAGCAATAGAAAATTCAACCTTTTTAGTTCCATAATTGGGTCTTCGAATGTCCATATAACCACGCAACAATGTTCCAACGACTTAGCCCCATCCATTTGGAGTTTCTAGTATCTTCCTCCGTATGTACAAAGTCGAAAATATGCATAGATGGTGCAGATTTTCTCGCATTCTTACCATATATAGATAATATATATAATAATTTACTGCCAAAAGAAATTTACATGTAGATGAAAACTAGATTTTATTTTATTTTTTATGATTTTAAGTTTCTCATCTCTTGGGCTCTTCATAATCACAAGAAGTGTACTGTGTTCAGTTCCGACTAATGTGAGCCACGAATTTGAGGCTCCCATGTTATTGAAGGATCACATCAGGGGAATTGAAATAACATCATTTACGGTATAAAAGCTCCCAACGGCAACATCCCTCAATTACTCCAGTTTTTGTTTTTTTTTTGCGGTGAACAAATTTAAAGCACATCGATCCAACTGTTATTAGAATAATTATTTAATTTAATTAGACATTTTCCACTCCAAAAATACTATAAATATATACCAACACTTTTTCCCGCCTAAGTTGTTTGAATATTTATTTATAAATAAACATTAATCAATAATTAAATTGATTAAGAATGTCTAATCATAGTTATACATAAAATAAAATATGATCATAAAATGCCTATACGACTAGATTTGATGATATAACGCGTTATGTAGTGTTAATATTGAGACAAACAAAATAATTATGTATGATTAGAATATGTTTTTTTAATTGATTTTATATACAATCATGTCTAATTAAATTAATTGAGACTTGATTAATAATACAATGATAATTATACCGAGTGAAGTGGACTGAAATAAACCTCAAAACCTTATATAATATAATGTATACTACACACTTAATATATATATATATATATATATATATATTACATTGAATATTCTCATACAATTTATTTTCATAGTAAAAAGGGTCCTAGGTCTATCAACCAAGAAGTCCCAACACACTAATATTATAAATTAGTGTTCCTATGTACACTAATTAATATTTTTTTTTATTTGAGTGAGTATATATATATACTCATAAGTTAGTTTTAATAATATTACAAATGATGAGTATAATAGGAATAGTTGAATAATAAAGCTTTTTATTCTTATTTAAATGGTCTCAAGTTTAATCATAATGAATGCAGATAGTATAAATATAAATATTAAAAAGAAAAAAAGTAAATAGAGGGAAAATAAGATGCGGTGGAAATGAAAAGAAAGGGAAAAGTGATAGACGAGAAGGACGATGAGGTAGGGTTGCGTAGAAGAAGTGGTTACGGAGTCAGCATATGTGTTTGATGCGTGTCTGTCTGTTTCTGCCTCACTTTCTTCACAGATTTAACTTCCACCATCCCACACATTGTGGCGTGGGTCCCACCCATCTCCTTTGCCCTCTCCTTCCTTGTTACCAACCTCTCTTCTCTCATCCTGTCCCCAAAGAGTTTCCTGCTAGATACTATATGCTCATCATCAGATTCCACTTCATGATGTTTGTTTCAGAAAATTTCACTAAGTTAAATCATGTTTTTCAAATTATTATTTTATTTTGTTAATAATATATATATATATATATATATATATATATATATCTCTCTCTCTCTCTCTATCTAATATTTTCTAAATTTAAAAAGAATTAGTCTTTTAACTTGAAAAAGAGCTCACTTTTATATTAAAATTCAACATCAATCTGATTGGTTTTAATAACAAATGAATGTCTTATATCGGGTATAAAATTAATTTTAGGTGCCGTGATAGAATAAAATTTTGTCACATATTTTTTATATATAAATTTATTAATTATTAAATGTTGATTGTATATATGTTTTTAAATTTATATGTTTATTTATATAGATTTATTATTTTAAATATTAACCTTAATAATAATAATTTTAAAATTATGTAACTATATTATAACTAACTGCATTAACGCATTTAAATTTATGGATATACTAAAAATTTTCTTAATTTTATTATAAATTTAATAAATGATAAGAGAAGTTTTATAATATACATTAAATGCTAAAAAATTCAGGTAATATATAAAAAATAAATAAAATTCATCTTATATATTATATTAATATTTCATTTATTTAATGAGTGCGATAACAAATTAACTAAGTAAATCATTATTGTATTTAAATACACATATTAATTAATTCACACGCATTTAGTTGTTGTATGGACCAATAATATATAATGACGATGACATATCCGAACATTTTCCGTCATATGTTATGAGTAATTGAATAATGATTGAGTGCTCAGTTTTTAATCATTAAATTTATTTTAATATTATTTATTTTATAACATTAGTACTTGAAATTATATTTAGCAATACATTTTCACTCTTATGTATAACTCTGACGAACTTACTCAGAAAATATAGATTTGGATTTAGAAAGAAATATATAAATATGACAATTAAGATGGAAAGATATATGTAATTTAATAATTTAAATTAATTTTAATAATAGTGTACTGTTTTCGAAACTTAATCTAAGAGTTCAAATAAAAAAAATTGTATATTCTAACAATCCATACCTCCCTTTAAAAACTGTAAAGAATTGAGAGTCAGAAAATATACTAATTTTAAACGACAAGGAAAGTACCCTGGCGTGGATTCTTCAATATGTACTCCAGCTTTGGCCTCTCTGGTCACATCCTTTAAAAGGTAGCAGACAAGCATACAATACAGACCTCGGGCATTGTATTCTTCAATAATTATTTTATTCTTTTTTTCTTTTTTTTTTGCGAGATCTAAGCCAACCCAACTATTTTTTAATAGTTAAAATTTCAATGGTCATGCGAAGTACAGTGAATATAAAAATGGAAAGGTAACTAACCAATCTGGACATTAATATTGAAAGAAAAGTCCAACTTCATCTCTTAGAAAAAAAAAGAAAAAAAGAAAAAAGAGAACTCCACTTGAGATTGTTGTTGTTTGTTAATTTGTTGAATTGTTTTAATTATTAATAAGGCTATGTTTTAAAATTTTTGGTATATACAATCTCTATTTCATGTTATTTATCTCTGAATTAGTTGGCTTTTAAGTGATATTTAATTAAAGAATATGGTTATAATTTATCCATAATTTTTAGTGTTTTGAAGGCGAATTATGGATTTGGAGATGTAAATTTAACCGAAAATTCTTTTGTTATAATGCTTCTGGAATTTGTGACCAGAATTAATCAATGATCATGAGAGAATGCGTTAGATAAAAGATGAAAACGATTTGAGTAATTATACATTAATTTCAGGCACGAGAAACAGCAATAAATTAGTCACGTGCAAATCCAATATTATATTTGTAGCAATTAGTTGACAAAGACTCAACAATTAAAAAAAGAAATTGGATCAAGGCTTGTTTAATGCATGTGCTGAATCCCAGATTCAAAATATAGATAGCATGCCGCCGAACCTATTTGAAAAATATAAACCCTAAAATAATCCCTCATATCATAATTTCAATATCTACCATGAAATGATCACCTAATTAATTAGCCTTCACATGTATAAAAATATCTAACACACACCTAAACGATCGAAGTCAAGTTCTGTTGCTGCTGAGATGCTTCCGTAAGCAGGTAAGCCTGGCTTTGATCGCTTTACAAGTAAAACTCAAATTGAGTCAGTAAGCCAAAATCATCATCACCATCATCATTTTGACTTAAACCCAAATGAATTATAGAGTCAATGAGTGAGTTCTTTAATTACCTGTCATGATTGCTTTTAGTAAAATATGGTAGGTGAACTCTCATGCACATGAAAAATAAAAAGTCTTCATCTTCTTCTTTTGATCTTGTTGAACCAATAATGGCTGGAAGTGCAAGGAAGGTATCTGGCTCCAAGGTTGAAGCTTTTGAGGTTAAAGTGTAACATTTGCAGGCTGTAATATGTTCCATGTATGAGATTATTCTCCATCCAAATCATCCTTTAATCTGCAAGATCAGGAAAATTATATATATATGAATAATACATATAGAATATTGAAGCCAATGATAGATGAGTATATATATATGTGTGTGTGTGAAAGGAGCATGTGATTACTTGGGAATACAGCATGTCTCCGATTACTCCGCCAGCTATGTGTCCCCTTCAACCATATAATACAAAAAGCTTCGCTCCCTAACGTGATCCACAAGGCTCCATTGATTCTAGATCTCATCTTTTCTTCATTTTTCACTGAAAACTCTGCATCTCTCTCTTTCTGGATTCAATCTTTTTTCCATTTGAAGTCATGTAGCCTAGTTGTATTTAACGTTTTGCCCACGCTAGCTTTGAAACCTGCGGTCTCCTAGATCTGGAATTTGAGCGTTGAACTTATCTTCTGATATGGGCCTTTGATGGGCCTTAACGTCATAGACAGTCTCAGCTACTGATTGGGCTTTGCCCACTTAGTGCAATAGGCATGAAATAAATTATCTTAAAAAACACAAAAAGACACAAAAGAAACAACTTTGAAGTAATTAATTGTAGACACTAACTAATAATTTGGGCCAAAAAAATTGACAAACCAAGATAGTGTGTTTGATTTGGTTCAAAAATTCAGTTGCACACTAAAGCAAGAGTTAATTATATAAATAGTTTGGTCAAAAAAATTACATAAATAGCCTCATAAATAGCTAATTGCAGTTATTATTTGTATGATAATATATAAAAAAATTATAAATGTAAATGAGTTATTATATTGACGTAAATTCTTTAAATTAGTGGTATTAGTTTTTATTTCTTTATAAGATATCATATTATATTAAGTTTTTTTTTAAATAATAATTTTTTATTAAAAAATATTTATTTGGGTTTTTTGTGATCAGACTCGGCCTATTTTATATATTGGACTTTTTTAATTATTTTTTTGTTTGGGTTTTACTTTTTTGAGTTAGACTTTTTTGACGGGCAAACTTTTCAAATTATTATCAAGTTTAATCTGAATATTTTAGATTAGTGATTATAAAAATTTAAATGTCATTTCAGGTTCTACCAAAATATGACCTAGAGGACAACATCAACACCGTTCAAATTGGTTGCAACACTCATTCGGTCTGATTTGAGCGAAGGAACAGTGTGATGAGTATGTTGTGGTGGTTGATTCCCATGTCTTGAGAATACATGATAATTGAATAACGGCTAACGGTAGACCACATTAAGTAATCATCATTCTGTCACAATTATAGAGTCAACTCAATCATATGGAGATCCTATGTAAGTTAATGGCCTATTTGTTAGTGTTAGTGTGAATACTCATGACTCATGAGTACATTTATTATCGATTATAAACCCCATAATATCAAATACCTACATATATATATATATATATATATATATATATATACACACACACACACAAAGAACGTGGGTACCCAGTATTTTTGTGATCCTTAATCTCCGGGCCATCAACCTAATGATAAGGTACCCTAGCTAACAAGCCTTGCTTTTTACTGTCTATATAATTGTACCCAATTTATAAAGTTTAATCATTTTGAGGGTTTCTTCAACACCACCTCCATATCAAGTCGATGTTCTCAATGACAGAGTCTGAGAAAAGACAGATCCTAGGAAATTCAAAACGGACACGACCCCACTGCACTGGCCAGGAACAGTGGCATAATTGACCGAGAAGAATAAGAGAAAACAAAAGCATATCAATTTAGAGGATTTTCTGGACACTATTCCTTTGCCAATCAGAGGTGTAGACAGTTAAAATAGTAGATGGTCTTCAATCATCTTTAAGGCTTTTTACTCATTCAAAGAAGTGAAAGCGTTGGGCAGTTTACAACAAGAGATAATATTCCTTTTTAAGGAGTTTTTACACTATATCTTAACCTAAAACATTAAGGCTATACTTGATGACATAACACAATATGTGACAGTCAATTTCATCCCACACCTTACGGCATTAAGTCTACAGATTTTTTGAACTTATACTTGAGTCCAATGGTTCTAGTTGGGGACCATGAATGATTAAGACGAAGCTTGAGCTAGGTATGGTGCTGCATGGGAAGTAAGATGAAATTAGAAGACATGATTGGGAACCAACTTGGTTGCTTGGGGAGGAAACTTGGTGTATAGGGATTGCGTAAAGCTGAGAGGAGGCTGATTTTGGGCATGTGGTTTAGTTTAAAGAGGGGACATGACATGTTAAAGGGTCCAACAAGTGCCCTCTAAAGATTAGGCAGGTTTTCAATATCAGCATGGGGCTACATTCGTTTCCCTACTCTAAATTATTACAAACATTCTTAACTATGTATGCCATTCATCAACTTTTCTCATTCCTAAATCTTCCTCCAACTCCAAGTCCTCATGGTCCAATTACTTTTTTTTTTTTCCTAATAGTTTTGATTCCACCACAGCAATCAACTTCCCCCTACTCTCGCTACTTTGGCCTTTTTGACGGAAATATATACATAATTTTTGTTATTGAAGGAAGCATGTGTAAACCACATGATTCTCACTTTGAAAAATTTTAGACTCTATATTCTTAATTACTTAATTACTCATTCAAACATATATGCTATTGTTTTGTTTTTGTTCTATTTTTAGCTGAGGCAGATTAGCAAGTAATGACTCAAATAATTTTAGAGATTAATTAATGTGTTGATTTAGTGTTTAAAAGGTTAGAACAAGTGTTTGTAAAAATGACTGATGTAATTATTTCGTTTCACTTGACATTGAATTTTCTTTTAAATTCTTCTTTGCACAAAATAAACAATAAGACTTATTTTATATTAGATAAGTTACATCTTGGAGCGTTCATCTGGATGCTTTCAAACTCTACATTGAATAGGTTTTAATAATGTATAAATGTGTATAAATAGAACATTTAGATTATTTATATATCATCTGTGATAGATGATTTTATCATTCTACCTTTATTTCAAAAGGAAATGATAATATAAAATTATACAAATATAAAATTACAGTAATATAAATTTACTTTTGACTAAAATCAAATTTACAAAATAAAGTGATTTTAATTAAGTATGCATTATGTACAATTCCAATTTAAATATACACTAAATTATACATATACTTAAAAAATTTAAGAATCAAATAAGTAGGATATATATATATATATATATATATATTAAACAAGTGAAATAGCAAAACGTAGGATGGAAATTCAAAGTAGAGGGCCATCGCTAATGTTAAAAAAGTAGGGGATAGATTTGGTTTCTTGATAAAGAATGACTTTGAATCATTTGTAACTTTGGCATCCGTTAATTGTTAGTGCCAACTGAATTACCTACCAGTACCACCATTTGATGGAGACTTCTCATAAAAGAAAGGAAAAAGATAACATACGCAATGATGGGCATGAATCATGATATTAAATATAATTAGTATATTGAACCCACGAGATGGTGCACTGTCACAGCTTAAAGCAATGCATGTGCTCATCAAATCACAAGGTGTGAGCCCAAAGCTGATATTCTGAGAAGTAACAATATGTGAAGGAACCCCACAAATATTAATTAAATATGCATAGTTTATTGTCTTAAAAGAATGAAATTAATATCCGATAATCATGTAATGAGAATCGAAATGGTTGATATACACCGTGAATGCTTAGAGTATATATAACTTGCAGGTTAATATAATAATGAAGAGCTCACGGGTGCATAATGCAAAGAGCCCTAAATCCCAAGGCATTGATGCATATGATTGGATTAATTAATCTTGTGGTAGGTAGAAGTAGGAGGCATTTAATTTGCTCTTTTATTTTTTCCCAATTTTATTTTATTTTCTAATAAATGTGCGAAACTTGTGCCAGGAAGCAAGGCTCTAATTATCGACTCAGGGGTTCATTACAAGTAAATGAAAATATTTGGGATCCAAAGAATGAAATTAATTAATTGATGCCATTATCACATGCATGAAAATGAATGGGTTGGTGAGTATTCTTGAACTGCTGCTTCGTTTTGTTGATTACATAGCAGATATCCTATATATATATATAAGATAATGAAGTTTGAATTAATTAATTGATTATTGAAGCAATTTGAAATCACAGATGGATCAGAACCTCTTTGTTACATTAATAAATCTACCAAAAGTGTTCCAAGCAAATTCTCTCTTCTTTTGTATTTATTTTCAGAAGGAATGAAAGACTCTGTAGAATTGTCACATCACATTTTTTTGCTTCTGTTAATTTTTGTCGTATTTCTTTTTTTTTTTTTCCTTTAAAAGTTGTCAATTATATAACTCTCTTAATAATTGACTATTTAATTTAAATTAAAAATTCATGATTTGAATTAATTTTAATTATTAATGAATTAATAATATCATTAGTTAATTAACTAATTAATAATATCAATGATTTGAGTTGGGGTGCACTCATTTTATGGACGTCTTATTTCTCAAAATAAGAAGTGAACTAATTAGTGATTTAAAGTTTAATGGTCAAATTATAATCAAGTCTAATTAAATCAATCTAATTTATTTATTTAAAAATATATTCGATACAATTTTTATCTCTATTATTATATGTATATTTATGTAAAATTTTGTAACCAATATATACGAGATCAACATAGCTCTTGAGAGAGGGCACTATCTTATATATTAAAGGTCCAAAGATCATTGAATTTGTGTTTTCAACATTATTTTTACAATTCTAAGTTAAGGATAAAGATTCTAAAAAGTTATATCAAGAATGATTGATAATATTTTAAACCTTATGATTATGAAAATTTTGGCATTAAAAAAAGTTCTATCTTGGACCAGTAGCAACTTAGATAGATAAGGTGTCATCAATTCAAATTATATAATTATTGTATTAGTCATCAACTTAAAAATTATGAACAACTCTAAGTTAGTATTAAGTGTTCATAGTGTAAGAGACAAGCTAATAGGACTGTTTGCTTTATAGCTACAACTTCTATTTGATATGCTAATTATCATGTATGGAATATTGTTCCAAATTTTATCTTAATTGATTAATTAGATGTTTCTTTTACTAGAAAAAGGTTATCAATCATGAAAAATTATATTTTAAGTCTTTATAATTTCAGAAAAAAAAAATTAAGGAGGGCGTGATGGCTACTTGGAGAAGGTTTTACTCTCATACTTAAATCAACCACTAATCTCATCTATATGCTAATTAATAATGTGTATGTACTTTTAAAATGTTGGTTCAATTAGATTAAAAAAGGTGGTCAACACATTAGTTACACTAATGGCACAATTGGATCACGTATGCATTTAATTTATTAGTATCCCTTCATTTAAATTGTGAAGTTGATAACAATTCCAACTAATTCAACTTTATGTCAGAATCATTCAAATGTATTAATATAGAATGAGTTGAAAACTCTATTCAATTTTCTTTTGGAACTATTTAACCTACTCTTTCTCCCCATAATGTGATCAATGAAATTATTATGATGTCTGCTAATTATTATTATTACTTCTATTTTAAACTTATTTCTTTCAGTTAACTTTTATTTATAAATTAAATAAAAATTCTCACTTTTGTATCTAAAATTTTTATTTCTTAATCAAAATAGACTCTTGAAAAAACATTTGTAACCTTCTTTCAAGGATTGTATATTTTAATTGCAAAACAAAATATTAGGAGGCTAAATTGTAACACTTTACTCAAAAGATCAAATTAATTAGATAAAAATCTTTCGAAGATTAAATTTAGAAAATCAATAATTTTTTAGATAGAAATGGTAAAAATTCTTTAACTTCGAGGGATTATTGATCCCATTTGAAAGTTTGCATTTATGAATATGAAGATATAATAAGAAAACATTCACAAAGATAATTCAGAAATTAAAACTGGAATAATCTCACGTCACATTATAAAAGTATCATTGACACTTATGTGTGTATATATATATATATAGTACTAATTTTGAATATCATCATAAGTTATTTCCCTTATATTAATATATTATAATTTAAAATATAAAAAAAACCCTAAAAAATTCTTAGATTATAATTTAGAAGCCTCCACCTCCGACAAAGAGTCCTCACATCTTCAACTTCTTTTCATTGTAAGATGTGACTTTAATTTGGTATTTGAATTATTTTTTTGGCATTTTAAACTTAATTTAAAACTTGTTAAAAAAACGTAAGTGATATGTTTAAGTGGAGATATAAAACAAAAACATTAAAAAAAAAATTAATGGAAAGAAACGAGAAATGAGGAAGCACTTGGCTCTTAAAATTCTTACTTTTAAAAACTAAATCTTTAATTTATTAAAATATATATAAAAAAAAAAAAAGGGAGAGGAGAAATTTGAGCATAGTCCCCGCCGCCCACGTGTACGGCCAGCGTTCAACTTGATACGTGGAGCGATGAATGCGGCGGCCAAAGGTGGGTCACACACTCACACTTTTGCCCCTCACCCTCCGTTGAATTTTTGTTTTTGTTTTTCTGGCGATTACCTCTTTTTAGTAATTTTTTTTATTAAATTGGTGTTTTATTTTATATTTTTTAATAATTTAATTTATTATAAATATATACTGATAAATTTATTTTTAAAAAATTTTATTTTATACAAAATTAATATTTTATTAATTCAAACATAAAATTAATTTTGTATAAATTTAAATTTATTAGAGATTACTTTATTATAATTCATTTATAAATAATTAAATTATTATAAAAATATAAAAATGGAGATCTATTCTGTATTCCTCTCGTTCCTTTATAATACAATTAAACCGTCACACTAGGATTCCTTGTTGGGTATTTAACATTTTAGCTTTAAGATCTTTAACAGGTATACGGATCATATGTTTAAGGTACTTAGTAAGAACATTATGAACATTTGTTCCACATTTTAATGAATGAGTTTCGGAGTCGCCTAGAATTGAAAAGAATTGGACAAAATATTTTAAATTTAAGGAAAAATTATATCTTTTTTATAAGTCTGTATCTTCTTAATCTGTTGGCTCTCTCATACAAAAAAAAAAAATGTCATAAGAAAACTAATTAAACTAAATGCGTTAGCCCTTAACCCAAATTATCATTAACTTCATGACTTGAGTTTATCTCATACATTGTCACGTGTGAGAAGTGCATGCACATCCACTACTTCTGGCTTTCATGTGTGAATCATCCCTCATATCACATGCCATTTATTGTGTAGTTTTACAAAAGGATTGGGTTTAAATCACATTATTATTATTATTATTATTATTAATTTTTTAAGATAAATGTGAATTTTTTTTAAAAAAGTATTCATTCATATGTGAAGAAAAACAATCATTTGCCATATTTTTATTAAAAAATCTTAATAACCAATATATCAAAATTTTATATATCTTTAAAAATACAAATTTAATATTTGGTCTGAAATTGGAAATAAATTAGAATGAATTTGTTGGTGCATTCTTAAAAGTAATTATGTGGGTGTAATTCTTATATAGCACGTTATAAAAAGACATGTGACAATAATATATGTAAAATATAACTGATATGATCATTTAAAATGATTTATTGTTTTATATTTCAATCCTTATGTTTTTTAAATTTTGTTTAAGAATCTAATGCCTCTTTTGAATTTGTCAACTTATCCCCCTAGTATTTTTTTATTTCTCAATAATTTTTCAAAAAATCAAATTATAAACTGCAAATAAGGATAGAATTAGGGATTTAGTGAATTATTTAAAAAAATGAAGTGGGTGAGTTGACAAGTTTGTAATTACTATTTTAGGATTTCTGAAAAAATAGAAAAAATGAATAGGGTATAAGTTGATAAATTTAGAAATATGTAACTTTGGGTTATAAATAAAATCTAAAAGTATTGTAATTAAAATATAAATATAATAAATTATTTTAAGTTGACATTCAATAATATATTTTTATATATTATTACTAAATATTTTTTATACTATGTATTGATTGTACTACTTATATAACCACATTTGAGAATGCATTAAAGAGTGCATCATAATGTGAATACCTAAATAAAGAGACAAGGAGTGAAATTTATATATGACATACAAGGTTTCCTAGATTACTAAAATATGAAAAAGTATACTAAACAGGAAATAGAAATGATTTATAATTCTTTATATGAAAATAATATAATAATTATCATAAATCAAATTTTGGGGGTAAATTGCATTTTTTAAATCTGTCCAAATTATTAGACTTTTCCTTCATTTTGAAAATTTATACTTTTTTTTTAGTTCAAAAAATACAATACGCGTATGTCCTTCCAAGTAAAAGATAAGTTATAGTTATACTTAGTTTAATTAAAATCATTTTACACTTATTTTGTTATGACAGTATTACATATGTATTTGATCAAGATATAATAACTCATATTTTAATTTCATGAGAATTTACTGAAATAAAAAAGTATAGAATGTCACGTGATGGTTTCCATTTTATTGAAAAGAAATGACGAAGTAACATGCCATTCCACATTTCTGCAAGTATTTCTGCCGTCACGCCTTTCTCGGAAATTGGTGTTCATTCATGGTGTTGGATTTAGTATGAACGTAGAAATTCCTAATGAAACAAAAGCTTTAAAGTGTTCCTTATTTACTATTCAATGTTCGCGTTCACACTGCCTCACCATAAATTTTCCTTATTTGCTTCTCCCAGCATTGCTTTGAAGTCCAAGATGGGAAAGCAAACCGCATCTATAACATGGTGCTGAGCCATTTTTCCCTTGGATCCATATCACCTTTTGACAATTGAGACTAGTCCCAAAACAATAATGTCAAGTGAAGTGGCCAAACAACTCCGATTGAACTGAAGAAACAGCAGAAAAATGCATAAATGGTTGCTAAGATTTCACTTTGACATAGCACAACTTGCAAATGAAGCAAAGCAATTCCATTTTGGTCTCTCTGGCCCTCATGCTCCTACCTTCTTTTGTCCCCTACACTCATCCAATCTCCCCCTACCCCAAGACAGAGTTTTGACTCTGTAATTATAAGTTTGTGCTGTTAATTGTGTTTGTTGAGTGGATTTACCGTCAAATATAAAGAATTTAATTCAAGTTTTGTATTTTTTTGGGCAAGAGGCATTAATTGATGGGGATAATTTGGTCTCACATATTCTCACTTTTTATTCCCCACTTTGCTCTGTCTCTTGCCCTCTCACCATAAATACCACTTCTTCCTCTGTTTTCTACTCACCAATCTTCTCTCCTTCTAAACCCTCTTCCTACTCTTCACTACTCAGATCATTGAGAGCAATGGCTGTAATAACCATCTTCGGCATTGTTTCCCTCCTCTCTTTTCTCACCACCACCGACGCCAGAATACCCGGTGTCTACTCAGGCGGGGCATGGCAGAGTGCTCACGCTACTTTCTATGGTGGAAGCGACGCCTCTGGCACCATGGGTAACTCGCACAAAAAGCTTCTTCCTTTCTGTTGTGTTTAATCTGTTTTCCGTTGAACTTCCTTTTCTTGCATTCTCTTTTTTCTTTTCAAATTCTAGAGTCTACACATTGTAAAAATCAGTGTGTGTGTGTGTGTTGTGCAGGAGGGGCGTGCGGGTATGGAAACTTGTACAGCCAAGGGTACGGCGTGAACACGGCAGCCCTGAGCACAGCTCTGTTCAACAATGGCTTCAGCTGCGGAGCTTGCTTCGAAATCAAATGCGCCAATGACCCACGGTGGTGCCACGCCGGCAGCCCGTCGATCTTCGTCACCGCCACAAACTTCTGCCCTCCGAACTATGCTCTCCCCAGCGACAATGGCGGCTGGTGTAACCCTCCCAGACCCCACTTCGACCTCGCCATGCCCATGTTCCTCAAGATAGCCGAGTACCGCGCCGGCATCGTCCCCGTCTCTTACCGCCGGTACCTCTCTCTCTCTCTCTCTCTCTCTCTCTCTCTCTGTGTAGTCACATTGAATCAGACAAACGACGTCGTTGAACTCATAAGCTCTCACTCGCGACATCAATACTTTTTTGTTACATCCTTGTCATACTCACCACGGATGGCGGGCCCATGTTTCCAGACAGAGAATCAGGGCCGTCCATCCAAAAAGCGTCGGTGCATACATGATTACGATTGCGGGGTTAATAACGTGAGAATTGGGTGTGGTGGGTTTTGCAGGGTGCCATGCAGGAAACGCGGAGGGATGAGGTTCACGATCAACGGGTTCCGTTACTTCAACTTGGTGCTGATCACGAACGTCGCGGGTGCAGGGGATATCGTGAGGGCTAGCGTAAAAGGGTCTCGCACAGGGTGGACGAGCATGAGCAGGAACTGGGGTCAGAACTGGCAGTCAAACGCCGTCCTGGTTGGTCAGTCACTGTCCTTCAGGGTCACAGGCAGTGACCGACGCACCTCTACTTCCTGGAATATCGTCCCCTCCAATTGGCAATTTGGCCAAACCTTCACCGGCAAGAATTTCAGGGTGTAATTCTCACGTTCAACCACCCCCCCCCCCTCCTAAAAAATATGAAAACTAAGAAAAAAATTGTCGTTTGGATTTATTTTTCTATCATTTTCCAAGAGAGAGAGAGAGAGAGAGAAAGTAAGGGGTGGTAGTGAAGAGCCTTTTTGACATTTTAATTTGTATTTTTTTTTCCTTTGATATTCTGGGGATTTGGAGGGTGGGGATCGAGTATTGTGAAATTTGTAAGGAGCTGAAGTGGCTGCAAATGCCTGAGCCCGCAGCTAAGCTTACTATACATATATATATATATATATATATATATATATATATATATTTATACATATATGACATGATCAACGATATCATTAATCCTTGTCTTTGTCTGGTTTCGTTTTGCTAATCTGGGATTTGTTAACAATTCTCTGGTCGAGTAAGTTGGTGTCAGGAATTAAATTGAAACATGCATATTCTCAAGCATGCTTTCGCCGCGCTGAAAAGAAAAAAAGGAGAGACAAAGTGATGTGATTGAGAAATTTGTGCGGTGTGTTAATGAGTTTGTCTCTTGATGGATTGGAATGAAAGAGGAATCTATGCGTTCCGTGATGAATATAATTAGAACTTCGTCCTTTAATAAATTCAAAGAGTTATGTGCGTAATCAAACTATAAAATCATTGATTAGACGCTGCTTTAATTTATTGTACAGGAAAGTTGGTGCATAACTCTTATACTAGCTAGCTTTTTTAGGCCCAAACTTGACTTAAGTTACGGGCAATCTTTTTTTTTTGGGGTGATCTTTATTCCTTCTCAGAGTTACTAAATGAAATTGAAGCATAAAAATTTTAAGTGGAAGTGCGTGGTAGTAATTATTTGAGAACAAATATGCTTCTTTGTGATCAACTTGAATGTCTGGATACCTTTCGTGAAGATAAAATAATGAGCAAATAGCCTGAGAATATTTTACTTCTGTCTCTGGGTTGAAATATCGGTTATATTCTATATATGGATTGCTGAGTTTTCCCATTCGTTCCGTGGATGGATTCCGTGCTAATGGATTTTTTAATAAGCCGTATATGCTGTTTATTGAATAACCACCCTTGAATTAAGTTTTAAAATTAATTGTAAACAACACATTAAATTTTTTAAGTCACCGCAAATAAAGAATAATAGGTTCTCAAATTGGTTTGTTCCATTTTATATTTTGTACGTAGTGGTACTGCTTCTGGTGGCATTTAAGGTTTGGAATAGCGAGTGATATTGTCTGGTGAGCTCCAAATGGTCAAGGTATCAAGGACCATAGCCCAAGTTTAGATTCCCTGATATTTTCTGGCATTTAAGGTTTTGATAACTATTTTAGGCTAAATGTTTCAAATATAACTGTGAGGTAAAGTAACATGCATTATACACCAAATTTCGCTTTTCTTTTAATTTAACAGTAACAATAACAATTTTTTAACTATCAGTTTTATTAGCATACTGAAACGAGCTCAAGTTTTAGCCATATTGCAAAACATGGGCCGATTCGCAGAAAGTCATACACTGAATTGACATTTTGAAGCATAATCAACATCTTCCCAGGAAGATATATCTTTGACATTTCACTATCAATGATTATTTAAAACAGTTCGAGTGTCATACTATCATATATTGTATAACTTTCACATAAATGAATGGGCTTGTTGCATAAATCAATTTCTACGAAAAACTAACTACATAGAAATTGAAAATATAAGAGCCTGCAGATTAAAGAAAACTTTCAATTCTTGTAAGTTTTCCAGGAAAAAAAATCAGCCATAACAAATTAGTAACGATTTAGAGATAACACATTCAGTTTTCTACAACAAATTTCAATGTTAGTGTTCAAAAATATAATATACCATTATGATATCTATCATGTATCATATTCTCTCATTCATCAAAAACCTAACCATGGTTGAAGATTCAATGTACTTGTGTTTAATTTCCAATAAGTCACTTTCTCTAGATTTAATGCTCTCTGTAAGGCCCACAATGAGTTTGCGCGTTGCAGCAGCAGTTTTATTTTTATGCTCCATCTCCAATAACTTTTGATATTTGTAATCAACTTCCTTCATAAGGCTCACAATAGTTATGCTTTGCTTTCTCAAATCCTCCTCATAACCATGGTTAACCATTTTGTATATAAATTCAAGGTGCCTGTTGTTACAGCCAGATATTAAGGAAAAAGAATAAAGAATAATTATAATGATCAAACTGAAACATTTTCTGTCACATTAAGACGAGGTTTTTGTGTACACACAATTTCTATAGTGGACCATAGGGTATCAACCATGTAATAAAGATTATAGAAGCATATTTTGGCTGATTGAAACATGGAAAACCCAATGAGAGAAAGAGCTTTGTTTCGAATTACATCACCCGTATGGAGTAGATTATTTGAAATTCCTTCAATATTGGAAGTACAAGAGTAACTTCCACAGTAAGTAAATGCCAACTAAACATCAAACTAAAGTTGCATTGGTGCTACGATATTTAGGCTTAAAAACTTAACTTGAGAAAAGAAAAGCCCCAGACTTACACAAAACACATTGATCAATAGGGGTATTTAGGCATTAAAATTAACTCTAAAAACTCAAATGCTAATAGCTTTGAATGGTGAACCACATCCAGAAATGATTACTTCTATAATATCGCTTAAAATGTTTTTGAGTCAAATAATATCACTTAAAATAATATTAAGAGACTGGATGAGAACAGATTGACTGGGCATGAAGTTTTGCAATCGTAGTTAAAGTCATGAACTTTCATTTTAATACACCAGAAATGGTAAGAGGGGGAAGCATACAATACCTAGGAAGAAGACAGTTGAAATTGGGAGTATTGACTTAAGAGGCACAAAGAAATGAGGTGGAACGTCAAGTAGGTGGTGGATATGTTCAATTCATGCTTCTTCGTAAGTTAACACAGGGAGTCACCAAGAGTCATGCCTCACCATGCTACCAATATGCCTAGTTCGGGAAGACAAATGAGGCTACCGAAAAGTGTTTTTGTGCTAATTCCCTTTCAATCCTTATTTTTGTCAATCTACCCATAGTTTAATTTTGGACTAGACTTTTACACTCTTTTATATCTTTGTTATGAGATTATCCAATTAAATTATAACAAATGTTTAAATAAATAATAATAAATATATTTTTTAATTTGAAAATAAAATAATTATTTGTAACAATCATATACTTGTTGTGAACTTATTTGGCAACCAAATACTTATCACGTTGTAATTAAAAAAAGCATAACAAAAATATAAGGAACTTTATAAAAGTTTTTTTCCTTAATTTTTATGCAAAATTATTGCACAATTTTATAAAATAAAATTATTTTTTCAAATGTTGTTATTTTTTTAAAAATAGAACAAATAATTTAGTATTCACTATTTAAAACAATATGCATTTTTTTAGTGTGAATATTTAAATTAATTAAAGATTACTCTTTATTAGATCTAATCATAACTTAAAAAGCTCATCAGCTTGATAAGTCTAACCCTATAAAAAAAACTCGAACCAAAAAGCCCTATTTGTAAAACAGGTCAAATTTAAAGCTTTTTTTAAAGCCTAACCCAAATAACTATTTTTTTAATAAGAAAAAACTTATTCTTTAAATATTTTCTTAGTGTAAAGTGACATTTTGATAAAAAATAAAAAATAACTCTTATTTAAATAATTTATATCAATACAACAACTCACTTGTATTTACAATTTCTTTATTTATAATCTTACAAGTAATAATAATAATTAATTATATTATTTATATTAGTATTAAGTAACAAATTAACTTAATTATGATTTTAAAAAGCCTGATTGTCCTGGTAGAATTGATCTAAAAAATATAGATAAAAGTCAAATAAAAAAATTTGATTAAACCACTGAGTTCAAGTTTTTTCCTAGTCTAATTTTCAAAAGTCCAACTTAATGTTTAAGTCTACTTTTTTATATACTTGTATTTTTCCTAGTCTAAAAAAAATCTATGTTCATTATAAGTATTTTTTCTATATTTATCAAACATATATAAAAAACTTAGTATACGTTCTTTTGAAAAAATCCACTTTTTTATAGTTTTCACAACATAATCAAATCTCTTAATATTTTTGTTTTGAATGACCCTCTCAAATTTTATGAGATATAGATAAAAAACAAAAAAATCTACATGATTTCTTAGAGGGTGAGTGCCACGTCTGACAATCCATTGAAAGGTTGAGTATGACATGAATAATGCAAAAAGAAAAAAGAAACAAATCAATTTTCAAAAAATGAAATTAAAAACTGATTTATTAAGAATTGCCACCAAGATTTTTAACTAAAAAATTGAAAAAAATCAAATTAAAACAAAAAGAAATGAAAATATAGTTTTCATAAACATAGATGAGTTCAAGAGTATATTTAAGCATCTAGAAAGTGTTATACACCTCATAACACCTATTCTTAAAGACAATTATCCTATAATTGTCAAGCAAAATTAATAGAATATGATCTTATGTTTTGATTATTCACATAAAAATACATGCAAACTAAAAAAATAAAAACATTAATAATTAATTAAGACAAAAAAATGGAGAGACAAGAATTTAAGGGCTAAGTACGAAATGATAGGGATTAAAGTCCATAAAGTTTGATTAAGAAATGTTTATCAATTGATTAGTGATTTTTAATTTTTGTGAAATAAGCAAGAAATTATTAGTGTAATTTGAAAATCATATCATTTATTTAAATCTGACATTAACATTAAAGTTTAGAGATTAATGTCTTGCATAGTTTTTATTGGTTATTTTCTAAGCACTTGGATAGATCAATGTGTTTGCGTGACAACTTTTAAAATAAAAGCAATAAAAACCATCCTTGTAAATTAAAAAAAATATTTTTTTTGTATTTTTGAAAATCATATATTAATATTTAAAATTTAAAGAGATTAAAATCTCACATGACCTTTATTAATTAATTCTTAAATATTTAAATAAATTAATTATTTCACACGACAACTCTTAAAATAAGAAACAACATAAATTATTTTTGTAAAAAAAATTATTTCTATTTTAACATATTTAAAAATTATATATTAACTTTTAAAGTTTAATGTGACTAACTATCTCACTCTACAACTTTAGAATTAAAAAGTATTAAAAATGATCTTTGTAAATTAAAAAATATTTTATTTTAATATTTTAAAATATCATATATTAACTTTTTAAGCTTTAAGGTGACTAAGGTTTCATGGCTAATTTTGAATCCACATGACAACTCTCTAAATCAAAGCAAAACTAAAATACAAGAAAATACTTTGATAAAAATTGCAAACATGGAGCATATATAATTGCGTGCATGGGTATACTTTTATCACACAAGTGATCTCTCATTGAACTGATATTATAATTTTTTTTATCCTTTCTTGATGCTTCCGTGTATGGACTCCAAAAACCCTTTTAGATAAATCCTTGAAGCTCACATACACAACAGGCACACACTGAATGAATTACTTTCAAATATAAGGCATATTTTAGCAACCTTAAATTTATCCAATCTCATACTTTCTTAAGCTGAAGACCACACACAAGGCAATCACCATGGCCATAGCAAGAATCACGCTGGAATTGAACCCTTTATGAAGAAATTCTACACAACTCTGAACTTCAATTTTCGGTGAAGCAAAGTAGTGCAGTAAAGGCACTTAGGATTGATAAATAGCCCCGCGTTGAAATGCTCAATAGATTTTCAACTTGGTTTCGATGCTAAAAACCAAAAATGAAAGTTTTAGCAGTTCTAAAATTTTAGAGCCCATCCTAACATAGACAACTATCCCAGGGCAAAAACAAAGCACAGTTTGATCTCCCAAATCAGCATGGCATTATACCTAGGAAATTAGTCCGAATTGATATTGCATTTCAAGGATCTAGATCATCCATAACCTAAAACCATTTAAGCAGGGGCAACATCAAGCCTGTCTAGAACCTCAAGCCAAGACCGAAACTACACCGAAGACCATAATGTCCAAAGTAGCCCATATGCAGAGGTAAGGCAGTGTGCCACAATCCACTTAAGAGCCATTCCTACTGTTTAGAAAATCATTGCTTTGAAATAAAATCATAGTAATTCCAGGGATGAGAAAGAACTAAAGGGGCAGAGGAGTGCTTACCTCTTACTCAGCTTTCTACTTTCTCTTCCTCTGTTCAAGCGCCACCTTTAACACGTTAAACCCAGGTTTTCTACCTAGCTCATTGTCTATCATGTGCTCTGCGACTGCTTAGAGGGAGTGGAACATGCAATTCTATTTGCCTCTACCCTTTTTCCTTCACCGTGTTCTACTTTGGTCCTGAAGAACAGAGGCGTTTTCCTCCGTTGTCTAGTTCCTTCTTGCCTCCTTTCTCAAACCTCTTCTCTCTGCATTTTCCTTGGATCACCTCCTCTCCATGTAATTCTCTCTTTTCCCCTCTCTCTCGCACTGCCCGGTCTCTCTGTTCTTTCTTTTCAAAGCCTCTCCGCTTTTTGTATCAGAAGTCTGGTGGTCCCCTGTCTCTTCCTTTTTCTATTTTCTTCCGCCGCTTCGCACACCAGCCCGCTCCTCTCACTGACCTACCACTAGGTATTGTGTGAGGGATATTCGAGAATCACACACCAGAGAAAATGGTCCCTTCTCTTGCCCGAAATTGAGTCTCTGTGTGTAGCGCGTTCCTCTTTTCTCTGTTCCACTACCATGCGCCAGAGGACATTTTCTCCATGATGCCTTTTCACCGTGTGAGTGTGAGTGTGAGTGCTCTTTTATCATTCCTAATCTTACTGTCTTTTTTGTTGTGTTTTTAAAACCTTTTGATTGGTTAGCTTATTGTCATTATCAATTTTTATTTAATATGTTTTCTATTTTTGCTTCTTGATCTTTTTCAGTATGTGAAGGGAGAAGAGATTTAATTTCTTTTTATGATAGGTGAGGAGATTTATTATTACTTTGGTATTTTATTATTTTACTTAATTCATCTTTTCAATTTTTGATTTTTTTTGTTATTTTATTCTTTCTTTTTGGAATTTTGTTATTTTGGTATTTCTCATTTCATCATTTTTATTGGTTTTAACTTTTTAGTATTTTTATAAGGTATTTACAATGAGTTTTACTAAACTGTGAGATTTATTTGGGTAATATGCATGACACATTCAATATAAAATTGATGTTGTCAATTTTTTGAATAAATCCATAGTGTGACGGTGGAGGAACTTCTTGTATTAAAAGAAAAGACAGAATAATAATAATTAACTAATTTTATTTATATACATAGTCATGCCTAGTGTAGAATTGGTAATATAGCTAGCAAAACGCACAAAACATCCTAAAAATTCAACTCAGTTATGTTGAGTGTAAGGCACTAAAGGGGCAGGAGGTAGCGAAACTCAGAATCATAGGGTTGAATTTCAACCAGTCTAGAAAAGGGAGACTTGGTCTGTCTCAAAAGGCAATCCATCATAGCTCTTTTAAGAGAGCCAGAGCGAGGAAGCTGGCTGTATATCCATTCAAGCAACGATTCCATCTCGTCTGCAAAATCATGCATATGCCACTGCAGTAGCTTCGGCACTATTATCTTCCTCTTGCTCGTGATCCCCACTGCTGCTTCCAAGTACTCCACTTTTGCTCTCCCCAGTTGGTTCACCACTTCCTCTGATGTGTACACCCTTAGCTGCACATCAAATCAATACATGAGAGAGTTTATACTTTAAAATAATCAAACCAGAGTTAATTTGCAGAGTTGTGCACTTACTGCCGGGGAGGACCAAGTGCCTCTGCACAAAGCAAAGGTGACGTTGGGTTCTGGGTACCCCAGCCCATAGGCATGTCGTAGCAGCATCTCCTTATTCATAGGGTCCTATTAAAATATATGAGTGAACTATAATTAATTAGTTGGGTTTATAAATGGAAGTCTAAAGTGTGCTTTTCATCTAGCTTTATGCATGCTCCTACATTTAAATTTCATTTTATTACATTATCATTCAAAACACCATTATAACTGAAATTTGCGTGTAAAATGAAAGGAGAAAAAACATATTTAGGCTTAAATAAGTTAGATGGTGACAGACTCCCTCATAGGCAAGTAAGGTCTATAATTAATCTCACTTTTCTGTCTGGGCAAAATTGGTCCAACAAAAGGGCAAAAAATTTTCCCAGCGGAAAGGGACTTTGGGAGTGAAACTGGGTTCCTATTTTAGGAAGTTATAATGGCAAGGAAGCATACAGTTGAGACTTGAGAAGCGATGTAATAAAGTAATCACATACATGTTTTGCTTCACATGGATGGCGAAGAATAAAGTGCTCAATGGCCAGAGCATTCAGTACTATTCCGCCAACATTCATTGCAGCCTGCCTCGATCACACAGAAATAAATTGTTTAGTTTCCATGTCTTCCCAGAGAAACAAAAATCACTATCTTACTGCCCACTCGCTTACCTTATTCATAAGACCCAACAGTTTATCCTGTGTTGAAGGCAAGCCATGATCTAAAAATGCCTGAAAATTCATCAAAGCACGAGTGTGCTTGCATTAATGCAATGTGAAGGTAATGTAAGTTCATCTTGTAAAACAGACTTGAAATGCCTTACAGTACATTCATTATGCAGGCATTGTAGATGTTAATCCAGAATGCCAACTTCTGTTTGTAGGTCAAGAAATTCAAGTCCACTTCACCCAGCTCGTTCATCAAGACCCTGGAGTAAAGGATAATTAAAATGGGATATGAGAAAAAAGGATCATATACTTAAGAGTTGTTCAATATTCATGAGCTAAGAGAACTCAAACAAAAATGAACCTCAATTTTCCATACGCAGGCATGCACTGTGAAAAGCGGTCAATGTCTAATGAGCTGCTGGTGATTTGAATGAAGTCTTTGTACGGCCCAACATCCCTTGCAGAGCAATCTAAATCTGATGATATACCGTAAGGATCTGAACTTAAGACATTGGCATTTGAAAGGAATGATGGTGTCTTGCAAGTGAAGCCAGATGATTTCATGCATGACAGAGTAAGTTTTGGTGCAGTGTCTGATTCTTTTCTGTCCAAGGATGCTCGGTTCAGTTCAAGAAATATTCCTATCAGGCATTTAAGCAGTTCCTCTGAAAGTTCATTTGGATTCTCAATACCAATTTCTATCTGCGTTTGGCATTGTCTTGGGATCTTTCCCCTGCTTCTTCTTGGTACTTCGCATTCTGTTCATCACATGTTTGAAAGAATGATTCTATGAAGAGCTTAACCTTTCAAAAAGTTGAACAATTTTACTATAAGATGTATTTTGAGGTTCTCTTACAATAACCCCGTTAGAAATCACATGGTGAGAAAATTAGGCAGAAGGGAAAAGAAAGAAAAAGAGAAGTGCATTTGTCTCACAACTCAGCATTCTGGCAAATACTGAATATTAGGTACAATGGCTCTTAAACGATGATCAGAATGTGTTTAATGTTTACCGTTTGACCTCCTTGGTGCGGTAAATAGGCTGTGGATATCAAATGCAGAACCCAGAGAGACTCTTCTATCTCTTTTTGTTCTTCCTTTTGTGAACGCTTCAAAATTATGTGATCTGTACCTCAGCTCATCAATCATTGACCCATATCCTAATACTCTCGGAAACTGATTATGTTTAGATACTCCTCTAAGATGAATTTCCCATTCTCTGCTTTGTTTTCTCTCTCTGTACAATTCATGTTTCAGCTCCTTCACTTTTCTTTCAAGGAAAAGGATCTCCTCCTCCACCATTGCCAGTTCTTCAAGGAGCACCCGGACCTGCAACATCCAATCCCAGAGATAACCCAGAATTCTATCATTTCAAATCAAAAGTTAATTTAAAAAATACTGTTTTATTTTATGATGGATTTGGCTCATACATGAGGTGGAAACAATGAGGGCAGAAACGGAAGCGAGAAAACAGGACAATCAAGTGCGCAACGCAAGACCCTATTAAGTGCTTCTTCACCCTTCAACTCTGCTTGCAATCGCAAAACCTGTAAGGTTGTAAGAAGCGAAAACAAAAACATCAGAAGATATTAGCTGATATATGTATATTTTTTTGAGCAGCTTTAAATGTATGGCAACATGAGATTTGTCACCTCCTTCTCAAGGTCCTGTTTTCTCTGCTGCTCTTGGTTTTTCTCTATAAGATAGTCTTCGAATTTCATTGTCAATGCGAAGCAAAATAGAGAACTTTGAGTCTAGATTATTTTGGTGCATTGTTGTGTGGAAGCTTCGGTCAAAAATTTATATATACATGGAAGGATGATGGTGGGGAAGAGGTGGAACTGGTTGTTCGTGGATGCCATTAAAGTATAGTTAGGTACAGAAATAGAGGAGGTTGACCAAAAAATTCTAAGAGATTTTTTTTCATTTTAAAAAAGGTAGAAATAGTACATGAGAGTGCATGAAACTGCTATGAGAATGTGCGGTGGATTGGAACAATTGGGAATGGATAAATTGAAGTAGGTTGCATGGCCATCCCATGAACCCTTTTGTACAAGTTATTAAATTTCAATTCAACGATAGAGGCGGTGACGTGAAGCCCATGAATGGTCGGTGGAAATATGTGTAGGGTCAGTTTAAGATTTGGTCCATTTATTTGTAACCTCACAAATTATTTTGGGCTTAAATGAGGTTTAATATATATTAGTGGCATACCAGGCCCATTAAGCGAACTTGGGCCAGCCCATGGAAAATCAAAACACGCCGACTGTGGGGATCGAACCCACGACCACGTGGTTAAAAGCCACGCGCTCTACCTCTGAGCTAAGTCGGCTCACACGTTGGATGTGCCCATAAATTAACTTTGGTAAAATCGAAAATAATGAAAAGAACTAATTAGGATCCTAGAAAATTAAATGCTCCATTATTTTGTGTAAAACATTTAAAAATGTATAATTCAGTGTCTAAATGTAAATAATATAATGTATTTATTCAAGTGTTAAATTTTAAAATGACATGATATATCGCTAGATGAATTCGAATCCTCTCTAATAATATTGGAGGGGACTATTTTCTCCGGTAGAAAGTGGATCATTGGATTTAAATTTAATGATTCTCAATTTTTGTATATAATATATTTTTAAAAAATAAAAAATAATTATTTTATAGATAAATATATATTTATATTTTAAATTTTTTAATAATAAATGATATATAGTTAAAAATTAAAAAATTAAATTATTTTTAACATCTCACATTTTTTTTGTATATTTTAGAGTCTATTTTTTTAATTAGATATTATTATGTATGAAAAAATACTTTAAAATATTAAAAAATATATATTTGTTTATAAAAGTAATTAGTTTTTAATTTTTAAAAATATATTTTATATAAAAATTAAGAACCATTAAATTTAAATCTGATAGGCCTAATACATTACTGGAGGGATCCGCGCGCATCCTTAGATACTCCACAACACAAACTAATGAGTTTGAAGGATTGTACTTTTATGACTCAGTGATTATATTGCTTCAGCAGAGTCTTTCAATGACAAAAGAATAAAAAATTTACAGTGATATATGGATGCTATAAGCTTATAATACAGTTTCAGAAGTGCCTTGTTACGTCACTTCAGAATGATGCAGAAGAGAATATGTATTATGAGGACCACAAAATCAGACACCAAGTCTTGTACGAAGACTTCTTTATGTTTCCGTTTCAGTTAAGAAAAAGGGGCTCATAAAAGCGTAGTGCTTTTGGTCATGGGGTGGTCGTCGGCATTTGTCGCCGGAGGGAACACGAGACTGGAGTGTGCCAACTAGGCCACTCTCCAACCTCCACCCTAAATTCTTATACTCTAAAAAAAAAAAAAAAATTAACATGAGTAGAAAAACAATGTTATAAAATAATTAAAAGTTTAAATGATATAATATTATTGATTTTATTTTTAAGAATAATAAGATATTTCTACAATTTAATAAGTATTTGTAAATAATAAAATTAAAACAAAATAAATTTTAAGTCAGTATTTTACCAGCGTTTTTAAAAATTAGAAAAACAATGTTATAAAATAATTAAAAGTTTAAATGATATAATATTATTGATTTTATTTTTAAGAATAATAAGATATTTCTACAATTTAATAAGTATTTGTAAATAATAAAATTAAAATAAAATAAATTTTAAGTCAGTATTTCACCAGCGTTTTTAAAAATTAAAGTAAAAAGTTTTTTTTTTTTTTGGCATTTCATGTTAATAGACTAAAATTTGAAAGAGCAAATTTGTCCATTTTGTTTTAATTTTTTTCTCTAGTTTTTATTTTCTCATATTTTTCACTTTGTCATATACTACTTTTTTTTTTTTCCTATGATAATTTTTTGTTTGTTTAAATGTTTTTTAACTTGCTCTTTTTATTATATTCTCTCTAATTTTTCATATTTTTGCCACTTATAAGTTTGATAAACTACATTGTTGTCGTCAATGAACCTTATTCATTTATTTACAACTAAAATTAATTTATAATTTTTTTTAAAAAAATTAGCCATTAACATACATTACGTAAAATGGAGTTCATTTAGAATTTTCACTCTTTTTTATATTGTTGTATTGCACAAATAATTATAGCAACATGCATCATAATGCACTGATAATTTTTAATTTTAATACAATACATTAATATATGTGTGTGTTCATAAGAAATATATATTTTCAACCAAAAAAAATATAAGGTATCATAATTTATAACATGGTACCCTTAAGAAATATTCTCTCCCTCGGTCCATTTTGTCTTGTCATGCATATTTGCGATAATTGAGCTCAGGATTTCAATTCAACAGTGAATTAAAAATAAGCATGAACTATATATTACAGGAAAAAGACACACTAATTTGTTAGAGCTGATGAGACTATGCTACGTACATGCTGGTCATCTCAAATTTCACGCATATTGACAAAAATACAGAACCAACAGAAAAAAAAATCTAAAAGCTGTCTTCAATTACAAATCCTACATCCCAATCACATGCTAGCTGCCTGACTGCTATCATATGGCATCTAAAACGTGCTTTCCTTCCATCCTCCAATCCCTTCACCAACAAAGTTCCCTTCTACCTACGAATTCCGACAAGGAACACCATCAAACCAAATTGCAATAAAACCTTTGCACCATATAACATTTTCATAACTGCCATGCATGCCTTATATATATATATATATATATATATATATATATATATTATTTTTCTGTTCAACTGTCGGCTTTGTGATTATATGGAACTGGTAACTTAATGAAGGCAATGAATGTGAAGCTTACCTTTGGGGTGAAAGTTACACCAACTTCAATTTCGCCGCAGTAAGATTGGTCTGCACCAACCACTCTGTACTTGAGAGGATGCAGCTCAGCTCCACCATTCTCTACTCCTTGTGCCACCAAATCCTTCACGTAGATTCTGCATGCACAAATCCTTCTTCATCACACACAATAGACACGGACATGCGTGATAAAATTTGAAGTGTTCATGTATATCTTAAAGATTTGAATGGTGTATATACGTAACTAGTTCTTACATGGCTTGACCTAGGAAGTCGTCTGAAGATAAGTGGTCTCTGTCCATGATTTTGAGGATGAGCTTGTATGGATCGCCTGAGCCAGGGTATTCTACCCTGAACATAAATTTCTCATTCCATTTCGGATGTCTGCCTTGCCCTGCATTGCATGCATCGTTAGAGGTTGTGTTCAGTTTAATGCTTTAACGACAAAATACCATATTCAAAGCATGAATGATCGAGATTAAGTATACCCATTGACTTTGACTCTATTTATGAGTCAAATCTCATTTGATGGGTTCAAGCCCATTGGAATGTCTCTATTTTGCAGCAGTAGTAGCAATAATAGTAGTTCTAGACACATTTTCCTCATTCCAGTGCCCTTTAGCATTCGTGGAATTCCACCAATAGTGCACTAATGTGTTTTAAGTTTTTTGGGAAAACAACCCTGCTTCATTTCTGTAATGCCAACTCCACTCTCTAAATTTTCAAGAAAGCATCTTAAAGCATTTGTTCTTTCATCACTGTTATCTCTCTAGTTTTCCTCAATAACAACTTGGTAGTGTTTGTGTTCCAGCCACATTATCTCAAAACGAAATGTCTTAGGGGACCTAGTATCTCTATTATCAACATCCACCAAGATTGGGGCATGGTTAGATCCCATAGGTTCAAGATGAAACACCTGTGCTCCTTAGTACTCCATTCTCTAACGCACATTAACCACAGCTCTGTCTAGTCTTTCCTGGATAAAAGCAAACCCCGATTGTTTATTTGACCAAGTAAAATGGGGCCTTTAAAGGTAAGATCGACAAGCTGACAGTTATTCATAAGATTACGAAAATCTTCAAATAAGGCTTCATCTCTAATTCGTCCTCCCTGCTTCTCAGAGTTATACATAAGGTCATTGAAATCCCCCACAATCATCCATGGCCTAGGTTTAGTCTTTTTAGATCCCTCTACCATCGTTTTCTGAGACTCTCAGTGGGGCGACCATAAACAAAAGTCACATAACCCCCAAGGTTCTTCACTCCCCCTTATATGTGCATGTGAATCAAGTGCCTTGTGGCCAGTAGAACATTCAGTATCACCAAATTTCTCCATTAGAGGACTAATCCTCTTGAAAAACCAATATCTCCATTCTGCATTCTCAAAAGACAATCATCTTTGCATCCTCCTCATTTGATTTTCCTTTACTTTGGTTTCAGACAAAAAATCCAGATGTGCCTTATGATTTTTGATAAAGAAATTCGATGCTTTACCTGTCAGAATTGCCCTACTCCCCTGACAGTTCTAAATTAGGAAACTTATGGTGCCTTGGCCGCCACCAAGCCCATCCTCAGCATGCTCCATACTTGGTAATTGAAATTCGGAGACTTCCCCTTTGGCTTCCTGGCTCTGGGAGATCTGTTTGCAATATTCATTAACTGGCACATTATGAATCCCCCTCTTTACATGTGAACTGCTCCGTGGGTTCCTAATTTTTCTTCCTCTTCCTTTTCTTCTTAGCATCCCATGAGTAGAACTATGTAGTGGGTTGGCTTGTTTATTCAGTTACAACGCCTCACTAACTCCCATCATGTCCCCTACATATGTCTGAGTATCAATTCATGGTTTTTTTGCCATGTGTAAGCTTCACTCGTGGTCTGCACATCTTTCGAGGTTCATTTTCTACAAACAAGCCACTAAGTCTTGCTCATATTCTTCATGATTGAGGATAACAACTTTCCTACCCCTCGATCTTTCTTTTCCTTCAGCTGGTAAATCTACATAATAGTAGAGCGTCCCTTCCTTGCAGCGAGTTTTCTCATTTAAGTTAGTTGGCTATGATTCTTTTACCATTGTGGGCCTTAGCACCTCTCCCTTAGATTGGTCCACTACATTGGGAAAAATAGTTGTGATTTCCACACATGGGCCAATTTAAGCATTCTAGCTAGATATCGGCCCCAACTTCTAACACCTTTCATAAAATTGGATTGAGACACGCGTGCATTAATTGGATCCTTCTGATCTTGTTTGACCATTCCCCTCTCTCTCGCCTCATTACAACGTCTATTCGCGTTGTTTTCCTTTAACTAATTGGGACAATCATGATCTCTTTCAATGCTATTTCCTAATTCATTATTCTATCGTTGCACATTGGGCTCCTCATGCGCCTCCCTCGCATCTCCTTCCGCAGAGCTATACACACCTACAAATGCTAGAAATCTCACAGGTGCAATAGCACGAACAGGTGCCACTCCTAGATTCCTGCCATAACGACTCACTTGAGGGTCTCTTTGCAACAAAGTTCTCTCGAAAGTGCAGGCTTTGAGGTTATGGCGAAGCCCACCACAAGTGTAGCAACATTGTTGGAGCTTTTCATATTTCACAGCGATCTACATTTTGGAAAGACCAGACCATGGTATCCAAAAGCCCTTCACCAGTGGTTCCAAGACGAGGACTTCCATGTGTACTCTAACAAAGCTTCTAGACACACCCCCATGAATTCATGGTTCCTCAAAAGCTACAACACGCTCCACTATTCATCCCAGCCTCAAAAGGTTTCTAGGGGTCATTGCTTACTTTGGGAGCCCATGAAATTGCAACTAGAACAAGCACTGATTTAAATCTGCCTCATGAAAAGCAAGAAGCAGGTTTTAAGTCCTCAAAGTTAAAACAAATCCCATGATTGTCTAGGGGTCTTCGCCGAGAACATGATCATAATCATCATTGGACTCAAAATTAAAAATGAATAAGTTTTCCCCATTGTCTGTCACCTTCACCTTCCTCTGTGGGTTCCAACTCTTCAAGATGAGGGATTTAACAGTACTCTTATTCATAGATTTCCTTGTAATAATCTTCCCAGCCATAGACCGATCATGATCTTTCGTAGCCTCAAACTCACTCCAGTCCAATCCTACTATACGCTCCCCATCTATTCCATCATTTTCTAGTTCCATCACCGGAAGATAAAGCCGCCCCAATCGACCCAAAAACACTCGCAAAATATAAAGAACATCAAGGGTTCTATTTAGATGAAACAACTCTCACATATATGAAGAGGTTTCTAGAGTGCTCTTAAATCAAGTCAATCATCAAGTGGCAAGTAAGAATATCTGAAAACTCAGAACTCTTTTGTAATTTAAGTAATTAAAACTGTGTTTGAACTAACGTTGGGATAAAGTGTTAAACGATTTACATTAGTATAGGTTATTATAAATTCCTTAATAAAATTTAAAAAACTTAACTATAAACATTTTTATTAATTTAGTAGTGAAAAATTTATTTAAATTATTTGAAAAGAAATAAAAGAATTTTTTTTTCTGCCATTAGGAAAGAAGCACTTTTGTGCAAATTACATAAGATTCCTCAGACATTATCAACACGGGGCAAGCGTAGCTAATATGAATTCTATAACTAAATTAAAACTAAATAGTCAAAACTTGTTTCTATCTATCAATTTAGTACGTATTTATTTCTTGTTATTCTGAGATGATCATGCTTATGGAATGAAATAAAAGGTGACTTTTTTAGGTGGGGGAAGGACCTTGCATCTACCATATACATTGTTCAACTCAAAAGTATTAAAATAACTTTATATTGTTGTTTGTATTGGCCCAATGTTTTCACAAAAAGCTCAATTAATATTTGATAAAAACAAACCCACTTTGATTTAAAATTTGGTCTAAAAATTAATTGGGATTTCTGATGAAACAAACTTATTTTGCAAAAAGAAATTATGTCTAGATTATAAGTTAGCCCAATCAAATTGGAAGATATTGGAAGATCCTAAAAGTAAAATAATTTAGCCTAAATTGTTTGTCTTGGCTCATTTAAGCTTTTAAAGTCCATCTTTTAAGAAGCCCAAAAGTATTGTTTCCAATCGCAAATGATATTTGAACTATCAAAAGTCCAAATGTTTCAGATTATTCAAAATTCTTACAAGAAGACAAAGCTACGTAAGGCACTCTCTAGTACGTCTTGCAAACTACAAAGCTAAACGATAAAGTGTACTAGTTATAGAGATAAAAGTGCTTTCAGCGAAGGGAGAAAAAGGAAGAAAAGCTAGTCAATGAGTGTCATGCTTAGAAACCAAATGTGTTCATGAGATACGACCAAAAACAATAAAATAAAGGGATAACAAAGTACACTACAATCGCTCTCTTGTCAGATGAAATTACAGAAGAAACTTTCCCTTTCTCTCTCTGTAAAGATAATATATGCAAGAAACATTCAGGATGAAAGTGTCTTCATATCATCCCTCCATGTCTCGGACAAAGCAACGCAAAAGGAAAGGACATCTTGGGAAGGAAGGAGTTGACTTCTCAAGAACGATCCTCTCCTATATGAGATTCCATCTTCGAAGCAGAAACATCCACCCTGTTGCTAAATGAAAAGAACACTACAATCTTCCATGGCAGAACAAATAAGAAGAGGCAAGCTACCAATGTCAGATATGATCTCCTCTTCCTCCATATCAACGCCCAACGCCTCCTAACATTAAAATGTGCTGCATTTCAAGTTGCAACGGTCATCAAGTTTAGATATATAGAAGGAAGCTCTGCAGGAAGAAGTGGAAGAATTAAACAAAAAGTTCATGTGAGAACTATATTATTTCTGTCCAGTTTCATGTCCTGAGTTTAACTTTTAAAAACGTGACTTTATTAAGTCTAATTGTAAATTTTTTTAAGAATAATTAAAATTATTTTATTATATTCAAAAAAATTTTAAATGAAAATTTAAAGTGTAATAGTTTGAAATAAGTTTAAATCTTGTGTCAATAGTAAACATAGTAAAATTCATCGGTGTAAATGTTTAAAGTTACCCAAATTAAAATTCTATTTAAATAAAAACCTCTTCTAACAAAACGAGATTGGATATAAGACTTTAATTGTTCAAACTAATATAAATTAATTGTGTCTTATTTTTTTTATTGTCTTTCAAATTAGTTTCAATCACTAAGATTTTTTTTAAATCACTAAAAATTATATTTAAATACCTAAGTTTAATTCTTCAATCATTAAATTGCTTTATTTGAAAATTGATTTTAATCACTTTAGTTTTCACATCAAGCATCTGACTAGCTGTTTGGACAATAATTATTTTTTAAAAAATTAAAATAAATTCATTAAAGCAACAATTCATCTTTATGGGTGCACTATCCATCTGGCTTGAGAGAAAAAGTGAAGGACGGGAATCTGAGGATTATTATGGAAAAATCATATTAAAAGATTTCTTAATTTTATCGTTCACTACCTAAACTTTAACCGAAGATATTATTGCATTCCATTTTACGAAATGAAGAAATTTACAGATAATCCATGTTTACTGTAGCGCTTCAATGAAACTCAACGGACAGAGAATATGTGGTGGATTATAATATTCTAGAAGGCCAAGCTCATATAAGGCTTCGCATTGTGCTTTTACTCAGCAATAATGTGAGCTTAGAGAACATAAGCACTATGCAGAGCCGTTTGCTGCGTTTGGATGGAAGAAAATGGGGTAAAATGACTAAGATAAAATAGATTATTGTTAAAAAAGTTTATCTTTAAATAAAATGAAAACTCATATCATCATAAAATCCAGTTTTCTTGACCCCATCCTGGTGAGCGAAGGAAAGGAAACCAAAAATACGAAAGAAAAATAGTAAAAATCTATTTTAACCATGCATCAGGATTCAAGACTCCTAATGGGTCATCGGTATTTGTTAATAAGCGAATAAATTAAATGGGTCAGAGTAGATCCACCCAATGTATGCTCGAACTTTATTTAGAAACATGTATTAGAACTTAAATCTAATTTGAACATATCCATTAGATACATAATTTTAATGGATTGGATTAAGCGAATAATCGAGAAATCAATTGACAAACTTTAAATTACATTCATCCATAGCCTATTAACGTAGGACTAAACTTATAGGCAGTTCCTTATATATATAGTAGCTGTTATTTAATTATAATATGACAAATATTGAATCAATTAATAATAATACATAATTTAATTTAAAAATTAAATAATTATTTGCAACAACTATACATGTGTCATAATATTATTAGATAATTAAATACTTGTCATGTTGTAATTAAAAAATAGCATAACAAGAATATAAGGAAATTTATGTAAGTTTTTTTCATGGATGTATTACCCAACAAAAAGGGTTGGATGAGGGAGTATAAATTAGATCCGATCATTGGGTCGGATTTTTAAAAATTAAGTTTAAATTTGAACTCCAAAAAATGTCTTAACCCATATTTTAATCAAACTTTTTTATTCAAACATTTGTCTATATTTTTTAAGCTGGCTCAAAAGGTTTTTTAAAAAATTGTTAAATTAATTTGTTACGTAAGATTTAAAATAAATAACATAAATAATTCTTATTATTACTTATAAGATTATATATAAAAAAGTTATAAATATAAATGAGTTATTATATTGACATAATTCTTTAAATAAAAAATATTATTTTTTATTTATTTATCAAACTATCACTTTACACTAAGTTTCTTTATTATATAATAAGGTTTTATTAATTAAAAAAAATATACATTTAAGTTTTTACTAATTAAAATGTTCGGCCTGAACTTGATTTATTTTATAAATTAGACTTTTTTATTTAGATTTTTTTTCTTCAAACTTCATTTTTAAAGACCACATGATTGTGGCGAGCCTGGTTGCCTTAATTAATTGGGTTTCAAGGAGTTATGAACAAAAGAGGATTTGTAATTTTGACTGTTTAAAAAATAATAATATATTTATTATAGCAGAGATATCTGTTTAAAGTTGAGGCTACGAATTTATTTGAGCCATTGAACATGTCAAATTCTTGTATTTTTTTAAATTATTATACGTATAAATGTTTTCGTTGTTAACATTATCCAAAAGTATCAGAATTTGATACTCTGTCGGGGATGAGAAAGAAAAGAAAGATGTGCAACGTAAGAAGGAATACCAGTCCAAGTTAGTGGGTCCTGGAATCATGTGTTCTGGATCCATTTTTGTATGCTGTTTTAGGTAACTTCACGATTGGTTATTTGAATGAAGGTATTTGAGTGAAGTTATTAAATACCATGAAGAATAAGATTTCATTGTATGAGATTCCATTGTTGAAGATTGAGACGGTGAGATTTTTAACATCATATTGAAGTTACAGCAAAAGGCCTATGACTTTGACGACACAACAATTTGGTGAATCAATGCAGTTCCAAATTGCCGAGGGAGAGGGAGACAACTCAAAAAGATTACAAATTGATAAAACTCATATACAAACTAGTTTAAACTTTAAACCCATATGCTATCACTATTCTGAAACTCTAGATGGATTTCAAACTCCAAGGATTCAAGAGATATCTTCAATTCCAAACCTGGCGTCTGATTCGCATTTGAATATGATCTGGCAACTAATTGTAGCTTTCTTTCCATCCTCCAAATTCTTCTTCAGTAGTTTCCAATTCTGCCTGTGAATTCCAATTCAAAACAATATAAACCAAACAATAAAAGGAAAACTATTTGTGATGCGTATATACTACATAACAACTGGATTGGTTATTAAGCATGCTTTTATATATGTACTTAAAGTTACGTTTTGTTTGCATTGCATTACAAGAACAAGGGCATATAAACTTTGAAGCCACAAATGTGAAGTTCACCTTTCGAGTGAAAGTTATGCCAACTTCAATTTCCCCACAGTATGATTGGTCTTGACGAACCACATTGTACTTGCGAGGGTGAAGCTCAGCTGCTCCCTTCTCTGCTCCTAAAGCCAATAAATCTTCCACATAGATTCTGCATACATACAGAATTTCGATCCTTTATCTTCAAGATTGAAATAGTATTAATAACGATGTTGAGCTATTGGTTAGGATTTCTTTTCTTCTCTATTTCTCTACATTTTCTTGGTGGCCTTTGTTTAATGGGCATGAAGAGACCACATTGCTTAACTAGACCATTGTTCATACTGAATCAATATGAGAGATTATTAGCAGATTCAGTCTACAAAAAATATGTTTGACATGCTTACGTGGCTTGGCCGACAAAGTCATCTGCAGAAAATACGTCCTTGTCCATGATTTTAAGAACAAGCTTATATGGCTGGCCTGATCCAGGGTATTCTACACTGAATACAAATTTCTCATTCCATACAGGGTTGCTGCCTTGCTCTGCATCATTGAAGAGAATGAGCAACCATAAGCCACATGCATGTAAAATCTCAACTTCGTCTTTATTTGCATTTACTTTGCTTCAAGGTGAGTGCAGGATTTGCAAACATACTTTGATTTTATCTACTATTAATTGTTTCTAATATACTTGGTATAATGTGAAAACTAATCTGGGGGGGATACTCAACCTTCTTTATAGCCCCAAAAACAAAAAAGAATCTACATGCCAACTAGATCTAGTGTAAGAGATATCATGTTTATAACTCCCTCTGTCTATTTTGGTCTCTTGCAAATCTCATCAAGCCGAAAGGTGGTTCATTTAATTAACACAAGTCCAGCTAATCGTGCACTACTTTTTAAAACACAGTTTAAGCGATCATACTTAGCAGTTCTCTCTAGCATGTGAAGCACAATTTAATTATCTTCTTAAGTATAGGTATATATAGCAGAAGGGAATCAAAGAGACAGCTACAAGTTTTACTTTTCTGTATTTCTTTAATTAATTATCAAGCTGCAGAATATACAATGGCCAGAAAGAAGAGAGGGAACAAAGTACCATGAAGTACGCTGCTCTTGCGTTCTTGGCCTTTGTATTGTATCAGAACATACGGATCCATACGGGCTATTAGCAAACATAAAAGGACCCAAGTCAGAATCTGCATAGTAAGAGTGGTAAAACATCCAGATATCCAAATGTAATGATAAACATCAGATAATTTCATAACCCATTGTTTTGAAAGAAATCAGGAGGACAACGGTAAAGAAGAAGCAAATCATCAACCACAATAACAAACAGTTTCAACTAGCTAGCCGTTTTCCTTTCATGAAAATCCTTACATGTATACTATACAAATATATATATATATATATATATATTAAGTATGCAAAGCAACAAAAATGCTTAATATATACCCTAAGCGTATGTCCTCTATGCCTATCATTCTTTTGTTACGACAGGAAATAGATGCATATGATTCTCCCTTTTAATAGCTCTGTAACCAAATTCAAGTAGAACCATCATCATTTATAGTTACCTATAACTTCTCACAAGTTTCTAACATTCAATATAGCTGAAACGGTAATTTCATTATATATTAGGAAATTAAATTGAAATTTTGAAGGTGAGAAAGCATGGAACCAAAGAGGTCTAATCAGAATAGGACTGAAGATGAATCCACATGAATCGAAAGTCGATGCATGAATTTCTTAACCCATTTTTATGATCGGTATAAAGATGTTTACTTGTTGATTGTAAACTTAAGAGCATCAAATATATATATATATATATATATATATGCAAACCCAAATTGAAAGAGATCAGCGAGACAGAGACAATGAAGCTTGTGATGTACCAAAGATATCAGTCTCCTGAAGCCCCTTTGCTTTCACCAGCAGCACCTCCATTAACCCAATTGCCATATCTTCCTCTATATTGTGTGCGTCTGTGTCTTGAAGAACAAGGACTGTCTTGTTAATACCGAAGCCACGGCTGTCTGGATATACTTAACGCGGACTCACAAGCAAGTCAATATAGAGGAACGAAGGAATCCGAAAGGTCAGCAACCACCTCATTTCACGTTCTCTGTAGATATTTCTATCTTTTTATTAACCAAAAAAAAAAATCCAGTTTTTATTTTTTATTTTACATGAAAGACTTACAGTTAGTTTTATTATATATATATATATATAACTTCAAATTATGTTTGAAAATTTATAAAAATATAAAACTGAAAAAGACTTAAACTATATTTAAAAGTTTAAAAGGAGTGATCAAATAATTGAATGCAATAGTTTATAGATTATTTATTTAATATTACTCTTATAAATTTTTTTTTAAAACTATATTATTTTTATAACTAAAATATAATTTTAATAAATTTTTAACTAAAGAGAATATAATTGTAATTGTACAATTTGTTATTTCATTTCATCTAAAATTTTTTAATTTAAATGTAACAAAAATAGATTTTTAATAGCTAAGAGATATTTTGAGATTTCTCTTTTTATTTCATTTATATCTCAAATAATAATTTAATTTTCTTTGTTTACTGTTCTATTCTTTGCTATTTTATCTCTTACCAACCATCATTTTGTTTTCATGTAAAATGGAAAAAAATCATCTTGATACTTTTGGTGTATCTGAGACAGCTTTTTGTGGACATGCAAATTAGTTTTTTTGTTTTTTTAAATATACATGTTTCACATTGATGGCAATATAAAATAAATCATGATACGTTATATTATCTTTTCTTGAGAGACATTTAAATTACATAAGTTTTTATATTTTAAAAATTACACTCCACTACTCTGAAATAAGTGCTAAGCTAAATTCTCTTATAGCGAAAGACAAATTACAATTAACTAATATATTGCTATATTTATGACCACTATAATATAATAAAATAATTAATTTTTAAAAATACTTTAGTTATCGTTTAACGGTTAAAAAAGTTTGTATATATATTTCCAATAGATGAAACAGAACAACGTCTCTGAAAACGAGTGAGAAAATTTTACTCAACATGTTAGATTGAAAGAGATTCTAAGTACTTTGAGTGGCACGTATCAAAGCAACAACCATATATTCTTTCAATGCTTAAATATCAGTAAGCCGCCATGGATAGCTCGTTGACTGAGCATTAAGCATGGCTCAGTTTTCTCGTGTAATTAGAAGGCTTCTATTTCTGTAGTTAGATGGGAGTTCCTCCCCTACAATATTCAAGCAAGGAGGGCCGAAAATTCTATATTGACTTGAGGTTGTTTCTCCAATGACTAGTGCGTTTCCAGGAATGTGTAAAAGAGGGATTAATTTGCCCATACTTCGTTTTATGTCGACGATTTCTGAGAGTAAGATCTTGGATTGAACATTATGGCAAGTGAATAGAACACGACCAAAAGTAGACCTGCCTAATGAAGACCAGTCATATGCAACGCGCACGACAAGAACCATCAAACAACCCATAAGGGGGTACCAACCAACTAAAGTAGAAGTAAAAAATAGTCAAGGGTCAAATTTTAAGGATAAAGACAATGATAATAAATAATCATTTAACAAGTTTCGTAACTCAAGTTGCTAAGCTAAGGGGGTATGAAGATATAGCTCAAGAATGGAATTTAAAAAGATGATAGTCCAGAAGACTTTTACAGGCAGGATCACATGTAGCAGCATAACAACGCCAGGTCAAAGGGTCAAATACATGTTAGTGGTTCTCTTTTTCTCTCTCCCTCAAATTCTCCAAGACTGCTCACAATGCCTCAAGCAATGAGCTCCTAATCCCCAGTCCTCACAATTTTTTTTTTTTTGGCTATAGGCCAGAATTCCAACTGTAAGATTGTTGCTATATAGTTCCTCTTAGTAAGTTATACATGAAAAAAGTATCCACGACTTACAATGCAGGCCTACATGCTCCAAACATCTCTGTCAACAGACCATATAGTTGTCCCTCCACATCTCCCAGATCTCTCAACATCACCTATAAATGCCCCACTATCAGTTCACAATTCGGAATAGAGATGATGCTTATCTGTTTCTCATACCTTGTTCATCAAGCATCTCACCAACTGGTTAACGGAATTGATATTTGTTTGGCATATTGGGGAGAAGGTTGATACCATAAAGGCCTAAGATACACAACGCTATGAGTATCAACAGGTTACTGCAAGATCCATATTAGGCAGCTGGGATTGCTGATTGTCAGGATCAGTGACCAAAGGACTTTTCTGGAATTGGTTTCGTAGTTGACCACAAGCTGCATTTGCATCCAGTCCTCTTGTTTGCCGTACACTAACAGCTATTTTAGATGACTCTAAAGCAGAAACAAATGCCTGCACCTGTCAAAAGAATAAAGAACAATTTGGTATCAAGCAGTCCAATATTATTGAATAGTTTAGTGAAATAGCAAGTTCATTCTTAAAAATAAAGACCACAAAAATTAACATACTGCTTTTTTATATGGTCGCCGATACTCAGATCCTTCTATTGGATTGAAAGGTATTAGGTTCACATGATAACCATGGCCCCATTTATGGAGTAGCTGAGCAAGTTCTGCTGCATGATCTACTGAATCATTGACTCCGGCTGCTCAAACACAATGCCAAGAAAGTGCCATTGACATGACATGAATTTCATTAACCTTTCACATTAAGAAAAAACAAGGGTTGGGGGTTGGGGGGTGGGGCGGGGGGTCATATGCATTCAAGGGCAGCTTTCCCTACCTAAAAGTGCATACTCAAAGGAAATTCGTCTGCTGGTTTGAAGGAAGTACTCCTTGCAGTCTCTCATAAGTGCATCCAATGGGTAAGATTTTGCACTTGGAACAATTGTCTCCCTAAGTTTCTGGTTAGGAGCATGTAGGCTGAAGCAAGAAACAATTTCAAACTTACATATCAGAAAGATATTTATATGAATAAATTCATTTGAAAGTATCCAGTGAAGTCCGAAGAACTCTGGCAATAGACCACAGCCATGATTAGTGTCTGGTGAAGGAAAGGGAGGAGAGGATGGCCATAAAAAAAATAAAAAGAAGGGGGATGGAAGCTACGCAGGAAAACATAACAACAAAATTTGTCATATTAGCATATATCAAAGCATTCTGCCAATAAAGAAGACAAAAAGATTAAGTATGGAAATTCATTAAATCACCAACTGGCTCATCAGAAAATAGACGCACAGCCTGGGTTTGATTCCACAAAAATCTTGAGCTAATGCTACAACCAAATATATTGACTGATTAAAGTTCAGATTTTACATTAAAAATTAAAAAACTCCCAAATTCCTGGGTCAAGTTAACTAAACTGCATATCCTTACAACTAATATCAAAATTCAAGATGACGATTGGATATTTCTCTATATGAAAAAAGAGGATATTAAATTTTGCAATGTCATAGTGAACCTGGCATACCACCTATCAAACAACAGAGACTCAAAAGGAATGAACTTGGACAAAAAACAGAGACTCTAAAACAGATTATAAAGGGGGCACAGCTAACCCTAGTCAGATTCCTTGTGAAAATGACGTCAGACATATAGCTTAACATTAAGTCTCAAATTAACCACATAAACAGTAAATTAAAATTTCATCTTCATTAAAAGTAAATACCTCACTGCTAATGTAGATTGAAGTTTGTGAGATGCCAGCTTCGTTATTGTATTTGGAACTCCCACAGTGGAGATGGTAATCATTCTTTGCCCAATTTGCACATCCTAAGACACAAATACACCCAACATAGAACATTAAAACCTTGATCCACTCTCTATTTCAATCACTAAACAAAAATATTAAAAAGTGAACTGAGATTGAATAAACACTACACCAACTTTTTTGATGAACTTCCAAAGATTATAAGTTTGGAAGGGTATAGTATATGTATGAACATGTGCATGTAATTTTATGGCATCCGTGTGCATCAACTAAAGAAATACATGCATCAGTAATTGCTTGCTAGCAAATTATCCAAAACAAAGCTGGAAAACAGTAATCCTCCTCCCTCCTTCACAAGAATATGTATATACTATGTAACACTAGATCTAGTAGGGAGGGAGGAGACCTTAGTTATTGAAGAGAAGACATAACAAGTTGATAATTGACCGTTCCATATATCAAAAAGATATTAAACAAGAAAAATTTGACCTCTCAATCTCAGGTTTCAACCAGATGTAAACATTTGATGAGAAATTACTTCCCATATCATAGTAGTTAATTCACCTTGTTCAAGCAATGGTGTGCTTCAAGCACCCTCTTCAGGTTTAACATTGGCTCACCCATTCCCATGAACACTACGTTTGACACTCTGCACTTGAATACCTCCTTGATGGCCAAAACCTGTGCACATATGATGTATTATATTATCTATTAAGACCATGGCTTCAGGTGGAAAAAGTCAAGCAAAATTAAATATATGTAATTCCAAGAACAATGAGAATGATCAATAGTCTTCTTGTCTTTTCTTCATCCTTTTTTCTTCTCTATTTCTTTTAAATGCCTAAAAAGTCTCGTTACCCCAGGTGATCTAATTTAAAAAACACTTTATGGATGAACTTGGATGAGACATGACCCCAACCTGCTCAACAATTTCATGTCTTCCAAGATTCCGTGAAAAACCCCCTTTTCCAGTGGCACAGAATGAGCAACGTAATGGGCAACCAACCTGCATAAGCAAACGCCAAATGCCAAAAGCAAAATAATGAGAAACCTCACCAGAAATATCACATACACAAAAATGGTTTCCAGATCAACCACACAACTTTACTAGAAAAGGAGATAATAAGAACTCATAAATTGATAATTCAAAAGTCAGAGAAACACCTGTGATGAGACACATGCAGTTAGGCGAACTGAACCATTATTGTCTTTAACCGGAATACCAACAGTTTCAATCAATCTGTTGTCATCCAGCTTTAACAACAACTGCAAAATCAGTAGCCAGCGGAAAAGTAAGAAAACAATGAAATCTATAGTCATATCCTTAAAGAGGCAGCATCAAGGTATGAAGTGAAGTTGATATGATACTTTTTATGAATGCTAACTTTAAGACCAAAAGAACAAACAGCAATCAATTGGCAAAACAAGTCGGAACTTGGTTTATCCAATCGATTTTCGGTTTAGACATTTCAAAATTTCACATGGTTACCAATTTAAGAAGAAAGTATGAAAAACTTAAACGCTCCCATGTAGGCAAATAAGTGAAAGTCAACATAAATGGGATTGGCAAACAACTTTAATCAGACGAAGAAAGCCAAAGCAAAAATTTACATAACCATGTAAACTGTCCCTCGCAATGATAGGAAAAAAGCTTTGATTATATTTTTCACCTTGATAGTCCCATCAGCTGCAGTGACAGCACGGAAAATAGGAGACCGCCCCACCCTCCATCCAGCTTCCTGAAGATCATCCCTAAACGCCTGAGGCACTGTAAACAATATTAGGAGCATAATTCAATGTCAAAACACAAAATAACATAATAAAGCTGAAAAGAGAAGGGAAACGGGAAAATACCCACACTGATATAAATCCTGTATCTCTCTGACCTTTCTCTGGTAGATAAGATGATGAATTTGCTTCCCTCTAAAGCTTTGCTAAGGACAGTTACAACAAAAGGGGAACAAAACCCAAGAAACTGAGATAACCGTTTGCATTGAAGCATGTAAGAATCAAGTACCTTGTGAAACTAATAACCTTTTTACCTGACCCAAGTCAACAGCCACCTGTTGCAACTCTTTCTCGGACAACCCAAGTAGGACCTGCGACTGGGGGTCGCGTGTTGTAGAAGGGACAGAAAGGTCGCGCGTGGAGGAGGGTACGACGGCCATGGTGCAAGACCGAAGGCGAGTCCGATGTGAAGGCCGCACCAAACGTGCGACGGGCATGGAAAATTGATGAATTAGCGCCATTGAAGAGGCAAGCATTGCCCTTCGCTTCAATTTCTGGGAAAAGGAGATAAAAGGATGGAAGAGAAACTAAACCCCCGTCACTTAAACCCTGCAATCTCAACACTCGGCAAGCCTCATTTTTCTTTTTCCTTTTTTTTGGATATTTTAGAGGGAAGTATTAAATTATTCATCTATTTTTACACTTTATAATAATTTAATCTCTTAATAAATTATTTACATAATTTTTAAAAATTTTTTTTTATATAAAATTAATCTCTTAATAATATAAATAAATAAATTAATTTTGTATAAATTTAAATTTATGAATAATTATTTTTATATAAATTTAAATTTATAAATAATTAATTTATCATAATTAATTTTTAAAAAATTAAATTGTCATAAAATACATAAATAAAAAGACAATTGTATACTTTACTCGTTAATTTTGTTTAAAAATTTTTCATAAATATCATTTTAGGGAAGATAATTTTTTTCGTTTCATTTAATAATACATACACATGTTACGTAGTCAAAACTATTTTTTTCGAATAATGAAATCACATAATATATATCAACATATGGCTTTATAACAAAGTTCGAAATTATGTGATTTTGACCACAATAGCTGCCCTAGTATGTTTTTCTAATGGCAAGAAATACACTTTGTCGTGCTAATTGTTTTTTTTTTTTTTTAATAAAAAAACTTGCCTTGTCAGTATATAAATAATTTGGTGCACCAAAAGCAGAATAGAGATTCCTCATTGATAATTAAATTGACATTTACGTAAAATTTTTATTTTTTATTAAGATTATTCTAAAACTGGTATTTTTAGCTAAGTATTGAAGGACACTGGTATTTCAAGATACTTAAATTTGAAGTGTTATTCATCCATTTCGAACGAATTAAGTTGCCAGTGGTTTATCAAGTGATAAGGGTTAAGAGTACAATGATTCGTCAATTTATTTGGATTACGTAATTCAGTTTGTCAATTGTACCAGAAATGACTTCATCAAAATGAAAGGCATCGGTTAACTCTATATTTGAATGATAATGACCCAAATTATACTTCATGTGATCTTTGTCGGAAAAAATTATAAAGAAAATCTATAAATTTAAAATATTTATTATAAATGGCTCTTTAAAATTTAAAATTCTTCATAATAAGTATTTTAAATTTATAACCGTTAATTATAATTTTGTCGTTACGCTACGTTGTCATATAAGATCAACTCGTCCTTGCTCTACTTCGGCCGATGACATTTTCTGTTTTATCTTTCTTCTTGAATTAATGTTATTTAGCGCATATCACGTATATTTGACAAACCCTCCCTCCTCACTGGCATGCATTGCTTATTTCTTTTCCCATTTACAAAATCAAAACTGTACAGCAATCACAAGTCACTGACATGCAATGTGCCAACTATATATATATATATAGCTTCAAAACAATGAAAAGCGAAAGCAGCCATAATTCCTCTCTTATGTACGAAGAGGAGAAGCTGATGGTCTTGAAGTAGAAGTACCTTCTCTATTTAAGGATTCATTGATACTTCTTCTATGTTGCTTAGGACCACTGCTGCTTGAGCTATTATGACTACTTGTTTTGACAGTTTGATTTTGTGAACTCCCCGCCACTGTATCTGTGTCACTGGAATCCTGAAGTTGTTCCAATGCTCTAACCACCTCCTCCATGTTTGGTCTAAGTTTTGGTTCTGCAGACAGGCATTGAAGTGCAAGGTTAGCCACTTTCATGGCTTCACGCTGTGAGTACAGGCCATCAAGACGAGCATCCATAACTTGGAAAATTCGCCGTCTGCTGCTGAGGAGAGGCTTTGCCCATTCCACTAAATTGTGCTCCCCGGATGGCCTGTTATTGTCCAATGCACGTTTGCCAGATATGATTTCCAGGAGAACAACCCCAAAACTGTATACGTCACTCCTTTTAGTCAAGTGACCTCCAGAAATAGCCAATGGGAAAAAAAGTTAGGAATGAAAAATGTTGATAATATGTGATTTATGGTGTACTAAGATGCAGTAATAGAATGAAAAACTGACTAGGAGCTATCAGACATATGAGGAGGAACAGAACAACACTTCGAAAGTTGATTCTTAAAACCTAGCAACACAACCCAGACATAATGTACACACAAAATAATCACTCACATGCTAATGATCACACACCTACAGGTATTTGCGATGATGAAACTGCAGAGTAAATTGAGGGTGCTAGTTGTGAAATTCTTTCAGCAGAATGATACTACTGTGGTTGGAGCCACCGCAATAAATTGTAAGCTTGAGATGGAAAATTAAATAAATTCTTTGGACAGGTTCACCCTGCTACTTGATCAGCTACCTAATTATGCAGAGTAAGATTGTTGACAGTTTGAATATGGCCCTAATTAAAATTTAGCACTGAAACCTACCCATGGTGCTCATGTCTGTTTTGGTGTGTGAGAGTGACTTGCCTTTTGCCAACTTATGTAAAATTGGAAGTGCCACGAAGCATTGCTGTGGTGTGAAAAATAACTTACTTAAGCGTTTTCTGATGGGAATGTTAATCTGTATATTAGGTGATGCACAACGATTAGGGAGACAGAACTATGTGTAAGAAATATGACATGGCCAAATAAAGTGATCGTGGGCTAAGAACTACTCTGCAAATGGAAAGATACCTGTGGCCATATACTCAGGAGCAGCATAGCCATAGGTGCCCATTACTCTTGTGGAGACATGGCTCTTATCACCTGCTGGTCCATCCTTTGCCAACCCAAAATCAGAGAGTTTTGCATTATAGTTCTGACATCAATGAAAAGGAATGTTAATAAACAGGTCTGATAGTTTCTATACTGGTATGACCAAGGTGATTTACTTACCGAATCAAGCAAGATGTTAGAAGTTTTGAAGTCTCGATATATCACTTCTGCTTGGTCACTGTGAAGAAATGCAAGACCCTTAGCAGCATCAAGAGCAACCTTCATACGGATGCTCCAAGAAAGTGGTTGAAAGTAAGAAGCCCCTAAACCGAAAAACAATATTAGTTGAAAGTTTAAGGTACTAAACAATGTCAATGTTAATGCAGGAGGGGAATTGATAACTCACTCCTAAACAAATGGTTATCCAAACTGCCCTTGGCCAAAAATTCATATACCAATATCCGGTGGTCATCCTCTAAGCAGTAACCAATCAGTTTCACTAGATTAGGATGATGCAGCTGCCCCAGGTAGTTTATTTCTGTCTGTAGCATAAGACTAATTAGTCATATTATCTAAGCAGGTTGACTGTTTGCAGCAGAAGTTAGCCAAAGCTAAATCACCAAAAATATCTTATCCACCTAATCTGGCAACAGCACCTTAAAATTATATGCTTTGAGAAAAGTTATCTTTTGTAAATAATTCCTTCTAAGTGACACTCACCAACCATTCACTGTGTCCCTGGAGGCCTTCTTGGTTAAGCCTCTTCACAGCAATAACAAGTCCAGTCCCTGGTTTAACTGGTAAAAGTGTATGCTCATCAATCCACCCCTTAAACACACAGCCAAATCCACCTTCTCCCACCACACTATCTGGACGAAAGTTTCTTGTAGCAGTTTTTAGCTCATTGAAGCTGAAGCTCTTCATATTGGAGGAATTCAAGATCTCACCCTCTGACCGAGGAGTTGGAGGCACAGAGGTACTGGTGATCTTGCCACTTGAACCACTCAAACCATCCTCACTTTTGCTACCATCCTTTGAAATCAAACCTGCCCATATCAAACATGATTTGATCCACTTATCAGGTCTTGTATAAACACTCTAACTATATACTCAGAATCTGATTATATGGAAAAGAGTTGGGTCAGAGTGCAGAGGGAGAACGAAATCTCCACCAATTTTACAGTACATTGTTTGCTAATCAAAAGAATGAAAGGGCCTGAACACCTTGAAATAGCTGTTAGACGAGTAAGCCGTATGGTAATTATGAGAATTAGTTAAAACCTATATTTTGTTTTCCTCAGCATTCCATGTGTGATGGTCTTAATTAGATTCTTATGCTTTATTAATTCTTAATGACTCTAAGCATGATGATCTAAGGAACACCCCAGGAAAATCGTCATACAAAGGGTCGATCTTTCAAGCTTCCAAAGCAAATAATAAGATTCTCTGGATTGCTTCATTCTTCATCAAATACTTGATAACTCATCTCTACGACAAACTCTTAATGTTCATTCATGTCTCTTCCTGTGTCTTACAGATAAAAACATACCAAAAATAGAAATTCCAATAGATTAGTACTTTCAAAGCTGCCAACAACCCAGTTAAACAATCCAAGCCCAAATTCAAGCAAACAATGCGAAGAAAACACCAAACAAGCTGAACAAGTAATTAATGAGGAAAAGAAGGGAAGAACAGCAATGTTACCATTGCGTGGAGGGCTCTCAGCTTTGATCCTCGCACTAAAGCAGCAACCCATGACCACAGAGTTCAGAAACCCAAAATTCCTTCTCAGTTTCCACTGAACCTAGCAGCCACGAAGGTGGAGTAGGGGAAATGAATCGAAGACCCAAGTGGGGAAACGAGACAAGTTGAAGTTTTCAATGAGAAAGTATATCTCGCCAAGCCCGTGAAATGGGATAAACAAATATGGAAGTGTGAAACCAGAACTTTTCCACATGAAACTTTAGATGTCACCCGCGGATTTGCTTTACCGCCCAATTCAATGCCAAGGCTTGGCCATTACTGTTGAATTGAATTGGGATTGTGGTGTGAAAAGGGTTACGGGGGTTCTTGGAAAGTCACTTCAATAGACCATCGAGAAGGACAAAACCAGAGGACGAGTGTCAGGGTTGACCTGGCCGCCATTATTGTTAGTTTATCATCAAGTGGAGCAAAAAAGTCTCGGAAAATGCCATTCCGCCATTCAAACTTATCCTTCTCTTTCCTCTACTGCTAGACGACGTTTGTGCATGGCCGCGCCTATTCTAGGCCGTTAGATTTGGTATCTTCCACTGAGAGAAAACCAGAAAAGTTCGATTGTGAAAGCCATCAATTTGCTTGTCAAATTTCTGTCTTTTTTTTTTTTTTGGACTTGCATATATGATTAGAGTAATGAGCACAAGGCAATATTTTTTATTTGTTTAATTAAAGAGAAAAATATAATTTTGATTTTTTATTTTTTTAATTTATTTTTAAAAATTTTTTAAATTAAAAATTTTATAATAATCATTCACTTTTAAATTTAATTTTATTTTAATCTTTTATAAATTAAAAATCTTACAATATTTTTGTACTTTTCAAAATCTAATCCAAAATTATTCTTTTATAAATGAGATTAAGGAAAATTATTTTAAGTCAAATCTCAAAATATGATAAATTATTATAAAATTTTTAATTTGTGAAAGATCAATTAATATTAAACTAAATTCAAAACTGAATTATTTAAAAAAATTTTAATTTATAAAGAATTAAAATTATATTAAATTAAATTAAAGATCGAAATAATATTTAAAAAAAAAACTTAAATTAATGCACTTTTGGGTTTGTTTTAGAAAAATCAAAAAGAAGAAAGCGAGGGCTGGAATTGAAATGCCCGATCTAGGCATCATAATGATGTCTATATTTGTTAATATCATCTGGTCAAAAGTTGTTTAGAACCTACTACATTTTAGAGCATGCATGATAGATATGGGGTTAGAAAAGAAACCATTTTCACCCACACCTAGAGGCCAATCTGGAAGATAAGCTAGCCATACACAAAAGGCTGAGATATTTTATTAAAAAATAAAAAGTTGAAATATTATTAATTTATATTTTTCTTCACTTGGCGCTTTTATGTCCACACCTTCAAGTCTCCAATTAATCATTAAAGTTACATTTCAATGACATCAAATACAATAAAGTTAAAGTGTTCTGCTTTAGTCACAAAATATTGTAATTTATACATCTACTATATATACTTCTTTAATTTATATAAAAGAATTAAATAAACCCTGGCAGGACTGAAAAAAAAATCAGATAAAATAATCATCTTTACAGATATGGGGTTTGACTTTCATTTAATACACAAAGCATATGCGTCTGTCCCCATTAATGACAGTGAAGATATTATTTGTCTGCTCATGACACCAATAAAAGCTCACAAATGGTCCCCTCATGACAAATTTGGATGACATTCTTAAACGATTTCTGGCATTGTACATTTGTACCTAAAAATCTGGCCACACCTCTCTCATTGTAATTTATTAATAATCCATGTGAAAGGAGTAATATTATTTTTTTATTTATTATAAAATTATTATTTTAATCTTTCACTTATTAAAATATTTAAAATAATATTTTATTAATTAAAAAATATCATATTTATTTTTTACTTTTAAAACATATATTAAATTTAGTGGGTTAGATTTAAGGTTTAGAAATTGATAAAGAAATTAAATTTAGTAATTTTTTAAAAATTAAAAAATTAAGTATAATATTTTTTAATAAGTAAAAGATTATTTTAGACATTTCAATAAATAAAGAATTAAATTTATAATTTATAATAAATGAAGGACATTTTTTCTCAATGTAAAAGTTTCAAATCCAAATATTGTACTATAACAATATTTATGTTGTGTCGTTTAAATTATTAGATTTGTAAAAATTATAAACAATAATTATATTTCATTTACGTCCAACAATTTAAAAAGCACAGTATTTATGTTGTAGAATTTAAAGTTTCCACCTCATGAATATGTATATTTAAATTCATTTATTAATAAACATGAAAATCTATTTTATTGCATATGATTTAAAGTGATTATATAACATTAAAGTTATATATGTTTGTTGAATTTGAGGTTGGATCATTAAAACGAAGGTTAGCAAAGTGTGCGTAGATACAACGAATGCGGTGGTGAAGGAGACATCATGATCTGTGGGCAATCCTCCACAGTACGCAATACATAGTTGAAAAATTATTCTGTATAGTTAGAAAAATAGAAAAAAAAAAAAAAGATCTTTTAAAGTTTGTTTCAAATTTCTGTAAAATTAAAACATTTTAAATAGCGATAAAGAGTGTGAAAAAGGGACAATATACACTCTTATTGTTCTAGAAAAAATGCAATCTTGATTCCTCTAATTTTTTTAATCATTATTTTGATTTTTTTTTTTTTTTTATATTTGGAGGATTATATTACTTTCTATATAAAAAGGAGAAAATATTTTTTTTAGTCCTCCACTTATCATAAAATTATCATTTTAGTTCCCCACTCATTGAAATATTTAAAATACTTATTTACTTATTGAAAAATATCATATTTGATCATTCATTTTTCAAAAAATTATTAAATTTAGTCTATTTACCAAATTTTAAATCTTATATTTTATTTTAAAAAAATGAGGAACTAAGCATATTATTATCTAATGAGTGAATGTTCATTTTAAGCATTTTATTAAGTGATGGATTAAAATAATAATTTTATGATAAGTAAAGACAAAAATGATAATGTGTTCAAATAAAAAGTGAAAGACCTAAATTATATATTTTTTTTATTAATTTATATTATTTTTCTTTAAATTTACCAGAAAAACACTCACAAGATAGATCATAGGAGGATGCACTGAAAGTTAGGCAAGAATAACTAATGTCATGTTTGACATCATTGTAGATGAAAATTGCATTACAGGTGGGAATGCACCTTATGTCAAAGAGGGAGTCAATTAGTTGTATTATTCTTGCAAGCTTCTACCTTCCATTTCACTTTACTTTGAGTGCAAGTTCTTCCCCACGTGGGAAACCAACGTGCTGGAAAAGAAATATCCACCTATTTTTTTAAAGGAGAATTTTAAACTGGGAATTAAAAAAATCTTATACCCCAAAAATGTTAATAAAGGCAAGAGATCTACTTACCCAACCGTTTAAATTAATTAGTTTATTTTCTAGCATTAAATAGATTTGAAAAAAAAAATAATTTATTTTATTATATGTCAATATATATTAAATCGATAGTATTTGTAAGTGTTAATAAAAAATTAAATTTAGTAATATATTGTGATAAAATGAAAATCCATAAAATTATGTGAAATTGGTAAGATAGAAGTGATGAAAATGAGCTCATTGAAAATGTATTATCATAAACTATTCAAACATATGTTGTTTTATCTTATTTTAATTTTGTACATATCAAGTCAAATTTATAATCCCTTATTAGAAAATTTAAGAAATAGTTAATTAAATAATTCATTATATTTTTCTGGTTGACTTTGAAAAATGTTTGAATTTCAAAAAATTTTTAATTTAAAATATAGTTAATTAATTTATTAATTTTCTCATTTACTCTAAAAAAATCTCACAATTTAAAAAAAATTATTTAAAATGTAGATAATTAAATTATTAATGATTTATTTCATTATTTTTATCATTGATTATGACGAATTTCCATAAATTAATAATTTCATTATTTTTTTTCATTGATTATGAACAAATTATGTACTTCAAATAATTCTTAATAAATATATGACAAAGGTAAAAAGTTATCACATAAAAAGTTTAAGATTTATTCAATAAAATCTTTTCATTAAAATGAAGCTCCTACGTTAAAGAGAGTTTACTTGATTTATAATAGATATAATAGTTTATAGACTGGAATCATCCAAACTTAATAATCGTAGGGTTAATTCAATTATAAACACAAATGCTAACTTGGAATTATTTGCTAATTACAACAAGCCCCTGGACACAATGACGGGTGATTTAGCATTGGCTTGGCACACATGCCTTTATGTGGGAAATTATTAATTTATACTAACATATTTGTTAAGCAAGGCTGGAATTCAAAAGGGGGTGAATTGAGTTTTATAAAAAAAAAAATTTTACTAAAAAATTTCCTTTTAAATCAAAAGTAAAACAATTAAATCAAACTTGAAATAATGAATGCAGAATGTAAGAAAACAATCAAATCAAACTTGAAATAATGCATGCAGAATGTAAAAAGAGTAAAGGAGAAGAATAGACACAGAAATTTATCCTAGTTCGGCTTCTACCCAAGCTTACATCCAGTCTCCAAGCAACTTCTTGGGATTTTTCACTATCTCAATAAATAATTACAACAACCCAGGAGAACATCTTCTTAATCCCAAGCTCTCACAGCTTGACTCCTTTATAGAAGCTCATTGAACACTCTCAGGGATATACTCTCCTTCAACCCAAGTTCTTTCTTACCTTGACTTTCTCAAGGAACCTCCTTGAGCTTTTCTCTTACAAAGAAGAAAAAAATACAAATGATGAATTCTTTGAAACAAAATATATGATACAATGAAGCACTAATATGATAAAAAGCTTATAAGATGATAAAAACTAATAATATAATCACTCTTGAATTTTTTCATGTTAATTCAGAGTCCAAAGGTCTAGTTTATAAAGATTAAGGTCCAATAGATTCGTTGGGAGTGAGTGGGAAGTCAAGGATTTCAAAACATATCCATTATAAATCTATTATAGCTTGTATGTCATCAACCAGTTTACTGTTCTCCACTGACCAGTCAACTACTTACCCTTGACCAGTTGACTAGTCACTCATAGAAAGCTCCTAATAGATGGTCTTAAGGATGGCAGCAGATTGGTGCTTAATCTAAGTATGGCTAGTCGACTGCTAGCAAATGGCTAGTTGATTGGTGACTCACAGAGAGCTCCCAATCGATCAAGGCACGAGCTGGCAGCAAACTGCGGCTTCTCAGAAAGTGACCAGTCGACTACTGGCTAATGACTAGCCGACTGTTCACTCATAAAGAGCTTTCAGTTGATCAAGATTCAAGCTGTCAACAGACTAAGGGCTTCTCAGAAGGTGATCAGTTGACTGTTAGCGGACAGTAGACTGCTCACTCACAAAATGCTTTCATTCGACTGGACAAGGCCTAACAACTAGGTAGCAAGAGGATTAGTCAACTGTTAGCTTGTAACTAGTCAACTGGAAACTTCCAAAATTCCCTAAATCAGCTTTTTCTTAACCTTTAAAACCTATAATCAATTTTACATGGTTTCTATCAACTCAATATCACTTACAAATGTTCCTAAGATATGATAATACATTGAAAACATTTAGAACCTAAGTAATACATAGAAAAATTTTCTTCTTATGTGTGTTATCATTAAAACCTTGGTTTTCTACAAATGGGCTAAACAATCTCTCCCTTTTTGTGATGACAAACTTATAATTGTTAATTCTTCACAAGAAAAAGTTTTTCATGATAGTATGCTTACAAAATCCCTTAGTTCTATGACAGTAGGATATGATTACTTTGTTTTTAACTTTCACATCATTTAGTTTATTTTAGTTTCCTTATTTATACAGGCATGCTTAGATAATAGATAATACATACTAGTATCAAGTAATAAATCACATTAACTAAAATAATTGACTTTATTGAAATGAACTAATTGAAAGACCCCAAAGTTCAATAAAGAAACAAGCTTCAACAAAGATAACATTCAATCAAACAACTCCTAAACTCTTTATTTTTATTTCTCTCCCCTTTTGTCACTTTAAAAAAGGAGGAAAAAAAACTAAAGTTAAGCCTAGAAATCGAAATGCTACTCATGATATGCCTTAATGCACTCAAGTCTAGTATTCATGTCTTCCAAAGTCTCATGAAAGGTCTGCATCTAATGGCTATAGGAATCCATCTTCTGATGCATGGTATGAATCTCAGCAAGAAGGATTGGCTCAGGGATTACCACGGTCTTAGGATGAGCCAGGGTGTAACCAATTGGAGCAGGAGCCAGAGGAGATGGAGGCATAAGAGTAAAAGGCCCTTCTTCCTCTAAGTCTGCAAATAGAAGAGTTTGGGAAGAGCCAGAATGAGGTATATCAGCTATATCTAGTTGAGGCTTGGGGGCTTTAAGGGGTTTTCCTAACCCACTGTCCTTGAGGTGTTTTAGTGAAGCCCATTCATTACAAATTGTTCTAACCAATAAGAAGAGGGGATTTCATATGATCCTTAAGAGGGGATATGTCATGGTGACAAAGAATGGCTGCTATGATAGTCCCATATGGTAGGGAAGAGGATTTCTTCTTCTTGCATGTTGTCATCCTCTGAGTAATAAGCCATGTAAGCCTGAAGCTTTCCTATTTTAAGATGCACTTCATCATGAATAACTTAGGCTCATTCAAATAGGTAAAATTTCCTGATTTGTTGATTAGGCAATGGGCAATGATATAGTGCAATAGCCTATTTTCTAAGGATAGATCATTGACATTGATTTGAGTGTTGGGGTTGTCAATGGCAACTTTACTGATTTGATTTAGTGCCTTTAACTTGTTGTATTCTAACATGATTTTGAGAAAGCTTGGATGATTGGTGAAGTAGCACTGACAAGAGGAGGAAGGTTAAGGATCTCAGCTAAGATTTCATCACCAAACATAATTCTCATCCCTATTACTTCAATGGTAATGGGGTATAGGTAAGGTTGGAAAGGCTCTGATGACTTTAGGGCTATAATCTAACTTGAAGCTCAGTAAATTATCCAACGTAGTATTGGAAAATAAATAAAAAACACTAAACCCTTCATCTTGAATTAATTGGAGATGGACATACTTACTAGGAAGAACACCAATTTGTTAAAAGTTCTTTATAAAAGTAATCTCTTAAGCACGAGATGATAAGAGAGGAAGAGGATCAGAGGAAAAGCCAATGGAAAGAGTCTTAGTCCTAGCATGCTTGGTTATTTGTCTTTGAGCCATGAATGATGAGAGAAGTCCAAGAACTCAAGAAATACTAAAGATTTTTGAGTGTAGGGGAAGGAGAGTCGAAATCCCTAATTTAAACTGATGAAACCCTAGATAAAGGAGATCAATCGGTGATTTTGAGTGATTTGGAAACAAAATCACCAAGATTTAGTAAGGATTTGGTTGAAAAGTTAGAAAGCAAGAAAAGGGATGAGCAGTCAGCTGGTGAAAAATAGTGTTTTATATGAGTTTTTAGGGTTTCAACCGCTTTTAATAGCGAGTTCTGTCATTGAGCAATTGACTGGTTACTCATGAGTAGTTGACTGATGGCCCTTATTTTACACAGAGTTGCTTTTTAAATCTTCTCGGTCGACTAGCCATTGGGCATTAGTCGACTGTCGGGGTATAAAAGGTACCTAATCAACTGGCCATTCCTTGGTAGTTGATTACTCCCTTGTAGAAAGCCCTCAGTCAGCTGCTTCTGGCTTCCCTGAGCTGCTGGTCACTCTTAGATCCTCATCAATCGACTACCCACTCCTTAGCAGTTGACTTGTCAATGTAAAGTATGACTATTGATTGTTTTTGTGTCAGCTTTCTTAATTTCTAAAGAGTATTTTACTTAAATGTTTATCTAGGCTTGTACATTTATTCAAGTATCACATCAAGTAAGTAGAAATCACAAGAAATCATCACAATCATTCTGCAAAATAAATTGACATTCTAATGCTTAAGTTAGTGAATATTCTCTTTAAACAAATGGTGAAACAATTTAAATTTTTATTTTTACAGCTTATTTGGATTAACCATTCCAAGTTCACCTCTAATAAAACAAAATCTGTTAGTTGAAAGAGGTTTTGTAAAGACATTAGCAAGTTGAAATTCAGTTTTGATAAGTTCAAGGCTAATATCTTTCTTTTGCACATAGTCACTAATGAAATGATGTATGATTTCTATATGTTTAGACCTTGAATGCATAATGAGATTCTTGGTGAGGTTAATTACACTAGTATTGTCACATTTGATTGGAATCTCCTTAAGATATATTCCAAGAATCTCTAGTTATTTCTTCATCCAAAAGAGTTGAGCACAATAATTTCTAACTATAGCTTATTTAGCTTCAATAGTGGATAATGCTACACTATTTTGTTTCTTACTAAACCAAGAAACAAGAGAATTTCCAAAGAATTGGCATATTCCATTGGTGTTTTTTCTGTCAGTTTTACAACTAAAAAAATTAACATCTGAATATTCTACCAAAGTATTAGTGGATCCTTTTGGATACCATATACTCATTTGTATTGTACCAGCAATATATTTAAAAATTCTTTTCACTGCTAAGTAATAAGATTCTTAGACAAGTTTGAAAGCGAGCACAAATGCATATACTAAACATAATGCTTGGCCTAGTTGTAGTTAGATATAGAAGGGATACAATCATACATCTGTACTTTGAGATGTCATAAGGTTACCCCTTTTTATTAGCATTCATCTTTATTGTTGATCCCATTGGAATGTCCTTTACTTTGACTTTTTCAAGTCCAAATTTTTTAAGTAATTCTTTGACATATTTGGATTGATTTATGAAAGTTCTATTTTCTTGTTGCTTGATTTGAAGACCCAAAAAGAATGTAAGCTCCCCCATCATAGACATTTCAAATTCTCCCTTCATCATTTCAGCAAATTCTTTGTATAGAGTTTCATTAGTAGCACAAAATATAATATCATCCACATAGATTTGAACAACTAGAATATCATGCTTTTTTCCTTTTAAAGAATAAAGTTGTATCAACCTTGCCTCTAAAGAAATTATTCTTAATGACAAATGTACTTAATCTGTCATATCATACTCTAGGTGCTTGTTTAAAGCCATATAATACTTTTTTTAATTTAAATACATGATTTGGAAGATTTTGATCATCAAAACTTAGAGGTTGCTCGACATATACTTCTTCCATTATGTATCCATTAAGAAAAGCATTTTGACATCCATTTGATATAACTTAAAGTCATTTATGCATGCAAAGGCTAGTAGCATATGAATTGCTTCCAATCTAGCTATCAGTGCAAAGGTTTCATCATAATCAATTCCTTCTTCTTGATTGTAACCTTTTGTAACCAGCCTAGCCTTGTTTTTAGTGAAAACTCTAGATTCATCAAGCTTATTTCTAAAAGACTATTTAGTTCTAATTATTAGATGATTATTAGGTCTAGGGACAAGTTTTTATACTTGACTTCTTTCAAATTGATTTAACTTTTCTTGCATAGATAGAACCAATATTTATCTTTCAAGGTTTCATCAATTCCATTTGGTTCTATTTGAGATAAAAATGCTTGATGACTGTAGATATTTCTAAGTGAGTTTTGATTTGTTCTCCCATTAGATACATCATTAATTATTTGTTCAGGTGGATCATCCTTTTTGTAGTTCCATGCCTTTGGTAGCTCATGAGTGATTTCTTCCTTCACTTCTTGATCAGAATCTTCATACAAGGAGGATTGTTCATCTGTCTTGATGGACTCACTTTCATTCTTGATTTCGTAAGCTACTTGTTTGCTTTTTATTGTTAAATCATCAAACTTAATTGCAATTTCTTCACATGATAACTTTTTTAGCTCAAGAGTGTTAGACTCATTAAAATTTACATGTATAGACTCTTCTACAGTCATAGTTCTTTTATTGTATACTTTAAAGGCTTTGTTAGTACTAGAATATCCTAAGAAAATTGCTTGATCAGACTTTGTATCAAATTTACCCAAATTATCTTTTTCATTATTAAGCACAAAACATTTACAGTCAAATACATGTAAATGGAAAATATTAAGCTTTCTTCCATTATATAATTCATATGGAGTCTTTTTCGAGATAGACCTTATCATTGCTCTCTTCATAACATAATATGCAGTATTTATTGCATAAGCCTAAAAATACTTAAAAAGATTTCTTTCATTTAACATAGTTCTAGCCATTTCCTCTAGAATTATATTCTTCCTTTTTACAACTTCATTTTGTTAAGGAGTTCTAGGTGCAGAGAAATTATGCTCAATTCCATTATCATCACAAAACTCCATAAATAGGTTATTTTCAAATTCTCCACCATGATCACTTCTTATTCTCATAATGGTCATGACTTGTTCATTTTGAATGAACTTTGCTAGTTTCAGAAAAGATTTAAATACTTGATCTTTATAAGATAAGAGCAATGTCAAAGTGAATTTAGATAAATCATATACAATTACTAATACATAATAATTTCCTCTAAGACTCATGGTCCAAGAAAGTTCAAAAGATCTATGTGAAGTAATTATAGTGGTTTAGTTGTGGAGATAATTCATTTTGCTTTAAAAGAGCTCTTAATTTGTTTTCTCTTCTGACATGCATCACAAAGTTTGATTTTATCAAATTTCAATTTGGGCAATCCAACAACAAGGTCTTTCTTAGCAAGTTTTTCTAAGAGACTCATACTAGTATGAGCAAGTCTTCTATACCATAACCAACTATCATCATTGACACTTATCAGACATTTTGAATTACTAGAAGGAACATCATCTAAATCAATAACATATATAATATTAATTCTATGTCCTATTAATATGCTTTTCTTTTCTTCTATATTTTCAACTAGACAATGTTTTAAATCAAAGATTATTTTATTGTTTTTATTACATAATTGACTAATGCCAAGAAGATTATGATTCAATTCTTTAACAAGAAGCACATTATCAATAGAGGTGGAAGAGTACTTACTAACTTTTCCAATACTAGAGATTTTTCCTTGTCCACTCCCTTTAAATGTGACATTTCCTATATTCTTTGGTTGAAGGCAAATAACCTTATACTTGTCTCCAGTCATATGTCTGAAGCATCTACTATCCAAGTACGACTTGGCTTTAGTAGCCTTTATACACATATATGGCTTTAGGTTCTTGAATGTTAGTTATTCCCTTGGGAACCCATATTTTCCTTCCTTCCTAAACTTTAATCTTTCTGTGAAGGTAAGTATATGATCCATTTCCCTTTTTACCACAATAAAAACATGTAATGAATGGAGTACTAGTTATAACTGCTAGAACAAAGAAATTCTTATAATATTTGTCTTTTATTAGGATTATGCCTAAAACTTGCCTTATCAAAAACACATCTTTATTTTCCAAGCAAAATATTTAAATTATCTTTTCCTTTGATGAACTTTGCAAGAGTGTTTATCAAATATTTCTTTTCTTTTTGCAAAAGTTCACAATCACAAGTTACTTTATTTTGTAGAGAAAGATGTTTTATCTAAACTTATGTAGTCATGCTCTAATGTCTCAATTTTTTTATCAAAGGATATCTTTATCTGGAGTAAAGTGTTATTCTCCTTTTTCTCCTTTTCTATATTATTTTCTAGAGATAGAATTCTCCTTTTTGAAAGTTTCAAGGTTTTAGCTATCTTAATAAATTTATCATGTAAATCATTAAATGCCTCTTGTAGCTTTTCATAAGAAGGGAGAGAGCTTACTACATCTTTTTTAGTCATTAGGCAAAGGTTGGCTTTTTCATTTTCTTCATCATCTGAATCTTCATTACCTTCTCTCTAAGTAGTTGATAGGTATGTCTTCTTCTTTTCTTTTCCTTTCCTTTTGTATCTGTTGTGTTGCTTTCTGAGAAATTAAGAACATTCCCATTTGATATGTCCTGACATTATGCATTCATAAACTGATGGGCACTTTTTTGGCTTCTTGACTCCTTCTAGTTGGTCTCCTTCCATTGATTCTTTTGCTTTTGAAGAATCTTCCAAATTTCTTAACGAAAAGACTAAGAGTTTCTTAATCAATTTCGTCCAGAGATTCATCGTTGCATTCTTCCTCATTTGGATACATTGATGATGATGTTTTAAAAGTAAGACCCTTCTTCTTTTTGTCTTGTTCTTCAAAGAGTTACTTTAGTCTTGGTTCATGCTCTTGAAGGTTTCTAAAGAGAGCAATAATTGATTTTACTGATGGCCATTTAGCTTCCTCAATAGTTGTTACCTTTAGTAACCATTCCATGGGAAGTGCCTTCATGATTTTGTAGGCTTGATCTGTTTATGAGTATGTCATCCATAATGCTGCCAAATGATTCATAATGTGAGTAAAACAAATTCGCATTTCTTTAATTTTTCTCCATGATTCATTTTGAATAACTCATATTACTGTATGGGATTATGAATCTTGGATTCCTTTACACTTAAAGTTCCTTTAAAGGCTATTTATAAACCTCCCACATGTCTTTGGTACTCTCATAGTTTGGGACTCTAAAATATTCTTACTGACTCAGTGCACTAGTGACAATAAGCTTGGATTTATTATTTAATAAAACTTTTTTTTTCTTTATGTTTCATTTCATTCACTTTATGGTTTGATGAAGGGCTTTCCTTTTTCAACTTTCATAGGCACATATGGACATTTTTCAATCACATCCCAAAGGTCAATGCCAATAGCCTCAAAGAAAATTTTCATCCTTATTTTCCAGTATGTGAAATTTTCACTATTGAAACTAGGAGGCTTTGTAATAGATAGCCCTTTAGGCAAAACATTATCCCTAAGTCCAACCATTTATACTCTTGAGATAGTCAAATCCTTAATCATGAGTCCAAGCTTTGATACAACTTGTTGACTAAGACTGGAACCCAATAGGGGTGAATTGGGTTTTATAAAAAAAGTTTTATTGAAAAACTCTCTTTTAAATCAGAAGTAAAACAATCAAATCAAACTTGAAATAATGAATGCATAATGTAAGAAGTGTAAGTGAGAAGAATAGACATATCAATTTATCGTGGTACGACTTTAACCCAAGCCTAAGTTTAGTCCCTAAGCAACCTTTTGGGTTTTTCTACTATCTCAATAAATAATTACAACAACCCAGGAGAACCTCTTTTTAATCCCAAGCTCTCATAACTTGACTCCTTTAAGGAACCTCCTTGAACACTTTTAGGGATATACTTCCCTTTAACATAAGTTCTCTCTTAGCTTGACTCCTTTTATAGAATCTCCTTGAGCTTCTTTTTCACAAGAAAGAAAGAAATACAGATGATGAACTCTTTTAAACAAAGTATATGATACAATGAAGCACTAATATGATAAAAAGCTTATAAGAAGATAAAAACTAATGATATAATCACTCTTGAATTTTTTCCCTTGTTAATTCAGAGTCCATAGGTTGAGTTTATATGGAATGAGGTCTAATAGATCTGTTGGAAGTTATTAAGAAGTCAAGGATTTCAAAATATATTTGTTATAAAGTCATTATGACTTATCTATGATCGACATCGACTATTTTCCACTGACTGATCGATTGCTCCTTCTTTCTCTCTCAGAAATTCAAATTTTAGACCTCAACAATCAACTAGTCACTCACAAAGAGCTCTTAGTTGATGGTCTTGAGGCTGGCAGTAGACTAGTGTTTGATCTAAGTGTGACCAATCAACTGCTGGTAAGTGATCAGTCAACTGGTAACTCACAAAGAGCTCTCAATCAATCAAGGCTTGAGTTAGCAACTGATTGGGGCTTTTCAGAATGTGACCCATTAAATGCTAGTTAATGGTTAGTCGACTGTTCACTCACAGAGAGCTTCCAGTCAATCAGGACTTAAGCTGATAGTAAATTGGGGGCATTTCAGAAGGTGACTAGTCGACTGTTGGCTGGTGGCCAATCGACTGCTCATTCACAAAAAGCTCCCATTTAACTAGACAAGGCTTGACAGTTGGTTGGCAAGACGGCCAATCAATTAAGAACTTCTAGAATTCCCCAAATCAACTTTTTCTCAACCTTGAAGACCTAAAATCAATTATACATTATTTCTATCTGCTCAATATTACTTACAAAGGTTTCTAAGATATAATAATACATTGAAAGCATCTAGGACCTAAGTAATATATAGAAAAACTTTTCTTTTTCTATTTTTTATCATCAAAACCTTGGTCTTTAGCAAATTAGTTCAACAATATTTACGTGACAGTTGATATAATATATTAATGATTTAATTGAAACTAATACATCATGTGCCACATATATATGTTAATATTGGTTAATATATTTTTTTCCACTCACTAGTGATCACAAATTAGGTCATTTTTTTCTAAATACAAAAAAGTTACAACTTTTTCTCTTCTACCTAATCATTCATCTGACTTTCCTTTTCCTTACATCCCCTAATAAATTATCTTCCCATGTGATAAATTATCTTCCCATGTGATAAATATTATGGTTAGAATTATTTAAAAATATCAACTTGCATAAGTTAATTAATCTATAAAGGGGATTCATTCAACTCAAGGGTTTGGCGAGTGTGAACAATATAACTCATAAATTTGACCCACAATGTTAACAAAGAAAGAAGAAAAAGAAGAAGAAGAAGAATCTAATCTATTCATATTAAATTTAAAAATTAAATTAAGGACATGATAACTATTTTGAGAAACATGATTTAATGATGAAAAGTTAATAAATCATTATAATTTGTTTTTATAGAAATTAAAATTGCCATATATATATACACACACACACACACATGCACGAGAGCAAATTACGTTTAACTCCCTTAACATTATATTCAATTACATTTGATATCTATCTGGTTTTAAAATTTATATTTAGACCCTTGACATTTGAAATATATAGTGTAGAAGTCTCATTTTCAATTTATTTAAACTTTGAGACAATTAAATATATTGATAAAAATTATTGAGCAATTTTAACTTTGAAAAAACACATTATAAAAGTTAATTTCATTAACAAAAAATAAATAAAAAATGAACCAAATTTATTTTTAAAATAAGAAAAATGCATCAAACACCTTAACTAGTTTCTGTAATTTACGACATATATTATTTTTTGTGAAGAATTGTGTTCATTAGAAGTGCGTGTTCTTGGCCCAATAAAAAAAGGGTGTGCAAAAATTGGAAGGGTCAAAGGTCCTACACTGTTAACGTCCTGCACCTATGAGCGTGCGACAAACACAAGATCAATGTGCAGAATCTGCAGAATTTTGTCCCACACAAAACTGTTGTGTACTATGTGCAGCTCTGCCTCATGACTTTTATGTGTCAACCAACCTACCAAGCCCAGTCAATATCACAGTCTCCGAATCATCTGTCTCTGTCTCTGTCTCTTTTTATTGCTGCCTTTCTTCTCATATTTGCAGACCTTTTGTCTCCTTCGTACTGCTGGGGTTCTCACTTGTGTTGGCTTACCAATTTAAGAGGAAACCACAAGAAGGAAACAGAAGGCAAAGCAAAGGAACTGTCTTCTGAATTCTGATGTTCTAGCGACAAGCATCGCTGAAAATGTCGACAAGTGAACTTGAGCTACTAAACATTGAGGTCCCTACATCTTTCTCCGTTCTTTCACACACTCGTGTTTCTCTTTTCACTTTGAAAATTTCTCATTTTGTTATTTTGCTTCTTATGAACGTTTTTGGCTTTTACAGACTTTTGTTCTCAAAGTACACATGAACTGTCAAGGGTGCATCAACAGAGTAAGGAAATTGCTCCTGAAAATTCAAGGTAAACTTCATATTTTACTCCTTTTTTTCATTTATTTTAGTACCAGTTATGTATTCTTCGTCTTCCTTATATCCAGAATGCCTTTGATATAGCCCATTGTATCTCAACTTTGAGAAGCAAATGACCAAAACTGAAAAGGTAAAAGAGCTATTATACAAGAACTGTTGAACCCTCAGAACAATGATGGGAGGTCGGAAAAACAGAAGAAAATATCACTTTCTGATGTGCAGATAGAAACTGTAGATTAACCATGTTTGATTGTTTAACTCTCCTCCATACTTTGGAATATGGATCAGGTGTATACAAAGTTCACATTAATGAGGAAGAACAGAAGGTAATTGTCACGGGCAGTGTTGACCCTTCAACTTTGGTCAAGAAGTTGGTAAAATCTGGCAAACATGCAGAGATATGTAATGCAAGTTCCAACCAAGAACAAGGAAACATTGATGTTAAAGATATGGAGAACAATGACCAAACTCAACATGTAACAAATTATCCCAATGACTCTGAAAATCAGTATATTACTCCCTCATTCTTTGGCAGAGAAAATCATCAATGGCGACCTGAGTGGTTTCTTAATCAAAATATGGATACCAGGGCTGCCGACAGCGACTTCAATCCAAATTTTACAGCACCATTATTCATTGAAAATGTAGGGAATAGAGGAGCCAATTATTTTGGCTTAGGGAGCCAAGAATGGGGATGGAACCTCTCAGGAGTGTCACCAATCAGCCAGTATTTTCATCCACCATCGCGGGTGAGCAACATACATGGATACCACCTTAGCCATCAACCTTCAAAGATGATGCATCTGAACTACCATAATCATCTACCCAGTGAAATGAACATCTATATGCAGGAGGGACAAATTATTCACCAATGATGTAATGATATGAAGTAATACAACTACAAGTAACAACAGATGACAAACCAATTGTCTTCCTCATCTGCTTAATAACTGTTACTAACATGAAGGCAATAGTTGCATTAAAGTTTAAGCATTTGGTTTATTTATGATATGAATTTAAGGAGTATTAAAGTTTTAATTGTATATTTTTACAGATTTTTTAAGGTACAGAATGCTCAGTACAGCAATGGTGTCGTAGAGTAACTTATAATAAGGGTATCCATAAAAGCAATCCCTCATGTGTCAGTGCAAAATATGTCTAATAATATAACACACTAGCAGAGGAGAAGGAATACAACTAGAGAACGATACTGAGATGCAAGGAGCCAACTTGTTTTACCTATTGTGCTCTTTTTGCCCCTAAAGAAGCAGCCTTCTGCCATTTCTTTCATCAGATAACAATTATTTTTGGGTTTGATTATGGTTTTCTAATATGCGCTTGAATTACTAGACATTCAAAATATTTAAGCTACCCAAAACTTATCACTTTATCTTCTATTGTCCTGCTCCCCTCCCACCCCAAAATCAACTTCTCACCTACAAACATACACAAGGGTTATAATCGCAAATCTCGTGTTTTCACGTATATTTGCAAAGCATGTAGCTAATGATAAGTTACATTGATTAACAGAAGTTCAAGCACAAAGCTGGTGAGACCTAATTTTCGTCAAGATTTTGAAGAGCAAATTATTTTGTTTCTTATTTTGAGAGTTTTTTTTTTTTCCTTATTTTGCATATGTTTTCTATGTCGAGAGTTTCTTCCTCATTTTGTTTGTGTTTTCTATTCTGATTAGAATTGTGAATTACTTGTCAACTAGGTAATATTGCTTTAAATACTCTACTATCTTATTATGAAAGGGGGCATTCTATCAATAAAGCAATATTAAGAAAATTATATTTCTTCTTCTTATTGTATTCTTAATTTTCAAACATTTATTTTCTTTGCTTATGCGCCGCTGTCATATGCTATCAACAAACCTGCTGCCACTTAACATCAATTTAAAAATCCAAAATCAGTTTATGTTCATCATATGCATTTTGAAACCACACACATCGGGAGGAAGAAGAGATTATAAGCAGATATCTCAATCTCACCTTGCAGTCTGAGATCATGATATTGCCATTTGTTTGTGACTGCTAACGGGGAATATGTAGATTGATCCATGTGTCATACTCTAAGAGTTAGACTATCCGAGCTAGCTTGCGCACATTATATAGTACAGTTGAAGAAATCTGATAACGCTGTGTATAAAAATGGTGTTAATTTACCCATAGTACCGACGCCTGACAGTGAAATAGGATCATTACGTGGTGCTAGCCTGACTAGTGACACAAATACGAGAATGATTCAAAAATCTCAAAACGTAACCTCTGTACCATTGATCCCCATTTTCTATACCAGCCCAACACAATAGGATTCTCCCGAAAGAAAATAGTAATAAAAAAATTCCCAAAGCATGCTGACACCAAAAGGAATGCATTAATAAGGTAACACCCCTCAAGAAACAAGCAACGACATGAAAGTGTGAAGAATGAAAGGAATGAGGTACACATTAACCATACTAGTGATTTATACTAATAAAGTTTCAAGGGTTACGTTCCCATGCCTTCAGTCATTTCATCCTAACAAATGGTAAAGCTGGCTTTTTATAGCCTTGCAGAGATAAACTTTATCATCATAACTCTTAAAGTTCAACAATTAATCAAGATATACAAGGTAAAAACCCTCAAGAAACATATCAAGCAACAACATGAAAGTGTGCAGAATGAACGGAAGGAGGTACAAATTAACCATAGTAGTGATTTATACTAATAAAGTGTCAAGTTTTACATTCCCATGCTTTCAGTCATTTCATCCTAATAAATGGTAAAGCTGGCTTTTTATAGCCTTGCAGAGATAAACTTTATCATCATAACTCTTAAATTTCAATAATTAATCAAGATATACTTTCCTTTGTTGTTGTTTGTAACCCTTAACACCGTCCTCCTAAACAGTTTTAACAAGCTGTATATTTCATGTTCAAATAACAAGAAGCAAACATTACTGATCATGTTCAAATAATATCACCAATTTAGCTGTATATTTCAGCTTTAAATTTAACTTGGGGGCTTCGAATATCATCCTGGCTTTGAATTAATCTGATCTCTAAACTAGTGGACTGGGGATCATGTCCAGCACTTTTGTAGTCATTCACTGTCCTTTGCAAAAGTCCCTGCATGAATTGGATTTCTCGCCATTAACCATCCACTATTCAAAAATTGAGGATTTGTTAACCAACATCAGTGTCAGTTTTAAAATCTAAAAATTGATGTCCTCCCATTGCTAGCTAGAAGTTAAGAGTCAATCAAATATGTCAAATGATGGAACGCTTTCCATTTGTCCAGCAATACTTGCACAATATTATTAAAGGAGGAGGAAAAGGACAAGGTTAATGTCACATGAAAAACAAGAATACCTGTAAGCTTGAAACTGCTAGTTCTGCAGCCTTCTCAAGGTTGTCTGGGAATTTCTAGAATGCATAGAGACAAGTTTTTGGTTAGTATTATGAAATAGGCGAGAAAGACTACATCTAAAGCCAAGACAACTGAGCAACGACATTACATTGCTCCAACCAAGAAGAAGTGCAGTCATGAGATCTCCAGTTCCCTACAAGCATAAGAACATAAGAAAACAATTTCCGCTTCAGTTATTGATAGTCAGGAGGTAATTCTAAACAGGATCAGCTTAGACGTACCTAATTATATAAATTTAGTAGTCAATTTTCTCTTCGGGAAAATTTCTTAAATGGAATTTCATTCTTTCCTTTTATTCTTTGAAGAAGTTCAAAGAGCTTATCTCTAAAAAATCACTGGGGCAATTGGGTAAACAGCAATTAAAACAGTATGCAGAGTTTACTAAGGCACTGCATGGCTCTGCTTGCATGTTAGAATGTGAATATTAAGACTTAGGGCTGTACAAGCTAACGAACCGGAGTCTGGGCAGCTCAGGCATATCTAGGGCAATATATATATATATATATGAAAATTATTGTCCTACAAAGCTGAATCATTGATTAGTTCAAGCTGAACTTCATGATTGACTCCAAATAAACTGTCACAGTGTCAATCAATTTTCTTTCGCTTTTTTCTTTGGATAACACCACAAAAATCATTATTAGCAAAATCAAACCACAAATCAACAATATAAGTATTAATGGAATATTCATACCGTGAAATAAGCTGGAATTTTGGGAATCCTGATCTTGAATTGCGTGGGAGACTGTCGCTACCACACAGAAGTAATGCAAGCATAAGATGATACCATGAAGAGCACAAAAAGTATCAAAGTTTAATCACAAAATACAAATAGCTAAAAATGTGAGTATAGCGGGAAATTAACAGTTTTGCAAATCACTGTTGAGACACAAGCAGACATGTCATATAATTTCATTAAGGAAAATTAGTAATCTTAAACTAAAGTATTATTCAATATATGAACCAAAAAGTCAAATATCAGCATCAATGACAGCATTATACATGTGAAAGGAGAGATCCAATCCAAAAATACACATACAACCCACCTTTTCCTTTTGATGGCTGCCTATCAGGAGAAGATTGCCATCCACATTTATACTTGTAATTACAACCTGAGGGAGCATATAAATTAACTAAAAGATTGAGAGAAAAAGAACTTAAACTATACATTATTCATTAATCATTATACACTAGTTCCTCGTGATATAGACAACTTGGCATAAAGTTAAATGCAAAAATACTTTCAATGCTCACACACACATTCACACAGAGATGGGTCAGTGCGTACTTCCTAAAATTCATGTGTACCACAGATTTGAACTCATCTGTCAGAATGAGTGCAAACGTGCTGGTGCCTGTACCTTTCATTGCTATCTTCAACTTGTCTTCTGATGTTTTATAATATTAATATCCACAATTTTTATGGAGTGACAAGTGAACTTCAAGTTCATTATCCTACTGAAAGAGTAAGTCCTTAAAAAATATAGGGAAAAAGATAAAAAAGACAAAATGATAAAAACCGTTGTTGAGAGCAAAATAATGCTTTTTTCTGAAGAAAAAAATATGAGTAAATCTGTAATCTAGTAGGAAGTAAATTATTTGTACACCATAATACATGGTAGAAGACATGCTGCAATGACTGGGCTGCATCCATCAACAGATATCTATATGACAATGGAATTTGCTTTATTGATGTACTGTTAAATACTTCAGTGCTCAAGAATCTAACAGAATTTTTTCTGAATGCATCAAATTTCATGTCTTCCCATGGAATAAAACTGCCTCCCCATTCAAACCACTTTTAAGCCCATAGCTTGAATTCAATTTGCATAACTAAGAAAAGCACAAAATATATATATGTGTGTGTGTGTAAATTGGTTACATTGGATGCCAATGCCAATATTATTAGAGAATTAGAGATAAACAATTTCCAAATACATGGATCAGAAAGGTTATATCAAGAATGAAACAACTCTTCCATGTCCAAAGGAAAAAGCACCATGGAAAAAAAGGATTTCTAAAATGCAAGGACAAAAACAAACCTTTGAAGGTCCAGCTGCATGAATAAAATTACAAGCTTCCCGGCCATCTCTTTCAGACTGAATCCTGAAACAAGTATGAACATTTAATGAAATGACAAAACTCCCACATTGTAAAGAATTCATGATTGAAGACATAGGCAAACATCAAATAGATCCCCATGATTAAAGGGAAGAAATTTTAACAAAAAGAAAAGAAAGAAAGAAATCAACATCTCAGCTGTTGAGAATACTATTTCAATCATGCATTACCTTTCAAAATAAGGTTCATTTGAAGGTGTGATTTTAGCTCGCCTTAGTGATTATTATACAAGTATATTACTTTTGAACAGTGTAATTTGATTCTCATCCCACTTTCCACGTATATAAATGTACTTCTTCCTTGCAACTTTGGGTAGCCTAGGCAGCAAGGGCGGGATGGGCATATGGATAGTGTTAAGGTTTTGAACATTCCAATGTACCAAAAGAACATGTACTTCTCCCTTGTGAAAGAAGAACTATCGAATTAAGAAGTAAAAGACACCATTAGATGCCCCAAAATAGAAAAGGAAAAGGAGATAAAGGTTTCAGCCTTTTTTTTTATCAGTGATAAAGTTTACAGCCTTAAATCTTCTTTTTAAGACCCTAATGCAAGTCAATTATTTTATTTGTTGTGGCAAGTCCACAACTCAATCTTCTACTCTCAAAACCTAGTCAGAAATATTTTGTACTGAGCAGACTAGGCAAAAGAAAATATTTTCCACCAATCTTATGGATACAGTATATAGGTAGTGACAAAAGACAAGGAATATACAGAAAAATGTTAAGCACTCTTAAATTATGATTACCTGAAACCTGCCAGAAGTTCTGCTTCAAACTGGTTGGGAGTTAACATTGAAGCTACTGGAACAACCTGATGAAATGTGTCACTCATATGCTAAAACAAGCTTTACACTTTTACATTAAGAATGGACCACGTGAAAAAAAATGTGCTTGTATCATCTCACAAATAGGATCCCATTAACAATGAACTAAAAACTAGATTATATAATTATTGGTGATCTAAATTTGAAGAGTACCAGCCAAAGAAGTTGATAAATTTAAAATTTTTACAGAGTTTTGTGCATGGCAGAAACAATTTTGTACATCAGTCTTACCCTCTCACGATATACTGATACCAGCTCTTCAGGAACATAAAGCTTTCCTTCATCACCCATCACTGGATCACAAACTGACCAAAAATGCAAAAAATAAACAAAAAAACAAAAAAAGAAGAATAAATAACACAACAGAAGATGCAGATATATGGGCATTTCCTCTTTAGGAATTTTAACATGAAGAGAAACTTCCATGTAGATTGAAGTCACACTTTCAGGCTTCAACCATCAACATGGACAATAAAAATGACATTGAATCACATTGTGAAGAGTGAACTTGTTAGTTTATTGTATTGTGAGCCAAATATGTATGTGCAGGCTGCAGTGCACTAGTCATATTGTAATAACATAATTTTTCACTTTTTGGCACTCTTGTTAATATTTCAATGCTCTTTTAGATGTTATTTTGTACCTACTTGATAGGCAATGACCAAAGGGTTGAAACAGAACCAAACTAAAACAATGGTTTATTTTGGAATTTGGACAGTTTTACTTAGAGTGTTAGAACTTAGAACTTACAAATATTGGGGTTAAGCCACAAACTGAACCAAACTGGTCCATGAACACCATTAAACATAATTGATTTTCAGTAATCTCACCATAAGAAAGTTCAGGATTTATTGAGCGAAGTTTGCTGACAACTTCCAAAATAGTGTTCAGAAAAGAAACTGAACCAATATAACCTGACAATACATGAAATAGAACCAAAGTTAAAGTAACTAAAAGAGAAAACAAATTAAAAATGCAATAAACTGGTAGGTTACTGCTAATGACAACATAACAGCAGTTTATTAAAGTATAAGATATAGCATAATGATTAGAGTTTCTAATGCTATAGCAGATATTATCACAGGACGATATAAGCCATTATTACACAATGCTAGGAAAGAGAGAAAATTAGTTCACGTTTGTTACAGAATAAAAGGAACAAAATTCATAGTCTGAATTAATAGCATTAATGGGACAGGTATTTTTTTTCTAAAATATGAGAGAATAACAAAGAAGAACAAAGTTTACAAGTTTTAGGTGCACAAGCCTGAGTGCTCTCATGTCATTGCAATAAGGACTCCAAAGACTCTACAAACAAATCCTTCATCCCATAGTCAGAATACAGAGAAGAGAAGCGCAACAACACAAGTCATCCAGCAAGAGTGGCACGGATCTTGGCCAGAACATCACTCTCCCTTGTAAACCTTTCCCTTAATAAATACGCCACAACAACCAGCAATAGAAGACTACACACGCCAATTTCTCTCACCCTCCAAATTCAGCCCCGAAAAACATTTGACGGACACTTACAGCCATCACACCTTACCAATCACAGCAAAACTGCTATCTACCTCCTTCAGCTATTTTGAAGGAGCAAAAGTCAGACAAAGCATCTCAAGACATACCAATTTCCAATTGTCTCCCATTACTTCATGCATACGAGTGACTAACAACCATGTGTTAAGCTTAACTGAAATTGCTAGATCTGTCAGGATAATGCATAGTGCAGCATAGTGATCCAACTAACTAAACTTTACCTTTGCGGTGTGGTCTTAAGATTTTTTCTACTGTCATAACATAAATAAAACTAGCAAGTACTAATGTACTGTTCATGAACAGAATAGCGTCAAGTTTCCCATAAATTAACACATTATAGCAATTTTGAAATACCTGTTAACAAGTGAGTATAGTACAACAAATCATTTGCTTCAAGACCTTCTATTAGATTCCAGAGTTGCTCACCATTCAATACTTGGCCCTTAAAGGTTGGGTACCCTGCATGGTCCTCAAGTCTATTAAAACAAAATTTTCTGTTATTTTGATAAGGTTACCATGCCTAAACTTATTCAGATTGACAGATGACATCGCACCATATATTAGGCCTCAGTCCTGAGACTGAATGAAGAAATAGAAGCAGCTTGCCTGTGTGATTTGAAAACTGGACAGAATTAATTGGATCCACATCATAGCCCAATAGTTGTAGAGGGAAGACAGCTGACTTATTTCCAACATAACCCTGAAAAGAACAGCAAATGGCAATTATATGTCAAGGTAATTACTAACCTACTGCATATGACATACATTTAGAAATTAGAATTATGCCAAAAGTAAACTAGGGTTGGCATTTGAGTACAAAAAGGATGAATGCAAGTGTCCTTTAATAAATTATCAACTCTTAAACTGACAACTTTCATACCTGCAGTTGAAAAACAATTTTTTTTGGAAAGTTCACATTCATGCAGTAATGTTATGGTATTCATGACGTGCTGGCTAATGGAGATTCTACGTATTAAGAGATTTTTTATCACCATTAAATGGACCTTGAGATTCTCACTCTAATTTTGTTGTTAATGAAGACAGAATCAAAAGTTAAATATTTTGAAGGGTAGAGACCTCCAAGATGTACACCTTCATAAACTGTCTGAAAGCAGTATATCACATCATCCTTTAATGCATTAGAAATGTGTGGACTAGAGACTTTAATGCTACCTTCCTTCTAGGTGAATAAGCTGAAACAACCCGTGCGCCAATCTTTCTTACTTTGCTTTTTTCTTCATTCATTCTTATTGAAGCAAAGTGTAGCTTTACCGACAAAAGTATGACGCAAGTATGCATCTTTATCGGATAGATTGAAGGGGAAAGCGTGAAGTGTACTAAGAACAAACCAAATTCTAACTTTATGAAGAATGATGCAACTCCCGTATCGTCATGTAAGTTGTAACACAATTTTCTATTAATACCATATTATAGATAGTTAATTCCGTCCATTGAAAGATGCAAACATAAAAAGCTTAGTGAAAAGAAAAACCTGGACAGTGTGGGACTGAATGCTGAGAACTCGACCGGTCTCCGATGGAAGAGCAACGGAAAGAATAGGAGGCGCCATATATAAATTTTTTGAGTTTGTTGCCCTATAATTTTGGATACGCGAAACAAAGATCAGAAGAAAGTTTGCCTGAACTGAAATTGATAACCGAAAGCAAATGAATATGCGTATTCAGCTCAAGCTTTTTATTAATGCGACCGTTAATCGAGCAACAAGTGCAGAGCAAAATACCGGAAAATTTGAGTTTCTCGGAACAATCTGAATCCGAGACGGTCTAATTGGAGAGACTGCAACAACATCAAAGAACGAATTGCCCCTCAATATTATGCTTCATTTCTAGCTCCGAAAGTAATCAGAAAATTTAGAAATTGAAGACAGCGAAAGATTTGACGTGGATTTCAGAATGAAATTACTAAACTGCCATCAGCGTATCACCGCCGCTGCTGCGTCAGCGTTGGCTTCGCGCGCAAAGGGCGGAAACATGGACAGATAAGACAACTTTGGCGAAATTGATACGAACACTGGGAGGTGGGCTAAATAACAAAGGACGGAAAAGGAATTTCGCTTTTCTCTTTTCTTTCTATGCTCAAAGGACATCAGATTATGTGGCGGCTATGCAGCGTCCAAGCCTAAACACGCTACTGGGCTCTCTCTTGTTTGGTCAGCTTTCTTGTTTAGGTATATGTTCGGATGGATGATCATTAAATTTAATTTTGATCATATGTAGCTTTATATACTTTTGATTTATACTTAAAAATTTTTATTTTGAAAAGTGATAATTTTAATAATCAATAAACACAATTTTCTAATTAAAATAAATTCTCAAGTCTGAATTCTTCTTCTCTCTTTCTATGACCACTTTAAAATGTTTTAAATATGTTTATACATTTAAAATTACATTAAAAATTTAAAACTAATAAATTTAATGATTATAAAAAAATTTAATTTCTTATTATTAAATATCTAAAAATTACATTTTTTAAAGAATGGAAGGAAAGAATAACGGACAGGGAGGGAGACGCGGGGCCTCTCCCTCTTGCATTCTGTATAACTTTTTTTTGAAAGAGAATAAAGTTTATTAAATCTTTTCCTTTTGGCCAAAAGGTTTTATCAAATCACGGAAAGTCTATTTCTACAATTTAATAATTTAAAGGATATCATCGAAAAATATTTTGTATATTTTCATGGATTAAATTTTATGACGTCTGACAGGGTTTTAAAAAACCGTTAATTCCTCATGCTAGAACCCAGAGCATCGCCGTCTAATCAAGAATCTATTGTTGTCCCTGTCAAAGATATACATGATAATTAGTTATAACAGAGTTTAACGTTACAATAGTAAATTTAATCCTTTGTTTTTTTAAAATAGTCTATAAAATTTTAAAATATTTTAATATAACCTCTTGAATTTTGAATTATCTCATAAAAAAAATTAGTAAAACACCTTATCAATTGAATTTCAATTTGATTATTTATTCATAAATTCAAATTCAATTTGATCTTTTATTAATTTCTAGTCCCTTGATAATGAGTTTTGTCTCAAATTGATCATTTGTTAATATGAAGATTAATATACGTAATCCCTCATTCATAATTAAATTTAGACTAAATATACTAATATTTATATTAGTAAAAAATTAAATTTATACTAAACTTATAAGTTATAGATTAAATTAAAACTAAACTTATAAATAAGAGATAAAATTAAAATTAAAAATTAATAAGAAATCAAATTGTCATTGTACTCATAAGTAAAAAATTAAATTAAGATTAGATTTAAAAGTGAAAGACCAATTATATTTTACTTTATAAAAATTTTTTAAAATAAATTCTGTTAAAATACTATGACTGTTAATTTTGATATCAATTTAACAATTGCATGTATTTTTTTTAATAATTTAAGTGATATACTGACATCAAATTAATATTTAACTCAGAAGTTAAATATAAAAAATAAAAGACATCAAATGCCGCAACTTCACGTCCTCTTATCCAAAATGCAGCTTCAAATATAATCACTGTGACATGAAAACCATTTTGTGTGCCATGATTTCAGTTTTTACTCTTCCCTTCTTTCTTCAATATGCAATACCAATTGACAAATGATCACAACGTACGTATTTTATACTATATTTGACTAATTAACGACTTCGCTTTTCGTAAGTTTGATCTGTACGTATAAATCGAAAGATCATAAAATCATGTCCAAGGCAAAGTATTTGATAATCACTGTGCACATTGCTTCCTAAAATAGATGCGAAAAGTTAGACAGATCAAAACTAATTACTATATAGTCCTGTAATGTAACCCTAAGCTTTTGTGACTTTTCAAGTTCTATCAAATTCTATGAGAAAATACTGAAAAATGGTATAGGACTTTGAATTCAATTACATATAATATATGAATTGGCATGTGATATATCATTTGTTAATTCGTCTGTGATTGGATCTTGAAGAAAGAGGAACAGAACAAAATTTGAAATCATGGCAGACTTAAATATTTTTGGGCATGACGCTGTAGATGTCTTCTACTTTTTTTTTTTTGGGGGTAAATATAACTTCAGTACCAACATATCACTTAATTTATAAGAAAATTAAAATTATATTAACCGTATTAAGGTTTCAATAGAATTCATCTAAAAGAATTTTTTTTGAGATAATTTAAAATTTAGGAAAATATAATTTAAATTTAAAGAATTATTTTAAAATGATAAATAAAATTAACAGACTAAATCATTATTTTAACTTGATTTAAAATTTAAAAGTAAAGTAAATTAAACATAGTAAGGTCACAGGATTTTTTTTTTTCTTGAGGCCATAGTAAGTGCACAGGATCCGAGTTCATCTTAAATCATGTAATGGCAGCCAACAACAGAAACCAGAGAGAAGCAACCAAAAGACCATGGCTAGATTATACAAATATTCTTAAATTTTATTAAAATAATAATTTTTTTTTTTGAAATATACATAAACTTTATAAAAACTGAAATTATGTTATACTTTAGTTTTGATTTTAATTTCAATAAAATGATCTTTTCGTTAATTTAAATAAATTTTCAACTAAAATATTCTTGTAAAACTTTTTAGAAATATATTTTATTCAAAAATGTAAAATTATATTAAATTATAAATTAAAAAAATCATAAAAAAGGATATAATTTACTAAAAAAAATGGCAGACTGCATCTACAAATCTAAACTAAATATAGGGTCAGTACATGAGGCCAATGGCCATCTGTCCCGCAAGTAAAACAAGCGAAGGAAAAGATATAGGCAATCTTTCACTGACATATACAGCAGAAGACACATGAAGAAGTCGAAAGCGGATCCAAGGTCAGAGAAAAAAAAAATTTTAACAACCAAAAATTAAAAAAAAAAATTTTGTGTTTATACTAGCCCGTAAAACTGGTGGTTCGGATCCTGAGGAAGTCATCTGATTACTTTCAAATAACTTTAGTAAAGATAAAAAAAATTACATTTTTAATTATCTTTAGTTTTCTAGTCTCTGATTTATCTTTAGGTAAATATTAATTTATATTTCTCTTAATTATATTAAACAATAGTATGACTAGTAAAAACACCCGTGAGATATAATTTGAGTCTTCCAATGTCAAACTACTGTCATTTCCAATCCAATAATGTTCAGTTCTCTTTGACTCAGATACATACAAAAAAAAAAAAGTTACCTAGAAAAATGAGTACTCTTTTTTGGCCACTTTTTTTCTTTTTAATTTTTAATTGACTCTGGTGATTACATAAAGCTTCATTTAAGCGTAATTTTTTAAAATTTTACTGCAATTAAAAGTATAGAATTATCCAACCTTATCTTTTTGTTTCTTGTTTCTTTTGGCCAGTTGCTTATGTGTTATGTTTTATTAGCACATATCAAATGGTTGCATATATATATATATATATATATATATATATTCTTTTTTATTAAATACTTTTATATATTTACTATAGTTTATTTGATTATATTCAATAAAATAAAAATATATTTAAATCAGGCTTAATTAGTATTTTAGTTCCTCAAATTAATTATTTATTTTGATTTTTGGTCACTAAATCTTTTGTTTGTTTTGCCTAACTAGCCCTTGCTTTTAATCTTTATCGAATGTTATGAATTGCTGTATAGGTAGGTGAAAATCCAACAAAATAAATTTCCTGCATGTGTTTTAGACTATAATTTATTTCTATCTGGGATAGGTAATCAGAATTATATATATATATATATATATATATATATGTACACACACATATATATATACACACAGACATATATGAGACAGAGGAGGAAGATTATGTGTATTATTGATGATAAAAATAACTTAGGATAGAACTATATACATGAGAAGTATTATGTTATCACCGAATGTCTAACCTACTGATTCAAATAATACTTAAGTGTTAGTTACACAACTTCTCCAAGGCTGTATGTTTGTAACCTACACTGATAATGCCTAGTTTTTTTTGTTGGCAAGTTTATGCTTTTTGTTTATATATATTTGCTTTGATTGTTATAAAGAAAAATCCTTCTCAAGCTAAACTAGTTTGATCTGCCTTTTAGGCAATATATATATATATATATATATATATATATGAAAACACAGTGGTTTTGGTTTCAAGAAATGTCATCTATATCTATACGTACTCATAAATACAGGTTAAAATAGTGTATTAGTTTTTTAACTTTATTTATTATTTTAAAATAATCTCTTAAGTTTAAAGCGTTTTGTAATAATTTCTTAAATTTTAATTTTTTATTTATTGAAAAAATTTTAAAATGAAAACCATTAGTAATTTAACTGTGTTAATTTCTTTGCTTACATGAAAACCACAAATATGATCTTTTTTGTATTTTAAAAGATGATATGGTATTTAACCATCATTTGTATAAAAGAATTAGAAAAAACAGAAAACATTCATTTACTATAATCCCTTATCTTGTTGCACAGAAAATTCCTCAGAATATAGTGGCAGTGGTTCTTCCTTACTGCACTATCTTCTTTGCCCATCAAGTAAGTATTTGTATCTTCTTCTTGTTCCTGTGAAAAATAGAGCTCCCATATATGAGTATTAATTGAGATCCATGGCTCCCCGATGACATCAATCACAGCCTCACATGCTTCTTTTTTTTTTTCTTTTCGGTTTTCAGAAGGTGAAGCATAGCGCTTTATTGCTAAAAGTTAAAATCATTTTCACGGTCACGCTATAGTTTAATTTGCATCAAGAAATGCTTGATCCCTAAAGCGACTGCGTTATTGTGCTCACACTAGTGTTTTTGGTCTACTCTACAAGAACAGAAATCTGTGAAAACGAGCGCCACCACTGTATTCGGGCAAGATAAGGAATTTCCGTAAATTATTGACGATTTTTATTAAAAAAAATTTAGTGAAAAAAATTAAAATTTAAAAAATGATTTTAAAAAGATTAATTTAAAACAATAAATAAAATTAATAGATTATCTTATTATTTTAATATATATATATATATATATATATATTTGTTGTTGTTGTTGTTGTGTGTGTGTATAAAACACAGTAATGTCGACCTATACCTAGGAATAGATACCGGAGGCAAACAGACAACCTAATGCATCGTTTTTCATGTCAAATAATGGCATTTTTGTGCTCTCACAAAGATTGATGGAATGTGACGAACATCATACGAATTGAGAAAATAATTTTGATATATTTAAGTAATAATTAATGGAGTATATTAATCATAATAATATTAATTTTTAATAATTTTTATTTTTAAAATAATTTTATTAAAATTGATACATTAAATTAATTACTACCTAAATGTATTAAGATTAATTAATATTTTTTCACATATTGGACCAAAAAAATTAAGAGATAAAATAAATTAATTAATTAACAAACTAAAATATTATAATTATGCCTCAAAATTATTTCCATTTTTAAAGAACAATGATTTTCAAAATAATTTAAATTTTATTTTTAGTATGTTGATGGTAAAATATTAAAAAATAAATTAATATATAATAATATTGGTTAAAATATTAAAAAATAAAATAATAAATAATAATATCGGTAAAGTGGAAAATATCTTCAAACATGCTGTTTTAAATATTTTGACAATAATGTTTTCGGAAAAATTAGCTTCAGTACGATGCCTTTTGAGAAATTTATTTTTAAAAAATTGAAACAAACTTAAAGTAATAGGCACCCATGAATTAATTAAACTTTTTTTTTTTTTTTGTCTCGATTGAACTTGTCAATCAAGACAAAAAAGAGGCTTTGGTCTTTGTGAATCTTTAGCTGCAGAGGTCAAGCGCAGAATTAGGTCTGGAACTTATTTAGTTCTTTCAAGCAGCAATGGCCGACGCTCTGACTTGCATAGAACACAAGAAAATGAGTGTACATTGCTGGGAATTTGAAGTACGCAACTGAATCAGTAAATCACATGTCTTCCTTAATATATATATAAAAAAAAAAACAAATTGAAGTAAGCAACTAATCGCTTGAAGAAAATTTTACCTAGTATAATTTATGAAAACCAATCAGCCTTTGTCCCAATAGATTGATCACTGACAATATCTTAATTGCTTTATCTTAGTAACTTTCAGATTCATCCACACTATGGAGAAAAAAATTTAAGGGGAGAAAAGGAGTAATGACTTTGAAAATTGATATCAGTGAAGTCTATAATCGGATTAGTTGGAAGCATATGGGAGCCATTATGAGCATATTGGGATTTGTAAGAGTTTGGGTTGATTGGATGATGCTTTGTGTGAGACATGTGAAGTACTCATATTTACTAAATGGAGAAGAGGTTGGCCCTATTATCTTAGGGAGAGGTTTAAGACATGGTAACCCACTTTTCCCTCACTTATTCATTCTTTGCACAGAGGGATTGTTAGCTCTTATAACCTATGCAGAATGTAGTGGCCACCTACATGGCTGCAGGGTGAGTGTGAGGGGATCATGTGTTTTCCATCTCTTGTTTGCAAATGATTCCTTATTTTTCTATGATGCTTCAAAAGGAGAATGCATGCAACTTAAAGAAATCTTCCATAAATATGAAGCTACTTTGGGTCAAACTGTTAATCTTCATAAATTAGGAATTTTTTTAGCTTAAATGTTAGTGACCAACTCAGAAGTACACTGAAAGAGTTGTCAGGAGTACATGCCTCGATCAACCACAACTGATACTTGGGGCTTCCATCTTTGATTGGAAAAAGTAAGAAGGCACTCTTTTCTTTTATTAAAGATAAGTTATGGGGAAAATTACAAAACTGGAAGAACTGTTTTATTTCTAGAGCAAGAAAAGAGATTCTGATTAAATTTGTGGCACAGGCTGTTCCTAGTTTTTTTATGAATCTGTTCCTTATCCCGACTTCTCTCTATAAGGAATTGGAAAGAGTGATGAATTTCTTTTGGTGGAGTTATAATCAAGAAAATAAAAGGGAGATCAAATGGTTATCTTGGAAACGTATGTGCATTAGAAAAAGTGACAGAGGACTTGGTCTTCGAGACCTGCTGATGAGCCTCAAGTTGAACAAGAGGCTAACTTAGGCCAAAGAGCTTCATCTGGGCCGATTACACGTTCTATGGCTAAGAAGATTTAAGCCATGGTTGTTTAACAATTCAAAATGGAATCAGCCCATTTAGGATCCAAGCCTAGTTTCTATATGGAGCCCAAGTTCAAGTGGGCCAATTTGATCATGTGTTATAATGAATAAATTATGAAAAGTCAATTATGCATGTGATGAATGCATGTGATCAAAGTTGAAATAAGTATTGGTTAAAGTCTAATTTAGGTGAGCTATATTTCTTTGAAAGTCTAAGTTAGATAAGTTAGGTGATCTACATTAGATGAAAGGTCTATGTTAGGTAAATTTCTATGCATGTTTTTCCAAATTAGGTGAGAATTAGATAAATTTTAGACTTATGCCATGAGGGTTGTTCTTGGCTATAAATATGGAAATTATCAATGAGAAATGCAACCTTGAATGCTCTAAAAATTGGCTTAGCCTCTTATATGCGAATTTCTTATCTAAGTTTCCTAAACTTAGTGGTGAAATTATCCCCGATTCTTATCACTCTCCCTCTTCTATTCTAGAGTGTGGTGAATCAAACCTAGTATGATTGAGTGTAGCGTGCAAACTTATCATTCGAGATTGCTAGTTGTTCTATCTTTTTTTTTTTTTTTTTTATCTACTTATGTTCAGGGATTGTTCAATCTGAACTTCCTTGAAGCATATCATTTGGTATCAGAGCTCCGGTTGAGAGTGGGTAGAGAGAGAAACACTTTCTGGTTAGAAAGAGAAACACTTGAGAAGAACGTTTATAGTGAGATATGGTTGAAAACAATGCTACCAATGTTCCAAGAGGGCTTTCGTTGGAACAAGCTCAAATTATGGGCATACAACAAAATCAACAAAAAATGAGGGAGCAACTGCTTCGTCTAAAGTAGGCAATCACAAGATTGACTGTTCAACAACCTCCACAGTGACGTAATCATCGAGCTTCCATTGATTCTGATTGTGATGAGGACACGGGAGATGAAGCTGATGTAATTAGACAAAGGAGGCAGCAGCGTGACTTGGGGAACAACATCAAATTGAAGATTCCACCATTCAAAGGTACTAGCTCACCAGAAGAGTACTTAGAGTGGGTGCAATGAGTGGAGAACGTATTCAAGTGTCACGACTATTCTGAAGTTAAGAAATGCAAACTAGCTGCCCTTGAATTTATTGATTATGCAAATCTATGGTGGGAGAATTTGAAATCGCAACGAAGGAGAGACGGTGAAGAAGAGATCAGGAGTTGGCGGCTTATGAAAAGACTCATGCAAAAGCGCTTTGTTCCTAACTATTACAAGCAGGAGCTCTATATCCGGTTACAAACTCTTAGACAAGGGGCGATGTGTGTTGAAGACTATGTTAAGGAGTTTGAAATGTTGATGATGCGATGTAAAATACAAGAGCCTCAGGAACAATCTATTGCAAGGTTCTTGGGAGGCTTGAATAAGGAAATTATAGATGTGGTGGAATTACAACCTTATGTAACACTTAAGGATGTAATCAAGCTTGCTGTTAAGGTAGAAAGACAACGTAGAAGAGGAGCAACTAAACCAGGAAGCTCACGATCTATTAGTTTTAGGGGAATAAACTTAACCTCTTTGACTCCCAAAAATGTCTCAAAGTGGAATGAACGACGACAGGAAAAGACAAGCTCCAACAACATTGTTGATACATCTAGAGGAAAGGACAAGGTTAATGATGCGAAGAACTCAAAGAGAAGCAGAGAAATTAAGTGCTTCAAATGTCTTGGTTTTGGACATATTGCTTCTGAATGTCCAAATCGAAGAGTGATGATTGTTCGAGGAGCACAAGGTGAAATTGAAAGTGAAGATGAAACAGAAACTGAACAGGAAGATGACGAGCGCATTATCGAGTATCTAGATGAAGGGGAGTTACTTGTAGTTCGACAAATTTTGAACTCACAAGCTAAGGTAGAAGATGATCAACGTGAGAACATATTCCATACTAGGTGTACAATTGGGGGAAAGGTTTATGGTGTCATTATTGATGGAGGTAGTTGTACTAATGTTGCTTCAACAACATTAGTGGAAAAATTAAACTTGAAGACCACAAAGCACCCTCGTCCATACAAGCTGCAATGGTTGAGTGACCAAGGAGAAATTCAAGTCACTAAACAAGTTCAGGTACCATTTTCTGTTGGCAAGTCATACAAAGATGAAGTCATATGTGATGTGGTACCAATGAATGCTGGTCATTTGCTTCTGGGAAGACCTTGGTAATATGATAGTAGAGCTATTCATGGTAGGTTTAAAAACACGTATTCTGTTACCATGGATGGGGCGAAGATTGTCCTAGCACCTCTTAGTCCTCAACAAGTTCTATATGATCAACTAGCAAAGAAAAAGAAAAAGGAAAACTTATTTGCAACTAAAGGAGAAGTTAAGAGAGCTTTGCGTTCAACTAATACAATATTGATGCTAATAGTGAAGGAAGCTATGCCAACAGAGGTAGGTTCTATACCTCCGCTGATTAAGAAGTTAGTAAAAGAATTTGCCGACTTGTTTCTAGATGAGATGCCAAAAGGATTACCGCCAATTAGGGGGATTGAGCATCAAATTGATCTCATTCCAGGTGCTGCTTTGTCTAATAGACCGGCCTACCGGTGTAATCCAGATGAGGCCAAGGAGTTACAACGTCAAGTAAATGAGTTACTGGAGAAAGGCTTTGTGAGAGAGTCAATGAGCCCTTGTTCAGTACCAGCTTTGTTAGTGCCAAAAAAGGATGGAACTATGAGGATGTGCGTAGACAGTCAGGCCATAAACAAAATCACAGTGAAGTATCGGTATCCTATCCCTAGGCTTGATGACATGCTTGACGAACTACATGGCTCTACAATCTTTTCGAAGATTGATCTCAAAAGCGGGTATCATCAGATTCGAATGAAGGAAGGAGATGAGTGGAAGACAGCCTTTAAGACGAAGCATGGGTTATATGAATGGATGGTCATGCCATTTGGTTTGTCAAATGCCCCAAGTACCTTCATGCGTTTAATGAATCATGTCTTACGAAATTTTATTGGAGATTTCATTGTGCTTTATTTTGATGACATTTTGATTTATAGCAAAGATCAGGAAGAGCATGGAGAGCACCTGAGGAAGGTCTTTGAAGTCTTGCGAAAAGAACAATTAATTGGCAATCTCAAAAGGTGCCAATTCTGCCAAGACCGAATTATTTTTCTTAGGTTTGTGATTAGTCGGCATGGAGTTGAAGTTGATCTGGAGAAAGTTAAAGCTATCAAGGAATGACCTATTCCTACAAGCATTTCTGAGGTGAGAAGTTTCCATGGATTAGCATCCTTTTATAAAAGATTTGTGCAGAATTTCAGTACTATTCTAGCACCCTTGACTAATTGCATCAGAGGGAGCGGTGACTTTAAGTGGAGTGCAGCGGCCCAATGAAGTTTTGAGATCATTAAAGAGAAGTTGTGTTCAACACCAATTCTTGCACTCCCTGATTTTTTAAGAACTTTTGAGCTTGAGTGTGATGCATCAAGTATTGGAATTGGAGCAGTTCTTATGCAAGAGAAGCATCCCATTGCTTATTTCAGTGAAAAGTTGAATGGGGCAACTCTGAACTATTCAACTTATGACAAAGAGTTCTATGCATTGATCAGAGCTTTACAAAATTGGGAACACTACTTGTTACCCAAGGAGTTTGTTATTCATACCGACCATGAGTCATTGAAATATTTGAAGGGCTAAACCAAGTTAAACAAGCGACATGCTAAATGGGTGGAGTTTCTAGAGGCTTTTCCCTACATCATCAAATATAAAAAGGGAGCAATGAATGTAGTTGCAGATGCCTTATCTCAAAGGTATGCTTTAATCTCATTAATGAATGTCAAGTTGATGGGATTTGAGTTAATGAAGGGCCAATATGTAGAAGATCCTGATTTTTCTACTATATATTTAGCATGTGAAAAAAGTGCTACTAATAGTTTCTATAAGCATGAGGGATTCTTGTTCAAAGGTTCCAAACTTTGTATTCCCAATTGCTCTGTCAGAGAATTATTAATAAGAGAAGCTCATGCGGGAGGTTTGGCAGGACACTTTGGTGAAAAGAAGACATTAGAGATGATTAAGGAACACTTGTTTTGGCCAAGGATGATCAAAGATGTGCATCGAGTGGTGGGAAGATGTGCAATTTGCAAGAAAGCAAAAAGCAAGGAGGTTGCACAAGGTTTGTATATGCCATTACCAGTTCCTGATCAACCATGGGTTGATTTGAGTATGGATTTTGTGCTTGGGTTACCAAGAACTCCAAGGGGCAAAGATTCTGTTATGGTGGTAGTAGATCGATTTTTGAAGATGTCTCATTTTATTCCCTGTCACAAAACTGATGATGCTTCTCATATAGCAGATTTGTTCTTCCAGGAAATTGTGAGATTACATGGTATTCCAAAGAGCATTGTGTCAGATCGAGATGCCAAATTTCTAAGTTATTTTTAGAAAACATTGTGGAAAAAGCTTGGGACGAGATTACTTTTTAGCACAACTTGTCATCCTCAAACTGATGGGCAAACTGAGGTAGTCAATAGAACAATTTCTTCCTTACTTAGAGCTATTGTTGGTAAGCATATGAAAAATTGGGATGAATGCTTGCCGTTTGTTGAGTTTGCCTATAATAGATGTGTTCATGGTACTACTAAATATTCTCCTTTTGAAGTGGTTTATGGGTTTAATCCTATCACCCCACTTGATCTAGTACCGCTACCATTAAGTGACAGATTGTGCATTGATGGAAAGAAAAAGGCTGAAATGGTGAAAGCTCTACATGAAAATGTGAAGTGACAGATTGAAAAGAAGAATGCCGCTTATGAAAATGCAGCAAACAAGGGAAGGAAGCAAGTTCAGTTCATGCCAGGTGATCTTGTTTGGATTCATCTTTGGAAGGAGAGGTTTCCCAACAAACAGAAGTCAAAACTTATGCCCAGGGCAGAAGGTCCATTCAAGATTCTGGAGAAAATAAATGACAATGCTTACAAGGTTGATTTACCAGGAAACTACAATATTTCTGCCACATTCAATGTAAGAGATTTGACGCCATACTTAGATGATAATGAAGACTTGAATTTGAGGATAAATCCTTTTGAACCTGGAGAGAATGATGAGCCTCAAGTTGAACAAGAGGCTAACTTAGGCCAAAGAGCTCCATCTGGGCTGATTATACATTCTATGGCTAAGAAGATTCAGGCCATGGTTGTCCAACAATTCAAAATGGAATCAGCCCATTTAGGATCCAAGCCCAATTTCTATATGGAGCCCAAGTTCGAGTGGGTCAATTTGATCATGTGCTATAATAAATAAATTATGAAAAGTCAATTATGCATGTGATGAATGCATGTGATCAAAGTTGAAATAAGTATTGGTTAAAGTCTAATTTAGGTGAGCTATATTTCTTTGAAAGTCTAAGTTAGATAAGTTAGGTGATCTACATTAGATGAAAAGTCTATGTTAGGTGAATTTCTATGCATGTTTTTCCAAATTAGGTGAGAATTAAATAAATCTTAAACTTATGCCATGAGGGTTGTTCTTGGCTATAAATATGGAAATTATCAATGAGAAATGCAACTTTGAATGCTCTGAAAATTGGCTTAGCCTCTTATATGCGAATTTCTTATCTAAGTTTCCTAAACTTAGTGGTGAAATTATCCCCGATTCTTATCACTCTCCTTTTTCTATTCTAGAGTGTGGCGAATCAAACCTAGTATTATTGAGTGTGGCGTGCAAACTTATCATTCGAGATTGCTAGTTGTTCTATCTTTTCTTTTTTTTATCTACTTGTGTTCAGGGATTGTTCAATCTGAACTTCCTTGAAGCATATCACTTGCATTGTTTCAATGTAGCAATGTTGGATAATCAAGGTTAGAGGCTAGGCAATCTGACAAGCACTCTAGCATATTGTGTTCTTAAAGAAAAATGTTTTCCACAAAGGGATTTTTGGTCTGCTTGGTTGTCTTCCAATTTGAGCTTTACTTGGAGGAGTGTTTTGTGTTCCCAATCTATGTTGTTACAAGGTATGCGTTAGAGAATAGGAAATGGTGAGAGCATTAAGGTGTGGCCAACTTTTACCCTTAACTCGTCATTGAGAATATTGATGTTTCCTTAAAGGTTGCTCACCTTTTTGTTGAAGAAAGGAAGGAGTAGGATGTTGAAAAGCTTAACTTTCTTTTCACGCTTGAAAATAGGAAGGCGATAATAAGAATCCCACTAAGTATAAGAAATAGAAAGGACAAAAGAATATGGCACCTGGAGAAAAAAAGATTATATGTGGTCAAGTTGGGCTACCATATACTCTTCTTGGGTCTAATATATGATGCAACTGACTCTCCTTATTTTCCCTAGAATATATTACAGAACTTAGATATTCCTCCCAAAGTAAAGGAGTTCTCTTAGTGAGCCCTCAGAGATATTATTCCTATAAAATCAAATCTGCTCAGTAGGGGAGTTGAAATCACTAATAAGTGTCCCTTTTGCAATGAAAGCGAGGATGTAGATCACACTCTCTTAGTTTGCTATAAAGCTCAAATGGCTTGGCAGAGATGGAATAGTTATAACGGAGATTAACCTTGTGTAAGCTTTCGAAATTTCTTGGCGAGCTAGCTAACAAAGTCTATAAAGGAAGTGGAGCATCTATGTTTAATAGCATGGTGTATCTGGGAGGCAAGATGTAACACTTGCAAATTATGATGCAAAATTTTGTTCTTAGGAAAAGGGAGAGTATTAATATTTATGGTAGGTATTATTAATAAGATATGAGCTTTGGCTTAGTGGTAAGGCTGGACATCTGGATTCAAGAGGGCGTGGGTTCGAGATGTAGCTCCTTCCTCTTTTAGGAATATTTTGGTATTGTCACGTATCCCCCTACAGCTAAAATTACCAAATTGCCCTTCTTACTTTTTTTTTTCCCCTATTTTCCCGTCTTTTTCTCGTCATTTTCTGTCATAAGCTTCTCCTCCATTCTCAGTTTTTGTTGCTTCTCTCTGCCATGGTCAACCACCACCACCTCTAGCCAGCTCCTCCCCTCACCAGGTGACGCATTCTGCCCGGTCACCGCCAGCAATTGCCAGTGGCAACAGTAGATTTTCGGATGTCTTCACAAAGCCCATAATCAGTGACTTTTTTGCGAATTCGGTGAGTTTTAAGCATTTTTTTTTATGAAAATGATGTTAGGAAAAGCATTTTCAGCCTTTATTCATTGAATTTTAGCCTTGGAAGCATGATTTTTGTCTAGTTTTTGGGAGTTGTTTTGATAGGGACCAAAATGAAAAGTTTTGAAATTTTGGGGTTTTCAAAAAATGGTGAAATGCTGAGATGTAATGGGTTTAAATTGGTCCTATAAGAACACTTTTAAGGTGTGTGGCATAAAACCCTATTGTTTATCATAGTTTTTCTTGGATTAAAGGCAAGGGTATGAAATTTGGGACTAAAATGAAAACTCAAAAAGTTTTAAAGGCAGTAAATGTAAATTGAAGAAAAATTTTGGAAAGTTAGTGATGGAATCAGGAAATATGAGTCAGGGTTTGTTTTGAGTAATAACAAGGAAGAGGAGTAATTTCTTGCTTTCCAATTGGCGTAGGTAGCTCGTAAGATTGAGACAGTCACCCAAGGGAGGACATTGAATTGCTGATAGCTAACGGCACTCAGGTGCGCAAATAGCACTCTCCAATACTTTTCCTTATGCTTCACTTTTCATTATTTGGAAATGTTTTAAAATTATCATTTTAATTTTACCATGACTAAACTTTGTTAGAATTGAAATTATGAGTAGATAAAGTCCTTTGATAATTAGATGACATTATGTATGCTTTTGAAAATGACTTTTGAGAAACATTATGCGTATGATTATGAATAACTGCCTGATAAACCATTTTTGAAAGACAATTTGATTTTATGCATACTGGCTGTATTTCCCTGTGCATGCTTGTTTTAATTCCATTATCATTGGAAGGACTAGATAGGACACTAACTGCCAACAGTAGTACTGTTAGCCCTTGGTGCACCTAGGTAATGACCCAGCTAACAAGGTTAATGATGGTGCTAGTCCTATGTGACGGCCATCACACGAGGACCGATAAGTGATAATCTTCGTGAGTTATGACCTTGCACCTGTTGCTTATTTTCCCCTAAGAATTGTGTATCATCGCTTGTTGTGATTTACCCTTTGTCGCTGTGTACCACACCGGATTGGTCCTTAGTAGTCCTTCCCCCGAAATGATCTTCAGAAACTTATTGATTCCTTGTGTATGACACCTTAAATTCAATGTTTTGAAAAGTGCATTATTTAGTTGAAACTGTTAATTTGTAACGGTGATTATTTGCAATTTAAATGTTATTCTATTTTATTCAACTCTTGATCAAATTTTGATTTCTATTTATATATGAAATTTTGTTACTGATTTTGGGGTGCTATCTGTCGAAAAAATTTTGTCTCAGATAGGGAGACAGGTGAGTTCCTGGAAGCAGCAGAGTAGTGACAAGAATTTTTGTGGTGAGCCCACTGGGGATTGCGGGATCTATCTCTTTCGGATTATTTTGTTGTAAATGGCTCATTCTTTTTTAGATGTATATATCAGGGTGATAGCCATTGTTTTGTATTATGGGTTGGTTTAATGACCACAGTTGAACTTTCCTTATTTGTTGTATATTGGATATATGCTATACTGGGCTGTGTTGGTGAAAATGGAGCTCTCCTATATGTTTGTATTGCCTTACAGGATATTGTAAAAATTTTGGGATGTCCTACTTACTGAGGAGATTCTACCGAAATTTCTACAAAACTCCTTGTTTTGTATTAACCACTTTATTTTATATTAAGGCAAATTATATTACATATGGTGTAAATTGTATAGTTTTGGTATGGTATTAAATGTCCCTCTAGTGTAAGGCTTGCAGGTTTAGGAAATTTCCTTGTGGCCTGTGTCAATCTCACTCCAAGGATTTTAGGGTTTGACACAAGAAATCATGTAATATGGGGTAGAAGTTATAGACCACACATCGACGTACTTGAAGAAACTTTAATTAAGTCAAGGGAATGGAAAATTTCAAATTTTCCATCTCTTAATTCGACGCTAAGTACACCCTTAAACTCTCATATAACTCAGGAAGAAGAGGTTGTGTGGATCAGTTCAGTGGATGGAGCTACCTTCGAAGGGGAAGAGCTTTTAGGCTACGCTGCTATCTTTCATACTCAAAATGGCTTTCTTGTGAAAGTATTCATAGGTATGCACATGGGGCTCCTAAGCTATGACACCATTGACGCTATAGGCCTAAGAAGAGTCATGGCATGGGCAAGGGCTCACCTTGAAGGCAATGGTGTTTTCAAAACAGATGCTCAAAGAGTTTAAAATGCCTTAATGACAGATGCCCAAGATGACATAAAGTTTGGTGTTATTATTTAGGATCGCAAGGAATTCCTGAGAAACTTCCCTTTCTCATGCACTTGGATAAGAAGACAGGACAATGCAAAAGCTCACTCTCTAGCAAGAATGTCTCGTCTTTTAATTATTAGTTGCATTTGGAATGTAATCTCAAAAATTTGCCAAACAAATAAAGGTTGATGGTTTATTTCAAAATAAAAAACATACATATAGAGTAAAATATATTTTTTATTATTCACTTATTACAAAATTGTCATTGTGATTCCTTACTTATTGAAATGCTTAAAATAATCCTTCACTTATTATAAAATATCATATTTAATCATTCACTTTTAAATAAATACTAGATTTAGTCTTTCACATTTATAGTTTAGGGTTTGATAAAAAGATTAAATTTAGTAATTTTTTAAATAATAAATGATCAAATGTGACATTTTTTAATGAATGAGAGATTATTTTTAATATTTTAATAAGTGAGAATATAAAAAAATAAATTTATAATAAATAAGAAACTAAAAATACATTTATTTCTCTCTCTATATCTATTGTCGTTTACGATATTGTTTGATTGATTTACTGATTTTTTTTATCCTTTCATCAACTGCATCAAAATTAATAATAATTATGGAGGCGTGGCCTTTGATATAAGCGGAACGAGTCTCCAAGAGAAACTTCTATTAATGGATGCAAGTTTCAAGGTGTAATTAACGAGGCAGGCAGCAATTTGATGATGTTTGACGTGTGGTTTCAGTTGAACAAGGAAAATCAATCCATGATATTATCTTAATTTCTAGAAATCATATGATATTATCAGGTTGTTCTGCGTACATTGGGGTTCATCGATTTAAATGGCTATCCTACGAATCACCTCTCCACCATTAATGAACCTCCAAATCTACGTATACTGAGTTCATTAGACTGGCTGGAATAATTTTAATTCTCTGTTAATATTTATTTTGGTGTCAAAGTATACTTGGTTCGTGAACTTCAACTACCATCCATGCATGCGGTAGATATCTTCCCAACACTTCGCCATTGCCTTTGACGTTATCAAGTTATAGGCTGCAACCTTAACATTCTTGACTTGATCAAACAACACCAATATCAAACAACACCAATAATATTAATATATATATATATATATATATATATATATAGAGAGAGAGAGAGAGAGAGAGAGAGAGAGAGAGAGAGAGAGAGAGCATATTTCGCCAGATTTTCTAAGGGAAAACCTGTTTTTTTTTTTATGTATTTAATTTTATTATCTGATATTACTGAGGAGCATGTGTGGCCAATCTGTAAACAAAAAATGCTACTTTCTTAACAGTAATAAACGTTGTTTTTCTAATTCTGAAAAGATGTAGAAAATTGGAGAAGCTGAAACAGAAGTAAAGTGTGCTGATAAAATTTGCGAGATTTTGAGTACTATATTCATGTTGATCAAATTCATGACACCTATTTGCATGTACTCAACATTAACGTTAGCCAAAAGGCACAGTCAAACTAGTGTTTATGTTTCACTTTATCCATTATGATCGACACGATACATATATATAGTTCGTCATAATTATGAGTTCTGAGTTCAGTAGGTGGAAGTTGAAATTCATAAATGTGTTAATCTCATTATGGCAACGCTGCCAAGTCTAAAAATTCGTCACAGCATACCCAGAAAGGCAAAGGGAAAGTTCTATGCGATGGGTGGTTTAAAGTCCAAAGGAAAGCAAAGACGACTGTTAGATGGTACCATGTCTCTAAACTTACCAGTCCAAAGCAACGTGTCGTTCACTCCCGTCGTTTGCTTGTCAAAATTGGCTCATTAATTTTAGACCCATGATATTGACCACAGAAATGCCAAAGAAAGATTGGAGATCGACAAGATAGATCTCAAAGGAAAATAAGGGATGGTTTTATATATGATTTTAAAAAACATTAATGCTAAGTTATATATGACGTAATTAATAATTAAATTTATAAAAATATTTTATTAAAAAATTACTTGAATTTGATTTTTATGTAACTAATAAATATGATTATAAGTACAAGTTTATGAAAATAGACAAAATATTGTTTTTAAAAGAATATTTAAGATTTAATTATATTATAATTAAATAACAATTCCGGAAAATATAAAATCATCATCTATAGGATATAAAGAGCAACAAGTTTGATCGGCTTTTTAATAAATTCATGATTATAAGTACTGACTTGTTATTTAAGTCTATATTTTTTGTTTTTATCATTATTGGTTGATCATATGGTTTCATATTTTAAATATTTTATTACGGTTTCATTCTAGATTTCCTTTCATGATGTAATCACATACAAAGAAGTTGGTTTTGGCCAAAAAAAAAAAAACACAAAGACAAAACAGAAGTTCGCTCGAGGTCAGAAACTTAACACGTTGTTACTTCGTAAATCTGGTGATTTCCTTCCACGATAGATGTAATAATTAACACGTTACCCTGGGTATGTGTGTACGTGTGTATGTTCCCCGATGTAAGTATCAGTTTGAATTTATTTGACTGTTCTTGTCTGTTATTTTACTTGTTTGTTTGTGAAGTCATGTATGGAACTAATTCGATTTTGCTGCGTTCTACCGAATAGTTTATTTATATATGAAAAAGTTTAGATATATAAAATATGATTCTCTAAAAGAACTAATTATATATTGCTTAGTATTAAAAAAGTTGAGGAAAAATTTAATAACATAGAAACAAAAATTTAATAAACTGCATATCTAATTAAATCCCCAAAACCAAAAACAAAAATGAAGCCTCATCGCATCCGTAAAATTTGAAATTCATATGTACATACTTTATCTTTCTTCCCGCTTAGGATACCCGCAGGTCAAATTCATGGAAATGCCAATATTCTCAGGAGAACTTCGTAATACTTTTACCACTTGTCCTCTTAAAAATTGAGTATCATGCATATTTCGTAAAATTGGAAACTTATTTTCTCCCAAGATAAACAAGTACTCAACAGCTCTGAATTTTTGTGCGTGACAAGATCTTCACAAGTGCATTCCTAGTCCTACCCTTGAAAATGACGTTTTACTTAACGGTAAGCAAATGCAAAATGGAACCTCTCACAACACCAAGGACCTTATCCGATCAGAAAATTTGCATATCATATAGACAGCATCACAAGCTAAGGTTTTTGGATATTAAATACATATTTTGAGCGCTATTAATATATATATATATATAATTAAGCTTCTGGAGTCACAGAGGTAAGTAAGTGTCCCACCTACGCAGCCAAAACCACCAGTCCAAGGTCAACCATTTCTCCCTCTGGAGCACATATATCTACCCATCTTGTGCCTTTCGCTGGAGATTACACTCTATCCATCTCCACTATCTCCCTCTTCCTCTTCTGCCTAATTATTGTTTTCTGCGTTTCTGCTTTCATTTGTAATTGGCTGCAAATTAACCCTAAATATGAGAAAACCTTGCTGTGACAACGAAGGCAACAACAAGGGCGCTTGGTCCAAGCAAGAAGACCAAAAACTTATCGACTACATCCGATCTCACGGTGAAGGCTGCTGGCGTTCCATTCCCAAGGCTGCAGGTACATATATACAAACACGCACACACACACATATAGGAATAATTAGATTCATTTTCCATTGTTAACCTACTTGATTTGGTTAATTATCAATACATATGGTATGAATATGATATTCATATTTGGGTGTATCGATCTATCATTACCAGGGTTGCATCGTTGCGGAAAAAGTTGCAGGCTGAGATGGATCAATTATTTAAGACCAGATATCAAACATGGAAACTTTGGCCCTGATGAAGAAGACCTCATCATCAAGCTCCATGCCCTCCTTGGAAACAGGTTTCCAATAATTTCTACTTTCTCTCTCTCCCTCACAATATTTACTAGATATTTAAATAAAATTTTAAAAAAACGGAGTCTTGTTTAGTTGACTTTTTTCTAACATTAGGTTTACTTTGAAATTCTTACATCTAGCTTAAAGTAAATATCTAATGTTGAAAAACTCAACTTTTACCAGCCTCTCCATAACAAAACTTTTTGAAGTCGCGTATCTATTTCGAAGTTTTGGTATAAAGCTCAATACCTATCTAATTTGTCCGTGTATTAATTAATTCATCTCTTTAATTACCCCGTATTTATGGGGTATGCTTTTTCTGTTTTCATTTATACTGACGATATTAAGTGGGAAATGCTGTATATATAGGTGGTCACTAATAGCCGGAAGGTTGCCGGGGCGTACAGACAATGAAATAAAGAATTATTGGAACTCTCACATCCGAAGGAAGCTAATGAAGATGGGAATTGATCCCAATAACCATAAGCTACACCACTGCTTTCCTCGTCCTCGTGTTTCTGAATCTGAGGCTGAATCATCCTCTGGGTCCATGAACAAAGAACATCATAACGTGCCCTTCGTCAAATCTTGCGGTGCTGCTGCTAATGATAAAGTTTCAGACACAGAGAGCTGTCTTGAAGAAGAAAGTACACCAACGGATTCATCCCGCGTGAATCTTGAGCTAACCATTGCTTTCCCTTCTCCTAAGCTCGTCCATGAAGAAGACGAAGCGAAGCCAAATTATTCTGAGTCCTCCAGCACAAGGGACGTGGAGAGTGAATCGGCTTCAACAACTCTTCTTCTCTTTGGATAATTTCAGATGTATGATATACTTACTAAATATAGATATCATTTATTTCATTATGTGGCTGGCTAGCATATATAATAAGCCAAAAAAAGGAATTGCAATAAGAGTTTTAGTTGGCTGAATATCATTTATTTGTAGTGGTAGTACCGTTGTTGCGGCTGAGAGGCCAATAGTTGGAAATAAATATGCATATTCCCGCTATCGCTGCCATGTATTATGAGATATATATTTATGGGTTTTTAAAAGATTTAATATTATAAACCCCAGAGATATATACTCACAAGTCCAATTCTAGAAACAGAAAAACTCAACACTTGTAAGTTCAATTTGCGCTAGTGGCATTTTGTGTTCTTATTTTTAAGCAATTTAAAATTTCTTTTAGTTATGCCGTTGTTCTAACTAACGTAGCTGTGAGCATTGGCCAAAAGTAATTATAGCTGTGAGTTATTCCAATTTGCTTTGCTGGCATGAATAGTCTGAAGAGAAGCCATTTCAAACCAGAGCCTTGAACTCGGGTCAAGGGGGTTAAATGAAGTGGTTTGTATAAGTTGATGGACCCATTTTAATTTGGTAGATCAGAATATTAAATTCAGTCAATCACGTGGGTCAGACGAATTAATTCGTTTTATGAAAATATAAAAAAGTTTGCAAAAAGAAAGAGAATCTGAAATAAAAAATATTAATTATAAATTTAATATAATGTCATTTTTTTACACATACAATTTTAAATGTATCAATACATTCATAATGTAAAATTATAATTATAATAATATTAATAAAAAATAATAATATTATAATTATATTCTGACATTACAATTAAGTGTATTATTATATTTAAAATTGTGAGTAAAATAAAGATTTTATTAATAGTTAATTATAATACCAAAAATTTATTCATTTTGTCAATTATGGATCAAATATTAAATATTTAAAGATAAAATAACAGTTTAAATTACTTGAAATAATAAAATATTAATTTTTAAAAAAATTATAAATTTTTTTAAATGAATCAACTAACGAACCCATTAATTTAATCTATTTAATCTATAAATTAACTGAATTAAAATAATTTAATTCATTTATATTATATATATATATATTTATATATATATATAATCCAACCAGACCAAAATAAAGGTTGTATTTCCAAGGCTAATAACCATTTATTAAACGGGTGAACTAATAACCAAGGCTGTATTTCCATCTTCCTGTCACGGTCATGTTTGGAACGGGTCCTATCTTCATGTCTACTCTCGATCTCGATCAATCATTTAAAGGGCACTGGAACCACACAATTGCGGTTCATCACATTCACAGATAAAGCCATGTTTAGTAAGGGGAAAATGAAAAGAGTATGGAAAATGAAAAAGGGGGGAATTGCGAGAATGGAAATTGCATTTACAGGAGGATGTGTTGGTAGGAGGGAATAATTTTTCCTTGGTAAAGACAGTTCCTTCATTATGAGGGAATCCTCGTTACATCACGAACATATATAATAGGATATGGAGAAAAATAAAAATAGATAGTGATATATCATTTTGTCCTTTTATTATTTAGAATTTTACACAGGATGTAAAAATTTAAAAACATACTGTTGAAACATTTTAAAATACTGTGCAATTTTTTAATGATTTTATCAACATTATTATATTAATTTTTAAAAAATATTTAAAACATTTGCACATTAAAAATAAAATAAAATTTAAAATTTTTCATTAAAAGTATTTTTAAAAATTTTCAACAGATTAAATATATAAATATATTAATATTTTTCGCTGTCAAGATCATTTGCTTATAATTTTTCTTTCTATTCTCCAATTAATTTCATCATGTCAAATTACGATTGGAGTAATCTGTTTTCCCTTCTTATATCGTACCAAATATAATTAAAGTCATCCCATTATATTTGATTCCAATTCCCACGCATTAGAATAATTTTAAATTATTTTATAGATTAATATTAATTCAATTGTTAGAATAATTTTATATGACTATCAATTAGACAATTAATATTAATTTAAATCAAAAATAAATTTAGTCTTTATTAATATTATAAGTAATCCATGATGAATTAGATTAATTACAAGTTAATGGATACAAACCCCAATCTATAGTATACTATTGATTAATAATTATCTCATCAAATCGTTAGTTAAGAGCTAATGAAGAGAGATTAAGCTAATTTATAATTAAGTGATATAGAGAGAGCTTATTTTATTAAAATAAAACTTATTATTATTATTATATAAAGAAGGCTTATATGACAATTTTTATAAGAGGCAACCTTCCCTTTTTGGCAAGAGCTCTCTTTCTTCGGTTTTCTCTCTTCCCCTCATAAATTTTCTTGCTTTCTGGTCTCCACTGATTCATTTGAACGATGACCACTACATCTTTATCTCCAAGTCGGTGTTTATTATAATGTTACTTGGGCACCCCTTACCAACCAAAGCGTAAGGGAGCAAATATATTTGGGGTTCATGAGTGATGGTCAAGTTTTGATTGATCAAGATGTCAGATACATTGAATTCTTATTCGTTGTTCCATAGCAATCATGTGCGAGGGTTTGATTTTTCAGCAAATCTAACCACAAGACTCTTACATAAGTAACAACTGACATGTATGTAGCTTGACCAAGTCATATATGGCAAGCGCCAGCGTGGGATTAATTTGTGGTACAAATGTCCTTCATAGTTATCCACAGAGAATTGCACACACACACATATATATATATAAGTGGAGTTCTCAATATATATACTAATCTCTTTACATAACGGAGGACGGAAATTTTTTTTAAAATAATGATTAGTCAGATGAATGCCGCATCCACCTATTGACTGTGAGAAAGAAGGCGATAACGATCTGCCTCTGATAGCGCTAATTACTCTTTAATTAAGATTTTGTCATCAGGATTATTAGTTAACTTTACATTCCTGGCAAACATGTAGAGACGTGAATCAGTCTTGACATTTTGCTGAATTATTGATAATATTTTTGTTTGACATCACTTATGCCATTGACTTAGACAAAACATTAATAAAAATAATAAATTACATAAGTCTTTTTGGGTTTTATTGAAATTGTACAGAATTCTCATTTATTTTTAAAGCATAAAAGGCATCCTCTAAAATAAAATAAAAAACATAATACTATACTTTAGTTCAATTTAAAATTTCGTTGGACTAAAATACACTTGATTTTATTTTCTTAAAAGTTAAAAAATATAGATTTAAGTTGATGGAAGGTATTTTAGGCCAAAAAAAAAATGAAATTGAACTTAAGTATAAAGATGCTGCTTGTTTCAATTTAAGGAAATTTTGTGTATATTTTGAAAATAATAAAAAAATTCTTTATAATTTACTTTAAGAAAAAAAATAAACACTTGATATGAGTGTTTTTTTTTTTTTTTTCTTTTTTGGCATTTAAGGTGGCATTATTTTAAAGAGGATTAATGTTCAGACAAAAAGAATTCAACATTTTTTATATGCTTTAGTTTCTTGACCAAAATTAACTTTCTGGCTTCCCTTTTCTGGCCCACGCATGATGCATGTATGACTCAAAGTTTAGCTGATTAATTCATTTCTTCTATTTTGATTTTTTCAAATTCATGAGATGAAAGTCTCAGTTTGACCTTTTTTTTTTTTAAATAAATGCACAATCTAATTCAATTTAAAGCTGAAGAACAAAAACAACTTCGCATAGGAATATTTGTCATGTAACGATCGCCTATACATCAGCCTAATGGGAAAGTAAATGATGGCCCAGAATCGGAATGATAAACAAAAGAGTCAAGTCGTGATTAAAGGCGATTGACTTACTTATGCTTTGATTTGTTCATTAAATTATTATTTTTTAACAGGAAAAGATAAAATATCATACTCCGTGCATAATAAAATTTCTTTATTTAAGTTTGGATATAAGAAGTTATATAAATATTTCAGGCGTTGGGTTTGGGTAATATAATATATACATCTATATATTTATATTATTATATGATATAATATACTATAAAAACTCATCCACATTGTACTTTATATATTTTGAATTATATTCGTAGTTATTTAAGATATTTTACTTTTGGTTATGGTCTTATATAAACAAATTTTATTCGAATTAATGAGTCTCAAATTGAAAAAAAAATATTTAATTTTAAATTTTTTTAGATTAATAAGTTTAAATATGAGAACTTAAGTATAAAAAACATCTTACCTACGAAATATGAATCCAAACACGAAGGTTATAGTATCCTACTCAAAACTTACCCAAGAACATTTCTAGAAATTTGAGTTGATACGTGATTCTTTCTTTGGACTATTAGTAAATATACGATCACCAACTTGAAATAGTAAGAAGTAATTGGGCCTGGGCCTCAAAGAGGGTGTGGGGTGATTTAAGCACTCATTTGAGAAAGTCGCTCGAATTCTGGACCCAACCGACAAACCATTAACGAGTGAGGCTGCACAATGCCTGTTCCAAAAAAAAAAAAGAGCCCGTTAGAAATGTTTAAACAATCTATGAAAGACAATTTTTTATACTAATTTATTTTATAAAAATAAATGAATAAAATTATTAATGAATATTTGTGTAATAAAATATAAAATTCACCAAATAATACATTTAACATGTTGATAATTTTTTTTTTTTGCATAACCATTTTTTGGAGAAACACATAGTTAAGAATATTACTCAAATAGAACTTGGGAGATAATCACATACATGGAAACTAGTATAAGCAATGGACGCTCTAGTAAGCTTGTGAGCATCCATTATGGCTTGTCTCCTAATCCAAACAATAGAAATAATGTCCTCATTCAAAACTAGATCCCTACAATCTTGTATAACTCCTCAAAGTTCAGAGAGATCTAGCGTGTCAGTATTTATATCAGCAACTGCAGTTTGGGCATCTATATAAATGACTTCTATTGTGGCGAGATTGTTGATAGCCCATTAAATTGTTTCTCGAATAACTAAGGCTTCAGCTATTGTTGATGTAGTTCTCCATCTTGGTGACCTGAGATTGCTCAGTTAAGGCTCCCTTCAACTGTGCGAAGATTGCCCCATAACCAGTTTTGCATTCTCCTATGAAGATAGCTCCATCGGTGTGGCACGCCCAGTTGTATACCCTTTGTAAAAAGGTATCAATCCTTGCAAGTTCCTGAGGTTGTTTTTCCTTTGCATTGGCAAGTTTCCATTCCCTTTTCATTGTTAAAGCCTTTTACAATGTGTGTCAAGTAGGTTATGCATAGTTCATCTAGGCCATGTCATTTCTAGCTTTCCACACACATCAAGCAATCAAGTTGAATTCCTTTACTATGCACTATGAGGTGTTTACGAGAAGGGCTAAGATACATTGTTGAATGTCCTGTAGAAAAGGATCCTTACTTTCCTATAATTCCCAGATTTCTTTTACTTTGGGGCAAAGTAAGATGGCATGGTTCATATCTTCCTCTCCATTGCGTTTGTTGCATCCTATGTTAATTGGTCCACCTCTGGTAATTAAATTTGTCTAACAGGAAGAATGCCCTTGTACAAATGCTAGGTTAAGTTCTTGATCTTTGGTGGTATCTTCGTTCTCCATATATATTTTTCCACGAAAGCATATCTACTACAATGTCTTGCTCAGTTACTCCCCTAAGTGCTAGGTGATGTCTAGACTTCATAGAATACACCTCTTTCCTATTGTGATGCCATATTAACACATCCTTTCTCCTTCATATACAGATTAGAATGGACAACGTTGTGGCAACATCCTCTTCAGAAAATATATGTCACGATTTTACTATGTTCAAGGCCCTATCATTTGCATGAAATAAATCTTTGACCTGATCTTAATTATTTCTTAGCCTATGGATGTTAGTAGGGAAAAAGTGATATTTTTTAGGAAACCGCAAATTAGACCAATTCTATTAGTTCTCCATCCCTAATATGCCATCTTAGACCCAATGTTAACACGTTACGAGAGGTAAGGATACTCTTCCAATTAAAGCTCGGAGCATCCCAATTAAGATATCCAAAAATCCCCCCTAAGGATATATTTAGCTTTAAAGACCTTAAAGGGAAGAGTGTTAAAGGATAATCAAAACCTTTAACCTTGCTTGCCAAGCATAGCTATGTTGAAATTGTGTAGGTTTCAAAAACCTAAGCTACCATAAGATTTCTTGGTGCACATTTGGTTTCATGAGAGCCATTTTATCCCTTTTATGGTATTTGTATCATTCCTCAACCAAAAAGAGTTCATCATCTTCTACAACTCATCACAAATAAATAAGGGAATAAGAAAAACATTTTGTGTAGAAAGATGGTTTAGTTTGGGCCATAGATTTTCAATATTTCCTCATTTACTATAGAAAGTACTTTGTTTTTCTAATTTTGCAATTGGTTCTACAACTTATCTCTTGGGAAAGTGAAAATAGACTTCTTGCTTTTGCAAATTAGTGAAGGGAGGCCTAGTTACTATAATAACCCAATTAATTAGGATTAATAACTCAACTAATGGTATATTATTTTGTTATGTGTATCAGTATAATGAGATTGAGGCTGGCTCAGTGGTCAGGCTCCAGGTTGCATTTCTTCAGGTCGTGGGTTCGATACTAGAAAGCTAACCTCCCTTGTCTTTTTCTGAAGCTGCCATGTGTCCCCTCCTACAGTGAAATGACTTAAATGCCTCTCAAAGGTTTTTTTTTCCTTTTCTCCTTCTCCCAGCCGAGGCTTACAGGAAGGAGAAAACTGAGAGTTGTTGCAGCACCGGGGAAGCCACTGTGGCTGTGCCTTAGCCTTGCCAGAGCTGAGTCGCCTCCCCCTAAAGGTTGCTGGCCCATCACCGGCCAGATACCACCTTACCGCCGGCAGGAAAATGCGAGTTTTTTCGTTGAACCTGCGAGGAAACGCGAGCTAAAACAGAGCTCCGGTGGCTCGTGTTCCTTCTCGGTTTGGGTGGGTTCTATTTCCCACCTCCTTGCCGTCACTTTCAGCCTGCTGTCGAGTTCAGTTGGCCGCCGGTGAAGCAGTTTTCCGGTGGGATCCGAAGAGCTCGAATAGTGGTGACTTTGGACGAATTTGGTGCGTTTTTATCGGTTTTCTCTTGAGATTGAGGTTAGAAGTAGCATTTCTGGCCCTTATACAATGAATTTGAGCTCTAAAACCATGAATTTCGGTTGGTTTTAAGAAGACTTGCTGACAGGGACCAAAATGAAAATTTTCGAAAATTTTGGGTTTTTGAGAAAATGGAAAAATGTTGACTTGTAATAGGTTCATATTGATTCTAGATTAACACTTTTAAGTTGGTGGGCATGAGAACTATGAATTGCCTTGAATTGCATTAGAATGGAGGCTAGGGTTCGAAATAAAGGACTAAAATGAAAATCTAGAAAATATGTGGGGCAGAAAATGTAAATTTGCCACAAGTTTGGGAAAGATAGAGATGGAGTTAAAGAGATGGGGGTTAGGTCCTAAATTGGGATAATAAACCGGAAGACAATTAATTCCTGCGTAAACATTGGTGCAGGTGAATTGTAGAAGTAATTCCGGCACTCTAGGAGGGCGGTGAATTGCTCGGGACAATCGGAGTCCAGGTGCACAGATAGCACCCCCAAAACTCTTATTATACTTGGGTTGTTCTTGCTTCAATTGTTTTCTAAATATAATCAATTTCGTTGTGATTATGCCTCACTGGATTAGGGGTTAGAAGTAAGGGACCTTCTGTATATGTTGAATGACCTTAACCACAGTATTGGACTTGTGATATGCTTAGAGGTGATCACTAAATAGTTATGATCAGAAACACAGATGATTTTCCTCATATTTCCATCTTTGTATGCATGTTTGACTTAAATCTTTGATCGTTGGGAGGACTGATAGATGATAACTTTCGTGAGATATACTCATGCCTGTTGGTTAGTTACCCTCGAAGATTGTGTATCCTCGTCTGTTGGTTAGTTACCCTCGAGGATTGTGTATCCTCGCCTGTTGATTAGTTGTCCTCGAGGATTGTGTATCCTTGCCTATTGATTCTTAGCAGTCTTTCCCTCGAATGATTTTCATAAGTTGATTGTTTCCTTGTGAATGACATCTTGATTTAATGTTTTGGAAATGTGGATTATTTAGCTCAACTGTTAAATTGCAAGAAAATGGATTTAAACGTTATTGTATTGTATTCAAATCTTGATTATGTTAAATTTCTATTTATATATGAAATTGATTACTGACTTGGGGTTCTATCTGCCAGAAAATTTTTGGTCCTAGATAGAGAGATAGACAACCTTCCAGAGCCGGCGGAGCAATGACGGGGAGCCCGCTTGGTTTGGGTGCGAGGCGTACTCGTTTGTTAGATGTTATTGATGGCGATCTTTTTCTTTTAGGATGTATATAATTAGATTGGTAGCCATTATTGTATATGGGAATTATTTTGTGACTACAGCTGAACCCGCCACATTTTGTCGCATGCTGTAAATTATTGGACTGGGTTGGTGGGAGCAAAGCTCCCCTATTTATGTATTGCCTTATAGGACTTGTAGAAATTTTGGGACGTCCTACTTACTGGGGAGGTGCTGTCGAAATTTCTATAAGTTTCCTCGTTTTGTATTGAAAGTCTCACTTTATATATTAAGGCAAATGGTATTCATAGGGATTAGAACGGTAGGATAATGATTGTTCTTCTAGTGTTAGGCTTGCAGGTTAGGGAAATTTGCTCGTGATTTGTGCCAGTCCCACTCCAGGGATTTCGAGGTGTGACAATTACCTACCATGATGAATAGGAGTATCAATGTTAAAGATGTTTATGAGTTCTATACAAGTAACGTTCCCCATATTTGGGCTAAAGAAGATTTCAAAATTTTTGGTAATTTATAAATTGGCTTGAATTGCTTCGTAGGCTATAAGACTTTACTTCAATTGTCTACATTTGGCCTTTTTTGCCCTGTAGAAAAATAGTGATAATCTACATAAAGGAGATGAGAGACAGATGGGCCCTTTACACTAGCTTTACACATATGGACTAAGCCCATTTGTTCAATGTCTCGTAACAATGCAAATAGCCCTGCATCATAAATAATGAATAAGTACTAAAAGAGGCAGTCCCTTTGTTTGACACCCCTTTATGGAGTAAAGAGGTCCACTTCATCACTATTAGGTAGAAAAAAATATCTTACATTCCTTACGCACATCATTTTGTGGTTTTTCCATCTATTGTCAAAACCTATAGCTTTCATGACAGCTTTCAAGTAATTTCAATTCACCCTATCATAAGCTTTGGTAATATCTATCTTTAAGGCAACTACACCGTGTTTCTCCTTAGTCTTCCTTTTCATGGAATGAATAATTTCAAATGCCACAAGCACATTATCTATTATTAGTCCTTAAGGGTTGTTTGCTTTTCGTATCAATATCACTAAAATGTTAGTTAATTCCCTTAGGATTTTTTTATTCAATAACCATTCTTTATAGTTTCTAAACACATTTTCACTTATTAAATGCTAAAAATTTTAGAAGAAAGCTTGATTAAAACCATTTGGACCTGTTGCTTTATTTGGATGCAATTGAAACACAACTCTATGGAGTTTCTTCTTGTGAAAAGGATTCAGTAGCATATTATTGTCCTCTTGCGATACAACCTTTAAAACATACTGGATAACAGGGTTTACTACAAATGCAGTATGTTCAAACATATAAGAAAAATATCTTTTTACTAGATCTTGCAATCCTTCTTTGCTGTGAACCCATGAGCTTTTATCATTTTGTAGTGTCTTCATGGTATTATTTTTTCTAAGCAAGTAGGCATGCAAGTGGAAAAACTGAGTTTTAATAGCCAATTTTAGGCTAAAACAACTTTGCTCATGGTTGCTGATGAACTCAAGGTTATGAAGAAGCTGAAACTCCTAGAACACATAATATGATGAGAACATAAAATGGAATGAACCTCCAACATATTGAACCCCTAGATGGTAGATGCAAATGGAAGTGTAAATAATAGGTTGATTGGAAAATAAGAACGAATTCACCTCAAAAGATTACCTTGCTAAGAATTAATTCTTGTTGTAATATAACAAGATAAGTTATCCTCCCCTATTGAACTCTGGCTAAGCCAATAAGGAAATTAAAGAGTTTCTTCAATATAATGAAATTTTAACGTCCTACAAAGTTGAGGTTCAAGTCTTTTTATAAGTTTCAGACCTCTAAGAAACCCTAATATAAAATACTTCCTTGGGCCTTCAATAAGTTAGGTCAAAGAAGGCAAAAAATAACTACAGATATTGGAATAAAAGCCTAATATATAATCATATATATTCTAGGCCCAAAACACTTATTTTAATAGCAAAACTCAAAGATAACTTGACCCAAATGCATTGGGTCTTCATTTGGGTTGGATATGATTCAGATGAATGACTTGGGTTTCTTTCTCCATGTCCAATCTGTCTAACTGGCTTTCTTCTGCATTCTCTAATAATCTTCCTACATAAATTTGTAGTGATTCATTGAACTTCTTAACTCTTATTCTTGTAATTGAACCCGGAGGAAAATTTAGATCATCATTAATGCCATCACGCCTCTTTCCTTCTGTGCTCACATTAGTTGCCATCTCAATTCTTCTTGCTTCAGTAATATGTTTTTCTCCCCGTATAGGTTTGTCAATCTTGTATTCATTGGGTTGGTGGAATCTTCCTCTAGCTTAATTGGATCACATTGTCAATCACTTGAGCTTTTAACATAACATCTAACTGTGTGTCCTTTACCCATGGTAAGAAACTAGTCACTATATTACATCTGGGTTTTCCATTTTCACCCCAACATTCAGAAACAACATTTTTTATCACTCAATCAAGGAGCCATGCATTTTCAAAATGAAAACTCCTTCCCCTATAACAAATAACCTCTGTGGTCAACATTACTAAAATGAGGCCATGATCATAGTATGTTGATGTTAAAATTGGCATCATGCTATATAGGAAAAAAAATCAACCACTTTGCATTTGTCATATTTTAATCAGGCTTATCTTTCATTTCTTCATTCTTCCCCAAGTGAATAGTTGATCAAAGGAAGTAATATCTTGTCATCCACACTTTGATACTATTGAACGAAAGCCATTAAGAAATGAGTTTAGGTACAAAAACCCCCTACTTTCTCCTAAATGCAAAGCATATCACTACATCCCTAAAACATAGCCATGAGGTTTGCTCTAAACCTTATCATTTAGAGGAAGGACAAGTCGTAACAAGGTTTTCGTAGGTGAACCTACGGAAGGATCATTGTTGATGCCCCTCGAACAGAACGACCCATAGACCGATTTGAGAACACCATAACCGTTGGGGCCGCGCACCTGGACGACATAACAACCAACCTCCGGCACCAGTCGTGCCAAGGAAACGGAAAGAACGTGCACGCCCCTGGTCACCCCGGCCTTCAGGATCCCAGTCGAGGAGCACCGCACCACTGTTATGCCACGCATACACAAAACAACTTTTAGTTAGATTTTTCAACATATCCCATGATTCCCTTCTTTTAATACATTTTGGATAGCCATAAAATCTAGTTAACCTCTAAATTAATTCACTTGAGCCCATAATTTGTACATTTATGTAGTTTTGAGAGTAAGAAGTAACATGCATAGTGATATTGCTTTTTAAGGGAGCACATATCTTGGGCCAGGTCGGGTTGGAGTCTAATTCGTGGCCTACCTTGGGATATACACCAGGCCAAAAGAATTAACCCAGACTTAGGACTTCAGCTCGGTTAGACCAGACACAAAATCAAGCCAGGTTTTCTTTTTTAAAAAAAATTTTTTTTTACAAATTTAAATACAATTTTTTTAAAAAAGAAGAAGAAATTTTAATTAATATATAATCAATAAGATATCTTATGTTAATGAAAATAATTTTTATATATAACATAAATAAAAAAGTAGTTATTTTTTTAAAATATCGTTTATTTCTTTTAAAAATGAAAAAAATAAAAAATACAAAAATAATATATATATATATATATCAGGCAAAGTTGGGCTAATGATGTGGTTAAGCTAGGCCTTCACTAGTGGACCCAGTCCCGTGACTTGGGATCATTATGACTTGCCCTAAAATTATTGGGTCGGAACAAGTTGACCAAATTGGCCAGGTCATGTTCAACCCTATTGTTTCTCTATAAACTGCTAGTCTGCCACTTCTGCTATGCTTATCAGCAATGAAACAACATTCGTAATTAAGTATTTGTCTAATTTCCTTCATGATTATTTTTGTACCAAAATCTCCACAAGGAAAATCGAGTTAGGTTTTTTACTTTAGATAAACTCCTTTAAAGCCTAAATTGCTTAAATATTACCTAAACCTTGGTAGTTCCAATTTAAGATAATCATGGTTAACGACAAGCCTGCCTACCAGACTAGCCACTGTAGTAATTTGTGTCAAATGGTTTGTTGAAGTGTCCTATAGTTCTTTCATTACTAGATCTCTATTCGTTAACTTAGTAGAAGGCTTATGGCATTTTCTTCCTTTGGCCCTTTCTATAGAGTTTTCCTTTTCACATAAGCTATATTCACACCTTCATCTTTTGGCCCAATTTCATACCCTATCTCTCTATGTTGAATCGAGGCTGTTAACATTAAATTGTTATGTAGCTTGACATTTTTTTATCCATTATTTTGAGCATAATTTTATCCTTTTGGCTTCATGATCATTATTTCATTTGCATTCAAATCTAATAACTTGCCTCTTGGGGGGTATATATTCCTTATTATTGGTATCTGGAAATCGTAATCCCCCTGATTTTAGGATCTTCATTTTGAATGAAATTAAGTTTTCAATTTAGGTGCAATTTGCATCCTTTAACTAGCTGCTTATTGACTGTGTTGCCCTCTACCTTGATGCTTGAAGGCAAGAGTCCCAATTCATGATTATGTCCTTTCCACCTCTTATAACTTCCCTTGACCTGCAAAAACTCTCAAAATGGCCAAGGCAGTCACACAAAGAGTAGAATAAGGATAAGTGTTCATATTTAAACAACTTATATATGGATTTAACATTTGGTAGAAGTAGTTTCTTCTTTCTTTTTAACGAGAGGTAAACATCGATATGTACCATGATTCACTTAAATGAATGTTTATCCCTTATGATTAATTTGACATCATAATGCTTGAATTTTCCTATAATTTTTGAACTGAATTGCTATTCCTCTGAATAACAGGCTCACTAATAGATCATGTATCCAAACCCACATGTCTGAATACACTAATGACATCTGATGTGAGTCTTTTCCACTTTGCAATCTATTAGTAATCAACAAATGGTTATTAAATGTCCATGGTCCTCTTTCCACCCCCTTGTCCAGATCTACCTTAAAAGAGAATTTAAAAATATATCAATTTTCACTAGTGTCTATTATACAAATACCTCCCAAAGTGGTGCCAAAGGTTAGCTAGGTATTTCGTGTAGACTAGAAGTGTATGGTACTCATCACTAGAAAACTTCCTACCAAACTTAGTTTATGTGCTCTTTCGATGCTTTCCTTATCCTTAGGATTTGCTTTAACTTACCATGCATCTTTTTCTTCTTCATTAATTAAGAGTGTAGGTTGGCGATTGTAGGGAGAATTTAAACAAAGAAGAGAAACAACACACTAATGGAGCAGAAAGTGAGCTACCACGAGGTAGTAGAGAAAAATCATGATACAGTGAACCGAATCTTTCAAAACAAATTTTTTAAACTTTTTTCTTTTGGCATAACTTTGATTGTTGCGTTTTGCTTACAAGTATTCTTAGAGCATTGATTAACTGGATCATTTATTATACATATGAACAATAATAATAAATGCTTATTGATATTAGCATTACATTAATTTTTTTTTCATTATGTAGATTAAATTATCATTAACGATGACATTAATTAAGTATTTATTATTATTGTTAATGAGTGCAATAAATGATTCTTAGCCACTACAATTAATTAATAAATATTTATTATTGTTGTTAATAAATGTAATATATATTCCGTTGGCAAAACCCCTACTTATATTTTAGAGTTTTGCTAATGAATCTCCTAAAGACATTAGTTAAGAATAACTTATTATACGTAATAAATAATATCAAATTAATGACATTAATGTCTTAAATACACTCGTTAGTAAATTTCTATATTTTATAAACAATTTAATCATTTATTTAAGAATTTGGTCATGTATAAACTATGGTGAAGCAAAAGGCTCACATAACTCGAAATTACATCCAGTTCCTTGTGACAAAACTATGACCCAATTATTAATGGCTCTATGAGTAAATTGACAAGAAGCAAACTTACTTACAAACGTCCTTAAAACTAAAACCAAAGTAGTGGTGTTAAAGTTCTTCAAAATCTTAAACTAGATTAGGGTAATACACTCTTAATTAAGAATATTATTAGAAGAAATAGCTCCAGCAAAATCTAAAAAAATTTCTTATCATAATAATAATAATAATAATAATAATAATAATAATAATAATAATAATAATAATAATAATAATAATAATAATAATAAAATGCTCTACTAAAAAGTTAATGATTTAAGTCTTAAAAAAGGTTACTTATATATATATATATATATATATATATATATATATATATATATATATATATATATATATAAATAGATAAAATTAAGAATAAAGTATCTTAAGTTAAACTTCTAAATATTTTTCCACAAAATAAATATTTTGTTAAGTAAAATTATGGTCACATACATAATAGATTTGCCAATGTACCAATATGACTACTGTTCACTCATGGTTTAAACTGACTTAAGTGTTTTTTTTAATAATGTCGTGGATTATTAAGCAAGCAAAAGTCTTCATGTTGACTTACTTGACTTTATAAAATTTCTTCACATAAATTTAGTTTGGAAGAAAATGATCTCTAAACAAATTCATGTCATAAGTTAACACTACCAAAAACCACGTAATTAACCATGATTTTTTATTGTCTTTAGATGTTGACCGTAGCTAAACCTATTTCCTGTGGTTGGAGGAACTGCAGGGAATGCATCCATGGTTAATTAATTCACTGCAATTTCTTTTAACCATAGGAAAAAGTATGTATTACTTGCGATTGTAAACCACAATTAATGAGAATGAAAATTAGTTGCGTTTATGTGTTCATCATAGCTAATGTTGTATAATTTACCCATAGTTATAAAATGGCAATAGTTTAAAGTTTAAATTGTTGTTTATATGTTTTTTTCAACAAAATTATTTAATTTTTAGATTTAATTTTTTTCCTACTTAATATCCTTGTCAAAATTTAACTACTAAAATAGACTAAAACCATTGTCAAATCTCATTTAGAGCCATAAATCCCATAATCATTAACATACATTACATAGTTATACATAAGAGTGTCATAATGTAACAAACTTGTATAAAATAGTTATAATGCAACGATGTTCAATATTGTATAATTAACATAGGCATAATCCAAAACATGGCTCTAAAGCTATTACAATGCTGAAGAATCTAATGCTCCGCTAGGTTAGGTTGGTTTAGAGAATAGTCTGCATGCTTGGTTACACGATTAGGTGGCTGCAACATATAATATGGAAAATATAATATAAGATATAAACCATTGAACTCATTACATATATATAAAAAAAAATCAACTATTATTTGTAATGAAAGAACATTATCGGTGATGATTGAAATGGTGTAAACTTTGGAGGCACTTGATCGTGACAATTCTACATAATGTACCTCATCATCGCATTAATATTAGATTCCAAATAGTTAACCTTATTTTGCAGCTCTGTATTACTAGAAGATGAGGTTGTTGCACTATAATTATAAGATAGTTGTTTAAAAACTTAAGAAAGGCATGGACCCAACCTTAACCCTTTAACATGACTACAATGTTCTTAACTTCCTAAAGTGAAAGCTAGGGAATTTTGAGTAGATATTACTTATGATCTAGACGGATTCGATTCAAACTGGGTAATCATTTTCTATGCCAACCAAATCAATTTGGAAATTACATAAGAACCACAACCAACTAGAAATCAATTCCATAAACTCTACACCAACTACATAGACTAATTATTATGAATTGAAATAAATAAACACTTACATTGACTGTTGGAGCCTCCTCATTAACAAACGACCCATTAGCATGTTTATGTGTGACCACCCAAACTTCTCCTCTGTTAACTGGGTGGCTGTACTTTAACTCCTATTATTGTTTATAAAAATTACAACACAAATAAGGAAACAACAATAATACAACATGATTTCTAAAAGTTGAAGTTACCATCTTTGCCTTCTTGCACACAAAAGACTTTAATCTACTTGTGTGGTGTATTGACTGTTCTTTCTATTGTCGTTTTTCTTCAAGGAAGTTTCCTAATCATTGGAAAAAAAACATAATTATAAGTCAATATATAATAAACTAGTGATAACAAAAATTTTGTTACCTTAGTCTGGGGTTTAGGTGGTAGTTAACAAACAGAGTCCAATGATCTTTATTTAAGTCGATGGGAACCTTAACAATAAGTTCATCTCTGCAGCATATGCCGTCATTTATCTTTTCTCATAATTCTTGTCTTTGATCTTTCTATTTCATTCCAATAGACTTCAGGATATAATTTTTGTGTAACTCATAGTAGCTACAAATTTAGCCTTCAAGATACAACAATGAAATGAGCAATAATACTTTAGGATAACATATACTAGTTTAAAAATAGCAAAGCACACTTGAATAATGTTTTTATACATTGAATCCTTGTACTCATATGAAACTTTCTTCCAACTAGGAAAGCTAATGGGAAATAAATTGAAATATTTTCCAAGATGGCCTAAGAATCTATTCAATAAACTAGCCCCATCACTAATTGGTTTGATAGTATCATTCCAATATAACTTAATTCTCTCCCCTTGAGGAAGTGAATAAACAGCATGGTGTGTGATTATATTTTCTTAGCCATGTTGTCCCCATCTGTGAACGAAATTTAGCACATGAGAATGAAAGAAATAAAATGAAAGACATAATAATTTTAACATACTTACCAATTACATTGACCAATCATGCCCTATTGCGTGATGACTTATGTAAAGGCTATGATGGTGCATTAAGAGCTTCCAAAAGATGTACTTATTTGCATTTGTTAAGGTGAATAATGCAGAAAGATATTTACCATTTTCATTAAGCTAAAGATCAAACTTGATCCCCATATCTTGCAAGTCTCTCCATACATTTGCATGGTTTTTCAATTTTCTAGCTTAATTCAATATAGTAAACATAACATTGTCACATTCATTTTTCCCAATACACATGACATCATGGTTGTGTCACAATATGTTCATTGCCTAGTATGGAAGTTGGAAAAAGATACTTTTCTTTTACCATTGTTGAGTCTCAACCTTTAACCTACTAGCTCCACGGGGTCTTTGACCCTATCCTTCAACTTTTACATCTTTCCTTAAAACAACATTAACATTTTGAACTTGTCTTAAAACTTCTTCATCAGTAATTGGCTTAAGGGGATTTTGTCTTTCAACTTTTCCATCAAATCAACTTCGAGCCAATTTAAATTTATGTCTTGCATTCAGAAAGCATTTATGACCCATAAAACACCACTTTTGATTATAGGGAAGGCGTATAGGCTCTAATTCAAAATTACAAGATGGACATATTAACTAGTGTGGTTATTCCACCAAGACAATGTTCCAAGTCTTGGAAAGTCACTAATCGTCCACAACAGTACTACATGCATATTAAATACTTGATTGCTATAACAATTAAAAGTTTTAACATTAACATTCCATAACTTATTTAACTCTTCTACACAGTTGCAGATATATATCAAAATCATTTCTTGATGCTCGCCTACCTAGGATAATCATAAAAAGGATAAAAGAACTTTGTTTCATGCACATATGTGCTGGAAGATTGTAAGGTAGAAGTATCATTGGCTAAATGTCGTAACTAGTGCTTAAGTTGCCAAATGAATTGAACCCATCAACAGATAACCCAAGACGTACATTTTGAGGATTTGAAACAAAATTGGGATGCATTGTGTCAAACTTCTTCCATGCTTTAGAGTCTATCGAATGCCTTAACATGTCATCATCACTCCTTTTCATTGCATGCCATTACATATGTTTAGTAGTCTTAGAGGGCATGAATAACCTCTGTAACCGTGGCTTTAGAGGAAAGTACTATAGAACTTTTACATGTAGTTTTATCTTCTTTTCACTAATACTTGAATTCCCTTGACCAATTGGTTTCCATTTAGATGTATTACATTTTCTTCAATTATTTATGCCAGCATCTTCTCCCATGTATAACATGCAATCATTGGGACATGCATGAATTTTGGTGTAATTTAGACTAAGTTTATTAAATTTTTTTTGACCTCATAGAAGGATGGTGGAATTTTAGTGTGTTCAAATGCTTCTGCCAACAGTTTTAGAATCAATGGCATTGCTTTGTTAGTCATTAGGCACTGACACTTTATGTGATACAATTTCACCAAATATGACAACTTCAAATACTTTTCACATCCTTCATATAAACATTGTTGACCATCTTTAATTAACTCCAACAAATCTGCACTATTGTCTGGCATCATTTGGTTCAATGGTGGAGATGTTACGTTATATTCTTCCATACATTAGCTATCAGAATGATGCATAAATGCATCATTGACCATATCTTGTATGGGATCATTAACAACAACCATTTCATGAACCATGTGTAGTACTACATGTGTTTGAACTATAGTTTCTATGACATTTGTCTATCCATGTCTAAACCAAATAGTGTAACCTCATGAAAATGGTTTTAAAATCAAGTGATCCTATATTTCTTCTTTAGTCTACCATTTGTTAAACTTGCATTTAGGACATAGACATATAATCATACCCTCGACACTACTATTGACAAATACAAAGTCTAAAAATCTATTTAGTCCTTATGGATAGTCAAGGATATTTTGAGGCTTCTCAATCCAAGCCTTGTCCATGTTTTGAAATAGAATATGTCTAAGTTCAAAACTCCCAATAAAATTCTGTACTTTGGAAAAAAATTAAAAATAGAAAGAAACAAGTAGTATTAAACATCATCCTCTATCATAACTTTATTAGAAGAACTCAAAGCACAAAAATTAAGAAATATTGAACAACTTACAACAAACATACTTTTAATTTAAATCCTATGAATTGTCAACATCATATCATCAACTAAGTAATGTTAGACATTATCATTTGTCATAACAATATCAAAAAATATTGAAAATCATACCAACAACCAATTCTATTATAATCATCATCAACTATAACAATACAAAAATATAAATTCTCTTATAGGCATTGCACAAATAATTGAATAATGAATTCTACCAACTATGATAATACAAACACTTCAACATGTTTATTCTAACAACATTATTACAATAAACCAATGTAGATCTAAAAATCAACATAAAAATATTACACATTATCACTTGTCATAACAATATCAAAAAATATACAAAATCATACCAACAACCCCTTCCATTGTAATTTCTATGAACTTTAACAATACAAAAATATAAATTTCTTATAGGCATTGCACAAATAAGTAAATAACAGAAAATACAAACACTTTAACATGTTGATCCTAACAAAAATGTTACATTACACCATTTTAGACCTAAAAATTAACACCACAATGGTTATGGGTTGCAAAAACATCAAATAAAACTAAATATAAATAATCACAAAATCTTTTTTGCCTATGTATCAAGCATTTCAAAAGAAATAATTCACCCAACAAAGAAAAACACCATAGAACAATGAATATCTAAAAGGGGATGGAAAAATTTCAACTTTCATTAACAAAAAAAGCCAAAAAAAAAAAAAAAAGAAGAAGCAAACTTACCTTGAAGAATGGTGGTAGACGGATATCAGTCATTGGCGGACAGTGGGGATGGCCGACGGGGATGTATGACAAGCTCGGTGGTGGTTAGCGGTGGTTGGCATCAAAATCTGGACAGTAGAAAGTGGACAACGTTGCAGCTCTTCTCTTCTATATGCAGCGGCTCGAGCAAACTAAATGGAAGGGAACCAATAAGGTTCCTTTTACTGTGCATTCCCTATGGTTTTATATAAAATGCAGGGAATGTGCATATCTTTACCTACGGTTAAATTGAAACCATAGGTAAATCCCTACAGTTTCTAAACTATAACAAAGTTACAGTAGTTATTTTTGAAACTGTAGGGATATTACTGATTTGCCTGCAGTTTATATAACTGCAGGTAATGAACCACAGGCAAATCCCTTTTTTTTGGTAGTGTAATGGTTGCATTAGTTCTCAGATCATAACAAGAAGTGTTAAGGGAGACTAAATTTGAAGAAAAGTAAGCTTTAAATAATTAATACTTTTCTTTAAAAAATTGACACCTACAATTCTTTACTGCCATTAGATATGTACTAAAAAGGTATTTAGATTTTAACAAGAATTGTTAGTCGTTAGATTGTATAATTTTTTATATTTAAATTATTAGATAAAAAGAACTATATCATACATTTTTTAAATATTAATAATTAAATTCATACTTTTTTTTTCGAATTCAAATTAAATGAGAAAGTACTATCTCATGTTTACCGATTTGTCTTTCCTATATAGGTTAGACTAGAACCCACACCTATGCTTAACTTGTGACCATAAACAGCAGTTCAACTTCAAACAGTTCCTTGATTAGGTTGTGCTTTCTGATTGGACGAAAAATAAAGGAAAGGTTGAAATTGAATGGTTAAACCATATGAGTTGACAGTTAAGATAGATATTCTTGCCAAATAACAAAAAGCAAAGAAATTATATGATGCAAGGTTGACTACTTATCATTTGTATTTGAATCCTTGTAAACAATGTTTGTCCCTAATTGATGTGAACTTTTCTTGTTTTGTGAAATTATATTTATTTAACATATTTTTTTATAAATATATACAATTTTTTTTCCTTCTATGTTTTACCTGCTCTATATATGTCTATATATATCAATCATCAAGTAACAAGATAAAAATTAAAACTATTTAATTTATCCCAATTTATTTTCTCTATGTTTTTCCTCCTATATCTTTCACATTCTCAAAGTGGAAGTGAAAAGAATCTCCAGGGTTAGGTCGAGGTGTGTCCCTAGCCAGTAGGCTCTACACCTCAACGAGGTGTGATTGGTGCATCTTTTTCATGCTTTTGTTGACGTACACTTATTTGGTAGTTAAAGTTTGGTGAAACATTGGATCTTCAATTTTTGAAAGTTGGTGAAATTGTATCATTGGTTCCTCGAAGTTGAAATAAGTCAATGTTTTTCACTAGCTGAAAACTACTTCTTCAAGTTGATTTGATGGAAAATGTTTAATAAACTTCTGTTACACTACACCCTCCTTAATTTCCTCTGCACTGTTTCTTGAATATCTACTTTGTACCCGTATATATCTTATTTATCAACAATGTAGTAACTAGTAAGTAACTTTTTCTTATACATATATATATATATATATATATATATATATCCATCCAAGCTTCAGTTATTATTCATACATCTTACAATTTGTGACACTATTTCACAAATCACAAATGCTTCACACTCAGCAAAACTTAAAAAGTTTTGGATATTTATGAATCTCTCAAAGCAATTATTTTTACTGCATGTACGTAAAAGAAAATAGGGTTTACATATATGCTTTTTCTCTTTTTGGAGTAGCTTATAACTTAGAAGAATATTACTCACATCTACAAGAATTGGGATATATAGTTGTTGTTGTTAATTTGGTGTTAAACAACCCTTACCTTAGGCGCTTGTAGAGATTTTGTGATAATTGTATATAAGTTATAAAGTACTATTCTTATAAATTTTTTGGGAAAAAATTAGCATTATTTTTTAATGGGAGATAATTAAATTATATAACTATATTTTTTTATTTTTAAAATATTAAAAAATTTTAAAAGTCAAAGATGACTAAGATGCCCTCAAGGATATTAATTAGAAAATATTTTCTATATCAATCAACTATTTATTTAATATTTGTTAGATTAAAAGAAGTAAGAGATATATAAGTATTTACTTAAAATAGATGTAATTGTGTATTATCTTTGTTACAGGAGAATTTATTATAGATATATATTTTTAATTTCATTGAACAAGGTGTTTTTTTTTTTAAACATATAATGTGAAGATATCTAAGACTAAAAATGTAAATTTTTTCTAAAAAGATTCGAAGTATAAAATTATATCATTGCATGCACTACAACGAAACATAAAAATTGTGCCTATAGTGGACAAACCCATTAGACGTAAACATCTAACTTTGCACTGGCATCAAATATTAAAAATGAAAAATAAGTGTGAAACGTAAAAAGCTTCATATTAACCTTATCCATTTTTAAAGGAAAGTTGCCTCATAAGATTATGTAGATCTAGCTTTATCTCAAAAGTTCTTTACCTAGTTTTGCACTAATATAACCTTAACCAATACAAGTTGGCACAGATTTAACGTGTTTGTGTCTCTTAACCATCGCCTCTATGGTTTGAATTTGTAGTGGGATGAGAATGAGAAATATTTGTTTGAGATATCTCCCCCTAATTTGAGTCTGTCCATAAGTCAAAAGATTGATACTTTAAATAATAAAAAATATATATATAACATTTACTTTAATTTACACATACTAAAATGAACATTTTTTTGGTTCATCTTACTCTTATGTTGTTGTTAGTTTTGGTGGTTATTTAAACTTTAATTAGAGATAGGTTTTATCTTTATGCTAATGTCTATCCTATTAAAAGTGATGGGCATAAATATTTTAGAATTTATATATATGAACATAAGAATATTGACATGGAATTTTAATAATGTCACTAAAGACTTCGTTAATAATATCGAAATAATCCATTTATATTATCATTTTATTTGCAAAAAAAAAAAAATCAACTTCTAATGCTATATAAATAATCTTTAAAAAACGAAATTATAACAAATATCATTCTACTTTTTCTAAGACATGTGGTGTCATAATGAAAAGTATCCAAAGCTAGCCCACTTATTTCCTCAACGAGGGTAGGAAAATTTGATTAAGAAAGTCAAGGAGGCCTAACCCCACAAACTTTGAATCAACCATTGTGATTTCAAGTTTTAACCCTACCAAACTACATGTTTGTTCCCTATGTAATCTTCGGTTTCCCACTACTATTAACCACGAATTTCACAGCAATTGCTGGTGGAGCAGATTCAATAAAATTAACATCATTAAATAAAAATTTAACGGTTTAAATTTTTTATTAATAATCACAAAATTTAATATATAAAAATTTAACAATTTAAATTCTTATTAATAATCACAAAATTTTAAATTAAATTACTTTTTCATATTTAAATCTGTATCATGTTCAACTCTATTATTAGATCTGCCCCATTGGGGAGCCGATACATGTGCTATTAACCATACACATCTTGTCACTCATCTTTCTTCATTTATTTCATTATTTCTCCATCAAATTTCACTCATTCACACTCACCCTGTCTCCGTAATTCAAATTGTATTTTGTCAACCTCTCATCGCCACCTTCCAAATCCCAATATAAGTACAACACAGCTTTCTGTATATAAGCGAAAGAGAAGACGAAGCAAACTGAAACCACAGAGAGAGAGAGAGAGAGAGAGAGAGAGATGGGTAACGCCGTGGGACGGAGCAAAAAAGCCAAGGTGATGAAGATAGACGGAGAGACCATCAAGTGGAAGACGCCGGCGAGAGCAAATGACGTCGTGAAGGAGTACCCGGGACACGTGCTTCTTGATTCCGAAGCAGTGAAACATTTTGGGCTTCGAGCAAAGCCTTTGGAACCCCACCAAGGCTTGAATCCCAAGAAACTGTACTTCTTAGTGGAACTACCCAAGGCTCTACTCCAAGGGGAAATGCTTCCCAGAAGGGTGCGATCCAGTGGTATCCGAGGCATGAACGCCAAGGATAGGCTCGACTTCTTGATGCTCTCCAAGAGATCAGTTTCCGACCTCTCCCTCGTGAAGCAGTCGTCGAACATAACGAACGGGCCTGGGCCGAATAATGGGCCTACGACGGTGAGAATGAGGATGCCCAGGGCCCAATTAGATAAGCTCATGGAGGAGAGCCACGACGGAGCCGAGGTGGCAGAGAAGATCATAAGTTTGTATATGGGGAGCAATGCCGGCGATATTGGCGGTGGCAGAACGCCGCAGCCCAAGGCAGAGCTTGGTGGTAACGGGGAGGTTCAGAAGCCACGAAGGGTATGTGTTTTTTAGAAAATTTTTGTATTAGTATTTTACTCAGGAATCTTTGAAAATTATGTGTATTTCATGTGGCATGTTTGTGTGAATTTTCACTTTCGTTGCGGATTGTGGCTTGAGACTTTTGCCGTGCGTTCATATTTAATTGGCAACGTAGCCAAAACGCGGCCATTTGACTTGGGGAAAAAAAAAATAATGTTAAATCTGAGATAGCTTTTCGGTATCTGTGTCCTGTTTCGCATTGATATTAACTGATAGGGAAATTTAAATATTCTTATCTGACGAATAATTTCATCATTATTTTTCATAAATAATCAATGGAAGTAACGTATGAATCAGGTGCGTATAGAGTTGGACTTTATAATGATCAATTAATTTCATTACATTTTGTTTCCTCTATTCAAACTCAAGATATATCATGTATCGAGTATTTTCCGTTAACGGATTGAATTATAAATTAAAGTTTGATTCCCATTTTCCGTAATATACGGCTAAATGCACTAAATTTAGAGAGTGATTTGCTTGCTAGTTCCGGCATTAGTGCATTACCACGCGAGATTTGACCGAATATGCATTCAGAAACCCAAATTGACCAGAAAGTATCATTAAGAGAAAAGTTTAAACGTCGGACAAATTATTTGAAGTTCTCAGTTGCTTTGTTTCCTTTCCAAAGCAAAAGGGTCATAATTAGACAGTCCAATTGCGGAAAAATCTACTCATATTACCTAGCTAGTTTGTAAGTTTTCTCATAGAATTACATTAACATTCTCTCACTTTTTTGCTAATAGTCCTAACATTTTGCAGAAACGAGTGACTTTCAGCCCCGTGGAACAAGGAGAAATTGGTGAAGAAGCAGCTCCTCACTAGTCATTTCCAACACAGCACCACCATGACCCTTCCGTTTTGGAGCTTTTGAATCAAAATTAGTTTGGATCGGTAATCTATGAATTAAAATAGTGTTAGTAATGAGAAATGGGAGAATCTTGTCCATAGACAGAGCTGGCCTGTATAGTTATATATGTATTCATATATTTATGAATATGATGGTAACAACGGAAGAAGATACATTCACTGCTTCAAATTTCTGTCCTTGCAAGTTTAAAGTGTGCTGCACGGAGAAACCGATAAAGGTTTCCAAAGATATTTCTATTAAACTTTTTCGCTTTTAAATTTTCAAGTGAAAACCATGTGTAAATTACAACTTTCTTTTGCTAATCTTATTTTAGTTTCTTTTATAACTACTTAGCTCACATAGTCCCATTTCTACATGAACTGAAGAATATTTTTAGATCCTTTTCAGTAGTTTAGATTATAACATGAGAAAGGTTCTACAATCACACTGTTAACATTATAGGTGAAACAAATTGTAATTGAATTATTTATTGTGTAAAGCAGCGTAAACAAATATGACACTACTTGTTTTTGGACGGAAAGGATATCAATCTACAACATAATTTCTATGAGCTCTTCTTAAAGAGGCCGAATAACAATCATGCACATGTAGCCCAGCTTTATTATAGATTTATAATCATTATAGAGTGTTTTTGCTTCAAGTTCAAACCTTGACTTCGACTGGGCTTAATAATCTTACTGGCCCAGCCCAGCTTAGGTTTGACCGCAACTATGTTAGATTGGGCTGTTTTTTTATTTATATCTTAAGTTTTTTCTTACTATGTTTTCTTTATTATAATTTGGGTTTTCGTGTCATTTTTTTTTTTCTTCTCTTTCTAATATCCTTTGTTTTTTCTTCTACATATACTTTCATTTCGAGTAAAATACATTTTTAATTTTTTACTTATCACAAAATTATTATTTTAGTCCTTCACTTATTAAAATATCTAAAATATTTCATTAATTATTAAAAAAATATTACATTTAGTCCCTCATTTTTTTTTAAATACTAAATTTAGTTCATTAAATTTAAGATTTAATAAAGGGACTAAAATTAGTTATTTTTTTAAAAATAAAAGATTAAATATGACATTTTTCAATAAGTGAGGGACTAATTTAGATATTGTGATAAATGAGGGATCAAAATAATAATTTTGTAATAAGTGAGGAACCAAAAATATTATTTACCCCTTTCCTTGTTCTTAATTTTCACGCGTAGCAAAGGCCATTTGTTAGTTTTGGAATAACATGTCATAGATTTTCCATTTTCTCATCTTTTACTGAAAAAGTAGTGGAAAGACTTTCTACAATGGGTATGGTGGAAAATTTGTTAGTGACGACTAAAAAAACTATTATGAGAAGAAAATAAAGTAGGTCAATAAGTGCTTAAAATTACCGTGTTAAACAAAACATTTTCAAAATTTTAAAATCATTTTTGTAATAAAAACAATTTGTTTTAAGCACGAAATTATTAGAAAAATGACATAAAACTAGATAGAAAAGGGTTTCGTAGCCGTGCTTCAATTGAAGCAATGAGTTGGTTGAGAGCTCACGAGCAGTATATGCGATTTCATTTCACAATAAAAGAATTGGCCAACTCATGGAACCGCGTAGTAATTACTCTTGCATGATCAATTTCTCTAACTCTCCCAACCATACACCACAAAATCAAATCAAAAGAATATAGGATGAACAACTAACTGAAATCCATAACCTAGCCATGCTTGATTATACTCTGTCTTTGACACTTCAAAATCCATAACCTCTGTGAAATTCGAGAATAAAACGTCTAAATTTATTCAGTATTTTGGAAATTTCGAAGAGAGAAGAGAGAAAAGAGAAAGTGCATGAGAAGAGAAAAACTTTTACACTCATATTTTTTATATCACTTTCAAACGTAGAAGATTTAGAATTCTGGCTCAAGGAAGGAACACCGAGGCTTCAGACAAGTTCTATCTAGTTATGTCCTTTTGGATGATCAGATGACTCTGGAATCATGTTTCCCTGAGAATCGTACACAATTTTCCCGGAAAAATCCAGGGGACGACACCGTTCTCCCATCAAGATGTTCTTCCTCCAGAGTGCTTCATCCCCTTCGTCGCTATACTCTTCCATTTCTTCTTCTTCTTCTTCTTCTTCCTCTGCCTGCACTTTCCTCCATGATATCATCTTCACCATAGAGAGTGCTCTGTTACTGATGTTGCTGTTCAGCTTCGAAAGCATAGAGGCGTTCTTGGAGTCCGAGGCTGCTTCCTCTGTTTGCTTCTGCAGTTTCTTCATTTTGTTAGAGCCGCCGCACAGAAAAGTGACGACGGAAAATACAGAGAGAGCTGTCAGCACGAAAGAAAAGAAGGGTATGAGCATCGACGATGTTGGAAGATGGTGAACAGAAGAAGCAGGGACAGGCCTCGCCATGGATAGAGAGAAAGAGAGAGAGAGAGATGGAAAGGTTAGAGGTAGAAGAAGGGAGGTAAGGAAAATACAAAGAGAGTGACCAAAGCTGTGTGGAATTGTGGGGTTTATGAGTTGTGCGTATTGAAGTCCAATCCAAATTCCCAGTCTTGGAAGGACATTTGATGAGTAGGTCTATTAAAAGATGTGTAAGTCTCTTTTTTTCCTAAGAAAAAAAAAAAAGAAAAAATTGATAAATCAAAGTTAATCATAAAGTATCATCTAAATATGTCTAATATATATATATATATATATATATATTAACTAGGTGTGTTATGAAGTTTATACAATTACTGATTGAATAAATTCATAGTTCATTTTGATTGCTTGAATGCTTCTTCATTTAATATTCTTTTTCGTTGTATAGAGTACTGCTAAATTGAGATGCTATATTCCTATATCAATTAAGCTAACATTTCAGATTATTTATTTATTACAAAAAAATGAGGCAATAACTTACTTCTGTATTATTCCTACAAATAAATTTGATGTGCGAAGAAAATACATTATCATATTGAAATTATATGTTTAAATGTTTATGAATATAATTTATAAAATACGCCTTAGACCATGATAGACAAAGCCATGAAGAGGATACGGCTAAAAATTTCTTTGTATAGAAGTGTAGATTGGACCACTGGGTTTGGACCAGATCAACAAGCACTTGGTAAAGTCGTCAGGTCACTTTCGTAGCTACCCAGTAAAATTATTTTAATGGGATCGATATTGCGAAGTTTGATCTAGATTTAGATTGAAGTATTATCTAAAGCTTCAAAATTATTTAGTAGCGTTTTCATCTAATAATATAAAAGAAAATAGATTTATAGAGGAAATATTAAGACATGGCAATTTTTTTGCTAGTCAAATTTCATTTATTTTATTATATGTTATTTATTTATTTTATGAACATATATACTTTTTTGATTTCCAAAATCCAAACATTGACTTGACTGGTAGACTTGAGTCGTCGCTTTGGAAGCATCTGGGGTTGATGGGCCCTTTGCGCACGTCTGGTAGTCACTGGTGATATATGTGATTAGTTTATTCTCGAAACTATATCCTTGTTTAGTCTTTCATAATTATAGTACTTTTTAATTTAATCCACTATAGAATTGTTTTTTTTAATTTAATTTCTGATAGGTAAAATAAAATGCTTCACTTTGGTTCTTCGTAAGATTATCTTATGATATTAGCCCCTCATGTATAGATATTTCTTAACATAGTCCCTTACAAGTAATTTATTATTATTAATATCTTTCAAATTTTTAAAGGACATTAATGATAACGGTTTTATTTACAAGAAATTAAACTAAAAAATACTTAATAATATGGGACCAAATTGAAAGTTAATTTTATAAAGGAATAAATTAATAAATATCTTATTTATGGGAAACCAAAATGAAAAGACAATTTTATGATAAATTAAATTAAGAAATACACCAACCATGAAGGATCAAAACAGGATTTTAGTCTTCTTTTGAAATTTGACTAAATTACATATAATATTTTTAAGATTAAAAAATGATACTCAAATTATAATTTATTTAATCAATGAAATTAAAATGTTTACATATAACATGTATTTTTTTTAACAAGATATAAAATCATTTCATTGTTTTTATAAAGAATAAAATCACAATTTGATACTGAAATTTAACGATAACTAAACTTTTTTTTCTTGTCGCATTAATATGCAACAAATTATTTTTTTGACGAAAAATAAATTTAAAGAATATTGCTATATGAAAGTTGAATATATTTTTCAAGCAAAAAACAGAAAAAACACAGACAGCGTGATTTACTCCTTATGCTAATGACCCTAGAATTTGAGAGAGACTTACAAGCAAAGACAATGACCAAGTATAGCAACCACGGTAATTTTGTTTAAAAAGTTCAAAATTGCATGTTTAAGAGCAAAAAGTTAATTTAATTCTATATTTGTTACTTTGCATGCTTGTCACTGCCTTCATAAACTTGTATATATATGGCTTCTTTAAAGGTTAAGAGGACAAAGTTAATTTCCCCAACATTACTATGGTGTAATTGCTTGAATACTTTTAAAGTGCTCTGAAAAAATTCAACCAATTGCATTTTTAAAATTATAGTTTATAATTTATCCAATGAATTAAAGTTATAATTGACTAAATGAGCAAAAATCAAAATATTTATAAATAAAATCCATGTGTACAAATATTAATTAATAAAATATTAATTATTGCATTTGGCACACTTTTTTAGAGTTGAAAAATAAAATATTAGGGTTTAGGATTTAACATTTAAGCTTAATCTATCATCTGAATTTACCGGGCTGTCATCAAATTCTTCACTTATTATATTATTATTATTATTATTATTATAAAATTTAATAAAAAACACACAAAAATTGTAATTAAGCTTGTAATGAGTTTCCTTCTTTTCCTTATATTCTAGGAGAACACGAGTATTTTTAAATAAGAAATGCATTTATATTAAATATATATTGAATATGATATTTGATATAATACACCTGTATAAATATTAAAATCTTTTTTATAAGATATAATTCAAAATACATTGAAATGATATCCAATTAGTGTTAAAATATTTTTAAATTTTTATTAGTTGTAATATTATTTTATTATTTTATCGTTCATTTTATCATCTTTTCTTATTATAATTCAAATAATCTTTCTTTTTTACTAATTTTATTTATTAATATATATATATATACACACACAAATATGCCTATACTCATACCTTAAAAATTTTAAAATTAATAAATTCATGTATTATAATCATGTACTTGTATTTGTATAGGTGCTTCTTAAGTTATATAATAATTAGTACAAATCGTTATATATGACATAATAAGGATCAAAGCATGAAAATGGGATTAGGAGGACAATATCTATCTTGAAAGAAGTTAGACTTGTTTAATTGCAGCTCACTAATACTTTTATATTCTATCAGGAGGTTATAACTAATTTTACATTTTATTCTCTAAGATTTTTGGTGTTTTTTTTTATTGTATTTACTTTTCAAGTTACTATCAAAACACTATAAATGGGATAAAACATTATAGACATATACAACGATTTTCATACTTCAAAAGATAAATTTCGTGGTGGACCCTACTAATTAAAAAGAAAATTTTTGCCAAACAATATGGAGAGGAAGCGCAATTGTTGATGAGGCATAATTACAGTGTCTTACATTCTTGATGTTGTTGTTTGGTCTTATAGTAATTTTTGCCTTCCGTATCAAAATGAAGAACAAACATGAGCTACGTCGTGTCTTATGGAACAAAACAGTGTACGTTGCAGAATTGAATTAGTATACACGATTATGAAAGTTATGGTCAATAAAGAAAACCATGCATTGGTAGTTTGGGACAGTCACATATATATTTTATGCAACGAAACAGGAAAATAAAAGCAACGCTTCAAATTTGAAGGTTGTTACAACTTACAGGTCAAAAGGAAAAAGTTAAAAGTGGAAAAATCAGATGGGGATGGAATTGGTGACGGAAGGGTAGATGACGGTGGCGGGATGAGCCATGATTTTGCGACCCTTCATGTGGCGAAAGCAATATACGAGAGCCCCCACCGGCCACTCCACCAGCGCCGCCGCCGCAAACGCTAGAAACCCCACCGTCGGACCCACCACCTTGCACCGGCAGGGGTTGCTCCTCGTCCCGCATTGCACGCATATTGGTATCCCTATTCCCACACCCATATTCACTCTATTTCAACAGTATTCTCAACTTGCCCAGCTTCGCCTTCTCTTCTGTCCTAGGACCATCTTCTGTCTCTTTATACCCCGGTGCTCATCGGAGAGACGTGTTGTTTATCCCTGCTACGTGTCAAAAGGAGAAGGCGCTGATTGGTGCACGTGTCATTTGTCTAGATGAGGAAATGGACACGTGTTTCTGTGTCAGTCCTTTTGGCCTGACGGAATCTACTGGGCGAAAAATGGCATAGTTGAGATTTGATGTTCAACATTAGATCTAAAATTATACTATGTGGTCATCAATCATTTTGATTCAACATTTAATAATGTCTAGCACACGATGTTGTAAGCATTAAATTTAAAATAAACAGGACTCACAAGGCATGTAGTAGACAATGTAACCACTATCGAATATTGTAGTTATGCCCCTGGAATTTCGTTAACTACCCACTTGCCACCATCTTTCCTACTCTTTAAGGAGAGGAAAGTCCTTGTCTTTTCCACCCAGCCATGATCCCAAGTCGCTTTCTGAGTTTGAGGCATAAGAGTTGATTAAACTTATCCATTGTATTACATAAGCACTTACGACTTACTTTTTGTGTCCAATCCATTATGAAAGCCACGACTCAGTTGACCAAGCAAAGTTTTGCTTGCTTCGTGAATTCCACCAGATATTGTATCACAATGTCCAAAATAGAGTAAAACCCCGGTCTGTTCCTTGAGAGATGCTGTCATTCTCAATTTAGTCCTCTAAAGATTCTTCTTCTCAAATTAGTCCTCCACAAACCATTTCATTATCAAAATGGTCCCTCTATCCTCCTTCTGTCACAGGTATAGTTGTGTTGGCAGTCCCTGAAATGGTATAGAGAACAGAGATGGAAGATTCAAGCAGTGATGCAGAACGTCCTTTTTAATTTGCTGATTGGGAGTGCTTTAGACTGCCACCTCATCAAGAAACATACTAGCGTAACTTCAAACTGACGGAAGGGCTATGGAAGGGCCATTTCGGTAAGGGAATGATCTGTGGAGGACTATTTTGAGAAGAAAGATCTTTGGAGGACCAAATTGAGAATATGTGCATCTCTTGAGGATCAGATTGAGCTTTTACTCGTCCAAAATATGAAAAGGCACTGTCGATTCACCACTTGGTAAGCACTTTTCACTTCATGGTTTAGGTTTGTAGCCATGAAAGTGGTTGCTTCATAGTCGTGTAAGCCAAAAACTATACACTGGCAATTGAACACTTTGGAGCTTGCATGACTTCGGAACTGTCTTTAAATAATAAAGAAATTAAACAAGCTTAATTTTAAAATTAGTTCATGAAATTTTGAAAGTAACAAGAACTCCTTAAACTCTAAACTAAAATCAAGACATTAAATATTAATTTTTGAAACAAAAAACTGAGTCCAGTAGTAAATTAAACCGAACATTGGAATTGTAGTCAAAATTCGTATACTCAAAATTTTAACTGAAACTTATTTTCTTTATTTTGATCTAAAATCCAAGAAATATTTTATAAGCTATAAATCCATATGCTAATTTTGTAATTAAATCTTCATTAACGAGATAAAATGTAATTTTTCTCATAATAAAGAAACCAAATTATATTACAGCAGTGTTTGCTCCCATCACATTAAGATCGTGAAGAATCCAGTAAATTCATTTAAGGGGGTTTGGGAGGGGATTTGATCGAAACTCACAAGCTAACAAGCTAATAAGCTATGACAACATCTGAAAATTAAAAAAAAAAAAAAAAAAATCCCTTCGTTATCAATGCATGAAAAGGTTAAACATAATAGTACTATTTATTTTTCGTTCTTTCTTTTGTTTCACAATATATAGTGAACCTAAATTTATAATGAAGAGGTACATCATCTAAAAAACTCTTGCCAGCTCAAATTGAATGCCTCGATTAATCAAAGCAGGCAATGCAATCAATATGGCATGACGAACTGTCCAACCTTCAACGAATCAGATCCACGAACTCCCAAGTATGAACCAGGTAGATGTCTTCCACAAAATTTAAACATGCTCCCATGTTGCTGCTTCTTCCATAGGAATGTGTTACGATTATATACTCTGCTCATACAGTACTGCAGTCCAATTCCTTGATTATATTACGATGCCAAATTGCAGTGTCAGGATCGAACCTCAATTCCCATGTAGGCCAGTAATGCAAATCCTGCTTCAATGTAAGGACACGTGGCCTCCCATTGAGGTGAATTGTTTTTACACGGACAAACTCCCCATGCTTTAGCTCCTACCAACATAAGAGGATGGTTATAAACTACTGTAGTTCAAACCAAAAAGGAAGATACCAAATCATTATTTTCAAGCACCCCAAGATAAAAAAAAAGTTACTGCATAAAAGAAGCAATATTATACATGCAACCAAGAAGCAAACATATAGCAAGAACTGGTATGTCATATCACTAAAAATCCTACCGGATCCTAAGATTAATTATGATAATCCTAAATATAAAATTTGTCAGCGGTACAGAGCAACAAGACTTGAAGCTGAACAAGTCAACTGTCATGTCTTAGAAGCAGGTCAGATACTCAGATGCAACCTAGATTTACAAATTCCATAAATTTTTCTACAAATTTAAAACCGGCCAGCATAAATGATCCATTGCAGCACTGTACATGAGGGGTGTCAGCATCCCATAATTTGGCCAATAAATAGTTTCCATCATATAGCAGAGAATAATTCTTCAGTGTAATATCTACATGTTTATTATGACCTATAGATGGAACCTGCATCTAGATGCCATGCATTCTAATGCAGTCAATATCACTATGGACACCACAGTATGCACAACACACCAACTAGGAAGAAAACGTAGGATGCATACAAGAGCAAGTTGTTTTTCCGTAAGGTAAATTTGCATACCTTTGTCACATTAACAAAAGCATCTAAACCTGGAGTCGGTTTTCCATTAACTTCAATTATCCACTGAAGAGCATAAAGACCATATCTATGTACAGGACTGCCATGACACCACCTGCAAGTTTAACAAATTTCTTAAGCAGATGTATTAATAAAGATGCTGCTGAAGGAAAACTCTTTTTTCCTTCTTTCTTCAACTTTCCGTTTTTCTGGGGGTAAAGGGATTGGTTTGAGGATTTGGTTGAATTATGATTAACAATTCTTGAACTTTGGCACAGAACTGGAAGCTGTATTCAGGCCTTACATCTAGTAATCCAGATTTAGATCAAGTACTTAGGCCCGGCATGCAGTTGACAGAAGTCTCCAAGCATAGTACTAACTTCATCCAAGCAAGCTTGCTAACTACTAATGCAGGCCCTTGTACACCAAATTGTACATAGACATCCACCTTGCTACCATTCAATAATCAAGTACCGTACACATTTCGGAATGAAAGATTTGCAACCACAAGGAAAAATCATACCTTGCCACATATACACCATGACCTTCTTCAGGAAGATATCCAAGAGCACGTACTGCTGGATGAGGATCTTGGACAATACAACCACACCAATTAATTGCCCGAGTAGTACCATTTCCATCCCTAACATCTGTTCCCACAAGAAGATCAACTTCTTGCCCCTGACACACCATGCAAATCCATCATTAACATAGAACCTATGTCCCTCAATATAAAGATGGCAAAAAGAAAAGCCCAAAGTTTGCTCATCACACTCCGCACCTTTACAAGAAAAGGAAAGGAAGAGGGGGGGTGGGGGGGGGAGAGAGAGAGAGAGATGAAATATATTTAATCAGCAAAAGGCACATATTCCTATACCTGACGGAAAATAGTCATGTGAAGCTTGCCATTGTTGGCATCAGATTTGTCTAAAGCTTGGCAAGCATTTTCAATGTCACGGAAACAAGTCACTGGTTCTTTATTTATTGCCAAAACCATGTCTCCTTGCTCTAAAAGATTTTCAGCATTTGATCCAGCCAAACAACCTTTAATACGTAATACTTGTCGTCTAACTGGGTCTTTCTTAACAAGTGCCTATGAGAGTCATAACCAATAGTTATCAGTACCAAATCACAAACAACGGCAGTTTCTAAGCTAGTTCTTTCAAGAATTGGTAAATGACACGGGATTTTAATCACTAAACCACACATCAATAAAGAGGAACGTTGAACCATTTTGTCTTGCTTTGAAATATTTCTTTGTATAGATGCCAACAGCTGAGAAAGACAACTTGTCAACAGTACCAATGCATTATTCCAGATCCAGAACAGAGAATAGGAATGAAATCATTTTCCAGCCATTATTGCCTCTAAAAACCATATTCACATAAATAGCACAATTTTCATTAAAGCAAAATAACCTAAATAGGCTTTTAAACTAATTGGTCAAGCAAGAATATTCCTCATTCGTTGGAGGTGTCTGGTTGGTGTGTTCAGCAAAAATGGAATGCTAAAATCATGAGGAATTATTTTCACTTGTGAGGCTGTTTCAGAGGTGGATCATGTTGCGTGGCTTTCAAAAGTTTCCTACCAGGAGATTCTTCATGACATGCAACAGAATTGTATGACACTAGGCCTCTAAATTTACTTTTGTTTCTATATTAGTTTTCTTCTTAAAAGGAACTTAGTTACTCTCTTCTGCATTGTTTCTTGATTACCATGTAAAAAAAATTAAAATGACTTACAGGAGTTGTGGATATCTCCCAATAAACTATTCAGTTGGATACCACAAGGCTACTTTAATGGCCATCAACAAGGAAACAACATCATGTTAGAACCTTAAACATTCACATATACACAAAATGCAGACTTGCAAGGTGAAGGATTACTTTCTCACTGACGGGGCTACCCTTCAAGATCAGTCAGTCCCTACTCCTAAACGCTACAGCAGGCAACCAAAAGGATAGAAAGGACTGCAATAAACTACCACCGCTAGACCAAAACAAAATATAAGGGTCTATAACCCAAGAGGTAAGGGAGGAAAGAGAAAGGACGCTGACATGGAATCATCTAAGGAACAGTGAGTGGTTGGGAGTTGTTGGAAGGCTTTTTGTTCAGGGAAATCTCCATCAGAACTCACTTTTGGACTCTAGACTTTTGGAAGGAGAGGACTGGCCTCTCGAAAGCCAGCTATTTTCTTTTGGGTGTTCTGTATATGTTCCAGCTAGGAGGTTGTAAGGGATCTGGGTTTTGGCTAATATCAAGCTCTGAATCCTCTATGAGGGGCTGATATGGTGAATTTTCCCACTTTATTAATGTAAAACCCCAGTTATTTCCTGTTACTTCTGCTGTGAATGCTCTGTAGAGTTCAGGGTCCTCCCAAATTGGTATATTATGGCCCAGGGGAAGCTATGGGATTCCTAAGTGAAAAATCAAAAAGAATAATTGCTGAATGGAATGTGGAGAAATGCAGGAGGATTGTGGAAAAATGCATGAGGAATATGATGGAGATAAATGAGATGATGAGGAAAATCATGAAAAGTTTGAAGAAGATGGCAGATGAGGAAGAAGGTGAAGGGAAATCTGACCGAGACCAACGATCAGAGATCATACTTTGTTCCGTTGATGACTCTACAGAATCAATTGCTAAGGAGACGAATGAAACAATAGTAGAAGAAAAGCCTGAAGAAGGGATGAGGAGTGTACCAACTGAAGAAATTACCCGAAACTTGCTTGCCGGCAAGGACAACTCAGAGGAAAAGATGAAATCTGAGGCCATAGGTTCATCGATAAATAAGGAACGCCAAGAGAGTGGGAGGGATGAACTAGGGAAGCACGCCAAGATAGTGGGAGGAAGTTGGCTTTTCTCATGACTTCTTCACCGACAAGACTCATGACAAGTCATCACTCTTGCAATGACAGGAGAGCTAGGAGGAAGGGCATGAAGCATCGCTGTCTTGAAGAAGAACGGGAGAATAAATGAGACTTCACATTGACAATGGAGGAAGATGACAATGGTGTCAACGCAAGGGTGTAAATGGATCATGGACCAGGCAAGAAAGATTAAGTGGGAAAATGCTCAAAAGGATTTCTGAAACACTAACTTGTTGGGCCTTATTTAGAAAGCCCAGCAGATGTAGTTTACCTCAGTTATTTTCCCTACCCAAACAGCCCACAACTATGGCGCTACCCATCCAAAAAAGAGATAAGGTAAGATAGCTTCCACACACCTACCCTATTCCTTCATGAAATTTGAAGGACTTGGGTGACACTTCCCTGGACTAGAGGCAGCAAATGGAGGGAAATTGGTATGCTACTGTAACAGTGAAGACAAATTCGGTGCTAATTTTCAATCTCAGTCTTTGTCCAAGGCTAATGAACAGTATATTGACAACAAAGAGAGCAAACCATCTACCTATGATGTCCAAAGTGAAAAGATTCAAAAGATGGCTACTGAATACTCGGAAAAGATAAAAGACTACAGTGACCAAAAGGCAAGAGCAGAAACGTATATGAACATGGAAGTTTTTTAATATTTTCACATGTTCGTGGAAGTACTACCCTCTTATGAGATGTCATCAGTAGTTGACCATCTGGAGGCTACAAGAAGAGGTAAGGGAGCTATCCTAATGAAATCTTGCAATGAGCAACTAGTTTGGGGTTTGTCACAACTAGGCTATGATGCCAATGAATTTAGAGGACAAAAAAATGTTTCTTGCTTCAAATGGTGGGTGAAGTATTGCTCAACAATGAGAATAGATTGCCTTTAAAGAGCTATATGGGTAATGGGAAGCCCCAAGAGAATTGTGAGATATGATGAAGTTATTTCCAGAGAAAATGGAAGTAAACATGGGTTTGGAGGAGAGAATATAAGGGCTGTTATTTATGATGTTCCCATACCTGGGCACATGATTAGAATCACTGTCATTCTACAATTTTGGGTTACGGAAGTATCACCAGAAGAATTTGGTTGGCAAGCTTTCAATGCCGTAGATCCTGTAAATGTATATGCTGATTTGAAGGATGTTGAAGGGATCAACCTTGAAAGGTTACTTGTGAATGAATCTCTAGAACGAAAGACTCTCCAGATAAAGCAATTGTACACCCAGTGCTTTACAATTCTTCAGGTTATTTTTGCATGTTCTAAGAAAAGATCTAGAAAGAAACTGAATTGGGATAATTTACCAGACAAAGCAGTGGTCCAAAGGAGTGATACTCACCCAACAAACTGCAGAGCACAGCTAAAGAGGGTACTACCTGATGCAAAGGATTTAAGAAGGGAGAAAACCTGGGCAATTACTACAAGAATGGTTGCATGCACAAACCAAACAGAAGTTGAAGATTGTTACAATAGTGCAGTTGCAATGCTACTCCAACTGCAATTGGAAGAGTTACTATTTTTAAAATCAGTGCACACTTTGATGAAGAGTCACTTGACAGGAATTCAGAGAAAAGAAGCTTGATAAATAAGCTTATTCCTCCGAGGAAGCTGTAGAAAATGCTATTCAGCTAAGTTCACACGTGTTTTGTCATTGAGTCTTTTGTGTGCAAAGGAATGTTTGCCCCTTCAGGGGTGCTGTATGGCGAGGGAGGAAAGAGAAAGAAAGCTGACACTGAATTATCTAAGGAACAGTGAGTGGTTGGAAGGCTTTTTGTTGAGGGAAATCTCCATCAAAACTCACTTTTGGACTCTGGACTTTTTAAAGGAGAGGACTGGAATATTAAAAGCCAGCTATTTTCTTTTTGGTGTTCCGTATATGTTCTACTTTTGAGTTCCTTGTAATCTATACTGCTAGGGGATTGAAAGGGATCTGGGTTTTGGCTAACATCAAGCTCTGAATCCTCTATGGGTTTTGGCTAATTCTATTGGTTTTGCCTAATTCCGATAAGTGTTATAATAACTACCCAGTAATTGTTTTGAAAATAAAAATAACAAGAACAAAAAATAAAACACTGACAAATAAAAACTATAACATCTGATAGTAACAGAATAAAACACTGACAGATAAAAACTATAGCATCTGACAATAATAGAACACAACAACAGAACACATAATTCATGCTCCATCAACCTGCACATCATGTGCCCTCTTATCCTTCCTTCGAAAATATGTAAAGGAGGTGGTAATGTATCAGGTTCTAGTAGTAGTAAGCTCTACAGACAAATTCCATACAACGCATGACTAGTGAATGAATATTCACAATATACATATTTAAAAAACTCAAGGCCGAAAAGTCACTCACCTGATCTCATTGTTAACATCATGTCAAGCAGAGGAAAAGACAGCCAAAGCAGAAAATTAAATATGGTTCTCATGCAGAAATGATAAAACCTTAAATTAAAGGCAATCCATCCTTAACATAGAAAGCTGCAATTTTGAACTCTTCTAATTGTTGCTCAGTGACTATTTCTTAAATTGAGCAATATTACTCAACTTAACATATCTAGATTCTCATAGGTTTTCTTAAATGGTGATTTGAATTTTGAACCATTACTGATTTATTATTTTAGCTGTTTTTGTCTCCTACTTACATGATAAGGCCAAAATAAACAAAAGGAGAACGTAAAAGTAATTTTTTTTTGGTTTTCTTTTGCTAATAGAATATCATATAATAACTCCTAAAAACCCAATGCAAAGGAAAAATTCCAACACAGCATGTCAAGGAAAGAAAAGTACTGTGGTAACATTTAGTAAGTGGACATTCTAATATCCAAAGTACCAGGAAAATAATTTAAAGAAGGTTAGTTATAAGATTTATGAAAAATTCAACATTCCTGCTTTGGGTAAATCCAATGGACAATAATTTTCAGTATATATTGTAAAAATTATAATAATATTCATGAGTCATCACTTAACAACTTAAGTCTTTTAAGTTTCTGAAATTCTGAGGTAAAGCAATTCCCATAACAAAATAAAGTTGACATATATCGTATCTTAAATATGTTATGACCACAGAAAATTTGCAAATCTTTTTTAATTTACCCAGCTCAGTACTGTTGGACATGACCAGGCCATATCAGGCAGTATTAGGCTGGGACAAATTATTAAATAAATTAGCAAATATAAACAGAAACTTAGATACATTTGAAAGTAAAAGCAGCAATAATTTTATATCAAGAAGATCTATACCTGGATCCAATCATCACTTAATCCAAAACTTCGAGCTTTTGAAAGCAATGTTGGATAAAGTTCAACCTCTAAAATTCTGACAAGCGGCATGGGCCTTTTGACACCATTTATGAGAAGAGGTGGCCCTCTTGCGCCAGCTACAATTTTTTCAAGGACCTCACTTATCGCATATATTGGAATACCCCTCACAAATTGATGATCTTCTGAAGTACTGCCACCAAATTTCAGCTGGAAGAGGGAATATAAGCATCAGCATGATCAATAGATTTATAAAAATTAGGTCACAAACAGTAAGATTTGGTATGCAAGCAACAGCTGCACCCCCAAATGAACAAATCATAAATTTGTACTAACAAATAAATCAGATCAACTTCCCATCCCCTCCCACCAAAAAAAACAATTATGGAGTGTTTGACAGAGAAATGAAAAGGAGTGAATTTAGAAAAGGAGTAATGGAAATAAGAAACAATCACAGTATGCTTAATTGGTAGGAGAGTCAAAGAAATAAATAAAACCATAATGATCATAGTTTACATTAAAATGAAATGAAAATATGATGTTGACAGTACAAACAAAATGAATATGTGTTTTATTGGCTTAGAAACAGCACCGAATAAGGATAAGATATTGTGATTACGATAATTTTCACTCTCATCTACTTTCAGCTGTACCAAGTAATTTTCAATCATCCCATTTATCATATTCTCCACAGGCACCAACTAAAGATTATAATATTTCAATACTCTCCATTTTACAACCCGCCCCTCTTTCTCTTTTTTGCATCTTTCATATCAACAAAACAGCAAAAAGTCACATTAATACTTAAGAGTTGACAGATCAATTCAAAACTAGTTCTCTTTTAGTAGATACTTTATTATTTTACTATGAAATTTGTAAATGACTCTTTCATAACCTACGTTACTTCTAAATAGTCAAAGGTCCTCCTTAATTAATATAGGTATTTTAAGAGAAAAAGGAATAGCATATAGACTTCAAGGACCAACCCACCATCAGGTAGCTTTTTGAAGTTTGTGTAATAATTGTCTTCACTCGTCTCTTTCCTGTTTTCGTCTTTCTTCTCTTTGCCTTCTACGAGTATACAACTGTTCGAAGTTAGGCTTTTATTATTATTAAATAAATGGAAAGATTTGAAACTTCCATAGAAATAAATTCACTAAATTCTCTCACCAGGGGACATTTTTATTTTGATATCATCTTTTACAGTCTAATCTTTCAATTTTATGTTAAGGTTTATTATTATTTTAAATAATTTTTAGCAGTTTTTTTCCCCATATATGCCACTTCCCAATAAAACGTGTCAAGCTGCATCCCAACAAGTGGAGAATAATTAGTATAAACCTGAGTTGAGAAGCTTCCCCATATAGCTTGGACCCTTCCATGTTCATCTGTTAGCACACCTGAAAATGTACTACCAAAATCTGGATTTGAACACACCATGAAGTCAGACATGTTAGCTGTACCTGAATAGCATGTTAACAACACAAATCCACTTATCTCATATTACCAGTATCAAGCTCAATTACTTCCATATTGGTTGCTCGGTACCGTGGGCAATCAGCACCTCCTATATTTAATGCAGCACAAGGATTGGTAACAACAGATTTCCTGGATGTTGCTTGAAGGCTTCTACTCAGCCCAACAAGGTAAACAGAATCCCCTCGACGTAAAGCAGGCTCTGAAAGAGAAAATGTAGCTAAATACAAGTCTTTCCTCAATATGGATAATTGACTAGAAAATTCAAGTGCCCTAATCTGCTGCCCCCTCACCATATCATCTACAGCTAAAATGTATCAGTGCAATGCTTATGTTACCTTAAAAATGCTTCCACATGCCATGCAAGAGTTAGTTACAGGTAAAGCAGAGCAATTAACTTCAACAGAGGAAGTATACTGTGAAGCTATATTGAGTTCTATCCAGCATCCACATCAAACTAAAACTATCAACTCACAAAACATTTAGTAAATAAGTCCATTCAAGGTTAATTGCAAGCACACCTATTAGGCTATCTCACTGGTAACCGATTCCATGACAGAAGTGAGAGTGGAGAAGACCTTTAAGTGCAAGAAAATCACATAAAACTTTTTATATTTTGACAGAGTCCCATGCCTTGAAAGGGAGGCCTTATAAACTTGAGGAGTTCTACCCCCTAATAGGCTAGTCTTTTGGGTGGGTTCCCTCGAAAAGGTTTGTGCTTTATCAAATTGGTATCAGAGCAATTACGAGCCAGGGAAGACAATGGGAATCCTCGGTGAAAAATCTAAAAGAATAACTACTGAATGGAGGATGAAGGAATGCAGAAGGGACATTGAGGAATGCATGAGGAATATGAAAGAGTTATAGGAGATTATGAAAGATGTGATGAACAGCTTGAAGAGGATGGCAGAAATGACAGAATCAAAGGGGAGGGGAGAGGTGAACAAAGTCGAAGAAGGAGAGAAAAACAAAAAGGGAAACCTTGAGTTAGAACCCCAACCACAACGCTTAACTGATGAATCCCATCACCATCAATACAAAAGAAGCAGCAACGCTTGAAACACAGATGAAGGACAATGCACCAGTTCAAGAAGAGGAGATGAAATCAAAACCACGTTTTAGAGATCCTGAAAGTATCCCAAGTGTAACATACCTAAATTAGTGATTTTTAATATAAGCTAAATTATTTAGGGGAAATCAGAAAGAATTAAATAAAAATAAATATGCCCAGTTGAATCATTTAAAGAAAATAACCTATAGCTTAGTTTTAAGGTATAGGGGCAAAATGGTCATTTTTGAAAAATGCTAAGGGAAAAATGATAAATTTACAAGGCCAAGGGCAAAATAGTCATTTAAAAAAAATACCAAGGGTAAAATAGTAAATTCACAAAGAAGGACATGTGGCATTACCTTAACCGATGGGACTTGCACATGTGGAGCCCACATTATAAAAAAATATTAGATATCTATAAGGCCCACACCAAAATAATATATTAGATATCCATGGGACCTACACCATAATTATATCTTAGATATTAATGATTTGAGATTGAATCACAACCGTTGGATTAAAAAATGTGGTTAAATCCTAACTGTTAATTTTTCTTTAAATACCCTACACCCTACCACTTTTTCTTCACATCATTCCCTACATTCCTCCTATACTCATTTCACTCATTCTCACCTCTCCACTCTATAATTAGATCAAGAAGGAAGGGAACAATTTTTGGAGAATTACAAAAGAGGAGAGCGTATCTAGATAACATGATTTAGCATATTCTAGTTTCTCTTCTTCTCTTTTCCTTCTTCTTGAATGATTTTCATGGTAATCTCTTTTAGCCTAAGGTCACTTATCTTGAAATTTTGTCACCATGATATTCCATGAGCTCATTCAAGGTTTAAGAAGGATCGAATTAGAAAAGAATGATGACAGATAGATATTTTGAAATATTTAGGGAAATATTATGTAAGACATAACAACTTTAGGCTAACAATTTTGATGTGTGCATTACATATCTTCACATAAATATTTTGTCATTCATGCACTATAATTGCCCATGTTATTGTGTATTTCAACTTTGTATGATGGGGTGACAATATAGTTGTTTAAGAAGAGAACTATTCCTTGAGATTAAACCATTCCTATACACTATGTATTTATTGATAGTTTGGAATCCCATTTGATAATGGCTGGGTATAACGCCCTAATATATATTATGAATATTTGATAATGGTTGGCGATACCGCCTTAATATAAAATGTGAACCATTGGTAATGGCTGGCTACGCCGCTTTAATATATATTGTGAACCCTATAAATTCCTTAACAAAACATTATATTCCATTAATTCTGCAATTTATGGCAAGTTATACAGCCTAAATGATAATAGAAAAAATGGTGTTATTATACTTCTTAAACCACAATTTGAATTCTAAAATCAATAGCAGACTGTGCCGCCTAAATGGTCTTAAGAAATTAAGAAAGGACAAGAATGTATCCTTACTAGGAACATTTTGAATTTAATTAACACTAAAAAGATTTCTAACTATCATAAGAACATCAAAGTTCAGAGGATTACTAAAAATATCTTGATAGTTCTCTCTCAAACTAATCCAATCTTGACTATATGATGACTTGGGTGACATATTAAGATAAAGATTATATTGGCTGACTTTGTCTTAAGTACCTGCTGGGGGACGACTCAGCTAAAGGTACGGTTGCGTCTGTCGGTCAGGTGTCATACGCTGAAGTTCGTGAGATTCGATCGCTTGGGTATGACATTCATATACTGGGCTTCGTGAGACTCAAATAACCCAAATATGACTTCCCAACGCCTAATAGTTGAGGACATTGTCTACCTCTGATTATCATATGTTTGCTAACGCATATTTGTATGTTATGATATCTGACATCCACACATATTTCATAAAGATCATAATTTATAGTCATATTATATTCCATGGATATTTCGAATATCATATATATTTTTTCATGTTACTAAGAAAACATTTCTCACCATTCTATTAATGATATTTTTAGATGGCATATTACCAAATTTCTCTTGAAGTCCAAGTGAAATGGGTATTTGTCCCACCAATTGGGAAGCACTTGTTGTAAGATGTGATATGGCCTTATGCGTCATACCATTTATGTTTGTGTCACAAGAGGGTATGAATCTTACTAGTTTTTTTCAAGTCCTAAATGAGTCCTTAATATTAGGCCTATTTTTGACAGATACAAATACAGATATAGATACAAATATAAATATAAGTCTAATACCCTTTCTTCCAGTTTTGTTAAATTATCTATACGGATGTATGAACTAATGAATGTACGAACATGTATTATCTATATTTATACTATTGTGTTTTAGATATTCTAATGCATATTTCATAATTCTCACTTCATAGTAATATTAACTGAAATTTATAATAAATTCTATACTTTGTAAGAAGGTTGTTACACCAAGCCTTTGGTTCAGCTATCTTCCAAAAGGCAAAGCAACAAAACAATAAGGAGAGTTCTGGCACAAGTTTGGTATCAAGTCTTCCAGGAGATATCATCCTGTTGCCTACCCTTACAAAAGCCTAGGAGAAGAAGACGAAGCATACAGTTAATCACTGCAAACGTGACTTAATTTTGCCGATGGTAGAGGAAGAGGCTAATGACAACAAAATGATGGATGAAAATTGGGTTCTAGATCAGGTCAGAGAGATTGAGAGAGGTCAAAGCCCAAAACTAAATAAGGTAGGAAGTTTTGTTATGCCCATTCACTCTATAGTCCAGAACCAACTCATTGATCTGAACCGTAAAAAGGCAAATGGGCTCATGTTAGAAAAGGCCCCGGGGAGTAGTCAAAAGAAAGGTCTAATAGGGAGTGGAAATAAGACCCAATTGTCATGGGTCACTACTATCCTTGACCTGTCCCGAAAGTCTAGGCCAAACTTGAAAGAGGGTGGTGTGAAAAGCTTTTCAAACAGCACTACTTACTCATTGAAGAGGGAAGAGGCTCACGCAACCCTTGCGCTTGCACATTCTGAATAGTAGAGACAACTCTCGGTGGGTACAGAGGTAGCAAATAGAGGGGAGCTAGGATTTGGCTATGATGGGACAAGGAAATCGGTGAAACCTAGAGCAGAAGGAGCATGCAAATTGAGAAAGATGGGGAGGTGGCGCAATTGGATTTGTTGCAATTTTCTCTTTCTTCATTACACTCCATAACATCACAGAAACAATACAAGGTTGATAGTGCAAACTATTGGATGACGAGTGGAAGAAAGAACAAGGAAGTAGTTGTTGATGATGGGGAAATGTCAGTTGCTATTACTTGTTCTCTAATGGGGACTAAAACTTTGGTTGGGGCTCAGGTTGAATATGGTGAAATTTTAGTAATGCTAGACATAGAAGGTGTAATAACAGTCATTGAATTGGATGCTAGGATTATGGTTGCAATAACCGTAAACTGTTGTTTCTCAGGTCTTAGCACAGAAGCAATGTTTTTGTTGACCTTGTTGTCATCTTGTGTATGCTTTCTGTCTAGTTCACGGAGTAATGTTTCAGAATTTGATCTGCAAACAAAGAATAATGTTTTGGAGTTTTTCTCTATCATTCAATAGACAGGTTCTATTTTTCAGCATGGGTCATACCCTGGTTGTTGCACTAACGCTGAAAGGGCAATAGAGAAGGTGTCTATCAAACAGGAGTTTTGTTTTTGGAGTCTTGTTGTTCAATGGTTGACCATCCAGTGTTGGAGAGGCTTACTATTGAAGATCTTGATAAGGTTGCTGGAAAAGGAAAGTGATGAAACAGAAAAAGAAGTACGAGGAGACAAACAGAATTAGTGAGAAGGGTTGCAGCAAGCTTGGGAGGAAGAATCAAGAATAATGCTGTGGAAGTCTTCCATGCAAAAACTTGAAGAAAAGTTCTTAGATATGGAATTTGAGAACCGAATTCTGCAATACCAACCCTTGCCAACTTTATTGATGAAGGTGTTTGAGGACATCTCAGTCCTTGAAGTGGAGCAGAAGTGGGAAACTGATTACCATAGGATGAAAGGGCATAAGAGTGTTGAAGCTGAATGTGTGACACCTATTAAAAGCAATTTGATTGATTCTAGAATTGAGAAGCAAGATGAACGAGACCATATGGCATATTGGCCATCAAATACTTCTACATTAATGTGAAATCTCAAGACCAATAACAGAAGAAAGCAAGAAGAGAAGAAATTGGGAGTTGAGGGGAGCAATTTGACACTAGTGCAGGAATTTTCAACTGTGGAAGTTATCTGCCAGAGTAATGTTTTAAATTTGGTAAATTGGCTTGGCATATCCATGGAATACTTTGGAAAATCTCCAAACTTGGAAGACATAATGATGTAGCTTCTGGAGTCATACAGCCCTTAAGACAAAGGTTTGGTAAAGGTTTTGAATTCCAGCAAAAAGAATGGGTATACTGTTAGGGTTCAGTGGGAGGAAACAGGACAGCACAATGATAATCTGTATACTGTTAGGGTGGTAGAAAGTGATGATACTCATATGATAGTTGTTATAATGGCTGAAGGGAAAATATATATATATATATATATATATATATATATGTATCATATGAAGTGAGAAGTGATAGTAATCACCATGATGCACCAACTGATCTAGCAACATTTTGGGACAGACTCAACAAAGATAAAGTTGGGTGGAGTGCATATACTGAAGATGTTAAACCAAAAACAGCACTTCGATATGCTTTTGGGAAGTAAAGTTTGGTCTTTGGAGAAACAAGAACAAGATCTTATTGGAAAGAAGCCGTTGGTTCTAACTTTTAATTCTCATCTTGCGGACAAGGTGGAACTTCTAGGGGCGGGTATTGATGGGATTACCCATCAAGGTCAACAGACCCCTCCTCCTCAGACTTACCACTAGACTAACACAAGGCATAAAAGTTTGTAGTCAGAAGGGTAAGGGAGGAAAGACAAGAGGAACTGATACTAGGACATCTACTAGGCAGTGAGTGGATGGGAGTGGTTGGGAGGCTTTTTATTAGGGAAAAACTCTATCAGAAGGGACTTTTGGAACCTTGGACTTTCAAAAAGGAGAGGGCTGGCCTCTCAAAAGCCAGTGGGTGACTAATTGGTGGTTGTTTCGATGTGTGTTCTTGTCATTCTGTATTTTTTTGTTAACTGGGAATTGATATTAGATTGGGTTTTGGCTAATATCATCCTCTTCTATCATTAACGGGCTGATATAGTGTAATTTCATTATAATTAATACAAAACCCAACCATTACTCTGGCTTCGTTATTTATGTTTTATTGCTAAGTGTGAAGCTTGAGAGTCCAGGGTCCCAACAAATTGGAATCAGAGCTGGTGGTTAAAGTCCTGAAAAGGGCTACCTACGAAGGGTTTTGATCAGTAAGAAGGCCGAGTTAAGTGCCATAGAATGCAGCTGCCAAGACGTTGGCTCTTTAAGGGCGGTACTATGATGGAGTCTCTCATTGAGAAGGTTTCCTTGAAAGAGAGGCCTTATAAAGTTTGAGAAGTTCTACTCCCTAATAGGCTAGTCTTTTGGGTGGGTTCCCTCCAAAAGGTTTGTGGTCCATCATATTTTTAGTTCCATGTGTTTTTTTTTTTTTTTCCCCTTTTCCTAGTCAACTTTACTCCATGCACCTAAAATATAAATCATTGTCTATATAGATCTGTAAGAACAGCAAAATAATAATAATAATTACACAGTCAAACCCACCTGGAAGTAACTCTGCAGCACAAACCACTGAAGAACCAACAGGTCCCAAAGCAGAGGGATCATATGAAATGAGAGCATAATTGTGAACAGGATGGAGAAATACCACCTGCACTTAGTAGGAAATAGGAATATTGAGTGAAGAAAAACACAACGCCATTTGTTTATTCCAATTTAAAGGTCACATTCTATCTGAAAAATTTACCTCTCCTGGAATTTCTACTGGGAAAGCAGCAAAGGATAGCATAATATCGGAAGATGATATTGCAACTGTATTCTTGTCAACAGCAACTAATCCCATTTCCTGGGAGTGATATATAATGACACCAGTTCCAAAAAAATGTTGTGAATGAACACCATCAAGCATACATGACGGAGGGACATGGACCTGCATATCCCATAGATTTTAGCATGCAGGAACAATTATGAGCTTCAACAAGGAAACAAATAAGCTCACTACAGGCTACAGCATTAAGCATTGGTTTCACATGAGGGATTATATAATCCACACCACATAAAAAAAGAAAAGAATAACACGCTTTGACTCTCAAATATAAAAATAATGACTGGAGATGGAGAGGGACATAAAAAACTATATTGCCCCATAGCACTCAGAAGACAGTAGTTACATAGAGCCAACGAACCATAGAAAAACTTGAAATTGGATATTCCTAGGCCTAGGTATTCATCACAAATTATATAATAAAAGGTCATATTTAACTGTTAAGGAACTAGAAACATAGAGAAACATGAAACTGCCTCCAAAAGAACAATGAAAAAGTTTAGTGCATAACAGCAGCAAATAGATCTATTCTAAACCTACATTTGTAGGGTAAAACTTAAGGTTTGTATTAGACAGAGTCACATATTCAGGAATTTCTTTCTGAGGGAAAGCACAATATAGCTGTTAAAATTCAATACATCATCCTATACACAGAAGTAGTACTACATAATCATAATAATCATGCATATACACTGAGCATACTTATGAATAAAACGAAAGTCCATCCATTGCATGCAAAGCTGATAACTGATATACACAAAAAGTATAAGAGCTTGCTCACTCAGTAACAGCTAGGACACACTAATGACGGTATGCGCAGAGGCTGGTCAAGAATGGCTATAAGGACCATCAGTTCATGAAAATTTTAGAGATGTAGAATGGGAATCAGAACCAAGGAACAAGATTTGAGAGATATTCTAATTTAAATTCAGAGACAGCTGGAATTCATAAGACAGTTAATATGCCTTATATAGGCAGCTCAAAAAACCTGATGCCTACTAGGACGCGACCCAACCTTAAGCAAAAATAAACTTGCATAACTATTCCAACTAGGTATAAGATATCCCAAGACATGAGTGATTGAACTGTAAAATCCAAAATCACACATTATTAAACCCTAAATTCCCAATTACAAACTCTAACTTCAGTTTTAAAATTACATTATAAATTGATATAATATTAATACTATCCCCTCATGCTGCAACATATTGGCCAAGGGAATAGCACAATATTTTGAATCAAATATAAAATATACATACCTAACATGGCAGATATATAAATAACTAAAGAAAACAGTGAAAATAAGGTTAAAATAGTTAGGACAATGATTTTTTCATGAGTAAAGTGGTTGAATTCTTTTAAAAATTCCTATGTCCTATAAATATTTATACAATACAAATCCATGAGGAATCAATGCCTAATAATTGGCCATTTAACTAATCACCTGCACCTCTAATCATTTTTCTATAAAAGAAAAAGATAAGGGGAACAAGACATACAGGTCAACAAGGCAAACAGTACCAAGGTAAAAACACTGGGTCCTTAGTATCTGAACACAACCTACCCGGTTTACACTCATCTGCCATGGGTTTGGAAGCTTCCCTCTACTAGACACACTCGGCCTTTCTTATCTCACTCGAATGGCAGTGCAATGCTGCCAGCAATTAACCAGTGATGTACTACCAAGAGGTGCAGCACCCCATATCAGGTATGGGTATCAGCTCACAACCTCAATGAAACAACACAAGGGGGGGAGAATGCACAAAAAAATAACTAAATAAGAATTTACGCATGCCCAAGCTATGCCATACTTGACTTGAAGCAGATGCATGCACAGGACTGACTTTCAAGTACACATGCATCAAGTTCATAGAGCACTGACAAGCTAAAACCTGGAGTGTACATGCTGTGTGTCTCATATGCTTACTCCCATATTTTTCAATTTCTTAGCATTTATGGCCAAAAAATTTCAGGTCTGCATGAAAGAGATCGAAATGGGAAAGCATTCCCTAACAGAAAAAATCCCAATATATGTTCAGAAACATGATTCACTTTTAAAATATTATGGATGGTGGTGGAATGTTTCTAAACAGTTAAAATGGCTCTATATTGTTTCAACACCTGACAAAATGTGCTACATCTCTTCTAGACCCACAGAAAGAATACAATTTAATTAAACATAGGTACTTTTTAAAAGTCATAGAAATAGTGTAATATTTATACAATAGTTCTAACACTTTTTTACATATAATATAAACTAAAATTTCTTAGAAATTGACATATCAGTGTAGCTTATGGTTTCAGATACGATACACATGCCCATATCCATAGCTGCAAAGGCAGCAATGAAATTATGACAATTTCTGTAGCATTACCTCAAACATCACTAGAGTAGGCTCAATCACACGTTCAGCAAATGATGCATTTGCTGCTGCTCCTTGGTAGTCCATTAAAACATCGCCTTGCATGGCACTTGATTTCTCTAGCTTTGTTTCCCTGGTGTCATTCAAGGAAAAGTCAGCAACAACGTTTCCATCAGCAGACAAATCCTCTTCAACTCTTCGTTTTTTTGCACCACCATCAGATGCATTATCAGAAGCATCTTCAGAATTGGTCTCCATGCTAGTGATACCATCAGCCAACTCCTGATTACTATCTTGAGGCATACATCCCACACAAGTACGCTCACCAGTTAGTGAAACTGGCTGGCCACCCAGATCTCTGACATCTTTGATGCCAGATGCCAGGATTGGGGAATCAGGCTGAAAAGCAGGCTTTGCAATCCAGAGACCAGTACAATCATCACGAGTGTATAACTGGGGAGGCGCATACCATTCATGGCGATCAACAGTGACCAAGACAGACTGCAGTCATCGGATAAATTAATGAAACAATCATCAATAGGTGATACCTTTAATAAGAGACAAAATCAGAGAACTAATTTGCCAAATGAATATATACATAAGCCATTGCTCCACTTATAAAAACAGTTTCAAATCATAAAGTCCATGAGGTTATGAAAACAGAAGCACTAAATTGTAGGTTTAATCATCTACAAGAGTGTGGAAAAAAGTTGATCCACAGCCACGAGATCATGCAACACACAGACATTAGCAATAACAAACACATACAGACACACCAGAAACTGCAAATATACATTTTTCAGATATCATGCCCTTTGAATGTATAATAATCATTACCTTCCTTCGATAACGATCCGTGGAGGTTATATACTCCAACGGTACACGAGCACCCCCAGATAACTTGGAGAGAACTGAAATTAATTCATCAAGGCAGGATATTTCTTCACCAGCAAATTTCTTAATTATTGCATGGCGAGGAACACCTGCTCGAAAGAGCATATATCTGCGGGGAAAAAAATTTTACATGTTCATTAATGCATGTGGAAAGTACCAGAAAATGAAGCATCAATCACAATGGGCCCCTCTCTGCACAACCCTTGTAGTTGTACCATGCAGGGAGGAGTGACATCAGATTCGAAGGACATTCACCTTCTCAGTCAACAACATTAAGGTTGTAAATATTTTTTCAGAGTAATTTTCCTGATTCTCATGAATCTTTAATGATTATTATCATAACCATAATCTATATAAAGTACAACATATCTAATATTTCTGTGATCAGTAAATATCTTTTTTTGAAAGGGTATATAATTATAAGTTATGGAATAAGTAATGTTTATCTATGTAGACATACCCTGGTTCAGCCACATAAACAAGACCACAATGGAAACGGAAGTTTCTAGCCTGCATTAGAGAACACAATCAAATGCTTAATAGTCAGGTAGCTCAAAACTAGAAGAGAACACAATCAAATGCTTAATAGTCAGGTAGCTCAAAACTAGAAGAGTAAGCAACGAAGACAAAGGGGAGAGCAAAGCATATTATCTTGGGGGCTGCGGCAGAATAAGTCGACATCAGGCGTATAGCAACATAGTAATTTAAGACAACTCTTGAGGTAAACCAAAAATAAATGAACAGGTAATCTGTGATACAATTGATGAGAAAAAAAATGGCAATTATACAATTTATAGGAAAATTTAACAGAAGACAGACATACAGAGACAGATGGAATAGACCAGTAAAATGAAGGCAAAAACAATCTCATTAGAAATTTTAGTAAGTCATAGAAACATCAAACATGGTCATGATGCAATTGTTCATTTAATACCTCAACTTGCTCAGTCTATCAACAATAACAACCAGAAATCACACTCAACTAATGTTTTCTACTAAAAAGACATACAACTCAGGGTATACCAAGTACAGTCCAACTAACCTGCTGATAAGAAAGCGGATGTATTACTGCACCACTGACTTCTAAGAAATAATCAGGAGTTATTGAGTGCAAATCTTGAACCTGAAACAACCATTAGAATGAATTTATAATTTTGCACACATTGGCAGCCCTAAAAAATTAGTTGTACCTGAACCCTTGTACCAAGAAAGGAGGAGTGACTATACCTGCCAAGCAATTGCATACTACTGAATTTTTAAGGTCAGGCTTTTTATTTTTTATTTTTGTAAAACATAAGTAATAGCAAATTTTCAGTTATTCTCCACCCATTCAATATTTAGATTCATTGAGCGCTACACATTCAAATAGAAGAATTTAAAGTACAGAGCTATGATGCATTCATGATTAAGGATTTAACAAATGCCAAAACTTTGAGAATAATTAACTAACCATATATTTTTTTTTTTTTACTTTTTAACTAAATTGTCAAAATATCATCATTCGAATCTACTATTATGTTTGCATAGCTTCTCAGGCTGAGTTTTAATAAGATTGGAGGGCTGTATAATCTTAGTAATGCCTTGAAATTATTTGCCATTTTAACCAGAGAGAATGTTTTCAGCCCCTCTTTGGCAGCAAGTTAATCACCACAATGCTCAAATTCTTTATTCACATATGGAATACATAAGCATTATAGTATTAGTTGTACATTTATTACGTTATATAATAATATCCAAGCAAAACTAATCTCACCAACAAGTTTACTGTCATCGATCTGTCACCCTTTTCAATTTGTAATTCAATGTTCTTGTTAACACTGTCATCAAGCAAAGTTTCCAGTTTCAGGAATTGAGTGATAACCTGCAATGAATTGTTATGGAGTCAAACTCTAGGAAAACAGCATAGAAATGTGGCTCCCTCAAAACCAAATCAGAAACAGAATGCAGACATTTCAAATTCCTGTTTTTGCAGTTTTCAAAGGCAAAAGTTAATTTTTCAAACAATAATGTTTAAAGAACAGGTGAGAGAACCTCCAAAAGATGAGTTCAACCAAATTATCAGAATTCAGAGGGCTTTCTTGGAAAACTCAGAGAATCCTTACTTATTTAAAATTGTTTTCAACAAATAGATCCAGACACAGCCATAGATGCAAAAACAATATTAGACGCATACCAGATCATATATCTAATACTTCTAAAAGTATCAATCTTCTCATTATAACACCAAAGTCAGGCATAATTATCATGAGCGGCAATTTGGATACACAACTAGTTCCGCCCAGAAGAAGAGTATCAAAATACAATTATTGTCTGATGGTACTACTCAGCCTGCTAACCCTAGGACTGCCATGAAGACTTACAGCAGACAGCAAAAAGGTAGAAACAAGACAGATGGGGATATGAATAAGGCTGTGAGCATGTGACCAGTGAACCAACTAATTATACCATGGTATTAGCCCTAAGGGGTCAGTGGAAAAGGGAGACAGAAGGAAAATTTCATGCTGCAAAATTAGGAGGCAGTGGTTGGAGGTGGCTAGAAGGATATTTGAGTGAGGTGACCAACCTCGGATGAGGGGAGGAGAACTTTTGGAATGGAAGACTAGGTAGAGGCCTCTAGAAAGCCAGCTTCAGTGTTGACTTTTGTCTCTTGCTGTGTTGGTGTGTGTTGTGCTGAGGTGTTGTGTGATGGCCTTTAACAACTTATGGGACATGCTATTGGCATTGTAACACTCATATTTACTTGTCTAATTCATTATCTGAGTTTCCACTGCTGCTTCACACTCATTTGTACTTTCTGTGCAGTTATTTTGTCCTGTTGTACTTGGTGTTGTTGTAATCAGTGTACAGCTTCTGGGCCATGATCTGAAGTCTTTGTGTGAGTTTGGAGTGTTGTAACTATTTTGTCTAATTAAGTGACTGTGTTCCATTCTCCAGACCAGAAGCATTTTAGTTTTGTTCCTTGTAGAAATTGTCTGGGGGTCCTATCATGCTCCCTCTACATCAAGCCTCCATAATCAAGAATGTAACTTCATCTGGATCACTTACAGCATCAAGCATGACCATTTTATGGGCATTTCTTATTCAGTTAGATCATATATATAGCTTTGGTTGCCAGTATGGAAGATGTACAGACCATTCCCACATAGAAAAGCAAATAAAAGAAAACCAAATGAAGAATGAGAAGCAAATGTTAGGAACTGTTTATCACTTCAGACAAACTTACTTCACCATTGACACGAACAAGTACATCACCCGGTTCCAACTGCCTATGACCTGGACCACCTGGCACCTAAGCCAGTCAAGAATTAAAGCCACCAAAATTGAAAGGAAATATCTATTTATATATAATTAAGAGTTAAAAAACAAGCACTTACCACAGAATCTACAACTAGCATTCCAGTTTCACCTGCTGGAGAAGCATGTCGTACCATCTAAACAAGTCAAACACTATTAATAATCCAGGGAATAAGTAAATTTAAATGTTGCCCCAGAAAAATAGTGCAAGTAAAAGCACAGAACAAAAAAAACCTGCTCTGTCTCACTTCGTAGGCCAAGCCGACGAATCTCATCAAATCCTTTATGGAGAAATGTCACCTGTATTATAATATAGACTAGTAAATTTAATCCAAATCTACATGGCCATCTCATCTATTAAGGAAAATACCTTCGTAATGAGGAGGCAAGCAGCACAAGGGTGTCAGGAACAAAATTATCAAGAAATTTCAAGAACAAGCATATGTGATTATTGTCATGCTGACCTCCAATCTATGACTTTTATTTTCTACCACAACTGATGCAAGAAAGCCAAGTTCATGGACTGGAGGCTTAAATTATAAGAATTTTGTGATCACATACAGATGTTGACCAGTAAAGATGAAGAAACAGTAAGCACGAAATAATATTCCATAAGCATTCTGTATTATGCAACTAGTCCAGGTCTGTGCTTTGTACTTGAACTACAGCTACCACAATAGCAACTGCATTTCAATGCATAAGGTTTGAAAAATGCTGGCAAATATCAGTAAGGTTTATTGTCACATCAAAATACATCAATTTACAAGGAAAATTCCACTTAAAAGAAACCAAATCTACTGATCTACTCAATTCTTTGTATAATGCAGTGTATGACATGTTCAAGCTTCATTTTAATGAAACAGGTTTAACTTCAATGGCCCAAAAAAAAAAAAAAGGGGAAGGTTTGCAAAGGTCAAACCTGAAGGGTACCACGAGGTATAGAAACTGCCTTCCACTTATCTACATATGTATCACGGCCCTTCTGAAGAAACCTTAATGCCCTCACAACCTGAAAATTAAATCATCATATTTTGTTCAATTGACCTAAACCGAATTAGTTGCTCCACACAAGAAGATTCATGCAGTAAAGGAAGCATTTGACAAGTAATAAGTCATGCAAATATATATGAAGAGCTCACTCGTTCTAGAGGTAAAAAGAATGCTGATGCGCTTGATGATTTGCTCCCAGCATTCAGGGCAACTGCCCTGCCTTGCCAATCTATAACTGGGGAACCACTTGATCCTCCCTTGGTCCCAGATGCAGCCTGGAAATAGGTGACATTGCAATCAACATATGGAAAGAAGATACACAGTTACACACTTACACAAATGGGCTTAATTCCCTATCACTTCTTCACTCAGCTTTTTCAGCTAAAAGCTCCCCAATCTTTTTTTAATTTACTTTGCAATTTTAGAATAATTGAACACAACAGAGGAAAAGGAAACCCTCAGTATGATATTGGAAGAATTATCAACTTATAAAGACACTGAAGCAGACAAATGCGCCCTAGAAAAGAAATTTTAAAATATTAAATTTTGAAAGGGAAATGGAAAAGAAAGCAAAGTGAACAAACTCATAATTTAAAAAGTAAACATGAATAAATTAATAATTACTTGTTCCTACTTACTTGCATGTAGAATGTGTTGAAGTCATTATACCCATCCCTGCATCAAATAATAGTATAAGTTTTCCATTTTCATGAAAGAAGTTGTATACATATAACTACAGAAATCTACCGCATACTTTTTATAGTGAGGAGCATCCCTGTCCAAACGAGCAAGAGTACCAGCCAAAATGGAAACCTGAAATTAAAAGCCAAAATAGATGTATGAATTGAAAAAAGTAAAAGAAAATAAAAGAAGTCATGATCCCTGGTTAAAGCAGCATAGACAGAGTGGAAGTTATACACATGACTTAACCAGGAGATTATGACAAATTAGTTCGCCTGATACAAACAAACCATAAACTTTGTGTTACAACTGCTAAAAAGCTCAAGCAATTGAGGGATAATTGCTACAGCTTCAGCTACATCTTCAAAATTAGGGTAGATTGCTGAACAGGAAAGCAGGAGTTCTTACTATTGTAGTACTATTACTCATTAATTTAAGTTGACAGCATTTAATCGATTACAGCAAGAAGGATAAACTTTTCTATACAAAGTAGTTGTGCCTGTTCACGGAACAGATAGAGTGTGTGTGTGTATTAGATAGCGATAGTAATGAACAGTTTGAATGCATAATTAGCAATCACTTAGTAAATATAATGTCACTAGCTTATCTAAGCTACCTTTTATAAATAATTAACCTGTTCTACCTTAAATACATCCTTTTGCCAAAAACACGCTAAGCTAGCATGAAGCCTCAAATATCAAACTATAACATGATCTACAACTCAAAATGTTACATATGGGCAGAAAACCACATACACGATAAAATTGTCAATGGAAAAGATGATTTCCCATAATTAAAAACTGATGTGAAAAAAATATTCCCCTGCAAACCTTCCTTTAAAGCTAATATTAGATTTAAGGTAAACCCATAGTAAAGGAATCCCCCAAATTTCATCCAAAACCCATTCCACTAAAATGAAATCCAACTAGAGGCAGTGAGGCACAGACATATTGTTCTGCAGAACACACCAATTAGACATACTTTGATTTTCCACACATCCAAGCCAGCCATTGCATTGCAAGATGTTTTGTTTTTGGTGAAACTGTTTCCAAAACTTCCAGCAAAAGTGAGTTGGCATATTTTTTAGATGAGCATCTATTTAACCCATTTGTCCATAATTATAAAAATTAAATGTACGTGTGACTTGAAGACTGGTGAATAATAAGAAACAAGGAAACCATGTTTCTTAAGCTTGGGTTACAGTATCCATGTTCACGTTCTACTTGACTTGGTCAGTTAGCTTAGCTAAGACCATTAGACTATGGATGATGGATATAATAATAGACAAGTCACGAAGCAATTTACCTTCACCACAAAATTTAGAATAGATATGAAAGAGTGAGAAGAACAATGATAATATTTAAACTGTCAAATGATACAAGTTTGTCAAAAACTAACGAGTCATTAACTAAATAACAAGAAACCCAGAGAGGAAAATGGAGAGGTGAAAATCATGCTAATACCTTCTCACCACTATCATTACCAACAACTCTAATTTCAAGTCCAACAGAAGCTGCCTCCGGAGCAAGAGGTATCTCCTCATAGTTCAGAAATTGTATGGCACCAGGATCGTAACGAAAGAACCCAAAATCATGGACCTGCATGAAGGCACATATATGTTGGTTGCATCAACACACAAGAACACAGAACAAAGAGAAAAAAAAAAAAAATTCCTATCAATTTTTAACTAATCAAGTAAAAGATAATATAAAGACTTTAAAGCAACAAACTTTATCCAAAAAAGTACTTTGAACCCTTGAAAAGTTTAAGGTAGATAGATTATTACGAAGAACAAAAAAATGAAAAGAAAAAGAAAAGTATCACATCTTCATTTCACAGTTTAAATATGAAAAGAAAAAAGCTGTGTCCCTAGTTAGTCAAGATGGCTTCTGATGATAAACCAATCTTCAATTGTACAAAATTATTATCTTAAACCTCAATTAAAATTTAGGTAATATAAAAAGGCTTTTATTATGTACAGACTATTCATTTAAAATCAATAGCATAAGCATAAATTAGCTGTCACGTTTTCACAAATGTATCATGCAATCTCCCTTCCTGCAACAGCAGGCAGTCATGCAACAAAGTTTCCATTTTATATGATGTACATATGGTGCAATGACTGAAGTTCTAACCAAGTGAAATAAAAGATTCTGCCAAGATAACAAAAGCTAAAAACAAAAGTCCACTTACTGGATCTCTGTATATTGGATGCACAGGAACTTCTTCACGGTTCAAAAACATAGCTTCGGCAACTACAGGTCCTACACATTTAAGACAGAAGGACAAAGGAATCTTAACAGATATCAGACCACGAAAACCTTAAAGTGACATGCGAGATAAAGATATAGTATAGCAGAATCTCTCAATCTAGTTTCTGCTTTCTTTCGACCTTCAATACCATGTCACTCAATAAGAATTAGGCATAAATTGACGGCAAAAAATCGGAAATATTGTTATTATATCACATTTCTGAAGCTAGCAACATGACAAAAAACGACCACCTTGCATTTCATTTTCATTGTCAGAAATAGTATATCCATCTAAACACAAGACAATTAAGCAAATAATTCCCAGAAACAATTCATTCAAAATACGAACTTGTTTAATTCTGGTACCTACTTTTGCCTTCAAATAAAATGGTAACCAGAAACTATTCTTTAGATGTTTAGGAAACTGTTGGAATATAATAGCCGTGCTTAGCAGTTCATATAACTTAAAACCATATCAGATATCCCAATCCCTTGTATTTCCTGCATTTACTAGTAGACTAAGCGGAAACCAATAAATACATAGAGGGACCGGGAAAGCTTTGACTTCCAATTCATCCAAGACATTCTTTGATTAAAGTGAGAAGCTAGTTGCTTATTTGAAGCCCCCATATTCTTGTCTTTTCCATATTCTGAGCAATGAAGCAAATACCAAATTCAATAATTCTTCCCATCCGATCAAAGAACAGAGAGCAAGTACCAGGCTTCACAACATGACGATTAGTAAGAATAATTCCCCGACGCTTGTCAACGACGAACCCAGTGGCGTAGCTGGCACCGGCCGACTCAGTGTCGAAAGCCCGGCAAGCTGTAGTTCGCAAAACAACGACAGTTGGTACGACCTTGTTCAGGGCTTTCCTCCAATCCTCGGCAGTGGCAACGTTTTCCTGGAATGGTGGGTCGATTTCCATGCATAAGTCGGCCTTGATGCTCGAGTCTAACCCCATCGACGCCGCGGACTCCGATCCCAACCTCTCCAGTGGATCTCCCATCCAATAGCCTCCGCTCTCTCACAATCTTTAGTTCAGTGATAAAGAAGCCCGGGGGACTTTCACGGGAAAACAGGAGAAGAGTGGGGAAAGTGACGGAGTAAGGGTATTATTAGGGTTGGATGTTGGGGTTCAATGAATCTACCTGAAAATAGTCACAACTCTGTGTCAGTCCACTCAAATTGATTCATAGTTCAACCTCACACCCAGCGAAGCAATTTCCAGCTGATGTCCGCGTCTCAGCACAGTGACGGTAGAAAACAACATGTACGTGTTTGGTTAGTTAAAAGTTCATTGATTTGGCGTTTTGAAAAGAATTTCGGATTCGAATTTTTTTAAAAAAATTTAAATTTATAGTATTTTATAAAATTTAAATCATTAAATTTTTATACCTTAATTCTATTAAATTTACATACATTCAAATTTTCAAATTCAACAAATCCACTAAAAAAATTATTTGGGTTTGATGAGAGGAATAACACACCATTGTTTTTATTTTTCACAACAAACTTCATCACTGAAAGTTTATTAAAAGAAAATTAATGATAACTCACTTCCTATTCTTATTATGTAGATGTTATGATATTATTAACCAAATAAAGTAAGTTTGAATGTAATAATTTTTATATTGCTTCTTATGAGGAAGCTACATTTTTGAACTATCCCTTTGAATGTGGTATGTCAATGTTAATCACTAATTTTTTATAAACTTTTATATTATAATAAATAATTAAATTTTACTATAATTTAAATTTTAATTCAATCATAATCTAAAATTAAATTATTTAACTTGACTAAAAAACAAATGGAAAAATAAATTAATTTTAAGTCTCTATATTTTATATATAGTTTTTTTAATAAGTCTTTACACTTTTTTTTTTCCAAATCAATTCCAATTGCTTTAAAAAAATTCAAAATTTCAATCACATGCCAAATGATATGCCAAAGAAAGATATTCAAATACTGGTTCTAATTAACACAGTTAAATAATGGTTCTTTGTCTTCCTACTTTTATGAATACACAATTTGGATCTCCTTATATTTTTTAAAAAATATGAGATTATGTTTTATTATAATTGACTGTTGGATAAAAATTTAATTATTTATATTTATAATAAATAAATATAATCTCATATATAGATTATTAAATTTTAATCCAACAATTTACCATAATAAAACATAGTATCATGTTTCCACGTAAATCCAAATTGAAAAAGAGAGGCTCTTGTTATCAATCTCAAAGGCAAAGAAAAAGTGAGAAAAGAAAAAAATAATAATAATAATTGAATGCAAGAACCATACATGCTTGCCATTGCGAAGAAAACAATTATGTGTTTGTTTTGTGCGCTTGCACTTCATATAAATAATTTCAACAATCCTTCTAAAAAGAATGCAAGCATGCAGAAATCAAGGTCTAGCGAGTCTTGAAGCACAAAAAAATGCGAAACAAAAATATCTAAACCATTTGTACATGGTTTCCTTTTTTCTTTCAGAAAAAAATTTTCACAACCTGATCAGTTTAACTCGAGAGAGTCAGAATATTAGACGAAAGTCAAATTGTGAGTCAAAGTATTTATTCCCAAGAAAATTGAAGAGAACGGATGAGAGAAAAAAAGGAGAAGCATACATGACCTGAAAGAGAATCAACAAACTGTCCATAGATGAAGAGCTTGGGGATATTGAGGTGGTGGTGGCCAGTGGAGAACAACCATGTGAGAGCAAAGTGAAAGAGAGAAAGAGCAAGTTGAGGTGAGAGAGGTGGAGTGCGTTGTGGCGTAGTGGGGATGAGAGGATGGAGATATACAGAAACAAGAACAAGAACTAGATCAAGAACAAGGAATGGAGAGAGTACTATAAGCGGAAAAGAGGTAGCATTTTGTATCTCTTTCAAATCAATTTTTGTTTCAAAAATCTCACTTAAACTCAGAAGATCTGTGTAATTTATCCTAAATAAAAAAAAATTTATTTACAAATAATGTAAATATTGAAAGTTCAAGTTGTGGTAAACCAAAATTGAATATATTGGGATGATACTGGATAAAATCATGTACAAACTAAAATCAAAGGTGCCATTTTAGCTGATATTTGAAGCCAAGTGACAGCTATTTATATTCGAAATGAACTCGATTGTGCTTCTTAAAATTTTATGCTTAACATTTGTTAGAAAAGAAAAGAAAAGAAATCATCCTCACATATGCAACAAACAAATTTTAAAAGTTCTAAATAATTAATAATTTAATCTCTTAATTCAACCTATAAAATACTACTTCCTCTTCGATTTATCATTCTAAAAAAATGAAACTTCTCTATTTGGACCCATGCATTTCCTCCAGTTAAAATACTTTATTCATGAAGCATTTGTAATTCATCATACTTTATTCTGTATTAGCACCAGAGATAACAAAGCATCGAGAGACAAGTGATGATGAATTCCATAACAAACGCCTGCACATCAGATCCAACTGTTACGGTTCCAAAATAAGCATCTGGAGTAACATCGAACATTCCTACTAAGGTGCAACTCGCAAGAATCGCCCCCACAAGCTGAACCAGAGCATATAGTACTGCCTGCATCAAACAGCATACTGTTCATCCAGAAACATAAAGTTCATAGGTCAATTCACTTACTGTATAATTGCAAGTTAGGTGAAAATCCGTGCGTATATATGCGCTGAGAAAGAATAACAACTAAAAGTTAAAGATTTTACGGACTTTTTGTTCTAAGGTTGTTCCTATAGGTAACCAAGTGCGCATTTGGCACAATTAGTAAGGTTGTATAAATTTATACAATAAAATTTATCTTTATCATGCATTTGATGTATATAATAAATTGTATAAGTTTATATAATCAATTTTAGTCAACTACATTTAATATAATATAGCACTGTATTAATAATATAGTCGCTCTTAATTTAATTAGATTTGATTGCATTAATATTATATTTGGTCTGTTTTAGTAAAAAAAAATTTTAATCCCTCACATATAAGATGTTTTTTAATTTACTCTTAAAAAAATATTTTTTCAGTTCAATCCCTTATGAATAAGATATTTTTCAATTTGATCCTTCACTATCTTTTTAAGCTAATCCCTCATAGAAATGTCTTTCAATTTAGTCACTTATATTTATATATTTTTCCATTTAATCCTTCACAAATAATCAATAATATCCTAAAAAATAAGTTAATTTAATAAATTCTAACTCATAAAAAATAATTTCAAATTGGTCCCTATCATATAAGACATTTTCAATATGATCTCCCATAGAATTGTCTCTCAATTTAGTTATATTTCTCTATTTGATCCCTCACAAATAAAATTATTATTAATAATATCCTCAAAGGACAAATTAATTTTATAATTATGAACTTATAAAAAAAAATTTCAATTTGGTCCTTTAGCTATAAGATATTTTTAATTTGATCCCTCATAGAATTGTCTTCTCAATTTAGTCCCTCACATATGTACATTTCTCCATTTGATTCCTCACAAATAAAATTATTATTAATAATATCCTTAAAAAATAAATTCATTTAATAAATATGAACTCATAAAACTTTTTTTCAATTTGATCCTTTACATATAAGATATTTTTCATTTTGATCCATTATAGAATTGTCTTATCAATTTACTCCATCTCATATGTACATTTTTTTCATTTGATCCCTCAAATAAAATTACTATCAATAATATCCTAAAAAAGTATGTTAACGTAAAATATATATGAACTTGTAGAGTTTTTTTTTTTCAACGTTTTCCTTAGAAAATAAAATTTTTTTCAATTTGTTCCCTCATAAAATTGTCTTCTTAATTCAGTCCCTCACATATGGATATTTCTCTATTTGATCCTCACAAATAAATTGTTATCAATAATATACTAAAAAAATAGTTATGTTAAAAATTATGAAAGACATCATTTATTATGATTTTATTTATAAGAGACTATATTGAGTAATATCTATATGTAACAGACTAAATTGAGAAATATCATATTTGTAAGAGACCGAATTGAAAAAAGATTATATGGGACCAATTGAGAAATATTCTATATGTGATGGACAAAATGAGGTTTTACTCATTTATTATTTATTTCAAATTTTAATCTTTTTCATTCAACCTTAAATGTGGATTGATATATTATTATTAGTATGAATTTGTATAAGTGGCGCAAAAAAAAAAGAGTCAAATTCATTTTCTTTGAGTATTTTGTTAAATATAATTGTGTTGAAGTTAAAGACATTATTGTCACAATAATTAATTTTTATCTTATTTAGTATTATATAATTTGCCACCAAATATATAATTATATTATCTTATACAATATGATATTATATTATAATGTTACATCAAACATTCTATAATAGTACATTCTTATCAGACTTTATCTTATCTAATTTTATATTATTTGATCTTATCCTATCAAGCCTTATGTTTTCTAATCTTATATTATCTGACCTTATTCTATCAAGTCTTATAAAATGTGTCAAATAACCCCAACATTCATGGTTGCTAGTTGGGGAGGAGACTCCTTCTTCCATCTTAGAGACCTCTCCTATTTCTCGACATTCACCTACGTTAGACATTGTGGAATTGAGGTTCAAGTCTCCCTGACTGTTTCAGAGTGATATAAACATAAAGAAGAAATTGAATCATACATGTAAGATCTAGTTTTAAATGTGCTTTAGCAGATTCCCGAAAAACTATAGTTTTAAAACGGCAATCTTAACATCTAGTGGATTTCTTTTGGATATAGCTAGTTATACTTAATACCAAGATAATCCAGAATTTCGTAGTTATTTCGACAAATTACAAATTAAATTTTTTTTATAATGCAAGGCAATTGGTTATGATATAGCTAGATAGTGAATTCTAATAATTCAAAGATGGCTAGTGCTATCACTTAATATACATTACAAAGAAAATTAATTTCAAGTTATGATGGCGCCGTCAATTATAATATTTTAAAATAGTAAAATATTATTTTATCTTTAACTTATTAATTTAGTTTTAATTTAGCTTCTTACTAATATAAAAGTAAACGTATTAAATTTAAATTTAATTGAAATTAAGAGATTAAATATATTAACTTTTATATTAAAAATTAAATTAAAACTAAATTTATAAATAAATAACTAAATTAAGACTAAAATTAATAACATATTAAATTAAAATTGGACTAACAAGTAAGGGAGTAAAAAACAAAACTGCATGATTTACTCTATTCTTCAATAAATGTTAGTTAATTGTGTTCTTAAAGCATTGCATGGCAACATATTGCTATGCTTGTAATGGGGGTATTATTAACCCGAGAAAGGGCAAGAATTTGATGCTGCGCAAAAATTTTATAAAAGAATTGAATATCCCATAATCACACTCTTGAAAAACAAGAAAAGAAACAATGTAATATATTTTGTATAGCAAGCGAGTTTACTAAGAATAAATAATTTGTTTTTGGTAGACAAGATCGATACATGAATAAATAATATATATTTTAAAACTTATTCCAAATATAAGTTTATATTATCATTAGAATATATAAGGGATTTTCTATGATTAAAATTTTAATTTTAAAACAATTATTTTAAGTTATCTATAAAGAGTTTAAAATTTTCAGTGCGTCCAAATTCAGCTGGAAACATTAGAAACTTGATAATATGTACGTACGCAATTTGGCAAATTCCCTGCATCATCACGATCATCCCACTTCACCAAAATGCTTGTTCACATCAAATTATTTCTTGTTCTGCATACTTTAGCGACTCCCTTCAAATCTTGACGGTTTGAATTTGTATAAATCTCAAGTTGAAGTGTTATAGGGAGATGAATATCACATCATCTCTCTATTGTTCTCAAAGGACTACAAGAGATCTACAGTTTTATATTTTAATTATGGTAGACTTCAACCAGGTCACCCACCAACAGGATTAGCTGAGCAATAATTCCTCCCTTCCAGGTGCAATGGATTTCCAAAATGCGCGCTCTCTCATTGACATACCCCTAAACAGGCAATGGTTCACATGGACAAACAATAGATTGTTTGGTCAAGGCTAGACAGAAGTTATGGCAACTCACAGTGGCTCCTTCAGATTCAAATTTAAAAGTCCTACAGATAGTGGCCTCTGATCACTCCCCACTTATTTTGAGCACGTTCAACAATCAAAGCGTAAAAGGTAAGAAATTAAGAAGATTTGAAAATTTCTAAACCTTATTTGATGATTGTAAAAAATATAATGAAGACAATTTGGAACTACCAAAACATTGAACACTACAAAAGAATAAAGACTTTGCTACACCACTTTTGCGACATAGCCACAATGATGGTGGGAGGTGCTGTCATTAATTTAGCCATTTTACGATGGTTAGGAATTGACCGTTATAATAATCAGTCTTAAAAAGAGTTGTGTGTTGTTTCCTTTAGTTTTACGATAGTTTATTCTAATCGTTGCAAAATTGAATAATTAGTTTCAAAATCAGCCTTATGTTGTTTCCCTTGGTTTTACAATAGTCTATTCCGACCATCTCAAAGCCGAGGTCTAACAATGGTCATTTTTTATCGTCGTTAGGACATCTTAATTTAGATTTGTTTGAACACCTTCAAATTCATTCTTTTGGAAGCCCTAATTTGAACACTCTAGCCCTGCCACTTTGGTCATTGTCCTATACGTCGTCTGTCGATTAGCCACCTCCCGTCGGTCTCTCGTTGCTCGTTGGTCTCATTTTGTCATAGTTTAGTCGTCCTCCACTTCTTTTCCATCATTGTTCGTGTGTTGCTCTCTTTTACACTGTTCGTGCTAGCTGGAGACAAGCTTGTCGTCGTTGTCTATTCGTACTCACTGAAGACAAGGTCAACTACCCACCTTCATGTCACCGATAGGTATTTTTTAAAAATAATTATGTTATGGTATGATCTGATTTTTTTTTTTCCTGAATTTTTGGCTTTACGTGTCTTCATTGTTTCTATTCAATAAAATAGAACTTAAAATGACTTATAAACTAAACTATAGGTTCTTAAGAACATGACTGTTATATTGTTTTATAATCATCAGTAGTTACATCAATTAACAAATCTTTAAAGTCCCATAATTTGTTTTCTCTAAAGTCTGAACTCTGAAGCATGCTACACTTAAGACAATCTATGTAGTAGAACCTATCAATTTATTTTAAGCAACAAAATTTGACTTCACCAAAGCTAGTAGGACCTGACATATAATAAGCAAAAGTGAGTTATGATGTTCAAATTATCATCAAATGACCACTACAGCCTATTGTTTAAGATTTTTACTACCACAATTTAAGTCAATATAACAAAGACGGTCAAGCACATGTTGAATTTTTTTGGTTTTATGCTAAAAACTCCAACCAACTGAACTATCTTGAGTTAGGGAAAACTCCACATATAGTTGACTGATCATATAATTAGTTAAATTGACTGAAATCATAAGCAAAAAGTGTTGTCCCTTTAGTTTGGTAAAGTTAGTTGCACAATCACACAAACACGAGTTGCAGCTCAAACTTTTGTGAAATAATGTCTTACTGCCACTTCTAATCATGGATAGGAGGAAATGACTAATAAATCCATTGTTTGAAAAAGTGGACTAAACTGGCTGGTAGGAACGCTGAACTGGTTGTGGTTTCGGTTTGGTTAACCCTTTTAACCTAATTGTTAATCAACTAATCAAAAACTAGCCAAACCAATCAAAAATTGATAAAAAATAACAAAACTGATCAACAAATTTTTTTTCTTTTATGTTTTGTCCATATCAAGTTTTTGGCATTATAAAGATTTATGATGTTTAAAAGACTCTACCTAATCTTTTCCACATAGATTTACTGTCTTATACAAAATATTTTAACTATTTTTTATACATCTTTTTATATTTATATCTATTCAAATAATTTTACAACATATATAGTAATTTAATTATAAAATATTATATACATTTATGCATTTTTATATATATTTGAAAAGACGATTTGACCCATCATAGTCAAACCATTTTCTTCCCTTAATTTCTCAAAATGATAATGGAAGGGTGAAAGTGGTAAGGTCATATTCCTTTGGTACCAGAATCATAAATAAGTCTAGTCAGTCAGTCTTTTTAAAGAGACACACACAGAAACAAATTATAGAAAGAGTCCAAGATAGACCATACATTATATAAAAGAAGTTATAATTACAGATTGATTATCTATCTGATAACAGAAGAATAGATGTTAAAATTATGTAAGAAGCAATTACATACAGTAACTCACTCAAACATGTTATGTTCATGTCTCAGTGAGTAAATTTCAGTCCCTTCATCATCATCATCTTCTTCTTCCTATTTTTCTTTTACAACAACTACTTCATTCAAATGGTCAGATCATGTAATTTTTTTCTTTCTTGAACCTTATTGCCACTATTAATATCAATTTATGGTAATTAATATTATGTATTATATATAATAAAAATTTGCTTCATGATGTTGTGATCATTTTCGTGCCTTAGTGCACAACTTAGAGTTCTATTTACAGTTCTACTTTATTGATTCCATTTTTTCAGAAATAGATAGGTCTTGGATTGCAAAACCATGAAATACACTTGAATACTTAGAAGGACTTAATAGTTTTTTAGATTTTGTATTTGCTAATGAGGGTGTTGAGGGTAAAATAATATGCCATTGTCCAAAATGTAAATTTAAGAAATGACACGTTAGAGAAGTTGTGTGAGACCACTTAATTGTTAAACCATTCTTGCAAAGGTATACTCTTTAGGTAAGGCATAGGGAAAGAGGTAGAGATTTACCTTATGTACAACCTATATCAGTGCCACAAGTAGGTGAAGAAAGAACTTTTAGGGTTGATCTTGTGCAAGATATGGTCTATAATGCATTTGGAGTTCATAATTATAATGAGATGATGGACAAAGTTGAAGGCCTAACTCCATTATCTTTTGACCCAATGATGGATGAGGTGTTAAAAGAGTTTTGAGTTAATTAGGGATGGACAACAAAATTTGTACAAAGAATGTGAGAAATATTCAAAGCTATCATTTTTGGTGAAGTTGTATCACATCAAATATCTGTATGGAATTGGTGATAAACCTATGTCTATGATATTAGAGCTATTAGTAGATGCATTTGTGAATGCAAAGATTCCTCCTTCTTTCTATGAGGCGAAGAAAATTATTAATAAATTGGGACTCAATTATAAAAAAATTCATGCATATCCTAATGATTGTATGTTATACTGGGGAGAGGATGAAGCCAAAGACTAGTGTAAATGGAGCAACACATCTAGGTGGAAGCCAAAGAAAAGGGATAACAAGTGTAAGAATACACCTACTAAAGTGCTTAGGTATTTTCCATTAAAACTAGGATTGCAAAGACTCTTTATGTCCCTTAAAACTGCTGAGCACATGAAAAGACATACAATAGATAAAAACAATGATAACATGATAAGACATCCAAGGGATTGCCTTGGATTATGGACATACATAGATGATAGAACAAAAACGAGAGACGAGTTAATTGCCTTGGCCCCAGAGGGCATTCAAAGGGAGCAATGGGCATCCTTTGTTAATTACTGACTTGACCCAAAAACTAAGGTATAATAATAAATAAATATATATATATATATATATATATATATATATATATATAAAATTTGTCTTCGTATCAATTTTTGATAATCTAATTAATATACTTTGGTCAAATACAAGGCCACTATTGTAAAAAGTAAAGAAAATAGAAGGAAGCAAACGATCCTATACACTGGTGGATCGAAAAGTCTTACATGAAAAAAAGCTAAAATGGTGAGTTTATATTAGTAAAATGTATTATACTCAAATGTTGTATGGTTGTTTGATGTGTCATATTATGAAAAACAAATGTAAGAGGAAGAATGCAGGGGTCTAGTTTCTCGAGGAGAGGTTTGGACCGCAGTGCACAAGAGGGTCGATGGATCGTTCATAAATAATGATGCTCAAGTTATTGATGTATGTTTATGAACTTTTTCATGTTATATTATTGATTTCTGATTCATTTTAATTGGTTTATGTTGATATGAGTTATTGTCCTTTTATTTTAAACCAATATATAGGAAAATATAGCTGAATTTAAGGCTTCCGGCTCTTGTACGCAAGAAATTTTCCTGTAAGACTCATTAGCACTGGTTCTAAGGACTCAGGAACATTTTGGGTGAGTTCAAGGGATGGGAATGAGTGTTTGCCCTTTCCAAGTTTTTCAACATCATGCTTGTGGGATTCTGCCACCTAGACCATTTTACCATAAGCTACAGATCGAAGTTGCATCACTTAGAGCTAAAATGATAGAAAGAGACCAAATAGATGCACACCAAAGAGCTTAAATTGCTAATTTGGTAGCTGAACAACAATGAACAAATGCACTTATGTCTTTTCTCCTTAGAAATGTCCAAGGAGATTAGCCCCCAGAGATTGCATTCATACTATCTTATGGGGTGCTTCTCTAAACATTTTTATTTTGTATAAGTCTTGTTTTGTAATGTTCTCTTATCTTTATTATTCAATTGATTGTTTATCAAAGTTTGTCTTTAGTTTTTAGGTACCTAGTGAGCAAGGTAGTGTAAACTCGCCTTCAAATCCATCACCAACTCCTTCAAGTAGGGACAATTAGCTAGTTAGAATAATTTATCATTGTTTGTTGTTAGAGTAATTATTTAGTATTTTATTAAGAGTTGATTATGGTTTTATGTTTAACTTTGTATTTAATTATGTTTATAGTTGATTATCAAGTAAGCCTTATTGGCTCTGAGTATCAGATTGTGTTGTTGTGATTGGTGATTTATCATATTTGTAAAATACTGATTCAAGGAAAAAAAATTGTAACAAAAACATAAAGTAGAATATTTTTTTTAAAAAATTAGCGACAATTTAAACTGTTGCCATAGAAAATATAGCATCCACTATGACAGTTTAAACACAACCATCAAAAAGACAAGTCATTATTACAACAATAAAAAAACATTGTCGTAAAACCATGACATTTGCGATAGATTTTTTAAACATTGCAATGGCATATGATTGAGAGGTCAGAAAAGTGTCGCAAAACCATGATATTGCAACACTTATTTTGACCATCACAATAACGTGTTTTTACAACGACTTTAACAGGGGTTCTTTTACTGTCGTAAAGATATGCCATCATGATGACTTTTATAAGGATTTATAAAAACGTCATCATTTCATTTGTGACGATGGTTTCTAGACATTTTCATTGATCGCTGTAGAACCACTTTATGATGGTCACAACCCTCGCAAAAACTATTAAAAAACTGTCACAAAATCTTTTTTTTTTTTTAATGGAATCTCTCAGTTTCTCTCAATGCAACAAACTATCCTTCATTATGTTTGCACTGAATAGCTAGAACTCTGACTTAGTGGGTAACTTGAAAGGGAAAATTAACTTATTAGAGAAGGGCTCGTAGAACCTCCAAGCTAATATAAATGCCTAACAATGGGATCGATCAATGGAAAGGGACCTAAGGCACAAATTAGAATTCTTGTATGACTGTGAGGAAATGCTCTTGGCACAAAGAGCAAAACAATCTTGGCTCATACAAGGTGATCGAAACACAAAGTACTTCCATACCTTGGTCACCAAAAAGCATAGGAGCAGGAAAGTCACAAGAATAAAAAATGAGACAAGTGATTGAATTGAGGACCACAAACAGATTAAGAAGCTTTTCAATAGTTCTATAAGGAAGCGTATAGTAAAAAAGATTCGAGAAATGATATACTAGATAACCTCAGGTCCATAAACATACTTAAACTCCTACCCAACCATATACACCTTCTGGATAGGCCCATTAAAGAAGAAGAAATTTGAAAGGCAGTCTTTAGACGTAACTCAAATAGTGCCCCAAGCCCAAATGGAATTAATGCTAATTTTTTCCAGCACTACTGGGCGGTAGTAAAACCAGAGTTAGTGAGAATCGTCAAGCATGTGTTCAAAAGGGGATACGCTCTCAAAAGTCTAAACAAAACCCTACTAGCTCTTCATCCCAAAAATCAAAAGCCCTCAATCTATTAAGGACTATGGACTCATAAGCTTATGTAATGTCTCGTACAAGATAATTTAAAAAATTCTTAGTAACAGGCTTAAGGAGATCATGGGTAGCTACATATCCCCATTTCAAACACCTTTTTTGAAGGATAGGCTCATTTTAGACAACATACTAATTGCTTCAAAAATTATCAATGTTATACAGAAAAAGAGGAAAGGGGGGGAAAAAGTTATGTGCTCTAACATTGGACATATCAAAAGCCTTCGATAGCATCTCTTAGCGATTTTAGGAGGCTGTTATGATCAGAATGAAGTCCTCGGCTCACTGGACTAAGCTCATCTCCTAATGTGTATCTACAATGTCCTTTCAAATCATCGTCAATGGAAATAGAACACCTACCTTCCAACTAATGAGAGGCCTTTGCCAAGGTGATCATCTATCCCTTTACTTGTTTATTCTGTATGCTAATGTTCTCTCATGTATGATTGTGGAAAAGGAAAATAGGAAAGAATGGAAGTGAATTAAGATAGGTCCTCTTCCCTCATTATTACTCACGTAATGTTTGTGGATAACACTATTATTTTTCGAAGCAATAAATGACTCTTGTGAGTCCATCAAAAACACTTTGGACCACTTCACCTCCATGGCATGTCTAACAACCAATAGGGAGAAGTCATTTATCATCTTTAGCCTCAATACCCCTAGGATCTTCAAAAAATTCCTCTCCAAGAAGCTAGACATCCAACCCTCCAATTGCATTGGTAGATACCTTAGTCTCCATATAGATCTAGGAAGGAAAAAGACAAAATTCTATCGAGACATAGTAGGCAAGGTAGGCAAGAAACTGCAGACTTGGAAATCTAAGCTACTTTCTCAGGCAAGAAGGCTCATATTGATCAAATCTATAATTAACTCTAGCCTTATATTTGACTTGTCTTGTAAACCTCCTAAAAAAGTATTGTTTACTGATTGATTCAAAGATAGTGAATTTCTATTAGGGGTATAAAGACTAGAAACCTAGAATGCATCTTTCCAATTGGAACATTCTCTACTAGGTTAACAATAAAGGGGTCTGAGTATAAGAAAAACACATAACTTAAACTATGCCCTACTGGCAAGCAAGTGTGAAGAATAGTTCAAGCAGACAACATAGGTGACATAATAGAAAACCACACATGGGAAGTAAGTTTGGGAGAAAGCATTCCTATTAATCATCGTCTCTAGCCCAGACTAAGACATGGGGCTAGCACTAAGAATATAAAGGTTTCAGACCTTATACGTCCTGATAGATAGAACTGGGCAAAAGAAAACTCAGAGAGCTTTTCCCCAATGAAAGTAGAGAGATAATTGAAAGGAAGGAATTCTCCACAATAGGCCTCCCGGATAGACTAATTTGGAAAGGAAATCCTAATGGGAACTATGTTATCAAAGATGGTTACAACTTCCTGATGGACAATCAACAAGGAATTGACAACTGCTTCAATTGGAAGGAACCCTATAAACTTAAACTCGTATATTAAATCATCCATTTCACATGGAAGATCCTGAAGAAGGCAATCCCCATTGGAGAGGTCCTGGAAAACCACCATGCTCCAAGCACCTCTAGCTATATCTTTTATGGGGAGGAAAAGGAAACCTTGGACCACCTTTTCATGAGATACCACTTCACGAGAGCAATTTGGTTCATCTCTCCTTTGGGTATGAAGCCAGACAATCTTAAAGAACAATCATTGACATCTTGGCTCTCAAAGTGGCCTCTTTCCAGGGAAGAAGAAATCTCTAATTGCATTTTAGTTATTCTCTATTACATCTGGAGTGCATGGAATAAAGTTGTTCACTTAGGAACAACTCCAAATCCCCAACACACCCTGAGATAGATAAACCTAGCCTTTAACTCTTCTAAGTCATCTTAGAACGGGAGAAACAACAGCACCACTAGAAGAGAGGACTACGTCTCAACGACCCTATCCTCACTGAATAACAATAAGGGATGGATGGTAGCTCTGAAAACTGGGAAAAGAATATAAAGGAACAAGGCCTCATGTTACTTCTATGCAATCTTCCTTAGCAAAGAGCATTTTCTAAGTTATGGATGGAAAAGTAGTTAGCCATTGATTGTAGGAATGGGCCTCAAGAAAGCCACAAGAATTGCACTCGTGGCATTTCTAACAACAATAAATCAACAACCTAAATAGTTTGGATCTCCTTCTTAAAAGCATTCATGACCTCAAAAAGCTTCAACTTAGAGCAAGGAATGCCCAAGCCAAAACTCTAAATGAGGATATTCACAACATGAAGACCAAATTCAATCAAGTTTATTTTACAACAACAAGGCAAGGAGACAGGAATACCCACAAGGATATGCTAGCCTTTCCGAACAGGCCCTTTTTTGTCTACTAACCTTGCATCTCCTTCATTGTTTCTAAATAAAAAAGAAAATTATGGTAATGCGATCAATTGAAGAATTATTTGAAAAATTTGTTTTTAAAATATACTTATGCGTACACAAAATTGTCTTCAATACAGTTTTTCCTAATGCAGGTGTGCAAAACAAGTCTACTAGTAACGTGAAGCTATATGTGAAATTGTAAATAGCATTATTTTTAAAATTACCCAAGGCTTTAGGCATTTCTTGAAACCCCAGCTCAAAAAGCAAGCCTTATTGCGTACAACTAGTCCAATTTGTTGTCCAGTGGTATATTGGACTATAGAAGTGGTTGTATAAATCATTACTCCAATTTGTGTTGTAAATTACAAGTAGTAGTAGTATGTAATCTGTCCGAAATAATTTACTAAACTAGTCTTACAACTCTAACCCACACCAGTAGCATCAACATCGAGTGTGACCATCAATCAAAATCTTGCACTGAAGTAACCATACCTTCATTGAAAAAAAAAATTGTCTAACCATGGACCATACAGTCTATACAGTACAAGTTCACACTCTAAGTCATTGCAGAAATGGGGACAAAAAGAATTGGAGATAAGAGCCTTCCCTACTTTTATATCATTTTATAAAACATTTCTTTACAAACCAGCTACAAAATCATGCTTTTTTTTTTTTTTTCCTTCTCTCACGACGTTTCAGTTTATTGACAATAACCAGTCACTCGATACCTCCACAACGGCCTGGACTGGCATTCTTTACTATATATGTATTTTTTTTTTCTTTTTCTACTTTCTTCTATGGAAAACTTATCTCACAACCCCAAATGAAAGCAAAAGAATACAAGGTCCATAAGTATCATTTCGAAGGAACTTCAGAAGCACAGTTGCTAATAGGAAGATCACTTGGGGTACATACAAGAGCCCTTTGCTGTAAATGTCTCAGACTCTGCTCCATGCTGACTTGGACCATCTCAGCTAGCATCTTCTTTGCTTTACCAGATTGATCATCCCCATCAATCTGGTATATGAGGTTGCATACTATATTCTCAAGAGTGTCAGGTTGGATTTCAGACCTTGGATAAGGAGACTCCCTGAGTAACTGCAAAAGGGTACGTGCTTTCAACTGAGATTTAGGGGTTCCTTGAACAGTAAGCTCAAGAAGTCCTGGAATCACACCTTCTCTGAGAATCGGTTCCCGGTATTTACATCGGTCACTTTGGCACATTGTCAATAGTGCTCCAACAGCGTGCTCCCTACTTTGGAGATTACCATTTTCGAGAACTTCCACAACCGCAAGAACCCCACCTGCTTCAGATGTCAAGGCAGTTCTCCCCTCATCAAAACCTACCAAGGATTCCATTAAAGCACAGCATTTCTCAGCTGTTTTTGAGGATTTTTTACAGGCTTTAAGAAGACTGACTATATATGGGACTGGATTTGTTTCAAGAATGATACTGAGGTTATCTGGGAATGTGGATAAATTGGAGAGAGCCATCACTGCATCAGCTTTACCTTGGGGGCTTCCATCTCTAAGAATCTCCACAAGAAGAGGAATCGCCCCAGAAGCACTAATAATTGGCTTGTTGGTTGAAGAGGCAGATAGAGTGAGCAAAGATGCAGTTGCGTACTCCCGCAGATCTAAATTTTGTGACTCGAGGAAACTAATTATAGGTTCTAAAGCACCTGCTTCCACAATGTTGATTTTGTTCCTGCAAATTAAGATCAGGTCAAGTAATGAATACTCATAATTTATGACTCACGCATAAATATCTTCTTGCAGATAGTTAAACAAAATCAAATCTGAATCATCTGATCCATAAGGGAAACAAAGGATAATTTACTGACTGGTACATATATAATGGCAACAAACACAATTAAGAGAACCTGATTCAACAAACAAGCCAAACTTTTAGTTCATCTTCAACTTCCGTAGCTTCAGCAAGCCATAATGCAACTTTAGATACACCAGGAAAAAGCAATAAAAATCCTTGTTTTTTTCAACTGTTAAGAGTTAATTCCTCAAGTCAATGATATCTTCATTTAGAAGCTGGACAATACCCAATAAGGGCTCAGGGGCAAGACTAATGTTGTACACAGAGGAAACAGTTGAACAACAGTCACTTTAGGCAGAGTAGCGTAATAATTCCCGTCTTTACACTCTTATCTTATGATAGCCAGAGAGTACACCACAAATATTTTTTGATCAAGTTTAATATCACAGAATGTCCCGTGATTCCGACCCGTCTATCGAGGCAATGACTTCTTTGTCATAAGATATTGTAGCCCCCTCAAAAGTCAAATCCCCTAACCCCTTATCTTCAGCGACCTAAGGAAAGGAAAAATGAGTATATAAAGTAAAAAAGACATCCTATCCTGGACCTTATCTAGATCAACACAAGCCAAACAGTAAAAGATTTTCTTCAGGAAAAGTAAGAAGAGAAAAAAACCCAAGGTATAGGCACCCTATAGTTAATAACGAATTTACTATATCAAAATAAAGGCTACTATACGAATTTTCAATGAGAAACGGTGGAGAAGAAAAACTATTCGATATTCAAAACCACATTGAAGGCAGAATTATAAAATGCCCCGAGGAAGACAGCCAACTAAAGTTTAAAGAAAAATATTAGAAGAGAAACAAACCGATGCTACAGTTTCTTTTTCTTATATAGATAAATAAAAGTCGAAAGTAAAAGTAAGGGTACCAAAAAAAGTAGAAGTCAAAGAAGATTTTCTCTTTTTTTTTTTTTTTTTTTTTTTTAAATAAACATAACGCTATTCATTATCTAAAATAGCAATGCAACAGACAGATTGCTGCTTATTTTCTAACGTAGCTTTATGGTGCCTTCAGGTTCTAACAAATAGTAATTTGGTATTAAATAGCACGTAAGAAGGTAACAGTAGTGACTAACATAAGAATTTACGATGATTCCGTTTTGCTAGAAGGTGAAATTTGGCTGTCATCAACAAATGTCATCAGGTTAGCTTTAAGAAGAAGATAAGCGAAAAGGAAAAAAGAGTGCAACATGTGAACCAAAAAACCAGAGCACCCTCCATTTGAAAAAGCTTCAATTTTAAAGAATCCGATTCTTTCTTGCGGTAAAGTACGAATGCATCCAAGTTATCAGAAACAATGATTAAAAGAACTTCATTGAAATTCTATGACTCATAAGGTCACACAGTAGAGAAATTTCAAAAGCTAAAACGAGCAGAAAAAGAGAGAAAATTATCATGGGCGAGCACTTAATTGATCGATTAATTTCCGTAAAATTTTTCAGAAACCAAACTAACCAAAAAAAAAAAATCCCCTCTTGGTTTATAACTTCTAAGCCATGAAATGAGTTTAAATTGTAAAATTTCCTTTCGTTTTTTAAGAAAAATATGGCCGATCTTAATGAAATTATAGTCCCATCTTTCTTAACATAATTCTTTCTAAACAACAAAAAGGAAAATCTAACCACCTCTATTAAGATTATCCTAATTTTCTTATTTTTTATTTTTCCACTGACCAATCAGATGCAATTGATGAGATGAAGCAAGAAAGAAAAAGATGAGAAACAGACGGACAGAATAAAGAACAGAATCTCATCGAATTCTGTCTTATTATTATACAATCCTTCTTTCCTAATTTGACATTATCTTATTGCATTTTTATATGGAACTCCCAACTTGATCGCATCAATGCATCGCATATGTTTCATAAAGAGCACAAATTCCTAAATCAAGGAAAACACACATAATGGAATGAAATCGCAATTACACGCATCAACACCAGTAACACTAGTACCCAAAAGACCACCATGATTTTATCCAAATACCACTAATCCTTCATCTAATTAAATAACAGCATACTCCATGAAATTTTCAAAACCCAATATCAGGAAACACAAATTTAGGATCTAATTAGTAATTAGCTTATACATTGAGTAAAAGAGGGAAAGTTGCGAGCGTACTTTTCGTCCTTAACGGCAAGATTAAGCAAAGCGAGAAGAGCCGGTATATGGAACTCGGGCGAGTCGACTCGGAGCATGGAAACGAGTGGACCGACAGCTTCAGCGAGCTGGCGCCGACAGCGCTGCGAGGTCTTGGTGAGGCGCCGGATATCCCGAGCGGCTTGGAGCCGACAATCCGGATCGTCCGATCGGAGTAGCCGAAGGGCTCGACGGACGGCTATAGGCGTTCGGGGTGTATCAGCTTCGAAATTCGTGTCGGGGCTATTATGACCCTCCGAGGAAGAAGAAGTGTCCATTGATAGAAGCAAGACAGGGAGAAACCGAGAAAGAGTGGGTAATGAGAGAAAACGAATGTAAGCGAAATAGAGAGAGAGAGAGAGAGAGAGAGAAAATATCTGAGTGGGATTTAAGAAGCTGCGAAACTTAAAGCAAGGCAAAGGCAAGAAGGAGGTGCGGCAGAGGCGTTAAGCAACAGTTATAAAACGAAGGTTATAGAGAGATAAAGGCAGTTGTTGGTTTTGGTAGTTTGGTGGTATGAAACTTTATGGGAACATTTTATTCCTTTATTTTTCTTCTTTTCCTTTTCTCTCTCTTGGTGTACGCATTAAATAATAGTTACGAAGAATATGAATTATTATTTTGTATTCAGATACGTTAACACTCATAGCATTATTCAACAAATATTAACTGAAGTTAAAAGAAAATCTGTCATTTAAATGTAATTGGTATGATGGATTTTGGCAGATGGAAATATATATTATATTGAATTTAAATCTCAAATAGTTAGTAAAAATATAATAGAGTGTCACATGATTGTACGCGATCAAAATATAATTTAAAATAATTGTACACGATCAATTTTACATTTTACTGTATATGCAGTAAAAACTACATATGATTCACTTCAATATTATTTTCACCCTTGTATAAAGCTAATAAATAGGTTTAAGATTCACAAAAAGAAGTCCAACAATATTAGTTGGAGGGATTATAAATCTTAAAATACTTGTTTTCTACAAATTGATCTGCACTGTATGAAATGAGCCACTTTATTAAAGTAGATGAATAGAAACACATTTATCAAATTATCTTTATTTTATTCCCAAAATTATTAGTTTATAATATACTTAGATTTTCAACATGGTTTATCTATGCTAATTTTTTACGCTTATTATTGATTTTTGTCATTAGACTTTTAGATATGTTATTGTTATTCTTTTCAAGTATAACATCATAACGAGTAATGCTAAACTGAACCAATATTGTTGCGTTACATCCATGAGAAATTAAGGTATTTAAGGGAGACAATATTTTTATATTAAATATTTAAACTAACAAACGCATATTACTTTTCTTCCTTTCTCTCCTTCTCCAACCTAATAAGTAATTCTAGAATCCTATACAAATTAATCTTGATTGCATTGTATATCATTTAGCAGTATCGTAAACAATTTGTGAATCCCAGAAAGCAACACCAATACTGACAATTAAAAAAAAAAAAAGAGAGAGATTATGCATCATGGTTAATTAGCTAAAAGGCAAAACAATGATGACAACGCACACAAATGATTCCAGATGCAAGTAAAGAAGGAATTTATTTTCCTACGCTTAATAAGTAATACATAAATTTAACAGTAAATATTAAAAAAATATACAATAATTCAAATTAAAATTAGTAATAGTGCAATTAAAAAAATTCTAAAAATTAATCGTGATAAAAAATTTTTAGTCTAACAATTTAAATTTAAAAATTATGTGATTCAACAGTCAACAATTCTTAATAAGCTCCCCTCAAGCAGCTTAATTTTGATAATGAAATCATCTATAATTAGATTTTAAAGGCAATAATCTTTATAATACAATATAACTTCCATGAATTAATGCTCAAAAAATATTTATAGAAAATTCACATATTAAGATTTAAGCAAGAAAACTACTACATACATTGAAGATGGGTTTTGAACCTTTTTTTTTAGCTCGGTAATAGTATGAACAATACGTTACACCTGTGTAACTTCCATAAGCTAGACATGCTGAACTGCTTTTGAGCTCCAAGCTTTTTCTTTATGTCCGTCATTTATATAATCAAGAAGAAAGTTAAAGGCCACTTTCAGACTTTTACCGAACACAAATTAATTAATCCAAATACCATATATTCACGATCCACTATCTCAATTTTCCTTATCTGTTTAATGAAAAGTTGCCCTAACTAATAACTGCCTTTTAATAAATATTCAAATACCGTAGTGATATTTTCTAAAGAAGAGAAGAGAAGGCTTGACACGTAGGTGCATGAGTGAGAAATAAATAGGAAAGCATGCATTGATTAGGAATTGATGAGAATGACTGGGTAGAGTTAAGTGGAAATCACAATGATTTAACACCAGAAAGAAATGTGCTTCAAGGTACGAAAAAAGCTACGTGATTGATGGATGGAGTATTATACGTTTGTTGGTACCCTAACACCATCAAAACTATCCCCTTTTGCCACGTGTGAGTTCGTATAGTACAAGTTTTGTGTTCACAATAAATTAAGCATAGGTTAAAATATTTTATTTGAGTTATTAAATTAAATTTTAGAAATGGTGTACGGGTAAAAAAATCAAGTTTTAACCGAACACTGCTATTAACGACATTTTTTTTAATTTAATCGTTAAATTTATATATTTCTTTTTAAATATACTAAATCCAAATTTCATAAAAAGCCCATTGTACTATTAAATACAATTAGTATTATTGTTATAGTAAATTACATTGAATTTCTTTTTGAACATTTTATTAGAATTATGCAAAAATTTTAAATTAAAATTTATGTTATATTTTATTTAACTTTTTAAAAAATTTTGTGATTAAAATACATTTATAACTTGAATACATTATTTACTAAAATATCATTTTATATTTTTTATTAAGGATATTTAAGTTAAAAATTAAAATTAAAATAAATTTATTTTTAGAATTTAAAAATTTTATATAATTTTAGGATATTCAAGAGATTTTTATATGATATACTATTATGCAAAATGAAAGTATAAATCATTTTTTTATTTTTTTAAATTAAAAATATACTGCCTCTCTTGAAATAAAAATAATTTATTTTAATTAAATATATTTATATGTATGAAATTAGATAAACAATTAATCAATATAAAATATTCCTTTTAAAATTTAAAATAAATTAAATTTACGATTATCAACCCAATATAAAATCATTAAATGCATTTAAAAATACACCTATAATTTGGTTTTAACTAAAAAAAAATGATATTGCTCTTAAGAATATTGTAGTCATCTCTTAGAGTGAAAATCTGTATATCTTTTTATAAGATAGATGTGTAATTTGCACAAGAAGAAATTAGTGATTTATCAAGGGGAAAAAAAAAAAAGAGGCTACAAAATTTTACAAAAATGAATGAACAAGATCCTTCATTGAGCCTCAAGATTTCTTGTTTTCAATAATTCTCATCTTTCCTCGTATTGTGCGTCTAATTCTATAGTGATTTAATTGAAGTTTATTATTAATTTCGTAAAATAATCCATAATAAATAAAATGCACATGAATAATCAAACCTAAAGTGATTTTCAAAGTATATGAAAGAAACAAAAATCACTGGGAGAAACATTTTCTTTATACCCCACGAGCGGTCTCACCAATATTAAAAAAAACACACGAGGACAAAGAATTTGGTGTAGCATGCGACACATTTACGGGAAGATATAGAAGATACGCAGGACCTATCTACCAAAGGCATCACATCATACCATACCATGTGTATCTCATGGCATTACTTTCAAAATGGTTTATATTTTCAGGTCCACCAAGACACGATTTACGTGGGTTTTTTGCTTTCCTACGATTTAATGCGAGCTCGCTCATAATATATACGAACCCGCAAAAAAAAAAAAACAAAGTCAATGGAGAAGTTCATTTTTATAGTTTATGATATTATTTCGCTTGTTTCTCAACATATTGTTGATGTTTTTAAGCAATTTTTTTACATGAAATTAATTATTACTTAATTCAAAAATTTTTTTTATACAAAGTAACAAGGCGAGCAAAAAATAAATTAATATGTAAGTTGACTTGTTAAAATTGTTGAGAATTTGAAATTTAATAGTAAGATTTTAAAATTTTCATAAATTTAACGTACATATGAAGGGTGTTCAGAGATTGGCTTAAGGCCAGGTTGGACTACACTGTGTCAGATCTATATTTATTTGTATTATTTTTTATTTGAAAAAAATTATTTTTAATTAATAAAAAAAAATTTTAAAAGAAAAAAAATAAAAAATTAAGAGAAATTTTAAAAAATAGAATGACAAAAATTTAAAATTTAAAATGAAAATAATTAAAATTTAAAATGAATTAATATATTTAAAATTTATTATAAATTAATTATTTTTTATTATAAAAATATAACTGAGTTAGGACTAGAAATTGAATTTGGTATCTGATAATTTTGTACTTTTTTAACCAAGTTTAATTTGACTTGATATGATTAAGTCGGACTAAATTGACCACATTTATCAAATATTTGTTCACATCTAATTAATTCAAATATCTAATATATATTTTTATTTTTTAATTTTAATTGAACTTAACCCGGCTAAATATAATCGAAATGATCTAGTAATAGAATATTTATTTCCTATATATATATATAGTAAGCCCCATCAAAAGGGAGTGTTGCTTTTGCTCAGTGTCTTTTGTCCCATTGGCAACCATACATCCGTAGATAATTTGGAATATGTGGGCACATTTTCTAAAACAGAGGCTCCCATGGCCCCTAACCTAATCATGCCACGAAATGGGCCAACGCCCTCCAAGATTCAACCCTTAATTATGTAAGTCGGTTAGCGTCTCAGTCGTATACACTATATGTATTCCATCCTTTCAATTATCACCAAATGGACTACTCCTATATTTCACGTGGCTCTAATTAGCCTCCAAGTTTATATAATATATATATAAACATGTAAATAAAAAGACAATTATCTTACATCATACATTGTTCTAGAAAAACAGAAGTCGTTTCTAGAATTGAGAATGACAAATGACGATAATAAAAATTGAATGGCTTATAGTAAGGGCACGTTTGAATAAAATATTAAGTAATAGAAGGTTGATATGAATTATGAACTATTTATTCTAAGGTAAACATAAATTAATCATTAACTTAATTTAATTGATTTGTTTTTCCAAGTAAACTTTGCGATTTAAAGCACATAGTTATTGACAGGGTCACATTGTCAGACCAAGTTATTATTTCAGTTCATTATACATGACTACTAGAATAAGACCTAACTTTCTTTGACGATAAATATTTTAAACTTTCATGTGAATTTTATTATTTTGGGCCACTAAATATTTAAGGTCCGTAAAAATACTTATAATATTTATAGTATCTATTTGCTCATAGTTTTTTCTTATTTTGATTAATAAATGTTAAAGTAGGAACCAATGCCACGTATATGATGGATATTGCATTCGTTCAGATTTTTAACCTTTCCATGATATTCACTTTGATGGGATGCTCATATAAATCATATATATTCGTTCAGATTTTTTGTTGAGCAATAATGTTAATTGCCACGAACTAAAATTTGGTTGAATGTGAATTCAAGTTATTCAAACTTAGTGTTATATATATATATATATGTGTGTGTGTGATATTATAATTTACATATAATGCATGATTTGATATGATAACGTCTTATTTGTTTCCCCATTTGATTTTTCCCGTCATTTGTCATATCGATGTCCTAACAAACTATTAATTAAAACTTTTGAATGTTAGTTAGTGAGCTTTAGTTGATTTTATTTCTAATAAATAGATATTTACAATTGGATACATTTTTAATTTACCATAAGTTAGATAGATGTCATCAATTATAATTTTTGTCCACACCTCTCTATATTTTTCTTTGACTTTTCGTCTACTTTCTTTCTTTTCCGTTAATTTGCCGCTACCAGTTGAAGTTGCATCAATATTATTGTAATGTTTGGACCACAATATATAGCATTTTATACATGAAAGAAAATAAAGCCAACTTAGTGTTCATTGAGATGTCGATATCAATGCATAAACGACACACATTTATTTATTTACTTGAAAAATATAAGCAATTTTGTCAATATATATAAGGACAATATTGGGTGACGTTTTTAAGAAAAACTTAAAAAAAAAAAACACTCAAATTCAAAATTTTGTTAATCGATAACCAAATTGATTTGTAAAGATAAAATAGAATCTAAATTGTCCAAAGGTCATGTTTATAGGTTTAGTTTAGGATAGAATGTCTTATTAATAATGGATGGAGTGGAATGACAAGGTATATTTGTATATATTGTTGGAATAATTTTATAGATTAACATTAACCGTATTCTTAGAACAATTTTGTATAATAATTAATTAAGAAATCAATAGTAATATAAACTAATAATGTATTGGATCCTAGTTAACAACGAATAATCAGTTATGAGTCAGATTATTCACTAATCTGTTGGATAGAGACTTTAACCTACAACACAAATTTAGTTAGTAATTATTCTATTAATTACTAAAAGAACGAGATTTTGGACTCAATTTAACTAAGTCTTTAGTGGACATATTTTATAAACTTATTTTTAAAAACAAAATAAGGTGATTTAGTATTTTATAAATAAGATCATTAGTTGTTTTTAAAAACCAACCAAGAAAGTTTGATAGTTATTATAAACACTTCCAATCTCTCTCTTTTTCTCTTTGAATAAAATAAGGATATTATGGGTTGAAGTTCTCTATCCTATCTTCTACTTAAAGTTTCATTTTCATCATATCTACAACATTAGGTCAGATTACTAATCTTTCTCTCTCTAATTAGTATATGTTTATATCAATATTATTTTGTAGTTATTTCACAATTGGTATCAAAACCAGGTTAAAATTTTGATATTTTCCTATGAGTTATTTTGCTGAAATATTACTTGTGTATAAACATGTTTATGATTAAAAGATTATGGAAAAGATTCACCATGGTCATGTTCTTGCATTATTTAACACTGCATATGTTTTTCAAATTCAATACAACTCAACCAAGATAGAATTTTTCAAAATTCCTCGAGGGATTTAACTTATGAGTTTTGACTCTAGTAGGGGTAATTTTTTTGTCTTAAACCTGTGAAAAAGGTGAGATACCATTGAAAGCCTTAAATGTGTGGATACCCCTTATATTTCAATCAATATATCTCTCTAATGGTTGTGTTTTTTTTATCGAATTATCTTAGGGGAATGATAGATCATGAAAAACCAAAGATTTTAACACTAAAATCACCCCTAAAAATGTGAGGAAATAATAGGTGGGATACTAGGTCAAAAAGACCCAGTTTCAAACCCATTTGAAGCTTAAAGATGATGACTAGCGCATGGACACGAAGCTCACAAGCAACCTGACACGTGTAGGCGTGTCTGCCTAACGCATTGGCCTTCTGGTCCTTGAATTTTTACAGTTTTGCTCCACTTGCCCTTTTCTTAAATTTTGGTGATTTTTCCAAAATTTTTTAGGGCTTGGAAATAGAAGTTTCAAAATTTTTCAAAAGATTAAAGCCTTGAAACGCCATGTAATTGACTCATTTTGACCTAAAAAATTTTGTGTGATGAATATATATAGTGAGGAGCAGTATACTTCACTCATTTCCCTAACAATCATTAGATAAATTAAAATGAATTTACTTGTATTATCAAAGGATGATATTACAATTTAGGAAAGTTTCTTAAGGAATAAATGTATTGGATCCTACTATGGACCCTTTTGGGTCACTCATGTAATGACCCCATAAATGGGGGTTAATGGGACAAATTAAAATTTCTAATTTAATTAATGAAAAATAGGAAGAGGAAATTTTTTTGCAAGAAATTGGACTAAGGCATAATATTTTATTAAATAAAACCATACAGATTGAGGTTGGCTTAGTGATCGGGCTCCATGTGCATATTCAAGAGGCAAAGGGTTCGAGACCTAACTTCCTCAACTTTCTTTGTTTTTTAAGGAGTAGACATGTGTCCCCCCTCTAATGTGAAAAGACCAAAATACCCCTAGCCCTTTTATCCTTTCCTTCCCTGACAACTCAAGCTGAAGTTCTAAACATCACCGAAGTTGTCCATTCGCCTCTACGGAGCTGCACCTTACCACCTCGTGGGAGTCATCGGCCAGAAAACTACCACTTCTCGGCCAGAGGACGTGATTTTCTGTCGCGGAGAAGCTACAAATTGCAAAGGCTGTCGGAGCTCTGGTAAGCTTCTTTCCTGTCATTTAATGCATGGGTTTTGCTCTTCACCTCATTGTTAGCATTTTCCCCTTAAGTTCAAGCTTTATTAATCGGTGTTGCTGCAGGTTTTTCGACGGTTTGCTTAGGGTCATCGAAATCACGTTTCTCAACCAAATTAGCTCGAATTGGTGAGTTTTTTTAGCCGAATCTTGATATGTATTATGAATTTTAGCTCAATTTCGGCTCTTAGCTACTACCAATTGCTTGAAATTAGGTCTCAGATGGAAAACCCTAATTTGGCCGAGATTTAGGGTTCTTTAAGGACCAAATTGAAATTTTTGGGACTTGAGATGTAATCAGTAGCTTTAAGATAACATTAGGGATATTTAGAAGTTGTTGATTGGTTAAGAATGATGATTTGGAATTTATTCATATTTTTCTTGAATTTTTGCAAGTATGAAAATGTTCTAAAGAGATTAAAGATGTGTAAAAATGACCTATATTCTAAGTAAGTTAGAAAAACCTAATTATGAGAGTTATAAAAAAAAAAATGAATGAGAATTGAATGGGTGAGAATTGGAAAATTTATGGTTGCTTGATAATATGCCTAAGAGGGAATTTTTGGTTGGGTAAGGTGATTGGGATTTGGTTTTCCATTGTGGTAAGCCTCTTAGGAGTAGAAGGACCCTTTAATGTAAATCACATGTTAGGAGGTGGCTGCTTATAATATATGCTTAATGCTACAATTGGCTGAGGGAAGAGGGAGAGGATTAATTCCTTTCTTTTCAGTTGGTGTAGGTAACTCTTAGGGGTGAGGTGGTCACCCAAGGGAAGGCATTGGGTCACTAGTAATTAACAGTGCTCATATGCGCATATAGCACTCCCTAATACTTTTCATATATGCTTCAGTTTTCATTTTTTGGAAATATTTTACAATTACCATTTTGATTTTATCATGACTTTATTTTATCGAAATTGTAATTATAAGTTAATGAGATCTTTTGACATGTTAGATGACATCATGTATGGTTTGAAAACGACTTTTGAGAAACCCCATACGTACGATTATGAGTAATCGCCAGGTAAACTAATATTAAACATAAATTGATTTCATGCATATTTATTATATTTCCCTATGCATGCTTGTTTTATTTCCATTACCTTTGGAAGGACTTGTTAGGGCATTGGCTGCCAACAGTAGTATTGTTAGCTCTTGGTGCACCATGGTAATTACCCAGTTAGTAAGGTTAATTGAGGTGCTAGCCTCGTATGATGCCATCACACGTGGTCTAATGAATGCTAAACTTTTATGAGTTATGACCTCACGCCTGTTGATTATTTACCCTTGAGGATTGTGTGTCCTTACTTGTTGTGATTTGCCCTTGTGGTTGTGTGCCACACCGAATTAGTCCATAGTAGTCCTTCCCCTTAAATGATACTCAGAAACTTATTGATTCTCTTGTGCAAGGCATCTTAAATTCAATATTTTGAAATGTGCATTAATTAACTGGTGGGTTTATTTGTAACAGTGTTTACTTGTAATTTAAATATTATCTATTTCATTCAAATCTTGATCACGTTTGATTGCAAATTATATATGTAATTTTATTACTAATTTTGAGGTGTTATCTACTGAAAAAATTGTCTCAGATAAGGCAATTGGTGAATTCTTGGAGGAAGCAGAGCAGTAATAGGAATTCCTTTGGTGAGCCTGCTTAGGATTTGCGGGATTTAGTTTAGATTATTTTAATATATATAGCTCATTTTTTTTTAGATGTATATGGTTAGTGTGCATAGCTATTGTTTTGTTATTCTGGGATTGTATAGTGGCCGCAGTTGAATTTTCCCCATTGTTGTATTTTGATATATGTTGTACTGGGTTATTCTAGTGAGAGCGAAACTTTCTTATATATATTTGTTACCTAACAAGATGTTGTAGAAATTTCGGGATGTCTTATTTACTGGGGAGGTTCTGCCAAAATTTCTACAAAACTATTTGTTTTGTATAAATTGCTTATCTTTTTATAAAGGCAAAGTTATCATGTATATGGTGAAATTTGTATAGATATTGGCATAATATTGAATTTCCATCCAGTGTAGGCTTGCAAGTTTAGGGACTTTCCTCGTGTCCTATGTCGGTCCCCCTCTAGGGATTTTGGGGTGTGACAACTCACACATAGTGGTTACGTGTTCACCTATCATAGGCCCAATCATGATGGTTTAGGTTTGTGAACAACCAAAATTATATTTGTTATTCCATTCCTTTCTCTTTATAGACACCTTGTAATAATTATTAGGGATAAGGTTGAATTTTAGAATAAGTCCACAAGAGAGTATATATTATATTGGTAGTGGACATACCTTATTAGTAGGACATTGTTAATATATAACTTTGTAAATTAGGCTAAATAATTTTTGGAGAAATTATACCTTTATGAATTTAGTATTATGCTGAATTTAATCTTAAAACCAATTTCCATGTGAATTTCGTGAATTTTGGTTATGGAAATGGATTTCCTAATTATTTAAAACCTTTTAGGCAATTTACTCATCTATTATAGGGGACATGAACTATTACAATTGAATAATTGAGCTAGATTGATTGTTGAAAGCATAGGTGCGTGTCTAAATTGGCGACTTGACTTAAAATAGGCAAAACTTTTGGTAGAAATGGAATTTTTAGGCTTATAAGACTATTATGGAAAGCTCATTTAAAGCCTAATGCCTAGGCAAATTGCCAAATATGATCTATGCCAATTTTAGGTCCAAATTTCATCATTCTCGTTGACTTTAGGATTTTCAAAATTTGAAAAACTTGGTTTGGGCTTCATATAATTGAATAACGAAGATGGTTTGAAGTTAATATTACCTTCAAGAATGGTAACCATACAAAGCCTAATATTGTCTGTTTCGATGTTCTTTAATTTAAAGAAAAGTAGATATTAGAAGCATGATTGGTTTTATATTCTTGCAGTCAATCTTGCATCCTCTGAAATAAAACGACATCCAAATTGTTTTCGTTTGCTGATTCTTAGGATTAAGTTATTTCACTTGCCGTGAAAATCACTTGGGCCATTAACACCTTGCATTTAGAAGCTCTCCTATTGTGGGACCAATTGTAAGATTATTTATTGGTTAATTAAATTGAGACGTCCATATCAAATTAATGTTATATAATTATTGCTAGTTAAATTACATTGGTAGTGGATACACCTTATTGATGTAGCACTAACAATGTGATTTGATATTATTGAGGTTTAGTTAAGTTGATATCTTAATATTTCTTGTACCTTATCAATATGGAGATGTTAGAGACATTTAGTTATATGGCCCTTTTGACGTATAATGAGTTTCCTTGGTTTATTGTAATTTGGGACCTTTAGGCAGGATCATGATAAATAATCTTGTTAATATAGTAGCATAAGTTGAGCCTTTTGGAGAAAACTTTGTTGCATAATTATATGCATACACATAATACATGTTTCATAATTTCGTTACCTTATTTCTTGTTTACAGCAAGTATTAACAGTGAAAATTTTCAGTGGGACAAATTAGAAGACTTGAAAAGTCCCTATAAATATGTTCTAACAATTGTATTGATGGCATTGGCCATAGTGTGGATATACTTATTGCACTTAATAACAATTCCATTGTTTTAAAGAACCTTTCTTGAACTGTGACACGACCTAATTAGAGTGTGTGTGTGTGTGTGAAGGCATTGATGGAAACAATAGTAGAATATATGAGGGCTACTTGGGAGACAATTTAAACAACTTGTTAAGGCTTGAGAAAGGCCATGACCTCTCCCAGTTTGAAAAAACACTCAGTTTGAAAGACTATTTGGTGTTAAAAGAAGACATATTGAAGCTCGTGTACGTTACCATAAAGCTAAAATCCTTTAGTCAAGTTTCAAAAGATAAACCTCACATCTGATACACTTTTATGTATCTCTTGTCGTAGTTTAACTATTGAAGTCTTCATACCATACCTAGCTAGATAAACAAATAATCAATGAATCAATTGAGATTGTTCCTTAAAGAAGGATAAACTTAAAGGAATGGGTAATACTCCTACAGTGAATCCTTTGAATTTAGGATCCAGTTGATAGTTAAATGTAAGTTTACTAAGAACTAAAAGCTTAAGTCTTAATTAGTGATAAAAATAGTAGATAACGAGTTAATGTAATATTTAAGTTGGCTATTTGAGACCTTGTAAGTGCGATATATCTTTTATAGTAACTGGATGATGGACTGTCCTTTAGCTCTAGCTAATATGAATTCAACATTGTTGAATTTGTCGTTCTTGATTTTTTTTTTTTATGAATTTTATGAATCCATCATTGAATTTGATATTATAATACTCTTAGGTATTACAGGTAAATTATTTGAATCATATTTCTAGAAAGAAAAGTTGATGAGACTGATTGAATAGAACATCTCATACAACATTCATTTTTTGGATTCTATATAGACTATATTTAAAGCAGTTTTTCTTGTTAAAGCTAGGTACCAAGGGACGAGTGAGAGTCCAAGAATATTAGATAGATGATTATGAGTGGGTTTTCAAGACCCATTAATAGGGTTATAAGAGATAGTTGAAAATGATTTTAAGCCCAATATGATCATGGTGATTGTAATAAAGTAAAAGGAATTGATTGTTCTTATACTTTTCGTTAGTGTCTATCAAAGGACACTCTTAGAATGATTATAAAGTTAACTAGAATTATGATAAGAGATCAATAAACCCTAACGAATGGTTTTTCCATAGACTGGGCATTTGATGTGGATATTAAATGATCAATCTTGAGTTGAAACAAGTTTTGAGAAATATTATCTCAAGTTTGACAAGGTTATATGCAGCTACACTTTTATTTTTGTAATGCATGTGACATAATATTACCTTGAAATGGCATTAACATCTTTGTGATGTTAACCTCTTAGTGTTACCCTAACATGATAAATCTTAGTAAGACCTCTTATGTTATTGAAATTCACTTCCATTGTGATAAGTCTCGCATTTTTTAGTTTGTATAAAAAAACTCCTATTGATTGAGTGTTCATAAAATTCATAATGCACTCTTGTTCTTTTTGTAGTGTACGTATTTAGATAGATGACATAGAGGTCATTTAAACATCTTGGGTCCCTAATATAACAATGAAATGACTAAGATGGAATAAATTCCCATTTGCTGATGTTATTGACAGCTTGGTGCACGCTCAAGTTGACATTTGTATTGATATAAAAAGTGCTATAGTGTACTTTGAATATAATTAAGTGATCTTATTTTAGATTATTTGATAGCTGCTTAAATAGTTGTGTTTTTACCTACAAGGTCTTTGAAATCACATATTCTATTACAATAAATTTGATTCACTTGTAATTAATGACAATATGAATTTGATTATGTGATTTGATTAATTATTTGAAATCAAATTTGTGTGTACATCTTATGATGTTTTGGAGGAGTTGTTATGTTAAGAAGTGTCAATGAACACTTACAGTTGCCTTGACTTTTACATGCATTTTCACGATGTTTGGAGGACTATTCTATTGAGAAGTGTCAAATGGACACTTGCAGCTAGCTCATATATATGAGTGGAGAGTATATTGCTTGTTATACTATGACAATTTGTCAGGGAACGTGATCAAGGAAATAAATTTTTGGTGTGCACGTATTTTGAGTTTTGACCATTTTTGTTGTAATAGTGGCTCAGTTATTGACTTATCTCAAAATTACAAGAATTTTAGTTACATTAAACTTTTGATACAGAATTCTTATTTGTTGGAGAAAAGATTTATGAACCTCATACTCATATTGAACCTGTTAGGCGATTGGTCACCAAGACTAACCCATTAAAGTTTTTTAGAAAATTCTTAATCTTGGTTGTTATGAAACTTTTGATGTATTGGTTCAGTAGGAGTCTTAGTTGTATTTTTAAGGAACACTTTAGTATATTTTGACATTTATAATATTCGTTTCCCTCTCGAATTCAATGTTCTTGGTTGTGCCAAATTTTGAATATAATTCAGAATTGAAAATTTGCCAACATTTATAACATTGTTTTTTTTATCAGATTCAATGTTCTTGATTCATGGTTTCATTTTTGAATTTATTCTTATCTCAGACTCATGTGGTTCACATTCATAGTGAACATATGTTCATAGATCCATGGACCAAAATCTTGTAACTTATATGGAAATCCTTGATGAAGCTTTAGTATAGTGAGAGTATGAGTTGAGTCTTTAAGGGACTTTTATGATATAATATGACACCAAGATATCATTTTGTATTCCATTCTGTTCGAATATTAAAACTAGGTCTATGACAATATTAATATCATTTGTTTCCTACAGGATTTAGTGATCTTGTGCCGTTTCATTTTCATCATGTCTACAACATCTAGTTAGATTACTAATCTTTCTCTCTCTAATCAATATATGATTATTTCAGTATTATTCTATAATTATTTCACACACACACATATGTATATGTTTTTTTATTGTTTGAGAGTTAAATATGAAAAAAAGACAAAAGTTATTATTAAAATAGATTGATTTATAAATTATTTTTACAAATAAAATTCTATTATTATTAAACCAAAGAGATCATGGTAATTCTGCATAATCATTTTATTTGAACTCAAAATCTTCCCCAATTTAGAAGAAGAATAAAATAGGATTTTAAATAGTAATGAGAGGTCTTAAAATTTTTTGTTTGCCATTTTATTTCATTCTAAAAAAAATTTAAACATTAATATAAATGAAATTAATCATGTTATTCAATACTATTACTAGGACTTCCAAACATACCCTAAAACAAATTAACTGAAGGACTATACCTAATTTAAAGTATTGATATTCTTTGTCTTTAATTTTATGGCCACAAAACATGGCGTCCATCAATAAAACCAAAAAAAAAAAAAGGCGTCCTTAAGTTATACAAGAGTGATTGAAACTCGAGTTGAAGGTTGTATATCATTCATCAATAATTACAACTACAAGAAGATCACATGCTGCGAGCCACACGGAGTTTTCTCTCTCACAGCTTGCTTCCTCATCTTTTATGTGTACTCTTATCCTTCATAAATGAAAATTATATTTGTTATAATTGAATCTTAATTGGTTAATCATTTATTGTATTAGTGATTGAAGTTTCATTTAAGAGATACTTTTTGTATTTTATGCTCAATGTTTATAAAAATGTGTCATCTTTGACGTATTCATAATTTTGAGTGTATTAATGAACTTAATTATAATATAAGAATATAATCATAATAATATCAATTCAAAAAATAATAATATTATAATTATATACCTAAATTATAATTTGTTTAAAAAATTAAATATAAATTTATAAAATATAGTGCATATTTTGTTTTTCCATTTACAAACTACGAATGTTTTGCAAATAAAAATTTATATTAAAATAAAATATTTTTATTTCTGCATCAAATGAAATTTATGCTTGCAAATTATATATAGACACGGGTTTCCTTCGATCTATTTGAAGTGTCGACGAAACAACCAATCTATTGAGTTTGAAAACTATTTCTGAGTCACCTCATACAAAGACGTAAGTTTATATTCCCATGGCATATTCAAGCATAGTAATTAACAAACAAAAATTTATATACAGTTGTTTGTATTTTTATTATAAATTTATGTAATTAAAATGTAATAAATATATACTTTCGAATAATATTATAATATGTGTATAATAATTATATGATAATTTTTTAATTAATTTATATATTTTTATGTTATTATTAATTAACCATTAAAAAATCTAATAATAAGATCGTAAGAAAACCCTACTTAAGTCTAATCATATTTATTATTCTTGGCCTGAGTTTCATGTAGATGGAAAATTGGTAAAATACTACGTCGTTTCGAATTACCCAATCCTCTGTTCATTTGTTCTGAAACTTAAAATCGAATGGAAAAGAACAGCAACTTTTTTTTGATTTTTTTTTTTCGATAATTATGATTATGTGAAGATTTCCGTTTCGTATGCTGTACGGTCAGCAATTTTTGTTATAATTCAACTTGATGTGTTGCAGTCCAGTGCAAGCAATGACAATTTAGTTCAGAGTAAATGATTCAATTTTTGAAATTTCTTTCTCTATTTGTCTTTAATTTCGTCATTTGAAATAAGATGTTTTAATCTAATTCAGAAACATTACTCAATTTTTAATTTGATTATTTAAAAATAAATAATCGCAATTTAACTCTGCAAATAGTTTCTTTCAATCAAAGTAGTCACTCTATAAAATATGTGTAGGCTTTTGTTATAAACATAGCATCATATTAGGAGAGATATTTGGGCAAGTCCATATTATTAGTTTTGGATTGTTCTTATATTAATGGCCATTTGATAAGCAAAAAGTACTTAGGAAACTAAATTGAGAAAAACAAATTTTTCAAAACTTAATTAAAAGACTTTGTTTTTTAAAAATTAAAATTAAGACAAAAATAATCTTTTCAAAGCTAAGTCACAAAATTGCTCTTTCATTTAAATTTGAAAAACATGTTCCGCTGCCATTAATTGATAGTTTGCTAATCACTCTTAAATTTTAATATTTAAATTATGTTTGGTTATTGGAATTCAGGCTAGGGAATAAGAATGAAAACCATATTTTTATATATGATTACTTTTAATTTATACTATTTTTATTGTTTAAGGAATCAACTCAATTTTTTTTTTTGTTTAATTTAACTCCAAACTCATTCCCTTTCCCATTCACATTCATATTCCCTCACAAAAATTCTAATAGCCAAACAAGCTCTTAATCTAATTATTTACAACTTGGTTTTTTTTTTTTGCCAACAAAAATAAGAAACAAACAAAAATGAACCAATAGTCAACCCACACCCTTTCTACAAGAAGTAGCATTCGAAAGTAAAATAATAGAAAAGAGGGAAGGGGGAGAGAACTCCCACAACCAAGTACACATCCCTCTATCACAATGTTTAGCTAACCAATTTGTGGCTCTATTAGCAATCTTAGGAATTAAACCTAGGGAAAACCCAGAATTAACTTTCATCAGACATCAAATCTCCTCCACTATAATAGACGAATGCCAGTCCTTCATCAACTGAGGGTCATTCACAGATTCAACCAAGTCACTACAGTCAGATTCAAAAATGACCAAAGGTAATTTCAATTCAATAGTTACTAGCAATTCCTTTCTCAGAACATAAGCCTATGCCATAAACGAATTAGAAACAATGCATGTAGAATTACAAATAGTAACATCATTACCTTTATTGTCACAACCTAAATAAGAGATGTGACTAACACGAAGGGTAAGGCATACCTCTCTTCCGTGAACCCGTAATAAATCTTACAATCTGACCAAAATACTCACAAATTTCTCGATAGAGGATACAAAATTGTACCGGTCAGTGAACACACAAAAGTTTTAGAGAATAAAGATAAGTATTTGTTACATTATGTGACTTTTGTGTAAAAATTTCAACAGAGTCTTTCCTGAAATATGGACTTCCCGAAATTTCCATAGACAACTACACATATAAAAAATATAGAGAGCTCCGCTCTCACAATAGTTCTTAGCCAAATAGCTTAGTATATATATACAACTTACAAAACCCTGATTGTGACATAAGGAGTCACTAGAGTTTAATATATACATTAATTACAACAAAAGATTACTTTTTCCATTGCTAATAATGTATGGCTAACAAAAAAGAATCTAACTTGGCACTATATTGTGGATGAGGGTCTAGGCTTAACACTGCTATCTGAAAAATGTAAAGAAATAAAGGTGAGTGACAATCACTCAGTGAGTAAATACCCCTAACTATACCGAGAGGGGAACAGAAAATTAGTAATAAACATTTATAAAACCCTAAACTTTATAACATTTCAATAGAAAGACATCCTATAGAATCAAACAATATATCAGTAATCGTATACCAACATTTGCTAGTGGTAGTAGTATAGTACAATAGCAGTGGTGAATATAATGGCTCACATACAGTAAGTGGTACGACATAAAGCCTTAGTACAGTAATACAGTTCATGGGGCATCATGGCTAACACCTACTACCCTTAGCTTTAGGGTTTTGTATGGGATAAAATTTCCAAGAAACTATTTCATTCAAAAAGCATATAGAAATATATAAAGCCTTCTTATTTAAATCTTTATAGAAATCAATCAATAAAGTAGTCATCTCTTAACAATAACATTTCAAATTTCCAATATAGTCAATTAGGCAGCATTTAAATCATTATACAAAAATCAATGCAATTGAAAATGAAACTTATAAAAATGTCTAATAGAATTTTGAAGAAAATAGAATAATTCTTAAAAGTAAATAATCATTCTTACGAAACCTATTCCTAGGGCACTATAATGTGTAAGAATCGCTAATTCATAAAGGAAAATTTTGAAATATAGAAAACAAGTATAGTTAGTAATATTTACTCCCTTAAAAGGATTATACCAACCTCTCCCTAACCCTGCTTACCCTTTCCTTGTTAACAATTGTCCTAGCTATCTATAACATTAAATAAAATGCTCTTAACCTCTAATATTTATAAATAATTTTAACCCATAACTTCTTCAATTCCATTTGCTCCTCATACTTCACAAAATCTTAAGAAATCAAATTTTTAGCCCACATTTTTCGATAATAGCCCAAAATACTCATGGTCTTTACTTTTATTCGATCTACTCCATTATGCACTTATTAAAATTTCTATAATCTACCATCAACACCAATGTCACCATAAAGATCATTTAATTAAATTCCAGAATCCTTCATTCGAATTGTATTATTGTTCGTTGTTATTTAATCAAGCCATATAAGGTCTCATATTCAAATTTCCTTTCTTTTTCTTTATGAATAATCTAGGAATATAAGAAAAATTAGCAATTCAACTTATAATTAAAATTAAAACTTCCAATAATCTTAAATCACTTCCTAGATGCATAATAATATTTGAAAAGCCCCAAAAATTCAAATTTCACCTCCTTGCAATATTACACATACACAAAGAATTTAAGGTTTTTCAATCCAATAGGCTAAAACTCACAATTGATAAGTGATTTCATGGGAGAAGGATGCATAATTTACCTATGATATGAAGTTCTAACTTAATTTGAAGCAATCACCCTAGATTAAGCTCAAATTTGCCTCCTTATTGAGTAAACAATGCGGTGAAATAAGGTTATTTAATTTAAGGCTATTTTGATCAAATTGATCGGTGACTATAGTAGAGATTTACCAAAAATTATTGTAAAACCGAATTCCTAAGCTAAATTGATGTAAAATGCAACTAGATTCATGAAATTTGGGCTAGAAATCATACCACTGTGCATTCGTCGAAAACTGCGATATTTTAAGCCACTTAGAGGCCAGTAGAGGTCGTGCTCTGGCTGGTGATGGGACTACAATGGTGGACGTGGCCGAAAGCCCCAAATGGCAATTGAAAATGCTTAAATCTCCAGTGGGCACTTTACACAACGACGACAATGAAGAAAAAAATGATGAGGGAGTAGAGATGCTGATGGCAAAATGACTTAATTAGGGTATTTTGGTAATATAAGTGGGAGTATTTTGCATTATCAGATCAATTTTTAGTTTTTTTTATAAGACACTTAGTTACCCTACGCTGTTTAGTTACAAGTGTTGGGAATGCACATGATAAGGCTTAAGTACTTCCATTGGTTACTATCTTAGATAAATTTTATTTGCATTTATATTTAGTACTTCTTGAAGTTCATTTTGAGTATTCCATTATCATTTAAATCTCACCCCTTTCTCAAGTGAATTTTCTCCTCTTCTTTAACTCTTAAAATAAAATAAATTATTTATTATTATTATTTTTTAATTTTCTTTGGTATTACATTATTCCCTTTTAAGAAATTCAGTCCCCAAATTAAAGCATCTACATACCTTAGACCTGAAACAGATTAGGGTATTTAGCTCGCATATCATCCTTAATTTCCCATGTTGCTTTCTCTTAGGAATGATTATGCCATAAGACCTTCAGAGATGCAATCTCGTTTAACGAAACTTCTTAATTTGCCTATCTTTAATTGCTATGGGAACTTCTTGGTAAGTTAACTTGGCATCTAAAGGGATGTCTTGAGTTTCAAACAAATGACATAGGTCTATTAAATATTTTCTAAGCATGGATATATGGAACACAATGAGCACTTTAGCAAATTTAGGAGGCAGAGCTAAGCGATATGCCACTGTGCTAACCCTTTTTAGAATTTCAAACGACCCAATATACCTGGGATTTAACTTCCCTTTCTTTCCAAACCTTATCATCCCTTTCATGGGAGACACATGAAGAAATACTTGGTCACCCACTGAAATTTCCAAATTCCTTCATCTGTTATCCACATAAGCTTTTTGCCTACTTTAAGCAGCCAGTAGCTTTTCTTGAATTAGTTTATCCTTGTCCATTACATCTTGAACCAGTTTAAGCCCTAACACCTTCGCTTCAGCCACTTCAAACTAACCAATGGGAGAGTGACACTACCTACCATACAACACCTCAAAAGGTGCATTTAGATACTAGCTTGATATCTATTGTTATATATAAATTCTGTCAAAGGCAAATAAGTATCCTAATTACCTCTAAAATATAAAATGCAGGACCTTAACATATCTTCTAGTATCTGAATGATTTGTTAGATTGCCCATCTGTCTGAGGGTGAAAAGTAGTACTAAGATCTAATTAAATACCTAAGGCCTCTTGAAATGCTCTCCAAAACTGAGAGGTAAACTGAGGTCTTTGATCAGAAATGATTGAGATGGGCACATCTTGATGCTTCACAATTTCATTCAAGTAAAGCTGATCATATTTAGTCATGTTATAAGTTGTCTTTATTGGTAGAAAGTGTGCAGACTTGGTTAGTCAATCCACAATTACCCATATAGAGTCAAAACCTCTGAACGCTCGTGACAAACCTGTGACAAAGTCCATGGTAATTCTTTCCCACTTACATTTTGGGATTTTTATCCGTTGGTGCAATTCGGCTATCCTTTGATGTTTGGCTTTAACTTGTTGGCATATTAAGCACCAAAAAATGAATTTTGCCACATCATTTTTTATGCCTTCCCACCAGTACAGTTGCTTCAAATCTTGGTACATCTTTGTTTACCTTGGATGAATGGTATAAAGGGGTTTAGTGTGCTTCTTCTAGGATCTTTCTCTTCAATTTGTCACTATCTGGAACACATAATTGCCTGTCATACCATAGTACTCCATCTACATCAAGGGTAAATGCACTCTGTTGCCCATTTTGAACTTTTTCAATTATCCTTTGCAACTATTCATCTTCGTCTTAAGCCTTTTTCACTTTCTCATTCAAAGAATAGTGTAATTATACATGCGTAAGTAATAATCCTAAATTCTTGGCTTCAAACCTCACCCTATTCTTCATTAGCCAATGAAGTTATCTAATAAACGGTCTCTTTGTCTCATCAATGTGAGCTAAACTTCCCATAGATATTCTACTTAAAGCATCTGCCACAACATTGGCCTTACCTATATGATATAGTATGGTATAGTCATAGTCTTTTAATAGCTCAATTCATCTTTTATGCTTTAAATTCAAATATCTCAGGTCAAAGATTATTTAAGACTCTTATGGTTTGTATAGATCTCACAAGGCTCACCACATAAGTAATTACACCCGATTTAAAGGACGAACACCATTGTAGCCATTTCTAAATCGTGAGTCGCATAGTTCAATTCATGCTTCTTCAATTGTCTCGATGCATAGGACATAACACGGCCATGTTGTATTAAAGCTCAACCTAAACCTGCCTTGGAAGCATCACAATAAATTGTATAACCACCTGAGCCTAATGGTAAGGCAAGAATAGGTATTAAAGTCAAATAACTCTTTAACTTCTGAAAGTTATCCTCATAATCATTTGTCCATTGAAACTTTATGTTCTTTTGAGTCAACTTCCTTAATGGGGGGTAGCCAGCTTAGAGAAATCCTTCACAAACTGATGATAATAACGAGCTAATCCCAAGAAACTTCAAGTTTTTGTAACATTAGTGGGCTAAGGCCACTTTTGCACCACTTCAACTTTACTAGGATCAACTTGGCCCCTTTCTTTAGAAACCACATGACCCAAGAAAGCTACCTTATCTAACCAAAACTAGCATTTTAAGAATTTAGCATACAACTTATACTCTCTCAGCACTTGAAGCACCATACGTAAGTGTTGTTCGTGTTCTTCCTGACTCTTAGAGTACACCAGTATATCATCAATGAAAACTATAATGAATCGGTCAAGCAAAGGTTTAAAAACTGTATTAATCAAATCCATGAAAGTAGCTAGAGAATTAGTTAAGCCAAAAGACATCACTAAAAATTCATAGTGGCTATAACGAGTTCTAAAAGCAATCTTAAGGATATCTTCAGCCCTAATTTTCAGTTAATGATACCCATACCGTAGGTTAATCTTAGGATAACATTGAGCACCTTGTAATTGATCAAAAAGATCATTTATCCGAGTAAGGGGGTATTTGTTATGCATTGTCACTTTATTTAATTGTCTAAAATCCACATACAATCTAAAAGATTCATCTTTCTTTTTCACAAACAAAACCAGTGCTCCCCATGTAGATGAACTTGGGTGAATAAAGCCTTTGTTTAACAAATCCTATAGTTGGTTCTTCAACTCCCTAAGTTCATATAGTTGATCTTACCCATTTTTACCATGCCATTTATAATCAATTCATGGAGTTTTATGAGATTTAAAGAACTTAAAATGCATGATTTGATAATATCTTATGATAGTTTAGGATTAAAGAAAATTTCCTGCAAAATGTGCTTTTTAAGTGTAAAATTGTAATTTTTCCACTAATTTGACTTAGATTAATTGAATTGGAGATATTGCAATATTTAAATTTTTGCTTATGTGTTTTTTGTCGCGGCAAACTTAAAAACTCTTGTTTGCCTTCCTTTAAGCATTTCCTTGTCTATTCATACTCTATACTCTTGCATACGTACACACTCATACAATTTTTTGTTGATTTTGTACATTCATACTTCTTTTGGAATTGCTTGTGTACGCCTAAGAAATACAAAACATCTATAACTCCTTTGAACCCTGAGATTGAGATAAGTTTGAGAAGAATAAGGAAAGAAAAAAGGGTAGAAAGCTCTAGCAAGGTGATTATAGGGGAAAAGCATACTACTAAAGAGCCTAACCTTGAGCAAGAAACCCCTTATGCAATTAACAATGGAACCACATAATCCTAATGGTTTCAACAACAACAACAATGGAAGTAATGGAGCTAATGGGCATAAGAGAATAGGTTAGAATAATGGAGCTAACATCCAAAGAAGAAGAACAATTGGGAAGTCACACAATTTGATGCAAATTTTAAACGATTACATGGTGTTTACCTTAATTTTAAGATAGATTTTGAGATGAAAGGCCATTAATACACTCACTTTCTAAATTTTATGGTTTGACAAGTGAAAACCATGCACACATCTAAATGCTTTACATATGCATTGCATGACCATGAAGACTGTAGCAGCAAAGGTTGAAGATGTGATATGGAAAGTCTTTCACTTAAGTTTTGAAGGAAGAGCAAAGAAGTGGTACATGAGTATGCCCATTTACATGTAAAATGCCTACTAATCTTGGACAAACTTGATAAGGGCATTTTTGGAGAAATACTTTCCTTCTACTAAAGCCTCTACTACTAGAAAGGAGATTTCTGTAGCTAAACATGATGAACTCGAATCCTTCTATAATTTTTGGAGTCAGTTTCAAGACATGCTATCTAAGTGTCCCAACCACCAAATGCAAGAGGAGCACTTGGTGCAATATTTTTACAATGGGCTTCTACCTCACGATGCAGACATGTTGGATGCTGCTACTAATGGGTCTCTAGAAGATATGGAAGCTGGTGAGGCATAGGCCTTAATCTGAAAGTTTACCTTGAATTAATAGCATGTTGGATCAAAAGAAGCTAGAATAGTAAGAGAAATAGACCACCTCCAAAAGACCCACTCTTAGTTAAATTGGCTCATGATGTAGTTAAGCTTACCACCACCGTTGATAGCCTTAAAGCTAGACTACCACAATCTCTAGCCATGGTAGTTGCTAGTTGTACATATTGCAACTCATCAATGCACATGACTAGTGACTATTCCAATTAGTACGAAGAGGTCTCAACCATGTATCAAAAACGACCAGGAAAATTTTAGAATAGAGATCCTTACTCTAATACGTATAACCCTGGATGGACGGACCACCTGAATTTCAAGTGGGGGGAAGGCAATAATCAAAGCAATCTCGACTACCAATGAGGTTCTTCAGCCTATCAAGGAAATATTTCTAATTTCCAAAGGGGTTTCTTGAGCCAATTTTAAAAGACTAACTATTCCAATTCAATGGTTCTTGCTCAGCAAGGTTCTTCATCCACAAGTGATGACTTACAGTTGATTTTGAAAGGAATTTCAAACTTGTCATCCTAAATGGAGAAGGATAAATCCAACATTAATGGAAAAATCATAGCCATAAGTAAACAATTTGAATTATGCTTCACAAATATGTTTGCTAAGATTAAACAGATGGAAACTAAGCATGATAATTTGAGGGCATATGTTACCCAACTCTCTAATAACATGAGTGAGCAGTAAGCTAAAACAAGTGGAGCCATGCCTTTAAACATTATAATTAATCCAAAGTCATTAAATGCCGTAAATCTTCAAAGAGGAAAGCAAGTGAGATTTGCTGATGAGGTCAGTATAGATGATACAGATACAAGTGATAACCAATGCCTTACACTCACTTCCATAAGGCTTTTTGAAAGCTTCAAAGAAGTAGAATTATTTGAGAAGAGCAAAGCTGCCAGGCTCGAAGTTGATCAAGAGAAAATTCTCAATGTCAAAGAGCAAGAAAAAGAAAAAAAAAATTCCAAAGCAAGCAAACTTTTAAATAGCTAACAAGGATCAAAGAGAAACAAGGAAAAATGGAGCCGTAACTACCAAAGGTAAGGATGAATATCCAAGACCTTCCTTTTCCCAATTCATACCTCATGTCTAAAATGGTAGTTACTTCTAAAATTGTCAAGATATCATTGAATTCTTTAGTAAATTAGAAGTTAACCTTCCCTTCTTAGATTTGATTAGGAATGCTCCTCCCTATGCTAAATATCTTCAAGAACTATGCACATATAAAAGGAACTTCAAACCTAATGAAATAGTGCAAGTTAGTTTTAATGTTTCCACTTTATTCAAAACCACAAATCTCTGTGACATGCTAGGACTTGGATCTTTCACCATCGCATGCATTATAGGTAGAGTTACCATCAGGGGAGCCTTGCTAGATCTAAGGGTAGACATTAATGTTATACCTCGATTGGTCTACAAATCCTTGGTTATTAAAACCCTACAACCTATCACAATTGTGTTGTAACTAGCTGATAGATCGACTAAGAGACTCGATGGCATCATAAAGGATATCCTAATGCAAGTAAAGGGTTTGTTGATTCCTGTAAATTTCTATGTGCTTGACATGGCAAATAAGTTGCTCATGACACTACTCTCATCCTTGGTCGACCTTTCTTAAGGACTACTAATACCATGATTAGTATGAAAGAAGGTACTATTTCTATAGAGGTGAGAGATCAAAAAGTTAATTTTAACATGTATGAGGCAATGAAGCACTTGCATGAGGATTATTCACTTTTGGGTGTTAATGCTATTGATATCCTTGTTGATAATGCATGTGCTGACTTTGAAGTGAGTGACAATGTCCCCATTTCTAAATCCCATTCTTTTGACTCTGCTATCGATAAGGATGACATTATTTCCTCATTTTCTTGTAGTTCACCATGGCCAACTCTACCTAACCTTTACAATTTTTAATTCAAATCCAAAATCTGATTGCAATATCCAACCTAACTCGCCTCCTATTAAATACTAGGGTTTCTGTAGAGTTGAGGCATCTAGTAAACTAAGGGAGAGGCTGAGAACTCATCCATATTCACTCTTTTCTTCATTTTCTTCATCTTTTCATCATTTTTCAGCATTTCCATAAGTGTTTTTAGTGTTTTGTAGCTTGGTGAAGCATCCCTCTCAACCATGAGCAACTAGACATCACTTGCCCAAAGGAGAATTGAGGAGGCCTGAGCTTGGAGCATTAGTTAGGGAGTTTTCTTAATCTTTTCCATCATTCCTTTCATGTAATCCTTATGTTTTGGTTAAATCATTTTGATTACATTGATAAGTTGAATTACTTTGCTATAAAATTTTATATGTTGGATTGGATTTTGGGATTTATTTGTTGATGTGTATTTTGTAAGAATTATTACTACACTTGATTATAGAATTATTGAGTTTGGTATAATCCAAGATATCTTATGATTGATTGTGGTAGCTTGGTAGCACTTGGTTAAATTGCTCAAGTTATTCTCACATATTTATATTGATCTACCATTAGTGCACTAAGAAGGATAGTTAATGTTGTTGTGAGCCTTTGAGTTAAAGGTTTCATAAACAAATTAACTTACCTAGTGTTTGAATGGTATTTCAAACCACTTAAGGAATTAGTTTTCTAAAAGAAACTCCAATTTATCTTTTAAGTTACTAGGAAGGCCAAATCAAATCTTTAATGGGCATTTCATCATCATTTGTATTAGATCCAATTTTTTTATCAATCTTCACTTTATAACAAAAATCCCAAAAACAATTTCATTTTGTTGCATTTCATTAAACTTCTATTCATTTGACAAAAACAAAGACAAAACCTTGATTTTCCCATTTATTCACATTTTTGCATTCAAATTACCTAAGAATAAATTGGGCTCCTTGAAGTGAACACAACCCAAATTGCATTACTATAGTGCATTTTTGTATATAGTATTAGCTTTTGACACCCAGGGTTCGGTCAATTATGCTATATTGTAAGGAGGAATAGATATAGGCTGGGTGCTCAACAACACATCAATACCAAATTCAATTTCTTGATCAGGAGATAACCTAAGTAATTCATCAAGAAACACATCAGCAAATTGGTTAACCATCGGAGCTTGGCTTACATCTATAACCATGGCCTCTAAGTCTTGAGCAAAAGTTAGATAACATTGATACCTTTTACTTAATAACCTTCTAGCCTGAATAGCTGAAAATAAATTATTAGGAGCCTCACAACGATCGCCTTGAATGATGAATGGTGATTCTCCAAGAAAAGCACACTTCACCAACTTGAGGTTGTAATCCAAGGTTGTATAACAGGATGTCAACTAGTCCATTCCCAAAGTAGGGCTCCTACTCACATGCTTAGCATAATATGGAGACATAAAGGAATGCGTAGAGCCATAATCAAATAATACATGAGCTATATGAGAATAAACAATAACTATACTAGTAACCACAACATTTGATGCCTAAGCATCCTGTTTATTTAAAGCAAATACACAAGTTTGGCCTCTACCGGCAGATGTCTTACCCCTACTAGAAGAGGGTTAACCACCACCTCTGTTGCTAAAAACAAAAACAATTCCCTTGGGTTTATTCTCCTTAAATACAGACCTTGTGGTTTGTATCGGCCCCTGACTTGAACTTTAAGGCAGCTAAGGACAATCCTGCACCAAGTGCCCAACTTGACCACAATGATAGCAAGCATCGGTTTCTTTGTAACAACCTCCGATGTGTAATCTCCTATAGAGTGAACATGGGGCCCTAATAGTCTGAGTAGTAACTCTATACTCACTGTGAGTCCCTTTCTAGTGATTTATACTTGTAGTTGAAGGTGTCTATGAACCTGTATCGGATCAGAAGGGTCTAAACTGACTAGATGGCCTAGGTCCCTTAGATGAGCCACTGAAGGAGAACCTGACTTAATGTGTGCTTTCATCTCTTCTCTACCCCTTTTTCTATAGAACATTATCTTCTTCATCCCTCATTTTTGTCATTTTAGCATAGTTATGTGCCTCTAAAATAGAGCAGAATTGATTGATTTGAGTCATCATCAACCTAAATAGTGGTCTTAACAGTCCCATGATGAACCTTTTAATCTTATCTCTCTCTATGGGAACTAAATTTGGTGCATACTTTGCAAGCTACAATAATTGGATTGCATAATCATCCACGGACATGCCTGACACCTGTATTAAACTTTCAAACTCTCTGGCTCGGGCATCCTTAACACTTATAGGTAAAAATCAATCCATAAAAATCTTCTTAAACTCTTCCCACTCTAAAGGAGGTAGCTCAGTTGACCAACTTTTTCGATATGACTCAAACCATGATCGAGTTATGTCTTTCAATTGAAGTGCTACTAAGGTCACAAACTTCTTACTTGGGCAATCTATTGCAGAACTTATCCTCTCAATCTCCTCTAAAAATAGTTGTGGATCCTTTGAGCTATTAACACTTATGAAAATAGAAGGGTTAAACTTAATAAAGTGAGTTAAAATCCTTTCATTGCTACCTCTCTCGTCCCCATCTTGGGTTTCTCTAGCTCTGATTGGTTTTACTAATGGAACCATCACTGCGGGGGGATTATTTCCCACTACATGCCTAGCCATTAATGATGCAAGATTTTCTATCACCTTCTGTACACCTTGTAGGGTGGTTGTTAACTATTCATTTGTAAGGGTTAGAGGCACTGCATTGTCCTCACGAACATCAATAGTAGGGGGTACAGCCATATGCCTACCTCTAGCATGTCCCTTTGTGACCCTCTAGGCATGTGGTCATCCTTTTCCACAACTTTGAGAGGGAGCATTTGCTCAGAACTAACTAAGGCTTTATCAATAGGCTTCTCATCGTTAGCATGTGATCTTGATGCCATCAGTGCTCTATATAAATAAAAGATTAGTTTAACACCATAACAATAGTAAGCACGCATATAGGAAACAAGAACATAGAAAGAAAGATATTGACATCCTATAAGGCCCCTTATGAGACCACAATTATGATTATGCCTGGGTTTATTATGATAATCATGATATCGTCAAGTAACACTCACTCTATAAGTCACAAGGTTTAACCAAACCAGGCTCTGATACCAATTTATCACATCCCAAATAAGAGATGTGATTGACATGAAGGGTAAGGCATACCTCACTTCCGTGAACCCACAATAAATATTACAATCTAACTAAAATACTCATAGATTTCTTGACAAAGTATACACAATCATACCAATAAGTGAACACACATAATCTATAGAGAATAAAGTTAACTATCTGTTACATTACATGACTTTTATGTTGAAATTTTGGCAAAGTCTCCCCCAAAATATGGACTTCCTAAAATTTCCACAGATAGCCACACATATCAAAAATATAGAAAGCTCTTTTCTCACAATAGTTCTTAGTCAAATAGCAAAGTAGATATATACAACTTACAAAACTCTGCCTGTGACATATGGAACCACTAGAGTTCAATATATACATTAATTACAACAAAAGAATACTTTTGCCATTGTAGACAATGCAGGGCTCACCAAAAGGAATTTAACTCAACGCTATATTGTAGAGGAAGGTCCAGCTCAACACTGCTATCTGAAAAATATAAAGAAATAAAGTTTAGTGATAATTACTCAATGAGTAAATACTCCTAACTATACCGAGAGGGGAATAGACTAGGATGATGGAATATTTCACAATCCTTTTACAAAATAGAAAATTAGAAATAAACATTTATAAAACCTTAAACTTTTAAACATTACAATGGAAAGACATCCCACAAAACCAAACAGTAGATCAGTAATCTTATACTAACATTTGCTAGTGGTAGCAGTACAATACAGTAGAAGTGGTGAGTATAATGGCTCACATACAGTCAGTGGCACGACATAAAGCTGTAGTACAGTAATATAGTTCATGGTGCACCATGGCTAACGGCAACGCCTACTTTCGTTAGCTACAAGATTCTGTATGGGATAAAATTTTCAAGAAATAACTTCATTCAAAAAGTATATAAAAATCATATAAAGCCTTCTTATTTAAATCTTTATAGAAATCAATCAATAAAGTAGTCATCTCTTAATAGTAACACTTCAAATTTCCAATACAGTCAATGAGGCAGTATTTAAATCATTATATAGAAATCAATATAGTTGAAAATGAAACTTATAAAACTATCCAATAAAATTTTGAAGAAAACAAAATAATTATTAAAAGTAAATAGTCATTCATACGAAACCTATTCCCAGGGCACTATAATGTGTAAGAATCACTAATTCATAAAGGAAAATTTTGAAATATAGAAAACAAGTATAGTCAGTAATATTTACTCTTTTGAGAGGATTTTACCAACCTCTCCCTAACCTTGCTTACCCTTTCCTTGTTGACAATTGTCCTAGCCACCTGTAGCATTAAATAAAATACTCTTAACCTCTAATATTCATAAATAATTTTAACCCATAACTTCTTCAATTTCACTTACCCTTCATACTTCACAAAATCTTAAGAAACTAAATTTTTAGCCCACATTTTTTGATAATACCCCAAAATACTCATGGCCTTTACTTTTATTCGATCTACTCTATTATGTACTTATTAAAATTCCAATAATCTACCATCAGCACCTATGTCACCATAGAGATTATTCAATTAAATTCTGGAATCCTTTATTCGAATTGCATTATTGTTCATTGCTATTTAATCAAGCCATATATGGTCTCACATTCAAATTTCCTCTCTTTTTTCTTTATTATAAATCTAGGAAAATAAGAAAAATTAGCAATTCAACTTCTAATTAAAATTAAAACTTCTAATAATCTTAAATCACTTCCTAGATGCATAATAATATTTGAAAAGCCCAAAAAATTTGAATTTCACCTCTTTGCAAGATTACACATATGCCAATAATTTAGGGTTTTTCAATCTGATAAGCTAAAACTTACAATTGATCAGTAATTTCATGGGAGAAGGATGCGAAATTTACCTATGATATGAAGTTCTAACTTAATTTGAAGCAATCACCCTAGATTAAGCTCAAATTTGCCTCTTTTTTTAGTGAACAATGCAACGAATTGGGGTTCTTCAATCTGAGGCTATTTTAATCAAATTGATCAATGGCTAGGATATAGATTTAATAAAAAATTATTGTAAAACGTAACTAGATTCATGAAATTTGAGCTAGAAATTTGACCACAGTGCATTCGTCGAAAACTGTGATATTTCCTATCACCTGGAGGTCAGTGGAGGTCGTGCTTTGGTTGGTGCTGCTACTGCAATGGTGGACATGCTTCAGTGGCCCCAAACAACAATGGAAAACACTCAAATCTCCAGCAGGCTCTTTGAACAGTGATGACAACGAAGAAAAAAAATGACTAAAGAGTAGAGAGTTAGATGGAAAAATGACTTAATTAGGGTATTTTGGTAATATAAATGGGAGTATTTTGCATTATCAGATCAATTTTTAATTTTTTTTAGAAGATACTTGGTTACCCTACTCTGTTTAGTTATAAGTGTTGGGAATGCACATGATAAGGCTTAAGTACTCGCATTGGTTACTATCTCAGATAAAATTTTATTTGCATCTATATTTAGTACTTCTTGAAGTTCATTTCCAGTATTTCATTATCATATAAATCTCATCCCATTCTCAAGTGAATTTTCTCTTCTTTTTCAACTCTTAAAATAAAATAAATTATTTATTATTATTATTATTATAATGATCCCTAAGCTTCCTTTACTCTTAAAGTAACTTCCATCCATATTAATCTTAACACACCTTGGAAGAGAAGGAGACCGCATAGAAGAGGCACCACCACTATCCATTACTTGGGATGAATTCTCCTTATGCATAGGCTTCAACCAAGCATTAGCCATCTAGAATTGTCAAGTTGGCTAATATGCTTGACAATTCACCCAATAAGGATCTAAGGTAAACCTTCAAAACCCAATTTACATCTTGCTATCCAAATATGATAACACATTAGCTATATGGGCAATGTCAAAGTCATCCAGTTGTAAGTCCTTCAAAATCCACATCAACCATACATCAAAATGACCAAAACTAACTTTATCTATGACAAAAGTAAAGCTACTACCAAACCAAACCATACACACCCCTTTATTGTATATGAAGAGGTGTTCAATTAGTTCCATTTCAGCTTCACAGTAGCTATAGATAGAGTATATCTAGCATTTTCTCTTTTATAGTGCTTCATTAGTAAGAATAACACTTCTACATACCTTTCAGAGGAAATGTTTAACTTTCAAGGGAACTTTAATTTTCCATAACATTCTCTATAGTTCCTTAAGGGTCTGAAAAGATGAAGAAACACCATTGGGACTTGGATCAGCTTATATGCAAGCAACATGATAGCCTGATTTAACTGCATAAATACCATTATTACACCCACTTCACATTAGGTAGTCCAACACCCCACCTCTAGGAATTATGGCTTCTCTAATAGCTCTAATCTCATCAATCAACAAGAAAGGCTCCACCCTAGTAAATCCTACTCTCCATTAACAATAAAATCTACCACCTTACAATCACCTAATTCTTCTAAAGGAGAAGTTAATCCTAGCTTGAATTTTGCAAGAGAAGGAAGCTAAGGGTCACTCTAGACATTAATCTCACAACCATTACCAACTCTCTAACAAAGTTTTTCACATAGAAGTCTCCTCCCCTCTAGCAAGCTTACCCATCCCTAAGAAGGTCTTAAACCCTCCCTCATCTTAAGGAAATTAGTATTATTAAAATAGATTCATTTAGGAATTCAGGCCCGTAAATCATGCTGGCATTTCAGTAACCTCCAGCATTCTTTTTCAAGAAGAGCTCGATTAAATTGTTGGAATTCCCAAAATCCCAAGCCTCTATCATTCTTAGGCCTTGATAATTGCCTCCAAGCAACCTAATGTATTTTGCCTTCCTCCTTGTCTTACCCCCATAAAAATTTTGCTATAATCCCATCCAGCTCTTAGCAAGTTTTCTTAGGGAAAAGAAAACATGCCATCGAAATGGTGGGAATAGCATTTGCTACAGCTTTAATAAGCATTACCTTCCTTCCCTATAACAGCATCTTACATTTCTAGTCTTAAACTTTTTTTCGTCACTCTGTCCCTTATAAATGCCAAAGCCTCCACTTTTAATCTCCCCTACAAGATAGGCAGCCCAAGATATTTTCCCTGAAAGGATTCATCCTTTAAACCTAACAAATAACAAAGCTCAAGTCTAACATCTTGGGAAGTGTTCTTGGAGAAAAAAAAAACACAAGACTTTTCCAAGCTATTACACTGCCTAGAGGCCATACAATACTTGTCCAAAACCTCATTTAAACCATTCACAAATCATTTCGTGGCTAAGAGAAAGAATACTGAATCATATATGAAGAGATAGTGGGTTAAAATAGGACAGCCCCTTGCCAATTTAATCCCTTTCAATCTTCCCTGTCTAGCATAAGAAGCAATCATGCAAGATAAGACATCAGCAACAATAATAAAGAGATAAGGTGAAAGAGGATCACCCTGCCTTAACCCTCTATGAAGACTAAAACTAGAAATCTTTTTCCCAACTATAGTAAGATTGAACGAGACCGTCGAAACACAATCTATCACCTTCTAGACCCAGCCATTGTCAAAGCCCAATATAAGGAGAACGCTATGTAGGAAATCCCACTCCACACTGTCATATACATTGCTCATATCAATTTTTAAAGTCATATCCATATTCACCCTCTTTTATGTTTTAGATGATGAAAGGCTTCATGTTCAACTACTATATCGTCAAATATTAGCCTATTCTTCACAAAAGCACGCTGCTCCTATGAAATGATTTCAGGCAACACCCTCCCAACCTATTAGCAATGATTTTAAAAACAATCTTATAAATAAAGTTACATAAGCTAATAGGTCTAAAATGACTAACAAGCTCTGGCACTGTGTTTTTAGGAATCACAACAAGGTTTATAGTATTTAGCTTAGCCCTGAAAAGTTACCATGAAATAAACCCTTCATCATTCTACAGACATTAGCCCCCACTATCACCCATGAATTTTGGAAAAAAACTACCCAAGAATCCCTCGGGTCCTACAGCTTTAAGGCTTCCCAGATTAAACGATGCACTCCTAATTTCTTCATCTTTCATTGGTCTTAGGTCTTAATAACATCAAATTATCTTCCACGTCAACACAGGGGGCAATAAACTCCAAAATGTCTAAGAAATCTCTAGCGCCAAAGGTTTTGAATAGGTCAACAAAAAAGTCTTAAAGCAAGCCATGATATCTTCCTCTTTATCAACCCATTCCCCATCATCCTTTCTTAGCCCCACCACCGTATTAATCTGTCTTCTCCTAATTGTGGTAGCATGAAGGAAGTGAGAATTCCTGTCACCACATATTAACCACATAACCCGAGAACGTTGAGACCAAAATTTCTGGTCTCTTTGCCACAAAAGTTTAATTTATCTTGTGATATCACTAGCTTTTACCATTCTTTCCATATTCCATTCCCATGTGCTACATTGATGAAATTCCTGAGTCAACTGATTGATACGTTTTAAGTTATTAAGAAATACCTATTTACCCCATTTTCTTAAAGCCATACGCAACCTGTTCAACCGTATAACCAAGTACCTCACTAAGAAACAACTTTAATTACCTCCTAGTAGCCAGCTATTATGAACCACTTTATAATTTTCATGCTCTACCCACATAGGCTCAAATTTAAAGACTTTATGTGTAAAAGCATCTTTAAACTTAAACATCACCAAGAATGATGTATGATTCGATCTTAGAGGTTCCAAATGGATCACTTGTGTTCTTGGTAATTCTCTACTCCAGCGTGGGTTACAAACAACCCTATCCAATCTCTCCATAATAAAATCATCACCAAATCTCTTGTCAGACTACATATAAGGTTCCTCTTTAAAACCATTGTCTACCAAATTACCATTCCACATGAAGTCATGAAACTTAACAAAGCTGGAGAGCTTTCTAATTCTACCCCCTGTTTCTCCATATTAGAAAGTAATTCATTAAAATCACCAACGACTAACCATGGGGTGTCATCTCCAGGGTTCAACCCAACAAGCATCTTCCACTAGCTCCTTATCTTTCATCAGAGGTGGCCTATACTCAAAGGATATACAGCCCTAGACATGTTGAATACCTCCCTTCACCTTAGCATGAATAGTTTTTTTGTCACTCTTCCTTCCACCAAAGTACAAGACCCCCCGACAAACCAATTAGATTAACGTAAACTCCATTATCAAACAAAAACCTCCTCTGCAATCTTTGAATTTTGTTTCTCTTCATTCTGGTTTTTGACAAGATGGGGCTTATAATTTCTGCAAACCATTTTTAGAGATTTGCTTGTCAGGGTTGCCCCTAAGCCCTAATAATTTCAGGTAATAAAACTCATGGTGCCCTGGTGGCTTGTTGAGGTTTAGGGTTTAGGGTTTAGAATACAAATTCATTGATCCCGGAAAATTTAGTCTTCAACTTATCCAAAGAAGTCACCTAATCTAGAACATTAAAAAGATTGTCACCTTGCTCCTTTTTAGCTTTCGAAGTTCTACCCTTTTGGCTAGCTCCTCTCATAACAGAGGAAGCTCTTTGTTTATGTTTAGCTTTGCCAACAAGTGTACATGAGTGAAAAGAATCAGCACTTTCTTTCCTCACTACCTTATCACTTCACACAACTATTGATATTTTTGCAGTGAAACACTCTCTTTCCTTATCAAGATTCCTTTTAAGATTAATCCTTTGTAAGTTCCTAATGAGTTCAGTTTCATAACACTCCTTCTCCACAACTACAATATCCTTACAGGACTAAGTTTTTTTCTTCTCCTGACCAAAGTTCCACAAAGTAATACGATCATGAGCCATTGCCATCACCATTATTAGGGCCCTAAGACGAGCCCACTCCACTTTTTAAAACTCAGGTAAAACCTTCATACAACGAGCCCAAAGACTATTGACTACCACAGCTTCTTGGGCCTAAGTCATTAAGCCCACAGTTCTTAACATCCCAATGTGCAAACAAATTACGCTGATTTTTACTAAGCAAGTTTGCTTCATTCGATCCTTCTGCCATCGCCACGTCATTCAGGTTGTTATTCCGATGATGATTCTCATTTAGGTTGTTAGTTAATGATTGCTCATGCCAAGTATTCTCTTTCTCCAGACTTTTTCCACTACCTTCCACTTGCTTTGAGCCCGATTTGCATATCACAAGCTTTATCTCTGTCTTCCTCTCTGTTACCATTCACCTTTTTTTATCTCCTTGCCATGAGCTCATCTGCTATCAAAATTAAAGCTAATGTCCTGACTGGCGGGACCCTAACCTTCGCATTAAACATTGTCTCCCCTAGATATTTTAAAGGAGTAGCTAGGGCAAAGTTACACATCTTCAAGTCATGTCTAAGCCTTCTACAATTAAAGCAAAAATTTTGCAATTTCTCAAACTGAACATCTATCCATATCTTAGGCAACCTAGGGCGTAGAACCCAGAAACCCCCCACCATTGACCTCAACTTTGGCCCTCTACTATGACCACCCTGCTAACTCTGTTTCCCAATTTCAGAAGATTGGACACAGTCATTCCCTATTTTGGAAGGCCATGGAACTGCGCCCAAAATTAACATAAGTGTAATTCAACTTCTCTGAACGCCAACAAAGGGTTGCAGGTTTTTACATTCAAGATTACTCCTATAATTGTCCACGACCCATCTCTTAGAATTCTTTCCATGTCATCTATGCCCTCAAAATTGAAGATATAATAATTATCACCCATATCAGTAATAGAAACATTTCTTTTGGGATTCTAGCTTCTTAGTGTTAGACCAGACAACTAATACCCAAGAGGGAATGAATTAGGTGTTTACAGAACTTTGATTCTTTTTCAAATTTGTTTTATAAAAATCTTTGTTATAAATTATACTTGTAAGAGTATGATGTAAAACAACAATTATGTAAATCAATGGAGGCTTAATGTAGATGCTTTGGGTATATGAAAATATCAACACTTCAAGTATAATATCAACAATAAATGTAGAGCATAGTTATGATAATTTAGAATATAAACATTATAGGGATAGAGAAAGCAAACTCAGTAATTTATCCTAGTTCGGTTTCAATCCAAGCCTATGTCTAGTCCTCAAGTAACCTCTTGGGATTTTCCACTATCTCAAAAATCAATTACAATAACAACAAGGGCGAACCTCTTCATTAATGTCAACTTCCAGAAAGAACCTATTCCTAATTCCAAGTGCTCACTGTTTAATTCCTTCAAAGAACCTCCTTGAACACAATTAAGGGGAACCTCCCCTTTAATCCAAGCTCTCTTTTAGCTTGACTCTCTCAAGGAACCTCCTTGAGCTTCTCTCTCACAAGAAGAAAAGAATACAAAAGAATAAACTCTTTCAAAGATGTAAATATACAAATGAAGGTCTAAAAACTCAAATGACAGAGAATTTGTATGTTTAGCTCAATGATCTTTGTTTTTCTCTTAAAGATAATATAACAAGTTAAAGATCACATTATAACATTTGATTCTACTCAAAAATATGTTTGAAAGTTTATATTTATATATCAAGATGAGATATAGTCGTTACACCCTCAAAATATTTGTTATTTGCTTTAGAAAACAGTCTCTAAGAGCGATTAGTCGACTGCCCATCAAAATATAATCGTTATTCCAAATCTGGGACTGACCAGTCGACTATCGGGGGCTAACCATTCGACTACTCACTTTCTGTACTGCACCAATCAACTTGTCATAGGTGACTAGTCGACTAGTCACTTACAGTGACATAATTTCAATTTCAAATGGCCATAACTTTCTCATTTTAAATCCATTTTAAATGAATGACCTATTGTTGGAAAACCCTTTAAGTTTATTTTTCAATAAAACAAGTTTCATATCAAAATCAATGTTTTTTTAGATATATGATTAAAATAGTGACCAAATGTTAAAATACAGTTTTATGCAGAATCTATATCTCATCACTCAACTTTATAAGGTCATAACTTTTTCATTTCAACAATGTTTTAAGTGAATACCTATAATTGAAAAGCTATTTGAGTCTATTTTCTAAGAAAATAAGATTTATAGAAATATCTCATATGGTTTGTAAAGTATAGGTATAATAGTAACCAAAGGTCAAAAACAATTTTAAGTAGAATCTATATATCATTATCTTTTAAATCTAAACTTATATTTTGAAAACCAAAATATCTTGAGCCAATAAATGTAAATCTAAATCATTGAATTTCACAAAATCATACTTAGCCTATGCTGATTATACCTGTTCAATCCACTGGCTATCTTAACACGTCAAAGCTTCCAACTCTTTTAATCTTTAACTTTTTCAAAGCTTACACATTTCTTACTTGCTATTACTTTGAGTAGAGTATGATATTGATATTTTATTCTCATTACTTCAATGTCATCTCTTCTTTCTTTAGATCATCCTATACATAATAGATAACTTGCAATTCAAATAATTAGTCCAAATGATTAATTAATTAAGCACATATTACTATTAAATTTATAACTCATATTTTTCATATATTTGTCATCATCAAAACAATCTCATGATTAACAATTTAACAACACTCCTTTCATACTCTTACATATAATCAATCTTCCTACTAAAGTACAATCTCCTTACCCTAAAGGAGCTTCCTCGTCCTAATTCCACCTATCCATATCCATCAGATCACCAAAAAGTCATATCCAAAATCAGCCTACACATAAATCCAACGACCAACCCACACACAGAAATCAAGGAACCATATGAGCTATACCTCATAAGTCAAAAGGAGTAACCACGAAAACTTGAAAAGCCCTCACCAGGGAGAGGTTTTTTTTTTTTTTTTTTTTTTTATGTTTTTTTTTTTACACATGAGCTAAGAAAAAGAAAATAGTTTACCTATTTACAACTTGGTTATTGGTTAGACTTTTATGTACTTTTTATGATGTTAGACATGTGGAGTTAGAGGATAGACATCATCTGCAGAATAGATTTTTATAATTTTATACAGTAATAAATTTGGATTGTTAATTTTTTATTTAATGATCCACGTATATCATTATAGAAAAGTAAATTTTTAAAGAATAATTTTTGGAAATCCAACAATCTAGATACTTACGACAGGGAATCCTTGCCTGCTGTTAGATGATTAGGAGTTGTCTAGTTGGCTTATTGCTTAATTGGGTATTGTTAATCTTCTATTGAATTAATTAAATCAAAACTAAATAAAATAATATTCTTTTTTCTAAAATATGGTTAACTCTATGTATAGCGTGACATGGATTCATATTTTGTAAACATGTTTATAAACAAGGAAAGCATAGCTTGATTGGGCTAGACAAATTGTGGTTTGTGTTGCGAAATATTTTTAAGGGCAAATAGTGTTTTTTGGATCGCGAGTAACATTCAATTTCCACTTTTAGAATGGTAAGGGAGAATTATAAAATATTGAATATAGTTTTGAGACTTAATTTGTTTAGGTCGAAATTCGATACTAATATTTAAATACTTGCAAGCTGAGGGGAATGAATAGATTACATATTTAATATATTTTCGAGACAGAAATCATATTCTTTTATTTTACTACTGCATTAATGCATAAGACTTTCATGCATGCACATTCACGCCAGAGAAGGAAGAAGACTCACATTTTGTTTTTATAAAAAGACTGAATGTAATCAAAGAAACAAGATTAATTCATGCCATAAATATAATGCTTATTTTATGACCTGTAAAAGACTATTTAGAATATGTTGGGGCAAAATTCAATTTTGATGACTTTTAAACTTTTAAACTAAATTAGATTACTTTTAAAATCTAGGCTTATTCTTTTTATATAATAGCATATAACATACAATTATTATTATCTTTAATATATATATATATATATATATATATATATATATATATAATATAATATAATATAATATAATATATGTCCATAAATACCAATAGAATAATCATAATTAAATTTATTTAGAAATGATTTTTTTAAAAGTGTTACTAGGGACTAGATTTATGCCATATTATTTTTTATTAATATTTTTGTGTTTGATAATCTTTTAAAATAAGTATTTTTTTTTTTGTCAAATTATTTAAAAGGGTATGTATTTAAGAGAAAAGGTAAAAAAGATTTCTTCAACAAAAATAATTTTCTCCCTCTTAAGCTAGGTCAAAAATAAAGCATCATTAAGCAGGTTTAAATAGTTGTTCACATTCTTGTTATTAAGCTTATGGGCAAGATCACAAAGAGTACTTAGGGATATGCACGGTTGGCTTTTGTTCCGAGTGTAATACTTGTTATGTATCCAAAAGGAAATAAATAGAAGAGCAATGGTTGTGCTAAAAAATTAAATCAAAACAAGGAGCTTTAATATTTAAATTAATCTTTGTAGGCTGTTTTTAGGCCAGATCTACTGGTTTTATTAATTTCCAGAAAAAAACGTCACATTAAAAAAAATTCAAAACATAAAATATTAAATATCTAGAAACATTATTTCAGTTTATAGGAAAAGATGATATCTGTCTTTAATAATTTGGCCGTTTGATCAATTTGAAAAGTAATCTAAAAATAAAATTTTTAATGTACCTTGTTATATGTGAGAGAGTGAACGTTTAAGATCACTTAGATCAAGTTTGGAGGATATTCCACGTATTAAAGAAAATGAAAAAAGATTTTCATTTAGGACCATAAGATGTAATTAATTATTAAAATAGACTTTAAATTTTATAATTATCCTGAAGGACCTAAATTCATGTCATGATTTTTCAATTAATAAAATTATCTCCAAACTTAATAATATTAAAAACTCTCGTTCTACTCATGATTTTTCATTGAATTTTAATGTTTTCTCTCATATTATATTATCCTTTTCATTCTGAAACTTCATCACATTTTGCAAGAGAAAAAAAAAATTCTATAAAGGTATGTTCTTTATATACACAAGTCATGCAATTCTTTTTTGAATAAACCAATAATGTTAGTATTCCTCTTTGGACTTAAATTTCATCATCTATAACACATAATCTCTACTTGAAGGAAAGTTTACTGAGTATATACCTTTGCAATGAAATATGGATCTTGTTGAATTTATTGTCCTACACGGTTTAGACTAGGATCATAAGACAGACTCCAATCTCTTTATCACAACAGAAAACACTGAAAAAGAGAAATAATCTTGCTTTCTATGTTTTAGGAAGAGAGCCATTTTTCTTTTTTCATATTTTCTCTCTTAAAAATATGTTCTCATAAAACTTCTCATATCCCATGTTTCATGTCAGTTACCTCTTCTTAATAATTGACAACCCATTTCAAATTCAAATTAATTAATCAAATAATTAATTAATTTGATAGGTTTGGGTTATTGAATTATGAGTTAACCCATTATGGGTGGCCCAATATTTTAACATATCTCACTCACACATGATGGGATAAATTGCATAGAATTCTCTGCTTCTCTTGACTTTCATACTAGGTGCCTTGCTGTGATTACTCGGGCACAACATTTAGAAGCTCTTATACTAGAAATCTAATTATAGGACCAACATAAAAAACTACAAATCTAATATATTTATTACTCATAATAATGTGTCTTAGATGCCCTAGATTTACGCATATACACTTTATGACAAATCTAATCCACCTCAAGTGTAATCTTACTAAGGTTATCTTCACATATGCATAGTATCTATACTTATAATGCCATCAAAATAACTTTATAATGGGCATGCCTCAGACACTAGCAAGTTGTGTATAATTCTAGCAATCTTCCTTTTATCCACGTACCATTTAAATATGAATTAACTGTTTTCCTAGAAATACTTCTTTAGGTCAAATTATTATAACCATAAGATGTATACTAAAATAGCAAACACTAACTCATCTCTTTGTGATATTATCAAAGTCATAAGGGCATTTAAGAAAGGATTTATTCCTTTAACACAACATTGAAGTATGAATCTATTCACTTGCTTCCCAGTTAAGGTCATTAAACACATGCAATATGAATTGCATGCTATAGTGTTTCTCTTATCTTGTAGGAGTATATGTCAATTTGATCATCAACATTATACAAATCTTAGTCCAGGAACACATAGTACCTCACTCGATATTTTGCTCACCCATATGGCGCCTAGAAGAGAATTTAGATCTAGCTACAAGTATTATGAATGGTGGAAATCCATCATTTGATCCATATAATTATATTTTTAGATCTCATGTCGGTCTTCTTTTCTTTTTCATCAAGGTGACATATTTATATGTTGTTTCTTTATTATGTAACTACTTTTATGATGCCTTACAATATATGGAGAACAAATATGTCTTATCTTTGATCACTCCTCTTGGGCATCAAAGGTAGTTACTTATGTTAGAAAGCTAACCTCATTAACTTGTACGACACACCATTATTGTGCATATGTTATCTATGATTATGGTATAATACATTGTTTTAGTCAATAATTGAGTTGTATATAAGTGTGATATTCTGTATTCTATGTATACCATGAGACTTTACGTCATCCTCATACACATCTCTAAGTATAAGTTTTCTCAAGGGATCACCAATTTCTTTTGTGTAGAAATACATTGTAAAGTAACACTTTTTTATGCTATTGCATTCTTCACATTCTATTATTTATGTGTTTGGTCTTGTTATGATATTTAGGGTCTTGAGTGTAGGCTATGACAACTTGACTATCACAATTAATCAATTATTGATTTATTGTTCTAACAATGATCCTCAAGTGTTTTATAAATTTCTTTAGCCATATAGTATTTTGCATTGTCGTATATATATAATAAACTCTGCGTCCATAATAAACTCCTTTTATGTATGTCTGACTCTTGTTATTCTAAAATATAACTCATTCACTTAACAAGAACATATATATTAATGATGATTTTCACTTCAATCTTTATTGAAAATCATTTCTTTAGTTTTCATAGTACATTACCTTAACCCTAAACCCTATAAATATCTTTAAATTCCTTTAATAACACTATAATTCTTTTGACCAAATTTTGTCTAGTACTAGTTCTCAATGTTAATTGCTATCAAATGTCTGATCTTGATATATCATTGCATATATTAAATTGTCAATAACACAGAAATATGAGATTCTATTAATAATTGTCTCTTCAAATTTTGTTTGAGGACATATTTCATAACTTAGACTCATCTTTTACTATAGAGGTATCAATGGGTTTGCAATCTTTCATAATAAATTGTTAAAGGACTTTCTAAATATAATTCTCTTTTGAAATATTATTTAATTTGTTTTAGCAATTCCTTTGGATCTTAACTCCAAAATTAAAGTATGTTTTACCCATATCTTTTATCCCAAAAATCAAACATAATTCTTCTTCAACAATTATTATAAAATTAAGATTATTCTCAACGAACAATATATGATCTATATAAAAGGATAATATCACAATATTTTCATCAAACCACTTAATGTAAACACAATAATCTTCACCAATCATATAAAAGTTGTGTGAAGTTGGAATTTAATTAAATCTCAAATATCATCGTTTGGATGATTATATTAATCCATAAATGGATATTTGAAGTCTTTGCTCCATTCATTTTTCAATAAAGCCTAAAGGTTGTTCCAAATCTCTTGATCTATTAAACCCTTAGCTTTAATTAAAATATTCCTCCTCTACGTTAAGTATTTGAGTTAAAAAATAAATGGCTTTTCACATGTTCATGTATAGATGCATTAGAAAAGGAATAAATAAATATGAACCAATATAATTTCTGAATGAATCTTTCAACAAAATAGCCCATGGAAATAAAAGACAAAATTTTTAAGCAAGGCTCTTATACCATTTACTAAAAAATAAATAACATTATATAAGGTTCAAAATGGGAGATTGCATGAATATAAAACAACAAATTGAAGTTGATGATGCATTGGTTGTGCTTAAATGATTGGTAGAGATAAACAACCTACAGTGTCTAGTGTTAAAGAGAATTGAGATGCAAGGAGAGAGACAGTTAGAGATGAGAGAGATGAGGTGTAGTGAAAAATTTCACTACCAAAAGGGAGATTGGATGCGCAGATAAAAGAGGAAGAGCCAAGGGGTCTAGTTTGGTGGTTAAAGTTAATGAAGTAGATAAGAGAGTGGTTAGAATTAATGAAGGAAACTAAACTTACTACCGGTCCATTTATGATATTTGACATTGCAAATAAACTTAATCTTGCTACTTATGCATTTATAATTTATGTCATTATAAATAAGCTCAATCTCTCTCTTTATTAACTATTCATCAATGATTTAATAAGATAATTATTGATTAACATTGGGCTACAAATTAGAGTATCTACCTAATGGATTTGTAGGTAATCTAACTAATCATTAATTACTTACGAATAATGTGAACTCAATTCATTCTTAATTTAGACCAAAATATTAATTACTCAATTCAACAACTACAAGAAATTGATCTAATAATAGGATTAATATTAATCCACAAGATAATTAAAAATTATTCTAAGAATCATTTCTGGCTATGCTACCAAATAAATTAAGTTTTGGAAACTGGAAATTTATTTTGAATCAATTAGCATAAAGATGAAGAAATATCAAATAAGAATGAAAGAAAAAGGTTTGAACTCCCACCTTCACTTGCATTTGAAGAAACTTCACATAAGCAATGGCTTTCTCCAGCATGGTAACCAAATCAACCTGCATGATTCAAAACTCTTGCAAGATATTGAAAATTTCTGTGTTGCAAAGTTTTTCAAATTTCTCTGTTTGGTGGCCCTTTAATTCTTGTTTAGGCATCACAAACTTAAGAGAGTAATCAGGGTCTTAGAGAGTTATAACAATTTTATTTTAGTAGAAAAATCTCTCGCAGAAAAAAAAAAAATACAAACAAAAAGCAAATATTTGGCATTGGCTGTGAAAATCCACCTTGGTGCCATTGGGTACCTGTTCTTGCAATATTTTATGTCTCTTGCTTATTCTCTCTCTCCTTTTTTGTGACAAGAAAAACATGCTTTCAACAATCTCATATTTATTTAACTTTGCTTAACTTGCAATCAAAAGTTCAGAACATTATCAAAACTTGGCTGCAATGCTCTGAGGATTTTTGGATAGGCTTGTCTTAATAGGTTTTGTGCATTGCTTCTTCGTAGTTTGCATGCTCTCTCCCAGTAAACAGTAAAAACTAATCACAACGTCCACATCAATATATTTGCATTCGTGCTTTAAATTACTTGTCCTAAACACAAAAAGTGAAGGTCTCTGGGCTAGTCAATTGAGAAAGCAATACCTTAGAAGGGTGCTTTTGGAAGACTAGCCCTTTGTGGAACAAATTTATATGAGGTGAAACAAAGAAACAATACGACAATAACTATACTTCTACTCATTGTTATCGATAAAAAATTTTATAAATATAGAAATTGTCAAAATAAAAAATGTATATTTAAATTTCTTTTTTTTTTTTTTCACTTTCTGATATGTGAATTGAAGTCAATAAAAAATCAAACTTAAAAACTCAAATTTATAAAAGAGTTTGAGACCATCACTTCATCAATAATTACTATTAAAATAGTAAAAATAGATGATAAGAGGGATTAATCACATATTTGAGTGTAACAATGTTTTCTATGATATTAGTAGATGGTATTCAAACCTAAAAAAATCAGAATTATTTAATAAATCATTTTTATTTAATAATCCGAAATATAGACAGCATGCTGAGAATTCGTTCACAAATAAATCATATCTAGCATATTGCTATTATCTAGTTTCCACATAAAGAATAATAATTTTTCATATCTTTGTTAAAAGGTGCTGTCATTATTTAAGAAGCAAAATTTTCTATAAAATATTTATAAATAGGAATGTATAAATGCATTTTGAAAATTATTCTAAAAGGATATTTAATTTAAAAGGATATTAATTTTGAGTGTACTAGTGTGTCCAATTGTAATATATATAGATATAATTATAATATTATTAACTCAAAAAATAATAATATTAAAATTATATTTTTGTATTATAATTGAATATATTAATGTATTTTAAATTATAAATATATCAAAGATTTTATTTTAAAATAATTATAAAGAAGACATGTATATTTAACGGTCAATATATAAATTCATATTGGAGTTGCTCATGAATCAAATTTTGAATTCGCAATAAATTTTATTTAATTTTTAGTAAAAGTTTGAGAACACTCATTTTTAGAAAAGTTGTCTATGCCATGTAAAAAAAAAAAAAATAATCGTTAGGATAAATGGATATGGCATAAAAATTGTTTACAAAGGGAAAGAAAAGGTGAATTTTACAAGCACTGGTTGAAAATCAAGACTGGCAGAATTCACCAAACTCAATATTTTTGTGGGAAAAAAAGTGTTACTGTTTTATGTTGAAAAATAAAATTTGTTACATGTATCTTATCTGACGTATTAATAATATAGAAGTACTTTTATAATATTATTTTTTATTATTAGTATTAACCGGTAAACATTTTGAATCAAAAAAAAAAAATCATCTAATTCCTCTTAGCAATGTTTTTAGTTTTTGGCCAAAACCTCCTGACATAGTTCTTAGGGTTTCTCTGTGCATTGTGAATTTATCGCGGCATGCTCATGGACCTCCACAGAAAGAGGCATTACCAAGACCATTCCCCTCCTTCAACCTCAGACTCTCACAAGAGGCCGCTTAATTCATCCAGTAAATCACCTTATCAGTGTGACGATGATCACCGCCAACTACCCCAACAACAAATGGTTAAGCGTCCTACCTTCCCTTCGTACCTTCAAGTCCCAAATCTCCCTCCTAAGGTCTTGTCACTCTGTGAGGTCGTCGCCAACACTCCTTCTCTGGCCGTCGAGAAAGCCCTTGAAGAGAGTGGGATTTTGGTTACTCAAGAACACGTCGAAGAGGTTCTCAAATTGTCTTATGGGTTTCCGGCTTCGGCGGTGAAGTTCTTCCGATGGTCGGGGAACCAGCTACGCGACAACCATAGCCCATACTCTTGGAATCTGGTTGTGGATTTATTGGGTAAGAATCTCTTCTTCGATGCAATGTGGGATGCTATTAAGTCTATGAAGAAAGAAGGGCTGCTTTCGCTTGCGACATTCGCTTCTGTTTTTAGCAGTTATGTTGCTGCAGGCCGCGTTCCGGAGGCGATCATGACTTTTGAAGTTATGGAGAAGTATGGGTGTCTACGGGATATTATTGCCTTAAATTCGCTTCTCAGTGCCATTTGTAGGGAGGGCAGGACAGTGGATGCGTATGACTATTTGCGCATTGCCAAAGGGATTGTTAGGCCTGACCCGGATAGCTATGCCATTTTGTTGGAGGGGTGGGAGAATGAAGGGAATGTTCTTAGTGCTAGGCATACTTTTGCAGAGATGGTGACGGAGATAGGTTGGGACCCAAGTAATGTACCTGCTTACGATTCCTTCTTGTGTACTTTAATTAGGGAACGTAATGGGATCCATGAAGCGCTTAAATTCTTTGATTCCATGAGAAACAGAAGGTGTTACCCGGGTTTGAAGTTTTTCAAAGTTGCCCTGGATGAGTGTGTCAAATGTCATGATATCCGGGCAGCTGAGGTGCTTTGGGAGGTAATGGTGGGGAGTACGGGCTTAAAATCCGACACTCAGATGTACAATGCCATGATTGCTTTGTACTGCTATTGTAATGATATGGATACAGCCAAAAGGATGGTAGATGATATGGTTTACAGGGGGACATTTCCAGATTCATTAACTTATAATTTGTTATTTCGGTTCTTGATCAAGGGCGGGAAACTACAGGATGCTTCATTGGTTTTCACTGAGATGATAAAAAATGAGTGTATTCCTGACCAGCCTAATTGCGAGACTGCTGTTAGAATTTACATAGACAATGGGGATCCCAGCATGGCAATAAGAGTTTGGAAATGCCTAGTGGAAAATTTTAAAAAGGATCTAGAGGTGACAGCAAATTTTTTGGTGGTAGGGCTTCGTGATCTAGATAGAGTACCAGAAGCAGTTAAGTATGCTGAGGATATAATTGACAGAGGAATAAAGCTAAGTTCTTCAACATTGTCAAAGCTGAGGCAAAGTCTTGTCAAAGCGAGAAAAGAATTTGTGTATGAAAAACTTTTGAGAAAGTGGAAATCTCAATAGGTAATTAGAATTTACTGAAATTGTGCATGTTAGCATCTGTGTTGTAATTTTTGCTTTTCTCTGTTGTATATAAACATGATTGGGCTAAAACCGTATTTTGTCAATCTCAATTTCTACTTAAATACTATATGGTTTGGTTATGGACTACTGTGGATTCGTATAGTTTTATTATGAAACTTTTGTTTAGTGGACCTTTGTGGTTTTGACTTATGAGTATAGGTGCTGATAGAACCACCACATTGAAGAGATGCTAACTGCTAACCCATTTAGTGGGTGGAGACTTTACGAATGTTATGACTTAAATAGTATGATTTTTTTTCCTCTCATTCTTAAGTAAGCAAAAGAAACTGCTTATTAATCATGTAAACATTGTAGTGTCCGCTACAATAAATCCTGGGCCTGTACTTATGGCTCTTGTGTTGTGTTCACAGAACAATGCATTCTCAAGTAGAGCAGCTTATGTTTTGAAAGCTTGTAAACTATATTGCTAGGTTTAAAGCTTTTACCTTTGTGGAGAAATTGGCAGATAGGGAGATTGATAGATACAGAATAGTTGATGTGGCTACTGTTCTAATTCGTACTTAGAGATTAAATTTAAAAAAAAAAAAATTTTTGTTGACCATGTCCACTGCTGTTATCCTTCCGACCTAGCTTTGTTACTCTTTGAGAGTGGCCAACATAACATGACCATTTGTAACTCGAAGTGGAAACTACAGAGCAATCTTTGTCTTCCTTTAGCATTTTAATCCAGTTAGTGTTATCTAATTGCATTAAGTTGGTTGCTGAGTGATTGAAAATACATTGCGAATTTCTGCAGGTTGGAATTGATGTTTGATGATTTGACAGTCCAAACGTGAAATGTTGTTCAGTCTTGGTAGGTCTGGAATGGAGACGGGACAGATGGTGAGATGAGAAGCATGCACTTGTTTCCATTAAGCACACTTAAAGCTAGGTCTATTCCTTACGGTGCCAAGGAACCTGTACAAGAAGTCTCCGGTGTTCTGTTTGGGAATGAATTGCGGGACGATTGGAGATGGAGGGAATGAAACTGTTGGTATAATGGAAATTTTCACCTGCATGTTTGGATGTGATATATTTGGAAGGAATGAAAATGTAAAGAAATTGATTTCCCGAAGGCACTGCAGAAGTCCTGTTTTGTTGGGAAAATGTGTAGTGACAGTTGAGAATGCAAGGCAAAGAACATGGTAAAACGCAAAATTTCGGAGATCACGTATTTTTAGGTGTCAATTGGTTCGAAGTGCAAGCTTTCATAATTTTTTCTGTTCAGCTACATTGCCCTTCTTTATGTAGGGGACGTGTTGATGTTTTTCTTTCTTAGATATACTGTGCCACTGCCTTAAAAGTCAGCAAAATGAAAGGGAAAGCTTTACTTATTTATTGTTTTGCGTTCAATTTGGAAGCTATTCTAAGCATCTTTTATTTAATAATTTATGTGTGCCACTTAAGATACTTCATGAGATACAAAACTGAAGTAGAAAACTAATGTCAATGGTGTCTGCCTCTGTTGAGACTTGAGGGACAAGAAATAAAATAAGAGCACATATCTGATTGATGACAGGATTTTTATCCACGATTTGATAATTTTTTTTTGGCCAACTATGATAATCATTTAATATAAAATAATTATAAGTTGTCTATTTTTATAAGTTTATAATAATTATTAATTATACAAAATTGAAATCAATTCAATTAAAATCATTAATCGTTACTCTGATAACTTATCATTTAGTAATTATTTATTAGTGTAGATGAAAATAGAGGGAGGGAACTGTAACATTCTTTATTATAATTTTAGATGTGTTAAATCAACAAGCTGGAATAGCTCAGTTGGTTAGAGCGTGTGGCTGTTAACCACAAGGTCGGAGGTTCAAGCCCTCCTTCTAGCGTTGATTTCATTTTTCTTTGATCATCTCTTAGAAGTATTTTTTTTTTTTTTAAATGGAATTGTTTATAAATTCCCTTATGGCCACTTTGCATGAAGGGCGAGGTTGAATATATTCTGGTGTGTTACCTGTCCAAAGAAATGCACCAAATCACATGGCTAGCATGTGAACAGCCACACAGCTCCTAGTTAAAGTTACCACTTACCAATGCCAATGCCCTATCTACATTATAATCATTACTCATATCATATACTTTATGCTATAATGATCGTTTCTATAAACGATCATAATGGAAGTGAATAAAAGTTTATAAGAAAATTAAGTTATGTCACGTGCTTTTAAATTTATATTTAATTATATATCCAATGTTGCATTTGATTCTTTTTAAATTTGTGCGCTGTAATCGGTAAATATATCTGAACAAACCAATTAATCATTATTAGGAGGAAGCAAACAAGATAGATCTGAACTTGGAAACAACAAGCGCTAACGTTACCAAGCTGTAGAAGGATAATTGCCAACGGAATAACATTTCTATTTTTTTAAATCAAATTCTATAATTAAAACATGTAATAATATAATAAATATATAATTCTTGCAAATAATTATATAGAAATTTAATCATTTCAGAAAACAGGTAACTTTTCCCCTAATGACTGTCCAGGCCTTTCTGGTAAAATTAACTAATTAGATACTCGAATAATTGCTTGGCTTAAGTTAATCATTAGTCTAACTATAATTATGTCCCTTTCTGGAGCCCACAATTTATAGCACCGCCATACTATTTGGGTTGCATCCGCAAAATTGATCTTCTGTGTAAATTATGTAAAAATAATTATACGCATAATAGCCTATGCGTGATTTTTAATTATGAGGCTATCATAATATTAGCAACTAATTATAGCCCCCAAAAAGCAGTGCAGAAATCCGAAATGGTGTATACTAGCTGCGTAGGAAGCGATTCATTTTGAACGGCCAACACTGTTAGATAATAGATATGATCCATTTAATAAAAAGAAAGACTAAATATCCTATCAAATTTAAAATAAATTTCGGTTCATTTGATTCGTTCCATTACATAGTTATGAAAATTATGATAAATTTTGGTTCATCATTGATGAACATTCCACTTTAATCATATTACTTTTACTAAAATTGGAACTTGAATATGAACTCAATTTATATTGAATGTACTATCAGAGTTCCACTGGATTATAATCGTGTTAATTTTAAACAATTTGCCAAGGAAGGAATAAATGCTAGTAGGCACTAGGCAGTTACAATGTCGTCTATCTGATTTGAAAAAACGAATTAAAGAAAAATAAAAATAAAACTTCCCAAAAGTGAGGTCTTCTATTAAAGTTGCGTAAACTTGGGTTTTATGTTAGTATGATTTTATAAATTAAAATTTGATAAAAAAATAAGTTTATATCACCATAATTTATGTTAATAAATTTTATCGAAAGTCAATTTTACTACACTACATTTCATCTAATATATAGTAAGTATTTTTTTGGTCCAACAAGAATTTAGAGAATAAAAATAATTTTTAAAAAATTTAATATCTAATCAAATAAATTTGTTTAAGTGTTCAAAAAGAGTTTTCAACCATTGAAATATTAAATTAAATACATTATACACATAATTGAAACTATTCATCATCATATACAATGAATCATACAAAATCAAAGTTCTAATTAGCCCAAATAATCATGTTAGGTTCGTTTGAGTACCGACAATGTGAGACCACAACCTTGTTATTGTCCAATTTAACTCTGTTACTTGTTTTTTATTTTTTTAAAAAATATTAATTAATTTAACACACTTATATAATAATTAATTTAATACATTAGTTTCAGCGAGATCATTTAAAAAAAAAAGTATAAGGTCATTAAAAAAATAATTTTATTTGAATTGCTGCACCAAATTAATTATCAGGACATTCTAAGTCACCAACCTTGCCCCAATTCTGGCTCCACGGTGGTGTATGAAAAATGTCTCAATCTATGACTAATTTTGCATGTAATTACTTAAAAATTTATTAAGAAAATGTCAGAGATTATGTAATTAGAGGGTTTTGCCATTAGTTTTCTTATTCATGTATCTTCGAATTTGCTTGAAATATATACCATTATCCACCCAAACCTTTCGTACAGAGGCAGCTTAAATTATTCGCAAAAGTCAAGGCAAAAAAAGGAAGAAAAAGAGAGAAGTGATAGGATCTCATTTTATCCCATACCGACATGTCATTTGGCGTGGAATAATATCTTAATTGTGTACTTCTAAGATTAGAAGTATTTAGTTATCAAGAATTTATAACTGACATAAAAGCTCTCTATTTATGTGTGTAAATTATTGTATTTATGCTAATCGTCAAATTTCTATTTGTAATCGCTTCAAGTGTCTTCATTACAGAGAACTGTGTGGTTAGACATATTGTTATATGTTGAAATTTTAGTTTTTGGTTATAAAATTTTGTCTTTTATTTGGGTAAATAAATTATATGTGATGAAACTAGAAATGTTTATTAAATAAAATACATGGAAATTGATCCACGCTCTACTGACCACGATGGGAAAAATAGAAGTTTAAAAAACATGTTGTTATGCTTGTTATGTGCAAAAACTAAAAATAACATAATCAATTAAGGTTTGTTAAAAATAAAAAGGGTCTTATTTTAGACTTTTTATTCTTAATGTAAACACTGTTCTTGAGTAGTCTAAACATTTTACACGAGAAGCAAAACTAGCAAAGTGGGATGTCAGGAGGGGTTGTTGGGATTGGGAGGGTTGGATGGTCACCAAACTGCAGTATCATTTTACCATTTTGATTTTGCTTTTGATGTTCCAAAATTTCAAAGAATCAAGAGCATGAGATCACCTTCTTTATTTTATTCTTTTGCTTGTTACTTCACACTCCAATGTCTCCCTCTCTATCTCACCCACCAAAATTTTTTTTGGAAGGAAAATAATGGAAGAGTCTCTATCTATATCTCAGTTTTTTTTTTTTTTTAATCTTGTGCAGCTCCATATTAATTTTACAAAGGAGCTTTGCAACTGTTAATTTTCACATATGTTATTTTGATTCATCTGGGAAACTCCATGAAAAGGAAAGCTTCTACCTTTTATATTTAAAATTCTGTTAATTAAGAAGCAGTCCTCTTCCTTCACGAGTGCCCACACTATGAACAACTAAATTATGCCTAAAAGATGTACCCTTGAGGATTATTATTCTTGTCCCCTTTGGTCTTAAGAGCAAGAATCTCATCTTCTTCCTTCCCATCAGCTCTTATGCTCTCTCACAACCTTTTGATAAAATATTGTCATTTAACTATAATTTTGTTTTTAATAACATGTCCTACATGTTCATTTTCACCTTCTCCCACTCTGATGCAACACTACTTCTATACTATTTCAATTATTTTTATAGACAGCCATACCCACCTCCTATCTCTCCTTCCTTTTCCTCTGCCGCTGAGAAAATTCTCTCTCCCACCATTCAAGCAAAGCAGCTTTAACTTTTTGTTATTCTCTCACTACTTTTTCTTTTGTATTTTTGTATCTATTTTTGTTTTCTGGGTTTCTGTGCTCTTGTTGGGATCTGCTTCATGATGGGTTTCTACCAAGGGACAACCTGCACTGACTATCGCGAGCCTTCCAAGGCACCCAACGCTCTATACGCTTCCTCTGTAGTTGCAGATCACTACTGTGACTACAACAAGCTCAAATTCAGGACCATCCTGAGAAAAATGATCTGGGAGCTTGGGTTTGCCTGCGTTGCCCCGCCTCGACGCCGGCGAAGCTCCGGCAAAAGTCAGGGTCACGGCAAAAACGACCGCAGTGGCTGTAAAAAGACGAATCCGGAGCACAACAAGGCGTGGCTACTTGCGGAGTCTGGTGGGTGTGGAGCAGAGTTGACGAATGCGGACCCACAATCTGTTCACTCATCTTTCCGTTTCAGTTTCTGTTCTCAGGTTGAGCTGGAATCCTTGAGCATGAATTCTTCCGCTGCTGCAACCGTTTTGATGGTGAATCTAGACAATGGAATGAGTGATTCTCGTGCTCGAGAGCTGAAATGGAGGAGGATAGAGTCGTTGGAGAAAAGCATATCCCCTGTAGCCAACACTTTGATCAGGTTCAACTATGGTGAAATTGTATCTGCTACTCGCAATTTCTCCAAAGGTAAAGTTGTAGGCTATTCTGGTTTCACTCAAATTTCATCTCGTGTACGAGATTATGATTCATTTTTCTTTTCTTGTTATGGGTAGGCAGAGTATTGGGGAGAGGGGCCTTGAGCTGTGTGTTTAGGGGTAGAGTTGGCCTTTTGAGAACTGCTGTCGCAATCAAACGGTTGGACAAGGAAGACAAGGAATCTGCAAAAGCGTTCTGCAGAGAATTGATGATTGCGAGTTCTCTTCATAACCCAAACGTTGTTCCCCTTGTGGGTTTTTGTATTGACCCGGAGGAGGGTTTATTTCTGGTGTACAAATATGTCTCCGGGGGCAGTTTAGAGCACCACTTGCATGGTACTGTATTTCTCACTTTCGTTGACTACTATTTTATGGGTATTGAGTTGAAATTTGACGATTTCACTGATTCTGGCATATCTATTTTACAGAGAGGAAGAAGGGTGTCAAGGGTAGTTCGTCACTTCCCTGGTCTGTGAGGTATAAAGTTGCAATTGGAATTGCAGAAGCTGTGGCTTATCTGCATAACGGAACCGAAAGATGCGTTGTTCACAGAGACATAAAGCCCTCAAACATTCTCCTTTCCTCTAAAAAGGCTCCCAAGGTGAGATGCTTTCATGCAGAACAGTTATAGCCTGATAACAAGCCCATACGTACAAGTCATTCTGATTGTTTGTTTCGTTAAATTACAGTTATGTGATTTTGGATTAGCTACATGGACTTCTGCACCTTCAGTTCCTTTCCTTTGCAAAACTGTCAAGGGAACATTTGGGTAAAACCTAAACCTTTCCTGTTTTGTTCTGCCAAATTTTCATCTGTTTTGCATGATTTGTTATTATATACAAGTTAATGAAATGAATTTTGTGATTTCCCAACAGTTATTTGGCTCCTGAGTATTTCCAACATGGAAAGGTATCCGATAAGACCGATGTTTATGCTTTTGGAGTGGTTTTATTGGAACTCATAACTGGCCGGAAGCCAATTGAAGCGAAAAAGCCTCCAGGAGAGGAGAACTTGGTCTTATGGGTGGGTTGATGTTCTAATTCTTACTAAGTTGCCCTTGTTTCTGACTCTATGATGGTTGAATTGATTCTTCTTATGGCTTGTTGAGAAAACCAAAAATATTCTGAGCATAACCTAATACTATCAAATAGTCCGTTTATTAACTTTGTACTAAGCAAGGATACCAATTTCACATTACTTTTTTGCTTCTAAATCAAACGGTATGATAATTTATAATTGTAGCTTTTGTTTCTATGTGAAACCAGATAGAGAAAACTGAAGCCTTTTATCTAATACTATAGTGAAAATTGCTAGATCTAGTTGTAAAATATAACAAATAGATTTCTGATGTGTATGACTAGTTAAGACAGATGTTATATTCTCATTATATGGAGAAATAATACCGTGAATACTCAAGAGGAAAAAATTGGTAATTTCCCTCCAGTCAGTCTGAATAAAGCAGATACTGAACAGTTTTGGCTTGCGCATATGAATTAGATTAGAGGTTGTGTTTAGCTAAAAAGAACTATGAACCATGTATTTTTGAAACTAATGCAGCTGTGCTTTGCAGCATCCAAAGCGAATTATGACTTTTCCTTTCTCAATAGACGACTCCATCCATGTTTGGTTAGATTTTTGTAATGGCAATTTCAGGGTAGATTTAAATTCAGTACTTATGTTAACTAAACCCTTGCTACAGAAAATTCAAATGGGACATTGTAATGTTGACACGCAGCCACTCCGACATTAATTTGCAGGCTAAACCCTTGCTACAGAAAGGGAAAGGAGCCATTGAAGAGTTGCTGGATCCTCAACTCAAGTGCAGCTTGAGATGCTCAAATCAGATGGCTCGGATGATTGAAGCAGCAGCTGCCTGTGTTACAAATGAAGAATCTCGGAGACCTGGAATACATGAGATTATTGCAATATTGAAAGGTGAAGAAGAACGTGTTTTGTCTAAAAGGAAGAAGTCTGGTCTACTTGGGAATGGATTGGTGATTGATTGCTACCCTCAGTTACAACAAAAAAACAATGAGATGAAAAGTCACTTGGCTTTGGCAATGCTAGGAGTTTCGGAGTTTGAGGATGATGACTATCTCTATGGTCGTTGAAACATGACAACCTCTGAGCATCTCGGTTTTCCCGCTTCATGTTGTGAGATGTGAAAGTCTTGAAATTGTAAATAGCAAATGAAACTCAGAAAGGAAGATTGCTAGTATGTAGATACTTTCCATTTACCTTTCCCTTTCTTCACAGGGTAAAGAGTGATATATTTCCATTCAATGTTTAGGGTTCCTGTTCAAATCATGCATTTTGCATCATCCATTTCTTGTCTCTCAGGAATACATGATTCAGGCCAAAATGTATCAAATATCTAGATACATCTTAAGATTCTGACTTGTAAATTGCTCAGACATCTTGTTTATATCAGGTAGAGACCGATTTCAGAAGATCAATTTCACTCACATCAATCTAAATAAGGAGACTAATTCCACTTGAGTTGTTAATTCATTAGACAAATAACCGTGTGACTATTAAATATATGAGAATCCGAAGAGAAAACAATAATGTTGATTAATACACTTTCCATCGTAATTTATATAGAAGTCATGCACATAGAACAGCCATTTTGTGTGTTAATTCCTGGCAGCGAAACACTAAAAATGAAACTAACAAAAAGGTGAAACAAGTAAGAAGAATTCAAAAAATCTTAGCAACATCCTTGACCAGGCCACGGTTGGCTCTGGCAAAATCTGTGAATTCCTCGTACGAAATGAAGCCATCTCCGTCGGTATCAATCTCGTCCATCATGGTTTTGATTTCCTCTGCTGTAATTTGTCCAAGTAGTTTCAGCGAATCCGCGAGCTCTGACGCAGAGATTTTGCCATCGCCGTTTGTGTCAAAACGCTTGAATATTCGTTCTCTGTCTGCAACATCTTGCGGATCATCGGCCATGGTAAAGGGAGTAAACGACAGAGAGTTTGGTTTTGGGGTTGCAGTGAAATGGGTGGGAGGCTGAGAGACCAAAGGGCTAACAAATTCGATTTTAAAGAGTTTGGTTGCTTTTTTAAGGTAAGGTCATCCTTCAGTGTCGGAGGCTTCCTTTCGTATAGTTCATAACAGATTTACCGAATTTAGTTATGGTTGAAAATGCTTTTATTGTTTAAGAAAAGCAATGGAAAAACATGTTCTTTCTGCAGAGAGGATCATGCGCAGTAAAGCAGACTTTCCAATAATTTATATATATTTTATATAAATTAAATTAAGAAAATATAAAAATAAAATTTGAGTAGTTGAACCAAGATTCAATAATTTTAATTCTAATACATTACTGAATACTGATCCCTCCTCGTTCTTCCTGAGTTATACTCCTCATGGTTGAAACTGTTGCACCATGTCTCTGTTATGATATATAGATTCTGTCTTAATTTAAATAATTTTTTATTCTTTATAGTTTAAGTATTTGTAATTAATTAATTTACAAACATTTTAATTAAATTCTTGTTATTAAACTTCTACTTATCACTCTAAAAATGGGCAGGTAGGAAATACAACTGAAAAAAGCAGATCGAGCCCACACCTTACAATGAAGATGACATCCTAGTCGTACTAGAATACTACACTAGATTACATATATATATATATGTTTAATTGTTTGAGATAATTTTTTTAGATCATTGAAGTTATGTATTATTGTAATTAAATCTATTTTAAATTTTTTAATGAATTCAATGGATGGACGTATTTAATACATTTGGTGATTTAGGTTGACTTTTATAAAAAAAAAAAACTTGAAAGGAAGGAGATTTTCTTTTTTATTAAAAGACCAAATTAAAATGAGAGAAAACATTCTGAAATCATTATCACTTAATTTTTGTAAATATTTTTCTGAATCAAAATATTCCCTTCGTGTTAGGTAAAACAATGAAATTGTGGGAGAAAGTGTATGTCATTTTGCCTAATAGAAGAACCAATTTTATTAAAAAAATAATTAATATGTAATTTCTTTTGGCCAAAGAAAAATTAATACGTAATTTCTTACATCTTTTTAATATAGTTTTTAATTCGAACATGACAAGTGTATAATTTTGTAATTATATCATGGACACATGTATGGTTAATGTTGGTAACTGTAATATTTTAAAATTAAATTATATATTATTATTAATTATCCCTAAATTTATTATGTTTTAATTGAAGAACAATTTAACAAATATATAAGAAATTGCATATAAATCTAATCCTTTATTACATGGTTTAAAGGATTGAATTGAGATACTTTATTTTTAGAAGACCAAATTAAAAGTTAACTTTTCAAAGATTAAATTAAAATTTTTATTTTTTAATGTTAGGATTTGAGTGTATAGATATTAGCTGTACACTTTGTTGTATACTAGCATAGCCTCAGAGTTTGTTGTACACTTTGTTTATGTAGCTGTTTCTTGGTATCATTGCTTTTTATTGCTCACGCTATGGTCGATCAAAGTTCTTTTACTCCTACCTCTGAGTTTGGTGCTTTCTCCCTTCCTTCTGCTGTCGCTATGCAGAAAGCACCATCTCCTTTCATTGCCACTTTGAATCAGGTTTGCTCTATCAAGTTGGATAGAAGCAACTGCATGGTGTGGTCCTTTTTTTTGTTACCTATCATTCGTGGACACTACTTGGATGGATGAATACCTTGTTAAGGTTAAGTCTATCTCAGACAACCTGGCATTTGCCAGGATCCTGGTTACTCTAGATGATCTAGTTACCAATATGCTTGTTGGTCTTAACGTTGACTACAATCTGATTATAGTTCAGCTTTTTGACAAAATGGCTCTGTCATGGGTTGGAGTTCAAGCTGCATTACTCACCTTCGAGAGCAGATTTGAACAACTGAGTAGTTTCTCCAATTTACCATTGGGACGTGCTTTTGCTCACATAGCTACTGACTCTCAGTGAGGTAGATGGTATGGCTCTGCTCATCGTGGATCTCGCGGGGTCATAACTGAGGACGTGGTAATCGATCCTCAAGCAACAATCCTATGTGTTAGGTGTGTGGCAAGTATGGACACTCTGCAGCAGACTGCTTTTACAGATTTGAAAAGAGATATGGGAGATCCTCCTAAGTAAAAATTCTGATTCATATGCTTCTACATATATTGTACCCTCTGATGGTTTTTATCAGTCCCCTTGGTACATCGATAGTGGCTCCAGCAATGACGTTACTATTGATCCTTCAGCCTTGCAATATCTATTAAATGCCAATGGTAAGGTGACACTTACAATGGGTAACAGTGAACAAATGCCTATTAAACAAGTTGACTCTGCTTTGTTACCTTATTCATCTCAATTTTCTTCAGTTATGAAAGATGTCTTGCACGTTCCACATATAACTATAAATTTACTAAGTGTTACCTGGATCATTACTGACAATAGTGTTGGTAGAGTTCCATTCTACTCATTATGCTGTTAAGGACAAGCAAACTGGGAGGAATCTGTTGAGTGGGACACTTGAGGATGGGCTATACAAAATAGAGAATACTTTTGATGGTTCATACACTGTTCATGCTTTAGTTACTGAATTGGAATTTTGGCATAAAAGAATATGACACCATTCTCAGTGTGTATTAAAACAAGTTTTGCAGCAATGTAATGTAAAGTTTAAAAGTAGTAAAACTGGGTTAAGCATGGCAGCTGGGCAAGTCTTATAGATTGCCATTTAAAATATCACAATCGCAAGCACAAAACCCAATGGTATTAATCCATACTAACATCTGGGGTCCTTCATCTATTAACTCTGTCTAGTTTTTAGAATTACATCCACTTTATTGAAGATTTTAGTAGATATACCAGGATTTATCCACTTCAATCCAAAGGAGAAGTACTTCAAGCTTTTACTCAATTTAAGACCTTGGTAGAAACATAGTTCAATCGAAAAATTAAAGTCCTCCGAAGTGAGTGGGAAGGCGAATATCGAAGTTTCACTTCTATTATTCAAGCATTAGAAAGAAAACATCATCATGTGGTTGAACATAGGTTGACCATCCTTGCTCAAGCTCACTTGCCTCTCTACCATTGGTGGGGCATTCCAAACTATGGTTCACCTCATAACCACCTCCCGTATGAGGCTCTAAATGGTGACTATCCTTATTCCTTACTTCATAAGTCTTTTATTGATTACAAAACACTAAGGGCATTTAGGTGTGCAAGTTACTTTTATTTGAGGCTTTTTAGTTAGCATAAAATGGCTTTCCTCGGTAAAAAAAAAAAAAAAAAAACGTGTGTTCGTTGATTATAGCAATTCCCATAAAGGCTTTAAGTGCCTTAGTTCAACAGGAAAAGCTATAATGCCAGGACATGTGGTTTTTAATGAAGTTGAGTTCCCTTTCAAGTCTGGTTTTCTCAACACCAGAAGTTCAGCTCTTGAACATCAAGATTTTTGGAATTTACTTTCTAAGGAAAAGTATTATTAGGATTTTTGGAACTTACTTTTTTTTTTTTAAAATTAGAATTCTCTATTTTAATTTTCCCAAATGAATGAAATTATTATGAAAAAATCTTTTGAGATTTATGGTTTATGAATGACAAGTAAAATAAACTATTTTTGTAATTTAAATTATTTTTACTATAGTATTCATTTTTTGGAAAATTAAGCATTAATCTTTAAAACCTAAGAAAAATAAAGATCTCATATGACCTCTTCGGATTGACCCTTTAAGTGCTTGAAGAAACTAGTGATATCAAAAGGTGACTTTATAGAAAAAAATAAAAATAAAAAAATAAATGAAAAGGTGAATTAAAGAAACAATCTTGTAAATTAAAATTATTATTATTTATTTATCATTAAAAAATATCATATATTAACTTTTAAAGCCAAAAGAAACAAAAGGACTTACACGAGTTTTCTCATTTAATTTTTAAATGCTTGAAAAGACAAACGATCTCACACATTAATTTTAAAGAATAAAAGATAAATAAATGAACAAAGTGAATGGAATCAAAATTGTTTTTATCTCTTTATATGTTTTCATTTATTATAAGAAAAACTCAACTTTCAAAGCCGAGACTAAAGGTCTTACATTACATCTAATAATTAATTTTTAAGTGCCATATGGGACTAATAAGGTTACGTGGTAACTCTTTAAATTAAAGTAAAAATATTTTATTTTGTGATGTAGGAATTATTTATTTTTGAATTATGGGAAATTATTAATTTTATGATTTAGAAGTTGTTTATTTCAAAAAATCATTAATTTTTTGGTTTAAAAATTAATTAGACATCAGGTAAGACTTACGGAGATTTCATGCTTCGCACGACTCTATTGGTCAATTCTTAGTTGTCTAAAGACGCGTTAGACCTCGCATAGCTACCCTAAAATAAGTGAAATTGAAATACAAGAAACGACAATGGGATAAAGATAACAACGGAAGATTTGCAAACATGAGGCACATGTGATTACGTGGAGGTGTTCAACCAATAATCTCTTATTCAAGGTGACTTTACACAAGTGATGTAGGCACAAAGCCGAGGGTATTTTCTTGTACCTCAGACACGAAGAAAGGCAAAAATTTGAATGGATTAATCTCTAACATGAGCCATATTTCAACAAATTCAAATCTTCAACCCAGATAACAGGACAGTCACAATGCCTATAGCAAAAATCACCATGGAAGCATACCATTTGCCAAGAAATAGACTAAAATGAAATGAATAATGAAAAGTAAGAAAATATTAAATGAGATTGAAATAAAATAATAAAATAGAATAAAACATACATAGCAGCATGGTCAAAATTTATTCCCCAGTGGGAATTTATGAGATAGTCTAATCCAACGAGCATAGGATACCTTTTAAAGATATTATGCGCTATTCGACATGCTAGACCACAAGACCCCTAAATATTCATCATTCTAACAATGTCTTGGCTTTACTACTACAAACAAGAGTCTCCTCACAATATGCTCAACCAAAAATTTCACCAGTTTATAGTACCATATTCAAAAATACCAATCAAATCTCCCACTAAGGTTTATCGACCCATCCTATTATCATTAAAGAAACCAAATTTCATATAGGAAGGACCAACTATGAATTACCTTTAGGCGATTAAATTTCTGATTTCCTCTGTGTCTACGGCCTTCCTGATTATGACTTTCTTCTTCACCTTCTTTCTTGTTTTCCTTCAGTTCTGCTTCCAATTAAAGTTCTCTCTTTCTTTATCCTATGTTCTTGTCATTCTCCCTCACTCTTTGTGTCCAGCTTCTGTTTCTCCTTGCCTTCTCATCCCTCTGTTTCATTCCTACGGCCTTATACCTCTGTTAATCTTTGTTTCAGGATATAAAAACATGGACGTTTTCACCATTATTCTTCTCAGCACTTCTCCCCTTCTCCCTCCAGATTCTAAATCTATTCTCTCTATTCTTTGTTTCTCTTAAACTCATTCCTCTCTCACATTGACCCTTCTTTTTTCTCACCGTCTCTCTTTTCCTTTTACTGTTAGAATAATTTTAATATTTTATGGATTAGCATTAATTATTCTATTAGATTAATATCTTGTTATTACTTATTAGACAATTAATATTATAATTTGTAAACTATGAATGAATTGAGTTTTATTCTAATTTATGGATAATCGGTGATAGGTTTGATTATTTGCATCCCCATTAGACAAAAACTCAACCCACAACCTAAGAGTATTAGTAATTATCCCGTCAGATTACTAATTTGAAATTGTTACCCAGAGAGATTTAATGGGCTTATTTTTCTGATTAATTAAACAAGAAATCATTTTTAAAGATTTTGAAGGATTTTATTTTAATAATATTGATTAATTATATTATTAAAATAAAACTCTATAAATAGCACACTGAAACCCTAGTTTTATACACACACAAAAAATTACGATCATTCTCTTTGACCGTCAAACACTCAGAGACTCTCTTGAGTATTGGGGGTTGAAATATTCTGACTCAACCAGTACACATGGCAATTATGTCATCTTCACCAAGTCAAATTTTTGACCAATTTATTCTCCCTATTTGTGATAATGTATAATTACATGCTCCAATTATATTATCAAATGGTATCAGAGTCTACGATTTTATGATTATGAAATTTTTTTTTCTTTCTCTAAATTTTATCTCTATCAACACCAAGTTTTATGGATTATGAAATTTTTTTAAAATTTCTTTTCTCTAATTTCGTATTCATCAGAACATGGTTGTGAAATATCTTATTTTATTATTATTAATTTTATACCGTTCTCGGATTGACTCGTTATCAGTTGCTAGCATGCCCAAATCCAAACATATTTTTTATTATTGCCGTAATATGAACTCAATGCCAGCGACATAAAAGACTGGTGGACACATAACGATGGTGAGCCGCCGGTGACATGAATGAACATCGATAATGATGGCGAAATATCGATGGTCTACAAATTTTTTGATTGAATTTTTCACTAAACTGGGAATGATTCACTTGAAACAGTCACAAGGAATTTGTAGATCATTAAACGACAATAAAAAAAGGTCCTTGTTTCGAGGTCTGAAAGCAGGAAAATCGACAGGTCGAATGGGTGGGTTATTAGGTTCTCTGGCCGGTCGAATTGACCCGCCAGAAGTTAAAGAAGGTGCACGCACCACCAGCATGTGAGGCCATACTGCCGGTCAGATCAACTTCAAAATTTGAAGTTAGCCTCCACTCGCCTTGATCTAAATTATGGTCATTTTTTCAGAATTTTTTGAGCCTTGAGAATAGGAGTTTTAAAATTTTTTGAAAATTAAGGGCCTTAAAATAATATGTAGACAAGGTATTTTCATCTGAGAAAATTTATGTAAAGACTAGACATAATACAAGACAACATATTTAGCTTACTCTCCCTAATTATGTGTAAATAAATTATAATTAATTTCTTTGTATTAATTATTAGATTTTATTCCTAATTTAAGCATATGCCTTAAAAGGAATAGGTCGCGTGTGGAAATTGTAGTGACTTTGAGTCACATACACCTATTGATTGTGTGTTCGCCTATTGTGGGCCCAATCATGGTAATATGTGTTTTATAAATTAAGTTTTACTATGTTTGTCATTTAATTTCCTACATCTTTTTTGAATAATTTAATTATTATCATAAAGGATGAGTCTGAATATTGCGATAAGTCCAATAGAAAGAAGGTATATACATATTATGTTGACAATGAACATACCCTATTAGTGTGACATTATTGATATAATTCTATCAAATAAATACATTTATGAATGGTTAGCAGCAATTTAAGTCAATGCTTTCATTGTTTCTTATATCCTATTGATATGAAAACCATGGATGCATTTTGTTATTTCTCTTTGTGGTCAAATCTATGGTACATATGAGTTTTCTTTCTTGATTCATTGTAATCCAGAACTTTAAGTGGGATTATAATGAACATCTTGATGATACAGTTGCATAAGTTGAATTTTGTAAATAAAACCTTGTTTTATAATTATGTTTCCAAGACATAATTAATGTTTCCTAATTTTTGTTTCATTAACTTCTGTGTTCTAGCAACTGTCTATGGTGGAAACTTTGAATGGGATGAATTTTGATGACTAGCATGAGTCCCTCAACATGTACCTGATCATCTCTAAAGAGGATTTGGCCACGAGAGAACCAAAACCGGCTGATCTCACTGCTGAGTCTTATGCTGTTGATAGAGCTTATCACAAGCAGTGGTATGAGTCCAACAGAATCTGTCTGACAGTTATAAAGTATACTATTGAGAAAACAATCAAATAGAGTATTCCTGAGAATGATACTACTGTAGAATACCTTAAGGCTATGAGTGAAAAGTTCAAGAGGTTTGATAAGACGCAGAAGGCGTATTATCTTTCCTTACTGGATAACACTCATTATGACAAAGTGTTTGGTGTATGCGAGCATATGATGAAGCTGGTGAATTACTTCAACAAGTTGAAATCTCTAAATGTGGACTTGGGTGAGAGTTATCTTGTCTACAAAGTCCTACAATCTCTTCCAGCAAAATATGGGGTTCTCAAAATCACATACAACTCGCAAGAAGTTGAATGGACCATTGATCAAATGATGTCCTTCGTGACTCAAGAAGAAGAGTTATTAAAGAAATCGAGTTCACGTGGTCATTAAGTGAACTACATCTTTCATGGTTCATCAAGCAAGGCTGGAAATGAGAAGCTTAAGGGAAAGAAACCTGAAGGCAAGCCTAATGGTAAAAGGTTCCTTGAGATCAAAAAGAACAATAAGAGGAATAAGGGTAAGAAGAAGAAGATATTTAAGGATGATTGTAATTACTATAAGAAGCTTGGCCACAAGATCTCATATTGCCTTAAGCTGAAGTACAAGCGTAAGAAAGAAGGTATCTTTCTTGAAAATGCCCCCTTAGCTCTAGTTTGTCTTGAATCTAATAATTTTGAAATCTCTATGGACACTTGGTGGTTAGATTCTAGAGTGACCGTTCATGTAACTAATTCCTTGCAGGGGTTCAAAGACAGGAAGAGTCCAAATGAGAGGGAAAAGACCATTTTGGGATTAGAAGGAAGTTCAGCTGCAGTGGACTGCATAAGAATTGTAGTTTTAAACTTGTATTCTGGACATACTTTAACTTTATATAACGTTGTCTATGTACCTTCTTCAAGGAAGAATTTAATTTCAAGTTCTGTATTAGACAAAGATGGATATTCATTTTGGCAAGGAAATGGCAGAATTGATGTTTACTTTAATTTAGTCATTGTTGGAACTGCTAAATTAATGAATGATTTATATTGCTTGAATGCAAATGTTTGTTCATATTCTACTTCTGTGGCATCAATTAATGTTGTCATTGGACACAAACGCAGAAGAATTGACGAGAACTCTTCCATGTTATGGCACCAGCGTTTGGGTCATATCTCAAAAGAGAGATTGAAGAGAATGGTTAGATAAAGAATATTGCATGACCTAAATTTTTCTGACTTTGAATCATGTGTTAATTACATCAAGGGAAAACTTCCCGCTGGAGCTAGGAAGAAAAAGGCTAATAGATCTTAGAATATTTTGGAATTGATCCACACATATATTAATGGACCAATTACTCCTGCTACTATGGGTAATTACAAATATTTTATAACCTTTATAGATGACTATTTTAGATTCGACTGGATTGATCTGTTGCATGAAAAATTTGACTCATTAGATACCTTTAAGGCATTTAAGGCTGTTGTTGAATTAAAGTTTGGAACGGTAATCAAGGGTGTAAGATCAGACAGAGGTGGAGAATATTATGGGAGGTATATTGAAACCGAGAGAAACCTTGGAAGACTAAAAGAGGGGCTAATGGTGAATTTGAAATATTCAAAACCAGATTTGTAGCTAAAGGTTATAATCAAAAGGAAGGAATTGATTATACAGAAACTTTTTCACCTGTATCTACTAAAGATGCCTTCATAGTTGTAATGGCTCTTGTTATACAGTTGGATCTTGAACTTCATCAGATGGATGCCAAAACAACATTCTTAAATAGTGATTTACTTAAGGATGTTTATATGACACAACCTGATAGATTCACTGAAGCAGGGAAAGAACACTTAGTGTGCAAGCTGAAATGGTCCATCTATGGACTTAAACAGGCCTCAAGACAATGGTATTTGAAGTTTGATAAGATAATCACTTCACTTGGTTTCACAAAGAATATTGCTTATCAATGTATCTATCAGAAATTTGACAGAGACAATTTCATGATACTTGTGCTGTATGTTGACGACATACTGTTGGCTAGTAATTCAGTAACTATGTTAAATGAGGTTAAATATGTTTTGTCATGCCACTTTGACATGAAAGATCTTGGTGGAGCTTTTTTTGTCTTGGGAATTCATATTCACCATGATAGATCTTGTGGCACTCTTGGTTTATCATAGGCAACCTATATAGATCAAGTGCTGAAGAAATTTAATATGCATGCTTGTGCTCCTTGTGTTGCACCTGTACAAAAAGGTGAGAGGTTATCTAGATCATCTTGTCCCAAAGATGATGATTTGAAAATTGAAATGAATAAGATTCCATATGCATCTGCTGTTGGCAGCCTTATGTACGCTCAAGTATGCACACGACCTGATATTGCTTTTACTGTCAATGTACTTGGTAGATACCTAAGTAATCCTGGTCTTAATCATTGGAGGGCTATGAAGAAAGTTATGAGGTACCTACAAGGTACAAAACATCATATGCTTACTTTTAAAAGATTTGAGCCACTTGAAATTGTGGGATATTCATATTTTATTATGCATCTTGTGTGGATGACCGTAAATCCACTTCTGAATACATCTTCATGATGTCTGGAGTAGCAGTATCATGGAAGAGTTGTAAGCAATCAGTAACAGCTACCTCGACTATGGAGGCAGAGTATATCACTTGTTATGAGGCTACCCACCAGGCTATATGGTTGAGGAAACTGATATCTGGCATGCATTTGGTTGATTCTATATCACGACCTTTAACCATATACTGCAATAGTTCATCTACTATTAGCTTTTCTCAAAATCATAGGAACTCCAGTCGTACTAAACACTTTGATGTTAAGTTCCAATTTGTTAGAGAAAAGGTTGTGGAATTTCAAACTCGTTTGGTTCATATTCCTGGTGAGCATATGTTGGCGGATCCGTTGATCAAAGGCTTACCCGTAAGAGTCTTTAAGAATCATGTGACTCACATGAGTGTTGTTGAAAATTTTAATATAGCCTTGGTTTAGTGGGAGTCTAAAATTAAGTCTTTAAGGAACTTTTGAATTGTAATATGACATCTTGATTGTTACTTTGTATTCCATTCTATTCAGATAATGAAACTTATTTATGGAAATGTTAATATCACTTGATTCCCTATGGTTTATGTGATCTTTGTGTATAGTTCATTTGTGAATTTTGTATGGTTTATAAATATACACACGTCTATGTGTCTATGTGAATATTATTTTGCCTGATTATGTATTCGTTTATTGACCTAATAATTTAATTAATGTTATCCAAGTAGGAGATTGTTAAAATAATTTTAATATTTTATAGATTAGCATTAATTATTCTATTAAATTAATATCTTGCAATTACTTATTAGGCAATTAATGTTATAATTTGTAAACTATGAATGGATTGAGTTTTATTTTAATTTATGGATAATCAGTGATACGTTTGATTATCCACAAGCCCACTGGGCAGAAATCCAACCCACAGCCTAAGAGCATTAGTAATTATCCCGTTAGATTACTAATTTGAAATTATTACTCATAAAGATTTAATGGGCTTATTTTTCTTATTTCTCTCTTTTTGTTTGTTTCTTCTTTTATATTCACAAGCATGGTTGTTAACTCGGCGAGTCACCACCGAGTTGGACGAGTTGAGGAAAGCTGCAAAACTCAAAAATACTCTTCCCAGGTGTCGAACCCGCATGCAACAAGGCGCCAGACAACTAACCACCTGGCCATGATTCATATTCAATACATATATGACAACCATTATATATATACAAGTCATTATTTTAATTTGGCAAAATAAATAAAATCTTTTTTTGGTCCCTCACTTGTAGGATATTTTTTTAAGTTAATCCCTTATAAAATTTATTTTTCATTTTAATCCCTCACAAGTAAGATATTATTTTAATTTAGTCCTTCATAGAATTTCTTTTCAATTTAGTCTCTCATATGAATATTTTTTAATTTCTTCCTTCACAAATAACATCATTATTAATTATTTCCTTTCATATTTTTTTATAGTTTGAATTTTATTTTGGCCAAATGAATAAAATCTCTTTTGGTCTCTCACTAATAGGTTATTTATTAATTTGATTCCTTATAAAATTATTTCTCATTTTGGTCCCTCAAATAAAATACTTCTCAATTGAGTCACTCATAAAATTTTTTTATCAATTTAGTCCCTTACATATAAATTTTTCTCAATTTATTAATAGAGGTAAACTCTTACGATTCTACATTACGATTTTACGTTCCGAGTCTACACCCCCCACGAGTTTACCTAAAATCGCGAGTTTAACAACCTTGTTCACAAGTTCTTCCACTCCCTTTACTGGTTGTTATTTCATCACCCTCTCCATCTCATTGTCTCAAACTCTCTCTCTCTCTCCTATCTCTCTGTTCTCCATTTCTTCTATTGTTTGTTAAATACATTGATTTCCTTACTGCCAGTTTCCCAAAACACATTCTAGAAGAGTTTTATGTCATATCGTGACATCTATGGGGAAATAGAAATACTGGACTTTGGAAGAATATATCTCGCCCACCGGTTTGGATTATATGAGAAAGTAAGAGATATTTGACGGAGTGGAGACAAGCAAATTCAAAATTTCTAGATTGGCGAGACTTTAGCTATTCGAAATGCGTTGAGATAGGCTGACACTGCATTTGTAGTGGGTGGTACTATACTTCTTAGTGCTCAGGAGGTGTACAGAGCACTACTGTCAGACGAAGTGGATGATTCTGAGTGGGGCCTCATTATCCAAGATTGTAGGGACATCTTAAGTGTTCGTATAGATATTCAAGTTAAACAGATTAGAAAAGAAAACAATAAGGAAGTTCACTTGTTGGCTAGAGCATCCATTGCCCATACTGCCTCTACAGTGTGATATGTTTCTCCTATAATTCAAAGTTAATATGAATTCAATATGATTATTAAAAAAAAAAAAACACTATAACATTAGGGCACTAACTTTCTTCTTCAACATGCAACCTAGTGTCCATCTCCCTCTTTTGTCGTTTCATTGTATTTTTTTAATTCCTTTTTCGCTTCCTATAGTGTCAACTATAGCTATCAAAAGCCATTGACCGTTCCGCTTAACAGCAAGTGCATCTGTCGCTATCAAAGCATTCTAGCATTTCATATTCTACTCAAGCCATTTTCATCTGTTGCATCGTACTAAATGTCAAGTATAAATGTGCTAATTAGAATTAGTCTTTATAATCTTATATAAGATGATTATTTACAAAGTCTCATTAAATTACAATTTTTCATCATAATATTATCTATGCAAATTTTACAACTATGTTATCTTTGATTTCAAAAATTTGGTCAAATATAGATTACCTTAATGAATCTCCCTACATTATACTTTAAGTTGTTAGTATTGCAGTACTATTTTTCAATATTAAGAATATATCAATGAGTGTCATAATAGAAAAGGTTTTGTTGATCAAAAACTACATGAGTTCAAAGATAAGAAACAAAGTTTTCAAAGGAAGTATTTACAAATTATGAAGTTTGTCAAAACCATCAAACCATTTTAAGAATGACCAACAATAGAGAAAGAAGATAGAGGAGAATATATTTACGATAGGGTGCATCTAATTCCTTTGTAAATCACAGAAGTCATTATACTAAAATTACCCGTTTTGGATTATCCTCAATTAAATGTCGTATGGTCCATTTAGCGAGCAATAATTAATAATGCTATAGCACACTAGTATTATTTTCAAGTTCCCCAACTTCCATATATTTTGTTAGACAATAAAGTCCAAGTCAAGAAAGAGTTTGCTAAAAACATGATTGGAGCATTATATATTCAATTATAGAATATGATACATGAATAAAAAATATAAGGAGATTAAGTTAATCGGTGATCTGACTTGATGAAGATGACATAATTTGTATGTGCATTGGTTGAGTCAGAATATTTCAACTCCCAATACCCAAGAGTGTCTCAGAGTATTTGATGGCTAGAGAGAGAATGATCTTGAAATTAGTTTGTCAAATTAGGGCTTCAGTGTACTATTTATAAATTTTTATTTTAATAATATAATAATTAATATTATTAAAATAAAATCCTTCAAAATCTTTAAAATTATTTCTTATTTAATTAATAAAAAATCAGCCCATTAAATCTCTCTGGATAACAGTCTCATATTAGTAATGCTCTTGGGTTGTGGGTTGGGTTTTTGCCCAGTGGGCTTGTGGATTATCAAACTCATCACCGATTATCCACAAATAAAATAAAACCTAGTCCATTCATAATTTACAAATTATAAAAACCTAATAGAATAATAATGTTAATCCATAAAATATTAAAATTATTCTAACAATCTCCCACTTGGATAACATTAATTAAATTATTAAGTCAATAAACGAATACATAATTTGGCAATTAATGTTCACATAAACACATGGATGTGTGTATATTTATAAACCATACAAAATTCAGAAATGGAACTGTACACAAAGATCACTGAATCAGATAGGGAAACAAGTGATATTAAAATTGTCATAGATTAGTTTCAATATCTGAATAGAATGGAATATAAAATGACATTTGAAACATCATATTATAATGCAAAAGTCCCCTTAGGACTCAACTCAGAAATTTGGTGTCAAATTGCAACGCAAAAGGCCTTTAAGGATTCAACTCATAAATTTGTGTTAAATTGCACCATAAAAGCCCTTTAAGGACTCAACTCATACTCCCACTAGACCAAGACTACATCAAAATTCAACAAGACCCATATGAGTTATACAATTTGAATCACTCCTATAGGTAGGCACTAGTCAATAGATCCGTCATCATGCACTCACTGCAAATGTGAACCATACGAGTCTGAGATAACTGAAAATTCAAAAATGAAATCATGGATCTAGGATATTGAATCCAATAAAGAAAGTATTGTAATAAATACCAGCAAAATTTCAATTTTGAATTATATCTAAAGTTTTGGCATAACCAAAACATTGAATCTGATAAGTAAACAAATGTTATAAGTGCCAAAATATGTCAAAGTGTTCCTTAAGAACACAACTCAGACTCTCACCAAAACAACACATCAAAATTCAAATATACCTAAGAGTCATATATTTTCAAAACTCTAGTGGGTTTGTATTGGTAAACGGATCACTCAAAATGAGTATGAGATGCATATATCTTCTCTCTAACAAACAGGAATTGAGTATCAAAATTTGATGCAACTAAAATTCCTGTAACTTTGAAAGAAGTGTATAATAGAATCATGTAGCAACAAAATGGTCAAGACTTAAAATATACACATAACAGAAATTGATTTCCTTGACCATATTCCCTAATGAGTGGCCATCACAAAACTAGTGACACACTCTTCACTTATATATATAGGTAAGGCAGTTGTAAATGTCCATTTGACACTTATCAACAAAACAGCTCCTTAAAAAACATCGCATATATGTAATCAGAAGTGGGTTCAGGATCATCATAACTGTCTTTGTAGCTTTCTAATGATCATGCCCAGAATTACTTAAATATCTACCAAACACACTAACAAGAAAAATAATATTCAAACATGTGCCCACCTAGGCTTATATATTAGGCTATTAACAACTGATTCACATGGAACTTTGCCCATCAAAGTTCTCTCTTCATCATTTAAGACATAACGATTTAAACAACCTATCACCACTTTGCATAAATGCACAAGGAGTGCAAGAATACATATAAAAATATTTTGAGCACTCGTTCAATATAGGTTGCTTGAGACAAACCAAGAATGCCACAAGATCTATCGCGGTAAATCTAAATTCATTTAAAAAAAAAAATTCACCTAGATCTTTCATATCAAAATGGCATGACAAAATGTGCTTTGTCTTATTTAATAAGCACACTAAGTTACTGGCCAATAGGAAGTCATCCACACATAGCACATCCCCATGCAAGTCTTCATCTGTGATTACAGTGCTTATACAACTAACTATAATCAAACTTCCTTCCACTCCAAGGATGGTTTATTATTCTTATTGCTTTTCTTGAGTCCATATGGCTTCTTATCATAGGCATTGCCTTCACTTTTCTTTCATTTTCAATTTCACATTTTTAGCCTTGCTGGATGAATCATGTGAAATATAGTTCACTAATTATAAGAATTCACCTTCTTTATTGATTCTTCCTCTTTAGTCATTTTGGACATCATATGATTAATAGACCACTCTAACTCTTGAGAATTATAAATGGTTCTCAAGACCCCATATTCAGCAGAAAGGGATTAGGGAACTCTATAAACCAGGTTACTTTCATCCAAGTCCACATCTAGGATTTTAGCTTGTTGTAGCAGTTAACAAGCTTTATCATATGCTCACACATTCCTGATACTTCATTATAGTGAGTGTTATCTAGCAAAAAGAGATAATAGGCCTTTTTAAGTCTTATCAAACTTTTTAAATTTCTTACTGACTGCTTTGAGATATTCAATTGCAATGTCCTTCTTAGGAATACTTTGTCTAATAGTTTTCTTAATCGTATACTTAATGATAGCAGACAAATCTTATTGGACTGATACCACTGCTTATGGTAAGCCTTGTCAACAGCGCTAGACTCAGCGGTGAGATCCGCTGGCTTAGGTTCTCTCATACCTAAACTTCCCTTGGTGATCACTAGATACATATTAAGGGACTCAATCCAATTATCGTAGTCTATTCTGTTTAGAGTTTTCACCATAAATAGTTGTAAGAACAGAGAAGCTGAGGGAAAAAACAAATAGGAAACATATAATGATGTCATAGACACAATTTTATATATAACAAAGTTTCCGTAACAAGACTCAACTTCAACAACTATGTAACAAAATACTCATCATATCTTGCCTAAGGGCTCAGACTATGATAAATCAAGAAAACTCATACATACCAGAGAAGCTCATTATCGAGAGAAACAACACAAAATGCACCCACAATCTCTATATTGATAGGATATGAGAAACCACGAGTACATCAATCAACAAATCGTTGTTGACAAGCCACAAACATGCCTTATTCACAAAATTATATTGACAATGTCACACTGATAGGGCATGTCTATTGTCAACATAATATTTACATACACTTTTTCTAGTGGACTTATCACAATATTCAGACTCTTCCCTGATAATAGTAATTAAATTATTCAAAAAATGTAGGAAATTAAATGACAAATATGGTATTAATTTATAAAAGACATATCACCATGATTGGGCCCATGATAGGCGAGCACACAATTAATAGGTGTATGTGAACCAAAGTCATTACAATTTCCACACGCAACATATTCCTTTTAACACATGTGCTTAAATTAGGAATAAAATCTAATAATTAATGCAAAGAAATTGATTATAATTTATTTACACATAATCAGGGAGAGTGAACTGAACATATTGTTCTGTATTATTTATAGTCTTTACATAAAATTTTTCAGGTCAAAATACTTTATCTACACATTATTTTAAGGCCCCTAATTTTCAAAAAATTTCAAAACTCCTATTTCAAAGGCTCAAAAATTCTAAAAAAATTACAATAACTTAGATTAAGGCGAGTGGAGCTAATTTCAAAATTTTAAAGTTCATCTGACCGGCGGTGTGGCCACATGCGCTGAATTGATCCGCAGAGAACCTGTCGGTACCTGAACGTTGACCCACCGGTTTTTTACTCCTCAAACTTTGAAACCGGGACCGTTTTAATCATCATGTCACGACCTTTAAGACCCTTATATTGGTTTCGTGTCAATCTTTTCCATTTAAGCTATATTTGAATTTGAAGTTTGAAACTTTCCGGTGGTTTCAATCTTTTTTGGTTCAAAATTGGTTCATTGGTTCAAGATGGGGCACACTAGCAACCCAAGTTGACAGTCGTGTCTGTCTCTGTTCGAATCACCGACAACTACAACTACTTCGAATGGCGACAGGGAAAGGAAATTTCATACTGGAAGGTGAGTTTCTTGCCGGCAATAATGACCAAAAAAGGTGATGATCATTACAAAAAAAAAAAAGAATAAGATTTTATAATCCATAAAATGACTCTGATGAAGATGAGATCCAGACAGAAGGATTAAAAGAATTTTTTTTTTAATAATGTACAAGAAAATTTACTCATTAAAATTCTTATCATAAGCTTGTTATGACTTCCACAATATTTCCCTAGATATTTCAAAATATTTACCTAGCCTCATTCTTCTCTAATTCTATCCTTCTTAGACCTCGAATGGGTTCATAGAAGGTCATGGTAACAAAATTTCTAGATAAATGACTATAAGCCAACAAGGGATTATCATGAAGATCATTCAAGAAGAAGAAGGAAAAAGAGAAGAAGAGAAACTAGAATATGCCAAATCACGTTACAAAGACGAGATTAGAGAAAGGAAATTTAAAAAATTTCATAGTCCATCAAACCATGCTCTGATACCATTTGAAAACATGATTGGAGCATTATATATTCAATTATAGAATATGATACATGAACAAAAAATATAGGGAGATTAAGTTAATCGATGATCTGACCTAATGAATACGACATAATTCCTATGTGCACTGGTTGAGTCAAAATATTTCAACCCACAATACCCAAGAGTGTCTCAGAATATTTGACGGCCAGAGAGATAATGATCTTGAAATTAGTGTTTGTCAAATTAGGGCTTCAGTGTACTATTTATAAATTTTTATTTTAATAATATAATAATTAATATTATTAAAATAAAATCCTTCAGAATCTTTAAAATGATTTCTTATTTAATTAATAAAAAATCAGCCCATTAAATCTCTCTGGGTAATAGTCTCATATTAGTAATTTGACGGGATGATTATTAATGCTCTTGGGTTGTGGGTTGGGTTTCTACCCAGTAGGCTTGTGGATAATCGAATCCATCACCGATTGTCCACAAATAAAATAAAACTCAATCCATTCATAGTTTACAAATTATAATAACCTAATAGAATAATTAATGCTAATCCATAAAATAATAAAATTATTTTAACATTTAGACCATGGAAAAGTGTAAATTGTTAGTTCCATGATGAATGGTTGATAATAACTCGATTCCTATTTAATAGCTTTTATTATACATTTTTTTTTATGAATCTAGTGTTTGGTTGTAAAATTATTCCCCGACCTTCAAGTCCAATAATCTCTTTTGCTTTCCAAAAGGTGGTTTCTTCATGTCCACCAAATTGATTGTATAAAGGCAGCCATGCTATATAATGCTCAAAGTACTTAATTAATTTTTTTAGGATTAACAATGAATCTTAGACTATAATTGAAGCAGTGAATGCTAGATGTTGGTATTTTAATAGTATGGCAATACATGGTAGAATTTTATATACTATAAATTAAGCAAATTATATATTGGTTTTTTATTTTAAAAATGTCAAAATCGTAGTAGCTCAAAGATTGATCGTGCATAATCCTAGGCCTCATCATAAATTTTCTAATAAGGAGTTTTATAGTGGATTTATAGTTAAATTTGATGGTAAGTAATACCATTTAGGGATAGATGCAACAATAGGAGAGTGGTTTTTAATCTCACTCTATTCAAATATATATATATATATATATATATATATATATATATATATATTTTCTCAACAATAAAATGATTTACGATTGCTCTGGATTAAAAATATGTCAACTATTCAAATTGAATTTGAAGATGATACCAATTAATAACTTGGGTGATCATATGTTCCTTTTAGATTGGGATCGTGCTAAAGTGATTTTAACAACTTCCCTTTATAATAACTTTTACAACAGTACCTGGTGCACCCAAGTTCTATGTATTTTGCATGTACTTATGCGATGGACCAAGAAAGGTATATTATGAAACATGACATCGGAGTGTTTTGTTTGACAAATGAAGTATGAATAATTTTCTTTATAATCAAGACTTGTCATCAGAGTTTCCTATTGGCCCAAAAATAATTGGCCCAAACCCAAGTTTGATTTATGACAAACCAAATGCAGAAAAATAAACCCAATCCACATTAGAAAAATGAAGAAGTCTTCCAACAAGTGTTTGCAAGTTTGGACACTATTTCAAACCATAAAATTTAGCCCAAATCAAGTCTGAAATCTCAAATAATAGAAGACAACTAATGACTCTCTCTCTCCAACACACAACACATGAAAGTTGTCTTAAAGGGACAAGTTTCAACTTTACTCTCACACCCTCTCTCACATACTATTTGTATCCTTTGTTTCACCTAAAGCTACCAACAAAAATGGCCAATAATGGCGCTCTCAACTTTTTAAGATGAACTGCACATACTAAAGCTGCAACCTGTACTTCATAGCAGTCAAATGAGGAACAACTCGATCTTCTCCTCAATTAGAAAGATCTACAACATTTATTGTTCTCTAACGACTATTTTCTAGAAAGCTATATATATATATATATATATATATCTGTTGTCCTTCATGAAGAATTGAAGAAAAAAGAAGAGACATATAGATCTGTAATATTCAAAAAGTCTTCTTTCTTAAGCTAAGTTTCTAGTTTATCTACTTATTAGAACACTTTATGAGTTGTTAGTGAAAACCCAATTTATAAGGGTTCATAAGACTCATATTCTATAATTAGTTTTGAGCTTCTGTCTCAGTGGAGAAAGGGAGTGTTTTAAAGTGAGGTACTCTAATTAGTTTGAGATTAAGCTTGAAAACCTTGTGTTTAGAGTTAGCATGTGAAAACTCTATGTGAATTTGTAAAAGAACTATTCTTAGTGGAAAATCCCTTGAAGGAGTTAAGAGGACTAGAAGTAGGCATTGTTCTTTGCCGAATCAGGATAAATCATCGTGTTTGATACTCTATCCCTGATCTATGCATTTTTTATTTATTTATAGTTAACTGCATATTTTATAGTTAACTGATTTCTCCACTTATTTTTTCTCTTCAAGTAATACAATTTACTAAAATATTTATAGTTAACTCTCTTTCTTCCTAATAGAGTAAACAAATTTTTTAAAAACTTAGTCGACTGTATTTTATCATAGTTAACTATTTATTACGATTTATAGTCGACTAAAAATATTTTGAGTTAACCATAATCTTAAAAACAAAATTTAAGCAAATTTTTTAAAAGCACCTATTCACCCCCCTCTAGATGCATTGTTAATTGGTATCGGAGCAGTGGTCTCACTTGATCTATGCTTTACAGTTAGGAGAAAAGAACTATTTTGCAGAAAATGACTTCATAACACCTTAAGGGAGCTTATTTCAGTGAAGGACACTCAACCTCAAGACCACCCTACTTTAATGGAAATCATTATACACACTGGAAAGGCAGAATGAAGATCTTCATACAAGCCATAGATTACCCAGTGTGGAAAGTTATTAAGTAAGGTCCAAAATTTCCCAAAACAGAAAATAGGGAACTCAAACCTGACAAGGAGTATGATAAGGATGACATTAAGATAATTCAGGCAAATGCTAAAGCTATAAACATCCTCTATTATGCTATCAATGGTGAAAAATATGATAAAATTTCAACCTGTGATACTACAAAAGAGATGTGGGACAAACTTGAAGTCACACATGAAGGAACAATAAATGTGAAGGTTTCTAAAATAAGTACTTTGCAATACGAATTGGAGTTATTTGAAATGAAAGAAAATTAGGACATAGAAGCTATGTTCAACCGATTCTCTAAAATTTTAGGTCAACTAAAACTACTTGGACAATCCTACACCAGTCATGAAATAGTAAAATGAGTGCTAAAGTTTCTCCCAGAAAGTTGCAAATCCAGGGTGGATAACATTGAGAGCAGCTCAAGGTTCAAAGAGTTAACATATGATGAGCTAAGAGGAATTCTTATAGCTTATCAAAACAATCATCTCAAACATTATAAGCTTAAAAGGGAAAGAAATATGACACAAAAAGCTACAACAACCTCTAAACAGTAAGAAGATGACGAAAAAGAAGTAGACCTACAAGATTTAGCCTTCTTCTCAAAGAAATTTGAGAAATATACTAGACAAAGAGGTAAGCTCTTAAAGAATAAAAGGAACTTTTTAAGAAATAAGTTCAAGAAAGATGATCAAGGGAAAAATACCATAACTTGCTATAAATGTGGAAGAAATGGCCACATACGTTCTGATTGTCCTTTCTTAAAGAAAAGATTCAGCAAAGCATCAAAAGAGCACTTGCTGCATGGAGTAATGATGAAGAAGATGAAGATGAAGAGGAGCTAGAGCAAGAGATAGCCAACCTATGCTTTGTGGCCATATTTGAAAGTAAGTTAACTGCTGATCTCTCTAAAGAAAAATTACAAAATACTTTAAACGAAATGTTGGATGACTTTGAGAAATTATTTTTTAAATACAAAGATTTGGAACAAGAAAAACAAATGCTTGAGACAAATTTTCAAACTCTAAAAACTGAACATGAAAATGTTTTAAGTGAAATTAAGGATTTGCAACTTAAAGTCTCTACATTAACTAAAGACCTAGCAAACTTTGTCAAAGGAGAAGAAAACTTAAATCTAATTTTAGGAAAACAGAAATGTAGCTTTAAAATTAACTCTATAAAATTATACAAAAATTTCTTTGTAAAATCTTCTTCCAATACTATTTGTATACATTATTAAAGAAGAGAACATGATTGCTATAAATGTAAATATAACAAAGATAACATGATTTGGATCCCTAAAGGCACCTCTACTGCTTATACTAATAAGAAAGGATCTAAGCAAGTTTGGGTACCTAAAACAAAGTGAATTTCTCTATAAATTTACCTTAAATAAATAATTTTTAGAAATCTATGGTTATTAAACAATGGCTGCTCAAGGCATATGACAGGAGAACCATTCAAGTTTGTATCCATATCAATAAAGGATGGAAGATTGGTCACTTTTGGAGATAATAATAAAGGTAAAACTGTTAGCATAGGTAAGGTACAATTACTTCCTGATTGCTGTATAGAAAATGTGTATCTAGTAGAAGGACTAAAAAATAATCTTCTTAGCTTAAATAAATTATGTGACAAAGGCTACAAAGTAATGTTTGAATCACTTCATTGTAGAGTCTTCAATGGTGACAAAGCACTTTTTGTTAGTCAAAGACATGAGAACATTTACATCTTAAGCCTAGAAGATTTAATTACAAAAAATGATACATGTCTTTCATCCTTTTGTAATGACTCTTGGGTGTGTGTGACATAAAAGACTAGGTCATGGTAGCATGCATCTCATTTCAAAACTTCCTAAACTTGACCTTGTTAAAGGTCTTCCAAAATTAAACTTTGAAAAAGATCATGTATGTGATGCATGTCAACTTGGTAAACAAATTAAGTCTTCTTTCAAACCAAAGGAATGTGTCTCTACTTTTAAACCACTCCAATTATTACAAATAGACTTGCTACCACTCAAACTTGTAGCTTTGGTGGAAAGAGTTATGCTTTTATTATTATTGATGACTACTCAAGATATACTTGGGTATACTTTCTAAGTCATAAGGATGAAACTTTCAAATTCTTTGAAATATTTTGCAAGTAAGTTCAAAATGAACAAGGATATTTAATATTAAGTATTAGGAGTGATCATGGTGGTGAATTTGAAAACAAACTTTTTGAAAATATATGCAATGAGCATGGATTTAACCATAACTTCTCTTATCCTAAAACTCCACAACAAAATGGTGTGGTAGAAAGGAAGAATAAAACTTTACAAGATATGGCAAAAACTATGCTTATTGATAATAATCTTCCAAAATACTTTTGAGCTAAAGCCATAAACACTGCTTGTTACATTTTAAATCATTGCTTAATAAGGCAGATTCTCTTAAAAACACCCTATGAGCTTTGGAAAGGAAGAAAACCGAATATCAGCTATTTTCATACCTTTGGTTGCAATTGTTTCTTTCACAACAATGGTAAAAACAACCTAAGGAAATTTAATGCTCGCAATGATGAAGGCATTTTTCTAGGGTATTCTACCTCTAGTAAAGCATATAGAGTTTACAACAAACATACACTAGTTGTAGAGGAATCTATGCATGTGGTATTTGATGGCTCTAACTCAACTTCTAAGAAATTTGTAGTCATAGATGATGATGAAGAGATTGCACCCATCTCTGTTCCACACCAAAGTTAGGAGAATCAAAAAATGTGCCTGATTCAAAAGGAAATTAGAAAACTTTAACTAATCAAAATTTCAATCAACTGGAAAATGAACGCAGTCAACTAAACTCAAATTAAAACATTCCTACTAATTAAAACTTCAGTTAACTGGAAAATGAATGCAGTCAATTGGAAAAATCCAGAACATAACAGAGACTTCCAAGAGAATGGAAACATTCACCCACCTATCTTATGCAATTCATTCTTGGAAATCTACAGGAAGGACTGAGGACTAGATCATCCTTCAAGTAAAATAACAATTTAGTCCTTTTATCTCAAATAGAGCCAAAAACAATAAATGAGGCACTAAATGATGACAGATGGATCCTAACCATGCAAGAGGAGCTGAAATAGTTTAAACAAAATGAAGTATGGACTCTTGTTGAAAAACTAAAGGATGCTTCCATAATTGGAACTAAATAGATATTTAGAAACAAGTTCGATGAGCAAGGAATAGTAGCTAAAGGATCCTTTAGAATGTTGCTTGCTTATACTTCTCACATGAATTTTAAATTATATCAAATGGATGTCAAGACAACCTTTTTGAATGGTTTCATAAATGCAACAGTATATGTCAAACAACCTCTTGGTTTGAAAATGAAAAATTGTCTAACCATGTGTATAAACTTTCAAAAGCTCTTTATGGTTTAAAGCAAACTTCTAGAGCTTGGTATGAGAGATTAAACAATTTTCTTATCTCAAATAATTTTAAAAAAGGAATGACACTACTTTGTTCATTAGAAAAGCTAACAAAGAAGTTGTACTTGTACAAGTCTATGTTGATGATATTATTTTTGGAAGTACTAACGATGATGTGTGCAAGGAATTTTCCAAGCTTATGCAAAGTGAATTTGAGATGAGCATAATGGGTGAGATGACCTTCTTCCTTGGTCTTCAAATAAAGCAAACCAATAAAGGAAACTTCATTAGTCAAACACAGTACACAAAAGAATTGCTTCAAAGATTCAGATTTGAAAATGTAAAAGCTATAGGAACTCCCATGAATCCTTCAACTACTTGGATAAGGATAAGAATGGTAAAGACTTTGATCAAAAAGTGTATAAAGGTATGATTGGTTCATTTCTATATCATACTACTAGTCACCCTGATATAATGAACAGTGTCTACAAGTGTGCTAGATATCAAACTAGTCCTAAAGAATCACACTTTGTTGCAAATAAAAGAATATTTAGATATTTAATAGGAAATTAAGATCATAGCTTATGGTATCATAGAACTAATAGCTTTGAACTAGTTGGATATGCAAATTCTGATTTTACAAGGGACAAATTAGATAGAAAGAGCACTAGGGGAACTTATCAAATCCTTGGCAAAGCCCTAGTCTCTTGGTTCAGTAAGAAGCAAACCTCAGTGGCACTATCTACCACTAAAGCTAAATACATGGCACTTGGTAGTTGCAGCACTCAACTCTTATGGATGAAGCAACAACTTGAAGACTACTCACTATCCTTCTCACAAATCCCTATATACTGTGGCAACACAAGTGCTATATATCTCACAAAGAACCTTATCCACCACTTAAGAACAAAACATATTAAGGTATGTCATCACTTTATTTGAAATCATATACAATAAGGAAACATTGAGGTAAAATATATTCAAACTGAACATTTTCACTAAGCCTCTACATGAAGATAGGTTCAAATTTCATCGCTCTAAACTTGGAATAACTGCATTGTATGAAAAATAATTTTTTCTAGACTTTTACAGTAAACTGTAAATTTTTCAGTTAATTGTATTTTTGTCTTCTCTGTCGATTAAAATTTCTTTATTAACTGAAATTTCATAAAACAGTCAACTGGAAAATTTTCAGTTAATTATAAAATTTTTTAGCTAACTGAAATTTAGACAAATAGTCAACTGTAAAATTCTCAGTTAACTATTTTAAGTTTAGTTGACTATATTATTTTAAGTTAACTGAATTTTATCTAAGGTAAAAAATGTCAATCTAATTGGGAGACCCAAAACAGTGTGCTTCATGATTATAACTTTTTCAAGTCAAATCAGTCATAAGTCTTCAGCCTTCCCTCCATCATTATGACAGTTACTCCAATAGTTGTTTCTTAGGAACCTCTCTTTGTAAACACTTCTATTCACACTGGTCAGAGGGCAATTATTAGATTTATTAGAGAAACAAAAAGGCAAGTTTCTCTCTTACTCTCATTATTGCTTTCGTGCCGTAAGTAGAACTCAAAACTATCATCCAAGTGCTCTTATTCTCTCTGCCATTGCTCTTTGAATCGTGTATCCTCACTCGCTAGCATCCATGGAAGCTTTGACCACATTCTCTGGTTGCCGATCTTCATGAAGACTTGCTTCAGCCATGACCTAGTAACATCCATCGGCCACCAACAAATAGCACCCTCCTCCAGTCACTGAAAGCGCTCCACCGGTGGAACTAGAATCTTTAGCCCTTTCCTCTGCTTCTAAAATGGCGACCTCCAAAGGAAAAATGTGCCTTGTTATTCCCTCTTTCTTCCCAAGAAGAAGAAAAGAACCCTGTAGCCATTGAAGAAACCTCATTGGCCAAGGAAACCCCAATAAATATCTCTCTTTCTTTGCCTTCTTAGGTCACCCAACGTATAACGAAGAGCCCTGCATCTTCTTCTCTACCAAAAGGCTTAAAAGGCAAAGGTATCTCATCTTCTCATGTCTTAAGACATTTTAGGTCTACTAAGCATGAAGTCTGATATAGGTATTATTTTTCCTCTAAGCCTATTACATATGGATAAACATCGTCTTTTGAAAAACTAGGTAATCTTCAAGTTCCAGTAGAACCTGAGATAAGAAACCTAGGTTGGTCTTATATCTTTACTCTATCAAAACCTATGTATGAGGATTTAGTTCGAAGGTTTTATACAAACTTATCTATTATGGCTAATGGTTCAACTCTAGAGTCCTTAGTTGATGGAGTATAGATAATTGAATATGAAAGAACTATTGCTAGTATTCTTGACATGTATTTTGAAGCTGAAGATAAGTTTTTCTTCAAAAGTACATTGCCTAAGAATTTTAATTTCACTTTTGAGGAAGTTAAGAATCTGTTAGTAGAAAGGAATGAGTTTATTCAAGGACCAAAGTTAAATGGACTAGCATTTCCCTTTAAGAAAAGAGTACAAGCACACATGATTACTACTTGTGTCCTACCACAAATTAGATCATTATAGGTACTTAACAAAAGGGAATTGTTATTCTTATTTTGTTTGCATATTCAGTAGCCCATTAACATTCACTATTGGATCCTCCAATACATGTTAGAAAGTAGCACCTATTTGGATCCATCATCTAGCCTTCCATATGGAATGCTTCTTGCTAAACTTTTCAAAGATCAAGGAATAGACTTAGGCCATCATCCTTGTAAGAGAATCTCAGTAACTTACGATGTCTCCTCTTTCAAGTTGATGAAATATGAGTTTGTGCATGAAAGGTGTATAAGGATGAGTGACCTTGAAACACCTCTACCATAAACTACTCATAAAACCTTTGATATCCCTGAAGCACTAACCCCTCAATCTTCTTCTGACATTCCAACTAGACCACCATCATCTACAGTGGGTATTTTTCTTCCAAACCCATTACAAATTCTCAACACATTACTTAACAATCAAACCCACATGCTCACCCTCATGGACACCATACATACCCAATTGGATGAAGTGCAATTTAAGCTAGCTATTATCCAAGGACAGTTAAACAGTTCAAATCAGAGGCAAGAGGCAACCCACACTGAGTTACAAGATGCCAAGGTTGCTTTACAGCAAAGAGAAGCTCAGTTGGACCAGAAATTTCAACAACTCTGTAATGTCGTTCCTCAATCTCATTTGGGTCTTCAACAAATTCTCCAAAGGAGTTACTGATTTGGCCCTCTTCTTACTGGATTGACATTTAGCCTATGATGGCCCTTCTTTTTATTCACCCTCCTTTTGAGTGATGACAAAAAGGGAGAGAAAGTTCAGTTAACTTTATTTGTTGTTTCTCTATTTTCAGTTGACTATTTTTTATTTTGAACTAGCACTGTATATTATTTTGACATTGGAATTATCTCATTACATTTTAAGAAATATGACTTTAGCTTAATATTATTGACTTTGATGATTGTTACTATACTATCATTATATTGAATATCTTGTTATGAGATGACTGTCATATATTTATTATGTGAAAATAGGAGGATTCTTAGTTTCAAGGGGAGCTCTTGCAGTTTCTCCATTTGGTTTTGTCATTATCAAAAGGGGGAGATTGTTGGCCTAAAAATAATTAGCCTAAACCCAAGTTTGATTTATGACAAACCAAATGCAGAAAAACATGCATAACCCATATCAAAAAAATGAAAAAGTCTTCCAACAAGTGTTTGCAAGTCTGGACACTCTTTCAACCCACAAGATTTAGCCCATATCAAGTCTGAAATCTCAAATAATGGAAGACAGCTCATGACTCTCTTTCTCCAACACATAGCACGTGAAAACTGTCTTAAAGGGACAAGTTTCAACTTTACTCTCACACCCTCTCTTACATACTCTTTGCATCCTCTGTTTTGCCTGAAGCTACCGATAAAAATAGCCATTAATGGCTTTTTCAACTTTCTAAGATGAACCGCACATACAAAAGCTACAACCCGTACTTCATAGCGGTCAAATGAGGAACAACTCGATCATCTCCTCAATCATAAAGATCTGCAGCATTTATTGTTCTCTAACGACTATTTTCTAGAAAGCTATATATATGGATCTATTGTCTTTTGTAAAGAAGTGAAAAGAAAATAAGAGACATATAGATCTATAATATTCAAAAGGTCTTCTTTCTTAAGCTAAGTTTCTGGTTTATCTACTTATTAGAGCACTTTGTGAGTTATTAGTGAAAACCCAATTTATAAGGGTTCATAAAACTTGTATTATGTAATTGTTTTTTAGCCTCTGTCTCAGTGGAGAAGGGGAGTGTTTTAGAGTGAGGTACTCTAGTTAGTTTGAGGTTAAACTTGAAAACCTTGTGTTTAGAGTGAGTACATGAAAACTCTGTGTGAAGTTGTAAAAAAACTATTCTTAGTGGAAAATCCCTTGAAGGAGTCAAAGGGACTGGAAGTAAGCATTGTTCTTAACTGAACTAGGATAAATTATCGTGTTTGATACTCTATCCCTAATCTTTGCATTTTTTATTTATTTATAGTCAACTGCATATCTTATAGTTAACTGATTTATTCACTTGTCTTTTCTCTTCAAATAACACAGTTTACTAAATATTTACAGTTAACTCTCTTTCTTCCTCATAGAGTAAACGAATTGCTAAAATATCCAATTGACTGTATTTTATCACAGTCAACTATTTATTATGATTTATAGTTGACTAAAAATATTTTCAGTTAACTATAATCTTAAAAACAGAATTTAAGCAAATTTTTTGAAAGCACCTATTCACCCTACCTCTAGGTGCATTGTCATTTCCAACACGATTACTATGGTTCACGCCTATTCTTAAGTAAATTAACTACTTTAACCAGATTTTTTTTGAAGTAATTGTTGATATATTTACATGCTATACTAAATTTTCTTGACACTTGGTTTAATTTATGTTTTAGAATGAAGATTGTTATGGCTAAATTTATCTATTTTATATTGATTTATTTCTCTTGTTAGCATTTGCTTCTAATTTATTAATTTAAAAGAGTTCACATAAAAGGAAAATAAATAAATAAAATGAAAGCTAAAGGAAATATTTTCTATTGTAGTGCTTATGTGTTTGCCAATTTTTCCATTGTTCTCATCTCCCTTATAAACTAGCTGTTGTAACCTATAATCCATTTATTTATAAAATTTTAGTTCTATTTTAAATTTCACCCTATATAATATTTTTCCAACTTGTATTTGCAATAAATTTTGATATGGTTAATAATTCAAAAGTGAAATTAAAAATTAAATACTATATATATATATATATATATATGTTAAATTAAATTCAAAAGTGACCATCACAAAAACATTCTATTACAATTAGAAGAAATGTTGCTGAAACAATCGTCACAAACAAAATTCTGACGTTTTTCAATAGCTATTATAAAAAATCATTGCAAAAGTACTTTTTTGCAATGGTCAATAAACCCTTATTATAATTGTTGCAAAAAGACATTTTTACAATGGTTAGAAAAAACTATTGCAATTTATCATGCGTGCAATGGTCAAGGTAAATCCTCGTAGATAATATTTTTACTTTTGTGACAATATAATGACTGTCACAAAATGTTTTGGCAGCACTTTAAATTGTTGCTATTTTTTTCTAGGGTTTTAAATATTTTGAATTGATCTTTTGTGGCCATTTTTTTTTAAATCTCCTGTAGGTATGAACAATATACTAACAATCACAACAAACTATTTGATTTGATAACCATGTGAACGACAATATAACCTAAACATTTGTTACATTATACAAATACTACAGTAATTTGAAGTATAATATAAGTTAGAAAATCTGACTTCCAACAAAAGTCTGATTCATCTAATAGAAGTCAAGTCCAAACATAATTATTAGTCGTCCTAATTAATTCTTCCTACCAGATAAACTTGGTGAATGAGTCAAGGGTGAGTATCCATTACTTTAATCACTTGGTACCTAAGGTTTAAGATATGTTACTTTGAGCAATAAATTAAAAAACTTTTAATCATATGACTTATAGAAAATGAAAAGTATAGAGAATACCCCTCGAGCTAGTGAAAGAGCAAGCTCAGTGGCACATCCCTTAGACATGTTAAAGAAGAAAAGTTATGGCTACATCTATTGTTGCATTTTGCAAGCATCTCGTCAACTTGGTTCTCTTGTGCATATCTTATGTCTCATTGGCAACTTGTGCATCTCTATTTGCTATTTGTCACCTAAGTGATGCAACTTCATTCTACAACTTAGTGTAAGAAAACCTATATGATAGAACTTCACTAGCATGATGTCCAAACACTTGGGATGGGTAAATACCTGTACACATTCCTCTAACTAATCTAAAATGCTCTTTTATTCCTAAGGCCAATGCTAAAGAATATTTTATCAAAATTTCTTGTGTACAAAAGCCATGTGTCTCAAACTCACTAATTTTTTCTTACATATTCAGACAAAATAGGATAACCATAAATTATTTCAATAGTAAATCATTTCAAGCAAATATGAAATCATTAATATAATTTCACAAACTTCATATACGTACATCAATAACTCCAACATCCTCATTGACAAATATTCCATTAGACTTCTTATGTACAACAGTCCAAATTTCTTTGAGTAAATAAACCCTTGCTTTCTTTCTCCTACAGTTGTTTTTAATGATGTAACTTCTCAGACAATTTATACAATATTCAAGAGTAATATTGTTTACCAATGTGAACTCACCACCTTAACTTTTTTTCTTGCAAGGCTCTTCAATCTATTAGTATGTGGAATCATTTGCTTCTTTTTGTTTTCTCTATTTTTGGTGATAGTGGCCTTGTATTTGACCAAAGTATATTAGTTAGAATAATAAGGAATTGATACCAAGTCATACTAGTAAAGAGAAATGCAATATACTATTATACCTAAGTCTTAGGGGCAAGTCTTTAATCAACAAATGATGCATGTTGGTCCCTATTGATGCCCTCTAGGCCCACAGCAACAATTCGTCCCTCATCCGAATACCATCATCTAAATGCATAAAAAATTGAGAGTAAAAATCTTTGCATTTGCATACGAGGTACACAATAATATTTTTTTTATTATCCTCCTTAAGACAAACTTTGTCTACAATATAATAAAAGACATAAATTAAAGAAATAGTTGAATCGATAAGCAAATTAAATTATAAATGTGTTATTAATGTTTGCCGTCATGGAATAAATCATTTTTATATTCAAGAGTTTTTATTTTTAGTAACTAATAGATAATTTATTGAAGTCTTTCGCTAGAGTTCCAAGAAAAACAACCAATAATCTGTCTCCATCTCTAGTAGACTCATTTGTTGAGGTTGAAGGATACAATAACCTTTTGTCCTCTTTGAAGGACCCACATTATGAACTATCAGGTGCCTTACTTTAACTTGACATTCCCCATTTGTAATTTAAATGTTAATGCACAAATAAAAAGGAAATTTCCTGTCACATTGAAACTCATCAATTTGTTTACTTACTAATAGCATCAAAATCTAACATTTCCTTCTAGGTCTTCGTCCAGGTAGCGCATGCTCTTTGGGCTATTCATCAACATCGTCAGCGATGTCTTGCTTGGATGGTTGGTCATCAACAAACACCAAGTTGGGTAGTTAGAGCTCAAGGTATCAATTGATCACTAATACTAGCAGGGATTGGCAATGAAATGTCAATGTTAGGTGAATCTTGTCCCCTAATGTTTGATCTAGACGTTCTGAAGAACCATTCATCTTCATAATTCCTGTCAATTAAAAAAAAAGTAGTATTAATTTAAGTATAACACATGTAAAACAAAACTATACGAGGGACCCACATTTAGGGGTCAATTTATAGACCTCACAACGTTTTGTCCATGACGTAGAGCTCACGATAGTTTATTATAGAAACTATCCTTCATTCTTAATTTTTAAATAATAATCGTCAACATTCTAAACCTCATCAAGAAGGATTAAATGTATCTTGCGGGTTAGATAGTGTTGATTGGGTAACTTATGTAGCAACTAAAGCATCAATTTTGGGTGAAGAAATATTAAGATTGAAGGCCATTGTTGTTGATTTTGGTCCAAGAGACAATTATAAAAACTAAAGCAGCAGTGATGAGAATAAAAATAGCTATTCTGATTTAGATTATTTCAACAAGACTTTAGAACAAGTGTTTGCTTCCATTTTAGAGGTTAGGCAAAATGCTACAAATAAATTTTATGTAATAGTTACAATATCTTGTAGGTATCACTTATATTGATTAGGAATCAAAACATGTAGAATTTTTTTTCATAAGAAAGTAGAGAATGCTATACCTATACTATGAAGAGTATTTATAAATATGGAAATTTTTATGCTTGAAATCACCAAGTAAGTTGCAACAATTGTTCTCTTGGAATATAGGCCATTTGACAAATCTACATTTATAGTGGAATTGTTCGTAATTTGAAATTTTTAGTTTTTTATTTGTTAAAATTACTTGAAAACATTATTTGAGATCCATCAAAGCATAATGCAATAAAAATAATAATAATATATATTAATACAAATTTTCATACATATATCTATCTATACCCTTTTAAATAATAGATAGACTTTTAAGATAATTTTAATTTTATATTTAAAAATAACATAAAAAAATTCACATATATCTTTATAACCTATACTTCAAAATCTTCAAAATAATTATTCTTTTTTGCAGAAGTGTAAAACTTTAAATATACATCTCAACATAGTTTAAAAGTTAAATTAATAAAAAAATTATTTAAAATTTTTCAACTCAACTCGTCTATTTTCTTTTTCTTAATATATTCCAAAAATATCTATTTGTAAATATGAAATAAGAGTAGCATTGAAAATTTGTGGTTATTCAAAAAAATTAAAGAAGTAGAGGGTGAAATAATAAATTTATAACTAATATTTTGGGGATTATTTGGAAATATAAAACAGAGAGATAAGTTGACAAATTCAATAACAAAGGGTTTTGAAATCAAAGTTTAAAATCTATTTAAATTAAAATATAAATACAAAAAATTATTTTAAACTAACATTCATCAACTTATTTTAATAATTGTGGTGTGTATTTCTCTTTACATATCAGGTAATAATTATCTAATACAATTGAAGATATACTTAAAAATTCCAATCAAATTTGCTAGATAACACAAGTAAAGTAATGTAAAAGATATGATAAAATAATTATATATTGTCATACCTCCGCTTTTATTATAAAATTAATAATATTCCTTTTATAGTTTACTTTAATCTCACCATTTTATCCATACAAAATAAATTTTAATTTCATCTAATTAAATAGTATCATTGATGATTCGCCCCAATTTTTTTAATATGAATACGTTATTAGATGCTATGCATGCACGTGGATTTAACTTCCACCAAATAATAATTATTAATTAATAAACATCAATTTAAGTGAGTTACTAATAATAATAAAATATTTTATCTTGTTCATAAATCTTTATCTTAACATTTATACATCTTTCTCGATTTGCATGTGATTTGTATTTATGTATGAGATGATTTACTATCCTTTTAGTGCTTTTATATGTGTCGAACGAATATTCGGTAGTTATTAAACAATTATTATTGGTTAATCGGTGAAACAAACAAACAAAATTCAACTTCAATTAGTATAGCGAGATTTATGATGAGGACAAAGTGCAACGTGTATTTATTTATTGATCAAGATTCTAATTTCGTTACCAAACACTTAATCAAAAATTAAAATTTTCAAATTTAATCCATTGCAACTAACAGTTTCAGAGAACTTAGTCTACTATTTTTTTATCATTAGCAATTAGTTTAATAAATTATTTTTTTTATATCTAATCAGATTAAGTCCACGCGTTTAGCGAAGTTTTCAAGCAAAAAAATCTATTATTCTTTACTTATTACTTCACAAGATAGAACAGAGTAGATTTATGACTTAGTCCTCAAGAATTACCCTTTTTAATTTGATTATCTAAAAAATAATTTATTTTAATATAATTCTAAAAATCATCACTCTTCTCCCAAATTATTTTTCCAAATATAAATGATCTCGAATACAATTTTAAATAATTTTTTCAATTATAATAATTTTTCTCCAAAAAACATTTATGAGTTCTTAGACAAAAAAGAACACCGTTTTAGATATTAACAACACAAACATGCCTACATGATCACTTAGTGGCCAAATGAAACTTCATTCTTGCATAAGCTATTTGGATTACTAAATTGAGATATTTTAACACCAAAACAAGTAACCATTTGAAATTTAAAAAAAAAAAGTATTTTTAAGGATCAATTAAAAAGATAATAATTTGTTGGGGTTAAATTTTTATTTTCTCTATAATGCTAACCGGTCCACGGACCACGCGTGAACAGGTAGAGCTGTCCCAATCACAATATTATTATTCTGGTGTATTTGTATATTCCTTCTACGCCCAGACTCCCCTTCGTGGCCCCACCACAGTTTCATTCACTCAAACTCCAATCTCGTGCACTCCACCGCGTTTTTCTCCACACGTGTCTTCATTCTAGTGGTAATTAGTCACCCGCTTCTCTTTAAATTAACTTTCAGGCCACGCCACTTCTTAAAATCCAATACACCCGAATGCTCCGGATCATCGCTTTGGCTTATCGCTAAATAAAATATCTTTAAAAAAATATATTTTAAGTCTTTTATTTATTATAAAATTATTTTTTATCTATTATTTATTAAAATGTTTAAATGATTTTTTGTTAATAATTTTTTATTAATAAAAAAATGTCATATTTATTTTTTTATTTTTTTAAAAATTATTAAATTTAATTTCTTTATCAAACTCAAAATTTTAAAAATTAAATTTAATAATTTTTATAAAAATAAAAAACTAGATGTAACTTTTTAAAAATAATTGTTAATATTTAATAAATAAAAAAATCATAATAATAATTTTGTAATAAATAAATAATAAAAAATATATTTTACTTAAATATCTTTATTTTCCTCTCAAAGACGGGCCTATTCTTCCCAACGCGTCCAAAACCGCGTGACGGATATAAATTACGCCGTTCTGTTTAACTAATTTCAACTTTCAAGAGAGGAACGAACTCTGTTTCGCTCTGCAAAGTTCAGATTCTGGGTTTTCTATTTCGTTGCCATGGACGATGAGGTGCGCAAGATCTTCGACAAGTTCGACAAGAACGGCGACGGCAAAATCTCCTCCGCTGAGCTGAAGGAGATGCTGCTTACGCTGGGATCCAAAACGACGTCGGAGGAAGTCAGGCGCATGATGGCGGAGATTGACAAGAACGGCGACGGCTACATTGACCTCAAGGAGTTCGCCGAATTTCATTCTACCGAAGGCAAAGACCGCGGCGACGTCACCAAGGAGCTCCGGGACGCTTTCGATCTATACGACCTCGACAAGAACGGAGTGATCTCGGCGAACGAGCTGCACTCGGTGCTGAGGAAGTTAGGAGAAAAGTGTTCCCTTAGTGACTGCCGGAGGATGATCAGCTCGGTGGACGCCGACGGCGACGGCAACGTGAATTTCGAGGAGTTCAAGAAGATGATGACTCGGTCGTAGAATCACAGCGAACGAAATCAGAAGGTAGGTTGCAAGTGGCCAGGTAAGAAGATAAGATTTCACGACATTTCTGCTTTATCATAATGTGAAATTGTAGATACTAGTCGTTAACATGTGTGCATACACGGAATAGTACGTCTACTATCGTTTTAGTCTTTTAACTGTTAGTTTTTGCTTGTAGAAGTAGGGGTAGGATTTAGTGAAACGCTGATAATTGCCTCATCGAAAATCTGTTGGGTTTACTTTTGCCACTGCCTGAAGAAATTAAAGGGGATGCTCCATCTCATGCTCTGCACATATAATAAAATTCTAACAGTGTCCAGAGAAACGATTTCAATTTCAATCTGCATCTGAATTCGAATATTGGTAAATCTCAACCATTTTAATTCAGAAGAAAAGAGAAATATATATTAAAAAAAAAATCGAAGGAGTTTCGAGTATTATAAAGATTAATTTATATGCATCATGATTGGTTGATATTTGGTGATCACGTGATTGGCACGTATAAACAGATGGGTTTTGACATTAATGGGGAAAGGAAAACGCGTGAAGAGAGGGGCTATCGCTATGGAATAGGTATAGCTACGGCCAACTGGGGTGATGGAGAGTGAAAGGGTCTATTGTGCTGAGCTCAACGCGTAGTTGAATTCAGTTGGTTGTTGGGTCAAACACTAAAATAGTTATAAATAATCTACCGGCAACTTGCAGGTGACAGTTTACTTGTGGTTGTAGTCCATTGTCTTCTGGCCAAAAGAAAAGTAATTCATTGTCCTTTTTTTTTTCATTTTTGGTTCAACTTCGGAAGTTGTGAAGTTGATATCCCATATTCCTTGTGGTCTGAATTTTAAGAGTCAAAATACATTAATAATTTGAAACTTTTGTTTTTTCAAAAGGAATATTTTAAAAAATTGCCGTTCTATTTTATTCTTTTCTTTGTTATTTTGTTTAAAATAAATTATTTAAAATTAATTGAATCCCTTCAATTATTCGGCCACTCAGATTTTTTATATCTATGGAATTATTAGGGCTTTTGATTCTTTTCAATACAATGTAATATGGAGTATTTATTATTATTTTTATATATACTGTCATACAATTTAATTTAATTTAAGATTTTTCCATATGAATAATAAATGTTTGACTCAGCTAAAATATTAAATCTTTGATTGACATGATTTTGTAGCTTGCGGCAGTTTAAAATAATATTTACGTTAGAAAGTTTACTTTTGGATGCTTTAGTCAAAATGATGTTATTTATAATAATTAAAATAAATATTTATTATTATTACGACGTAGTCCCCGGAAAATTTTCATTTTGAGACATTTTATCACTCATTTAAACTACAACCAGAATGATGGAAAAACTTGACCTGAATTTCACTTTTTTTTTATTTGTGAATGATAACATAGTAATTTAAAATTTAATTATAAAGCCAACTATTTAAAAAAAAAAAAAAACGTTGGAACACAATCATTACTGCACTGAAAAAAAATTTTAAGGGTAATATTCAATTAGGCAATTTGGTTTCTTTTTTCCTTGCTTTATCTACGGAAGAATAACACGAACAAAACTTTTGACTCTCAAGTCTCAACCAATAAAATTGCAGCCATGAGGAGATAGATATAGTTAAGGTCTCAATTATAATTGAGAAGCTATGCTGGCAAGAACAATTAAAATGTGGAGAAATGGGCCCCTATTTACTAGGATGAATTCAATGAGGAAAGTGGTGCAATTGTCTCCTTAATTTATTAAAATTTTAATTTTATATATAATTTTATTTTTTATTTTTTATTTAGTTCTTTAATTAATAAAAGTTTATCATTCATAAATCAAAAAAAAATATTTTTTAAATTTAAATATTTGATTAAAAGACTTTTATTTTTTTAAAATCAAATCTTAAATGTATTTTTAAGAATATATTCTCCACTCGTGTTTTGATATATCACAGCGATTCAAAGGATAAGTTAGCCTAAAAATTTGGCCTCAAATTAGATTACTGAAGAGCGTTAAGCTGCGTATAAACGCGAGGAAAATGTATAACCTTGTCCTTTGACATCAGTAGTACAGACACGAGGAAAATGTATAACTACGTTAACATCTATAGAACCTATAGACAAAAGGGTTTTTTAAGCCATGCTTCACTGTTGGACTATACAATCTCGAGGTAGTTGTGGGCATACTCCAGGGGTGGTTAATTCATAGTTCTGAACCAATTCTGCCTTGCTCGTGCACTTCTCTTCCACATCTGCTTCACACAACCCCGCTCCTTCAACAACATAGGCAATGACCTCTTGGAACCTCTCTTCCGATAATGAAACCTCAGCAAGGAGTTTCCATGCGTATGACTCAGACGCATCATCAAAATCCTGCCTTCGCTTTAGCACTATGTGTCCACTGATCTCCCACACCGCAGGGTTCACTTGAGTTTTCATGATCTCCTGGCTTACTTCTCCAAGTGCTTGCCTCTCTGCAAAACACTATTCGCACAAAGAAAACATCCGGATTAAATCTTCTGTTGGGAAAGGAAAGAGGGAAACTAAAGTGACCATCAAATTACACCATGATCAAGTGCTATCAAAGCTGCCTTTTGCTAATTCCCATCAAGCTTGAAAAGGATGGAAAACATTGGGAAAAAAAAAAAACATGTTATATCACATTCCCCTGTACGCCTGACATCACATGAACTCAGATATTGGCGTAAAAAACTTGGGAAGCAAAACAAGAATGTGAAATTCCAGAGTTTCCTATGTTTGCATGTGGCTCACATCTTACAACTACTGACAGAGTTAATCATCAAAACATAACTTCTGTTTACAAAGCAACAAATATGGTACCACACCTGCGCGGAATTTTCCTAAAGCATATTTATTTCTAATTAAACTACAACGTTTATATGTGCCTATTTGACTAAACAATGATGGAACCAAGATTAAGAAGACTGAAAATTAGTATCACCGGAATATATTTCATAAAGGAATATGAGATGTCCATCTAGAACATACCGAAATGAAGAATAAGGTCACAAGAAAGAATAGCACCTGAGGGAATAAGAAAATCCTCTTCCCACCATCAGAGATGAGAACATTGAAAGGGATGTTATTATCCTGAAGACAAACAAGGGCATGGGCAACAACATCAGATAGATCTCGTATGGAGTTTCCACCCTCAAAAACAAATCCTCGAACTGGATAGTTCAAGAGCTTAGAGACATAGACTCCTCCAGGGTGTGGCCCCTTCTCTACAGCTATCATCTGCGTTGGGGCTTTCTCAACTGGGAAATCTGTAACTAAGTAATATGCCTGTAGTACCAGAGCAGAGTATGAGTTAGGGAAGAGTGGGAATATAAATTACCTATAAAATGAACTACAAGAAATCACCAACAAAATGCCATTTGAAAACATACTTGGAAGTGTAGATGATTGATAGTTGCAAAAGCACCCAAGCTATTGTAACCCAATCTAAAAAATGGATCAGCAGCTTCTTTAGCCATATGCATGGCAAGCAGAAAGCTGTCAGGGTCAATCTTCTGAGGCAAGCAGTCCAGGACACGTGGAATCAAAAGAACATGTCCATACTCAATTGGGCTCACCTAATAATATCAGAGTTCAGTTATTTATATCAACCATCTAGGAATCACTAGGTAACACTTGCATCACATGCATATCTATCCTCATACCAATGAGACAATGATCAAATTTTTCAAAAAAAGGGGACATTATAGAGTTGCCTTGCAAAAGGAATGTAAGGTCAATGATTCTCAACTTACATAAATAATCTCAACTTAGTGGCCTAACTGCAAACAAAAAAGAAAGAAAGACTGAGTATCCTTACATTTATTGCAACAACATTGGGAGATGCTGATATCTTCTCAACTGGAAAATTGGGAATAAAATGGCTTTTGTGGTCAGTGCTCTGCTGAAACATGAAAAGCACCTCTTCCTGTCCAACTTTAGTGAAATTAAACTTATTTTCATCAAAGGATTGAAGAACCTGGTCCACTCGGAACTCAGTTGGCCGTTTCTTCAGGTGGCGCCCTTCATTAAGTTGTGCAATAAATTTGTGTTGCCCAGGAATGATCTTTGTCTCACATGTGGTCACATCATACCTGAAAAGCCCCTGGTTCATTCTATCATCCCACTGTCCAAGCAACAAATTATGGAGGAATGATATTTCAGATACTTCCTCAGATGATTCTTCCATCCCTGCTTCTATTGGAACATTGCCATCTTTCTTAAATAAATGAAGTGAAAGTTTTGCCACTGAAACCACAAGATCAAATAATAATTTGAGGATTTGAAAAACTATATTTAAAATTGAAGTAATATGCTTAAGTTGATAAACTCACGCATTTCCCACCCTCCAACTCCCCTCCTTTTTCCTATCTTAAACTAACTGCTCTTTAAGCGGCCAGATGAGAAAGAGCAAGAGAACCCAAAATTAAATAAAATCACCACCACAAATCCAAATTTTGATTATGCAAGCTTTTCTATGTATTCAAGCATTAAGTTTCAGTAATAAAATTGTTAGCTAAAATTTGATATGGAGAAGAAATCCATTAATTAGTTCCAGTTTATATATCTTCTTTAATACAATAAACTAATTAAGATAGACATGAATTTTCAAATTTAGAAGAAAACGGTTCCCAAAAACATATATAGTAAGCAGCACTGGCGAAGACAATTCCGTCCCAATAATCAACTGAATAAGCTTTCTGTAGATTCAGGCATTAATTTTAGTAATAGAGTTTAAAGCTAAAATTCAATATGGATTAGATTCCATCAACTGATTTTTCTTGAATACAATCAACTAATTACGATTACTTTGAAACAAAAGAAAAAAATAATTAGAATGAACTTTCAAATTTAGAAGAAGCGGGCTCCCCCAAAAGAAAATAAACATACCAGGTAAACAGCACTGGCCAAGGCAGTTGCGGCCACACCCTAATGATCCCTGATCTGAATCATCCTCCTGGTGATTGGAAACCACAGTGGCAACCCTCTTAATCGTCAACATCTTCAAAAGGCGAGGATCAAGACCCAGATGGAAATTTTTAAAAAAATATTAAAAAAAAAAATCCCCTCCAACTAATTATAGTGGAAAACGGACGAAACCTCCACCGGCAATGAAGAGGAGGTCGGAGGGAGAACCGCCGGCGGAAGGAAGAGCACCCCTGCCACCGTGAGGGGAAGGAATGGCTGTGCGCTTATGACTGAGGATGGGGGTAGTTGTTGGGAATCGAATTGGATTATTGTTGAGGGGCTTATAGCTGCCAACATAATCGTCTTCTCGCAAACGAGCCGTGGTCGGCAACAATGCTGGAGATCCCAAAATTCTGCGGTGAATCCGCTTTTCTCTGCTTCTCCAATGCTTGCTTCGGTTTTCCGAGGCGGCGTTCAATTCAGTTATATATAAACTAACATATTAGTATACGTGCGTGCATGGGAATTTACTTTTTGAAAATTAAGATAACTATTCAAATATTATTTGTTAGTTGTACTATTAAATATGTTTGTTAACACATGACAATTCACAAACAACTATTTTAATCCCTTGCTTGATCAAACAGTCCTTCAAAAGTTTAATATCATTTAAAATAATCAATTAAAATAGCTATAATTATTTAACGAAAGATTACCTTTTATCCCTGTTAATTTTTTAGAGATCATTTTAATACTAAAATAAAAAGAGAAACACCAAAATAATATTTTTCTTTCTAACAATCCAAGCAAAACTGAATTTTAATTAAATACTATATATTTATTATAGAATTCAATAACATATATTTCTTTCGGCGTAATAATATTTACTTAAACTTTTTTCAGTAAAATGCATATGCTGGAAAAATTTTCTCAGTATACCAGTAAGATAAATATTTGGAAAAAAAATAAAGAGAATAAATGTTTAATGTATGACATTTCATTCAAAAACTTGTATTTTTAATCAAACAAATTATAAAAGATATTAATGCAGTCAACATTAGTGGACCAATTTTGACCGAAACGTATACTAGATTTTTGTTTTGGCCAGACCGAAACGTACTACATTAAATAAATTATGCAATTGAATGGCTACATATTATGATTTGAATTGCACTGCAGCAAATTTGAATTCATACTACATATAGATAAGGTTATCATCACACTCTAATGGCTAGTAAAAATAAAATAACATGGGATAGGAATTTAAAGGTAATATATGTATTGCTGGGGGCAATTTGAAGCTCAGAGTTGGTTTTTTTTTTTTATTGCTCTGTATGTGGGTCTTCATCTTCCCCTGCTTCTCTTGTGTTTTGGTAGCTGTGAAACGCCCCATTCCCCTTTCCTGTGTTGCACTCCACAATGAACTCAAAGTTTTGAAGATAGAGATTCTTGTAAGTTCTTAGACATAAAATAAATTCATTAGCTTGCTCATAACAAAAAAATGATGTGAAAAATTCATACCTTGAGTCATTGCCATTGATGTGAACATGGATGCTTCTAAGTCTTTATCTCTCACTTTTTAAGATGGTGTGTGAGTTTCAAGTAATAAGAAACTAAGCTTAGAGATCCATATTTGTAGAAGAATTTGTGACAACCACTCCATCAATGGTTACCATTGAATAATGTAAGTGGGTAGGTAAAGTATATAAAATGATGAAAGTTCACAATAATGAGATATTGCACTTAGTGAGTGGATCATAATCAAGATGAAAATTCATAATGATAGGTTGTTATACATAACAAATGGACCATAGCTAAGAAAAATTAACACTATAAGTTATTGTACTTAACAAAAGGGCAATAGTTAGAACAAAAATTAATATTCTCCCACTTAGTCCATTATACTCACTAATTTCAATATCCTCTTCCATACACATTCTAAAAGAGAAAGGTTGAATGCATGAATCATAACAGTAAGTCTTCTATAAATGAGTTTTACCTTCTGTGTATCACAATGCATGTCAATTTCTTATCTTACCATAATCTTAATGAATAAGCCCTATACTTATCACGGATCCTCTTAATGTTGTTTATTCTCTAAATATAAATGTGCATACAAAATGAGAAAAACAACTTAAATGAATAAGAGCTTTATTTCAATTGATGATAACATACATCAAATACTTAATATGGAACCAAGTCCCATTCTAGTGACATGATCCTTAAATTTCATAGGTGGCATGCCTTTTTTTAAGGGATCAACAATCATCAACTCAATTCTTATATGTTCAATGGAAATTTTATTTTCCTTGTCATGTTCCCGATGGCTAAGTACTTAATGTTAATGTGTTTGCTTCGACTTCCACTTTTATTGTTTTTAGCCAAAAAAATTGCAGCTCAGTTGTCATAATATATTCTTAATGGCCTTAAGATAAAATCCAAAATTCTAAGACCAAAAATAAAACTCTTAAGTCATACACCATACAGAGTTGTCTCAAAACAAAACACGAACTCAGCATCCATAGTAGAAGTAGCAGTCAAATATTGCTTTGCGCTCCTCTAAGAAATAGCTGCACCAGCAAGTATAAAGATATATCCAGATGTTAACTTCTGAGAGTTAATGCAACCAACGAAATCTGAATCAGAGTAGCCTACTACCTCAAGGTTCTCAGTTTGCTTGTACATTAGCATGTAATCTTTGGTATCTTTGAGATACCTTATAACGTTCTTTACAACTCTCCAATGATCCATCCCTAGATTGTTCAGATATCTACCTAACATCCCAATAGCAAATGCAATGTTAGGTCTTGTACAAACTTGAGCATACATAAGGCTTCTAATTGCTAAAGCATATGGAATGTTACACATCTGTTCCCTTTCCAGATTGTTCTTCTAGTGTTAGCTCAAATCGAACCTATCACCCTTCACAATAAGTGCTACACTTAGTTAGTAGGCTTTCATTTGAAATATTTCTAAGACTTTATTAATATAGGTTTCTTACGATAAACCTAAAATATATTGAGTTCTATCTCTATGGATCTTAATGCGAATGACATAAGATGTCTCACCTATATCCTTCATATCAAAGTTCTTAGAGAGAAACTGCTTCACCTTTTATAGAAACCCTTTATCATTAGTTGCAAGTAATATGCCATCCATATATAGTACAATGAAACATATTTTACCCCTACTAACCTTCTGGCATATGCAATGATCAATGAAATTCTCCACAAATCTAAATGAGGAGATAATTTCATGAAACTTAAGATATCATTAGCAGGAGGCTTGTTTCAAGCCATATATGGATTTTTTAAACTTGCAAACTAAATGTTCACGTCATTAGAGGAAAATCCTTCAATTTGTTTCATATATATCTCTTCCTCTAGATCCCCATTAAGGAATGTCGTTTTAACATCCATTTGATGTAATTCCAAGTCAAAATAGGCAACTAATGCTAATATAATACAGAAGGAATCTTTCTTCGATACAGGAGAAAATTTTTCCTTGTAATCAATTCCTTTCTTTTGAGTAAATCCTTTGGCCACGAGTTGTGTTTTATATCTTTCTATGTTGCCTAATAAGTCTCTTTTTGTCTTAAAGACCCATTTGCAACCAATGACCTTTGAGTCACTAGGCAACTTAACAAGATCCCAGACTCCATTAAATGCCATAGAATCCATCTCATCCTTCATAGCATTAAGCCACAAATCAAATTCTTTAAAGTTGATGGCATGTGAAAACATTTCAAGATCATATTTTGCTCCAATATTATAGTCAGACTCTTGTAACTACATAAAATAATTACTAGGAATTATTGACCTCTTAATTCTAGTCGATCTTCTTAATGTTGATTCAACATTCTCTTAGGAACCATGTTCCTTAACTAGTTGCATAACAGATTCTTGTGGTTGTTGTACAACTGGATTAACTAGGTCATGGTTAATAGTTTGTGGTTCCTCAATGATTGGATTTTCAACACTTATTTACACTTGAGGGGTATGAATTATAACCAATCTACCACTTGATGTGGGAACTTGAGTTCTCAATTAATCATTATCAGAATCTAAGTGTTGAGTTTGATCACTCCCACTGATCAAGTCATTTTCAAGAAATTTAGCATTTCTTGACTCCACGGTCCTAATACTATGTGATGGACAATAAAACTTGTATCCCTTAGACCTTTTAGCATACCCAATAAAGTAGTCATTTATAGTCCTTGGGTCTAGCTTCTTTTCTTGTAGATTATAAATACATACCTCAGACGGACATCCCTATATGTGCATATGCCTCAAACTCGGTTGCCAACCTTTCATTAATTTAAATGGGGTCTTTTCAATAGCCTTGGTCGGAACTCGGTTAAGTATATACATAACTGTCTTAAGGGCTTCAATCCACAAGAACATAGGAAGCTTGGAGCTACTAAGCATGCTCTGTATCATGTTCAACAATGTTCAATTTCTTCTTTCAGCTACACCATTCTGGTCTAAGGAACTAGGCATAGTGTATTGGGCAACAATCCTATGCTGTTGAAGAAACTTCGCAAATGGACTAGGTGCTTGTCAATCTTCAATGTATCTACCATAATACTCACCACTTATATCTGATTTCACTATCTTAATTTGTTTACCATATTGTTTCTCTACTTCTACTTTAAAAACCTTTAAGGCATCCAATGTCTCATTCTTGTTATTAAGCAAATAAAGATACATGTATTGTGAGTAATCATCAATAAATGTGATAAAGTATTTCTGACTATTTGAGTCCATATTTAGACTATATATATCCGTATGTATGATTTCCAACAAGATAGAACTCCTTTTAGCACCTTTCTTGGTCTTGTTAGTCTGTTTTCCCTTAATGCAATCTATACAAGTATCAAAGTCAGTGAAGTCAAGAGTATTCAATACTCCTTCCTTTACTAACCATTTTACCCTCTTTATTGAGATATGACCAAGTCTAAGATGCCACTATATAGAAGAATTTTCATTAGTAACACATCTCTTTATACCTCTGCTACTGGAAACATGCATGGTCTCAAGTAATAAATTGTCTTGTAATTGAATTCGGAAAAGACCATCACATATTGTACCATTTCCAACAGGATTGGATTTATAAAATAACTTCATCATATTATTTGAAAATTCAAAAGAATGTCCTAATGGTACAAGCTTCAAAATAACAATCAAGTTTCTAAATAAATTTGGTACATAAAAGGCCTTCTCCCAAATTAGAACAAAACTAGAATTTAAAACTAGCTTGCAAGTTCCTATAGCCTCAACTAGTGAGCTCATCTTGTTTCCTGAATAGATGTATTGCTCACTTCCTATCAGCTTCCTTTGGTTTAGAAACCCTGTAAGGTATTTGAAATATTAATTATAGATTCAGAATCAATCCACCATATGCTATTACTAACACCTACCATATTAGATTCATAACCAAAGAATAAGATTGAATTACCTTTCTTTTCAAGCCATACCTTGAATTTGTTATAATCCTTCTTCATGTATCCTTTCTTCTTACATAAAAAACATTTGGATTCATTATTATTATCACCTTGTATGGGCACTTTACCCTTCCATTTTCCCTTAGCTTGTTTCTTATTTTTCCTTTAAGTTACGATATGTGCACTCTCTCCTATTTCCACTGAAAGCCTTCCTTCCTCCTAAATGCACATGGTTAATACTTCATTGATCGACCATTTCTATTTATATGTGTTGTAGGAGATTTTAAAGGGCCCATGTTAAGGCGGTAGGGAATTTAGAATGGAGTACACCAGGAAAGAATTAGGAATCTCAATCTCAAGTGCCTTCAACTGAACCGCAATATCCCACATCTTCATGATGTGCTCGCACACCACGTAAGCTAGTGAGCTTCATGGTGAATAATTTTGACCTTAAGGTACTTGCTAAAGCCTTTTCAGAAGATTTTTATCAATAACTTTCAACAAGTCTTGAACATTTTTATGCTCTATTATTGACCTACATATACTATTAGATGTTTTGGATTTTATATACATTATGCTGAGGCGATAAGATCGCTCCCACCGTTCATTAAGAGTTATTGCATATGTGCTGCTAATATCCGTAGATGTAGGAGGTTCATCTTTTCTATGGCATAATTAATGTCCATCCACCCTAATTGGAAAAGAATTTTCTCCTTCCAAATTTTGTAATTATCCCCATTAAATTCGAGAACTTGAAAATAAAAAATGTTAAGTGGTTGAAAAGCTCCATAAACATTACATGCATATATCAATATTTTAGATAACTTTAAAAAATCCATATAACATGTTCTACAAATGTAAAACATGTAAAGTAAACATGAGCCTAGTAGCAAATAAAATTGCCTATAGGCTAAGTTTTATTTAATTAGGATCATGTACAAATCATGATGAAACTAACAAATGATACTCCCTTTTCTCAATCCCTATAGGCAAATTAAGAAAAAGAAATCATGATGAAACTAACAAATGATACTCCCTTTTCTCAATCCTTATGGGCAAATTAAGAAAAAGAAAAATTCATTATCTCATCCCAATTAATCATATCAATGTGATAATATTCCAATGGAATGATAATTACCATAATGAAGATGATTAATTATAATTTGATATCATTTTCCTTTATGTAATTTTAAAACTTGATGTATGATTTTTAGAATAAATAAAGGTGTTATGGTTAGATTTTAATTATGCCAAAATCATACTAATTACAAAATATCAAAATTTTCTAAATGCTTGTAAATGAACATGCAAAATGCATAAACAAGCAATTTTCATAATGGGGTTTTAAAAAATTAATCAAAAAAAATCAAAATATGATAATTAATTAATTAAATATCCCATTATTAAATTTAACCAAAATGCCATGAATATTGCTTGAAAATAAGTTTCACAAAATTAAATATTAAAAACATAAAAAAACATTAACTTTCATTAAATAGTGGACAAAATATCTACCAAATATTGTCCAATAAACTTAAGTTGCTCAAATCAAAAATTTTCTAAATTTGAGGATTTTTTTTTTTTCAAGTTAAATTTACTTAAAATAATTCCTTACACAAATGTGTCCACTAGTCTAGTGGTATGAATGTTGGCTAAGCATATATTGTGGTAAGGGTTTAAATCCCATAATGACCAACATTATTCATTTTAATATGAATACTTATTAATGGACCAAAAACGAAAAATGCCCAAAACATAACATTATTTATTTTAATATGAATATTTATTAATGGACCAAAAACGAAAAAGGCCCAAAGCATAATATAAAATTGAACAAAGGCCCATAAGCAAAATTTTAAGATAAATGATCAAAACCATATAACTAGAATATAATATTTAGCCAAATCATTTCAACAAATAGTTGTTAGAAACATGGTTGGATTCATCAATCTTAATCAAGAGGTTATGTGTTCAAATTTGGGCTAGAACAATTTTTCAATATTTGTACTCGACCCAAAACAAACTCAGTTTGAGATTCGATCATATTTTTCATTCTAAAGCTCCATTTTTAGTGTTTCAAAAGCTAAAACTGATTAATTGTTCATGAGGATCAAGTTTATGAGCTCAAAATCGCAAAAAAACACATAATATGATCAACTCATATCTGAAAAAAAAATTTTAATTTTTCAAGGCAAAGGTTCAAAGGCTCTGATACCAAATGTAAGTTCTTAGACATAAAACAAACTCATTAACTTGCTCATAACAAAGAAATAATGCGAAAAATTCATATCTCCAACCATTGCCATTGATATGAATATGGATGTTTCTAAGTCTTTGTCTCTCATTCTTTAAGATGGTGTGTGAGTTTCAACTAATGAGAAACCAAGCTTAAGGACTCATATTTATAAGAACATTTGTGGCAACCACTCCATCAATGGTTACAATTGAATAATGTAAGTGGGTAGGTAAAGTATATGAAATGATGAAAGTTCAAAATAATGGGATATTACACTTAGTGAGTGGATTATAGCCATGATGAAATTCATAATGATAGGTTGTTATACCTAACAAATAGACCACAATTAGGAAAAATTAACACTATAGGTTGTTGTACCTAACAACATGAACCATAGTTAGAACAAAAAATTAATAATTCCCACATAGCATCTTTTGGGGGAGCATGCGTAAGTGGCAACTTACCCTTCCTAAGCACTCGACAATCCAAAATCATAAGAGGCCCCATATCATGATAACCTTCATTATTTATAGTAGGCAACTCGGTTTGAACACTAATATCATCCCCTAAGTGTTTCTTCAACAAAGAGACATAGAACACCAAATGAATCCTTGAAGATGTCGACAATTCTAATTTATACCAACTTTTTCAATGATTTTGGGGGATCAAAACATCGAGCTAATTATTTATGCAAGACAAAAATGTTCAGTTGATTCCTTCAAAATGCCTTAATCTTCAAATATACCAATTCCCTTTCAAAAAATTCACAATTCGTCCTTCACTTATTAGCATTTTGAACCATTCTATTCTAAGCTTTAAGAAGATTATGTTTTAACAACAGTAGAGCATGTTGTCACTCTTTAAAATTATTTCTACCACCTAATTGGAAGAATCTCTAGCAAAGTAAGAAAGATGAAAAGGGGGAAGCCTACCATACATGGCCTTGAAAGGAGACATACCAATTGAAGGATAATATAAGGTATTATCCTAATATCCTGTTAAATATAGCCATTTGAACCATTACTTAAGATGATCGCTAGTTATACAATAAAGATAACACTTAAGACACCAATTAAGAACCACGCTTTGCCCATCCATTCAAGGATGATAAGCTTATGAATAGCATAATTTCAACAGGTGAAGCTTGAACAAGGCTCCTAAATCTCTGTCTATGACGATGGGTTGGGTCATTGTGAAAATAACATGAAAGGTCTGTTCATAGTAACAGATCATTGCCAACCCCTAATCTACCAATCCTAGTTAATGACTAATGCGCCACACATATTATCTGCTTCCAACTGCTATATTAACTCCTAAACTACTGCATTGTAATCCATGAGTCTCACACTCTCTTATTTAGGCTGGAAATAATTGTTGTAACAACAAAATAGTGTGCCGGTGCTGTTGTATCATTAAGCTACCATTTTGATAAAGTGTCTTCCACTATGTTGTCTTTGCCTTTAATAAAGATCATTTCATAATCCAAACCCTAAAGCTTGTGTGTCTATTTAAAATGTTTCAAGAAGTATTGCTTCCATTGTTTTATGGCAAATACAATGGCAATAAGCCCTTTTTTCATAAGTTGAATACGCCTTCTTTGATGGATCAATAGATTTGCGTGTATAAGCAATAGGGTAATTGTCTTCAGTTAGTACAACTATAAAACTATTACACGAGGCATTCGTCTCAATAGTAAATGGTTTAGAAAAATTAGGTAAGGCCAGAACTGAAGTGGTTGCCATTACTTCCTTTAATTGCTTAAAAACTTCATTGACTTCCTACAACCACCAGAATACCTCATTCTTTTTAAGCAAATCATTTAAAGGTTGACTAATAGCACCATAATGATGTACAAATCTTAAATAATAACCAGTTGTGAACACCCCATCTCTAGTTAATTAATCATTTAATTAATGGATTCGCTAATTAATTATAAATTAAGCAAATGAGGAAAATAAAAAGGACAGAGGCTCAAATGACATTTTTAAGTAAAAGCAATTTAAAATTCAAAATGAATAATGAGGGAATTTAAGAAAAAAGAAAAAAACCAAAATTTGAAAATAAGAATTAATAATAATAATAATAACAAATCAAAATAAAAAATCATAAAAGACACAAAAATAGGAAAAATCCAAAAATAAATATTAATGGTGATGATGACATAAATAAATAAATAAATAAATAAATAATAAAATATAATAATAATAATAATTAAAAAAAAGGGTTAAATTAAAAAATAATAAATTAAATCAAAAAGTACCAAAATATATAATATAACCCTGCTTACTCTGATCTGATTTTTTTTACGGTGGCTTCGACAAGTTGGCTGCTCTGTAAATTGGCAAGTTGCCTGTAGCTGTTCCTGCAATCCATAGCTCGGCTGAGGAAGTGACAAGCAGCAGGTAATGATGATGGAGGCTAAGCTGATAAGAGGAGAGAGCTGAAGAGAGAAAAGGGAGAGCATTCAACGAAGAGAGGGTGGACATGAACCGAGAGAGAAGACGTACAGACCGAGAGCTGTTGCTGGAGGGAGAGTTGTTGTGAGAAACCGAAGGAGGAAGTCTGGAGCTGTGGGGGAAACTGAGAACCAAGGAGGAAGCTGAGAACTGCTGGTGACACCGAGAACCAAGGAGGAAATCTGCTGTAGTGACGAGCAAACCGAGAACCAAGGAGGAGGCTGAGAACTGCTAGAGAAATAGAGAACTGAGGGAGGAGAGCTGCTGGAAAAACCAAGCTGCAACAGTAACGAGCAAACCAAGAACATCTTCCTCTGCTCCGAGCAGCTTGAACAGGGGTGAACAGAGGCAAGTCTGGCCAAGAGAAACCGAGGGTGTTGTGATGCATTTTTCTGTTTTCTGCTTGCCTGCTTTTCTGGCCGAGAGATGTACGTATATACATAGGTGTGTGTGTGTATATGGGTTTCCCTGCTTCCTTATGCATGTTTCTTCATCCTTCCATCGTTATATATATATATATATATATATATATAGCTGTGTGTATATGGATTATATATATATATATATATTGAAAATTGCTGCAAATATTTCTCTGGTGCCGTGGAGGAGAGTGAGAGAAAAAGAATATAATCTTCCCTATTTTCCTGAAGCTTGCTCTCTTCTTACATATTATGCATGTGTTTATATATATATATATATATATATATATATACACGTGTAGGTATATGAGTTCATGCCTCCTGAAGCTCTCAACCTCTCATACCACATTCATATATATATATATATATATATATATATATATATATATATATATATATATGTGGGAATATATAGATATATGCTTCTCTGTTTTCCTGAAGCTTGCTCTCCTTTTCTATCATGCTCATATGTGTTAATACATGTGTCTATATATATATATATATATATATATATATATATATATATATACACATATAGATGCATATAGGTATACATATATTATTGTTATCTTTTTGTCAATATGAGATTAATTTTTGACTTTACAAACAAATTTCTAAGAAAGTCATCGAGTGAGAGTATATTCTCCTCGGGTGTTTGAGATTATGTGAGATTTTAATCTCCTTAGGTCCCTAAAATTAATACACATCTATCTAAAAAAATAATATATAATAATAAAGAAAAAAATAATAATAATTAAATATTCACCCTAATTAAACATTCTCCATTATTTACGAAACTATCGTGTGAGAACATTGTTCTCTTCGATTGCATGGGATTATATGAGATTTTAATCTCCTTAGATCCCTAAAATTAATACACATTTATCTAAAAAAAATGATAATAATATAATAATAATAAAAAAACAATAATAATTAAATATTCACCCTAATTAAACATTCTCCATTATTTATGAAACAATTGTGTGAGAACATTGTTCTCTTCAATTGCATCGGAATATGTGAGATTCTAATCTCCTTAGATCTCTAAAATTAATACACATCTATCTAAAAAAAATGATAATAATATAATAATAAAAAAAAACAATCATAATTAAATATTCATCCTAATTCAATATTCCCCATTATTTACGAAATTATCGTGTGAGAATATAGTTCTCCTCGAATGCTTGGGGTTATGTGAAATTTTAATTTCCATAAATCCTGAAAATTAATACGTACTTGTTTTAAAATAATAATAACCATAATAATAACACAAAAATAAATATTTTTATTAAGTTTTTTTTACAAAGAGATTAGTTCTTCCTTCATAATCATTTCATTTAAAATTCAAAATTCCAAAAATAAACAAAAAAATTTTAAAAGAGAAAATGAAGAGATCAGGAAAGTGAGATTAATCAACTTGTAGGAAATTAAAACACACAAATCAAATACCAATCCCGTTTTGTTTACGAAAATCTATTTTTGAACCTTCTTGTTCTCATCGCAAAACGTACAAGTCATCACTCAATGAACATGCCTTTTTGGTCAAACTACGTGGACTTTGATCCTTATCATGGGATACATAGGCCATAGGCTCTTATCCTAGGTCAAGTCCGTCCTTTGTAAATATTTATCTATTTGCTTTCGTTATTGTTATTTTGTCTCCTCTGTTTAACGGGCATACATGTCAATAAAAGGGCAATTGAGATAAATTTAAAAGTCATATTCTATTTCAGCTGACTAGTTTAAGGTAATCGTCCATATGGACGGGTGTTGTGGGGTGCCTAACACCTTCCCCACACTCAAATACACTCCCAAACTCATCTCTGATTTCGCAAACCATATTGCCATTTTATTTTTGTTTTAAATTGTTTTCCAAAGTTTTTCGTTAAAAATTTTGGTGGCGACTCCAAATAAATTGATTTTCAAGATTCATTTTTGGGAATCAATTCAAACGCTTTTTATTTTATTCCGTCGAAAGGTTGGTTACGACATTTTGGCGACTCCACTGGTGACGTTTGAGAGTCAAGCCTGTTTAATTAGTCAGCTAAAATAATGTGGCTTTTTGTTATCTTGATTACCCTTGTCATGTTTTGGCTTAATTATGTATTCCTATTTGTTGTTTTCGTGTCTATTTATTTCTTGTGGTTACATGTTATGCCTGTATGTTCTTATGTACTTACCATTTATTTTTACTATTTATATAGGTATATATTTTCTTTTTCTTTTTTAGTTATATAACATGCTTAAAATTCACCTTTTACCATATAATTTTGTTAGTTTATTTGTAATACATGTGCTAGGATAGATAACATGTGGAACAAAACCTTAGGGTAGACGACTCCTATTTGTATTGTAAGTTCTTGGTTTCTCTTGCAGTTTATCTGTTTGACAGATGAGGGTTAGGTAAACTATAGGTTCAGAGGTTTGTATGCTCCCTTCACTCACTTAGCACACTTATGTTGTACCTCACACACCTTTTGGGCTCTATACCCGGGTCCTCACTCACTTTAGGTTAGTATAGGCTTATATTGGTTTCCCTGTGGAGCTTCTCATTTCCAGAGGTTACCGTGAAGACCTCGCTCAGGTTGTATCTCGTTATGTGAATTTGACTAGGAGTGGGATTCTGTCCTCTTTTAGTCCAATTCATGTCGCAAGATCCTCACTTTTATGAGTGGGGGCAATCTGGGAACCAGTAATTCTCTAAGGTATTAGACCTATCCTCAGAATTATGCACATTAGTTGACTGAACTTAATAGACAACCTTTCTAGAGCCTGTCATCTTTAGGGTAACTTTTCCTCATTTAGGGTTGACCTAATTAGGATACCAAGGGAGCATATTACACTCTCATTTTGTATGTTATCATAGCATTCATGGCATAGTTACATGTTTTTAAAATAAATTTGTTTTTTAGCTGGTTTTAACTATCAGAATATCTCCATTTGATGCATTATTAACCTAAGAAATGAGCTAAGACTGAAAATATACTATGTGGAAGTTTGGCCTGATGATGCATTAATGGAGTTCGGAACCTTTAAAAATCATTAACTTTAGCAAAAACGATATATCAATGGATTATCTAGTTCACTTATCTAAGCCTCACCCATGTGAAAACCTACTTTTCCTTAGGTTGAGAGTTTTTATCTATTACTCACAATGAATCAATAAGACTCTTGGTGATTAATAGTGAATAAAGTGCTCAATAATCTATTGATTAAAGAAATTTACGTGCCCATTCCATTTTATTTCTAACCAATGGACTTGTTACAGCTTGAGTCATCATTTCTGTTTATTGGCATAAAGATATGATGGAATCATTGGACACCACACAACCTCAAAACACAAGCCCAGCAGGAATAATCTCGACTGGGAAGAGAGTTAAAGTGAAGGTAGAAGCTGAATCAGTTGAAAGTTTTATTACTATGAGTGGGAAACTCAGAGGGGAGTAGCTCCGCCATTTTCAAAAGGATTATGGAGACATCTTGGATTTATTATCAGTCCCTATCCAGCCTGAGGCACTTGTAGTCCTAGCCCAACATTAGGACGATTCATTGATATGCTTCACATTTTCAACTTTCTAGCTTGTACCCACGTTAAAGGAATACGGAGGCTTGATAAAAACGCCGGTTAACAAAGATACTTCTGTCTATTTGTACCCTAGATATCTCCCTTCCAAATGCGTGGTGGCTCAAATCCTGGGGGAGGAACCTACACGAGTACAGTTATGCCGCTCTGGGGCAACAAAAGGTTTATCCAGGAAATATTTAGAGAAAAGGTTAAAGGCATTAGCTAAGAAAGGGAATTGGGTTATCTTCAGAAGAGTCCTTGCCTTGGCAGTATATGGGTTAGTATTATTCCCATTGGCAGTGGGGGTAATAGATCTGGCAGCCATACTCGTGGATGGTAGAAAATCACCAGGTGACCCTAGTGCTAGCGCTTTTAGCATAAACATTTCTAACATTGAGTTTCTGCCATAGAGAGAAGAAAGGAAAATTAAAGTGCTGTTTGCTGTTGTTGAACATATGGCGGGTTAATCATGTCTATGGCAGGGAATACCAACTCGATACAAGATTTGACACCATCCATCACCTGATCTGAGATTATCCACGTCGTGAAGGGTCAATTCCACTACAAGCAAGAATGAACCGCAATAAATGGATCAAAAAGATAGAAGAGCTTGAAGATACCACGGTTTGGTGGAAACTCTCTTAGTGGGTAAGTGAGGATATCATTTACTACTGCGGGAACTTCCCTAACGTTCCCCTTATGAGTGCCCGAGGATACATTAACTATAACCTCGCGATTGCACATTGTCAATTTGCATACGAACAAGATAACCCATCTAAAGAGGCTATGCAAAGAGTCAATTTCTATTATGGTGATCTGTTGAAGGCAGAAATTACCCATAAGATAAGGGATGCATGGAGTCATATGGTGTGTAAAGGGAGGTTCGAGCTAGGTAAGCGTACTGTGGCAACTACGAAAGGATATAAGGCTTGGCTCAAGGAAAGGACTGGTGGGGCCCATCCACCCCTGGGACCTCGCAATCCCTTGTTGAGTAACAACCTACAGGAGGTTAATGAGTGTCTGGACAACCAATTAGAGGGTAAAAACGCTGAGCTGCAAAGTTTGGAGGAATTAAGCAAGAGGCACTTAGAAAGCTTAACCAAGTCACAGGAAGATGAGAGAGCAAAAAGAAGCAAAGAGTCAGAAATGAATACTGAGCTGAAGAGATTGAAGGAGACAAATGATAAATTAAAAAACACAGTAAGGAAGGTTCAAAGATGAGCTGAAGAAAACAATAAGAAGGCCCTCAATTATCAAACTCGATTGTTAAAGGCTGTAAAAGAAAAAGATGCCATGATGAGGGAGGTGGAGGAACTTAAGTCTCCTAATGACCTCCAATGAGAAATCGAAATCCTCACCAAATGGTTGGAAGAAAAAACGAGGGAGGTGGCTAGTGTCAAGAGTGATAATGCATTAACAATACAAAACTTAATTGAACAGCTCAACCATCAAGCTGAAAAGGCTCGGTTATGGGAGACTCGCCATGAAAAGCAAGTGATTGAGAAGGAAATGTGGCTAAAGTGCTTCAGAAGGATAATTCTATTTGCCAATGATGTCATTCCTGAATTCACGTATGCGTATAGACAAACTAAAGGGCACACCATCCCCACAAAGACTCCTGTAGCTATAACTGAATTTCTCACCTTGTGTCATAACCTTATGGAGGATCTGAAAATGTTGATGAAATCTTAGATGAATGAGAAAGGGAGATGACTTCCATATTTTGTAATATGAATTCGTAGGCTGGGTTACTTTTTTTTTATGTATAACCTCAAATCAAGTAATGTAATCAAACATTTTGTTCTTAGTAAAATGCACAGCTTCTTCTTTGGGTTATCAGATATGTTCATTACTCATCTGTGGGATGTCAAAAATCTTGCGAAGAATGAATAGGTTGTGTGGTGCAAAACAGACCTGCGCATGTGGACATTAAACATCCCTTGTGTTAGCCGTTAAACTTTGATTCATTAAGTGATACAATATGTACCCACAAGGATTCAAGGGTCCGAGATTCCTATGCCCTTTACGCCAAGTCAACGTATTAACAAATAAAAATAAGATAAAATAAAAACATAAGATAAAAACCTAAGTGATTGCTATATTATTAAGGTCTATCACTTCTTTTTTTCAAATGTAGGTAAGAAGCCAACATTGCTCGAGGGGGAAAGAATCCATCTAACCAAGCTCAGCCGTCGAGCCAAACGTATCTGACCCGGGCACGTGTCAGAGCTATGTCTGCTGAAAATAATCGATCAGAGTCTAAGCAACGATTAGAAGCCGAAGTGGGAGCATTGAAAGATCAAATGGGGACCATACATGCTCAAATGCTAGAAATGATGAAGTTGTTGCAGAATATGAACTCAAGTGTGGGTGCAAACAATATATCGCCAAATGCCACTAACGCCATGAATGCGGATCATGGGGTCCCTAATTCAAGTATTGAGATACCAAGAGTAACTTCAGGTAGTCCTTCAGCCACAGGAGTGCCAGAACCAACATAGAGGCCTATGATGGTAAGTCGACCCCCAAATCCCCCAACTTTAGGAATGGAAGTACAAGGGTATCAGGAATGGAATTAGGGGGGCACTTTCACTTGTAATCTCCCAGGGGGAGAACCGACTGTTGCATTCACCGGTCCTACCCAGCCCGCCGCTAATACCTGCCTTAAGGTAAAAAAGGATAATGAAAAGAAAGATTGGGAAGAAGATATAGTGGAGGTGAAGGATAGGCTGCGAGCTTTACAGGGGCCGACTAACTGGAAGTTTGTGGAATTGGAAGAGTTATGCTTAGCCCCAGAAGTACCAATTCCTAAAAAATTTAAGGTACCTGAGTTCACTAAGTATGATGGCAGTGGAGATCCACACTATCATCTAAAGTGATACTACACCAAAATGTCAGTATGGTCTAGGAATGAAAGGTTCCTTATAAACTTCTTCCATGAGAGCCTGACTGGCGCAACATTACATTAGTTCATGAAACTAGATCATTCAAAACTAAAGAGGTGGAAAGATCTTACTAATGTGTTTATGAGGCAATACAGGTTCAACCTGGATACAGGTCCCACACGAGAGCACTTAAAGGGGTTGAAAAAGAAAGGAATGGAGACCTTTAAGGAATACACCCAAAGGTGGAGAGCCACAGCAGCTGAGGTTCAGCCACCACTCATGGACTCAGAATTATGTTCCTATTTCATTCGTACCTTGGGGGACCCATATCGTAAAATCATGTTGGGGACCCATGTGAATGAGTTTGCTGACTTTATCTAAGTTAGGGAAAGAATAGATGCTGATGTACGTGATGGATTGTTTGAAAATACATCCGCAGAAACCATAAGGCCTATAAGCAATCAAAAGAAGGAAGGGGATGTCAGTAACGTCCACGCTGCATACCAGCACCCTCGCCCTATGCATAATCAATATCCCCAGGCACCGTTTCATGGCCAGAATGCAGCCATGGCCTACCAGCCGCGAGGCCCAACTATGAGCAGTCATATGAGTTACCCAACACTGCCACAATCCCATCTTGGACCGCAACCAATAATGGTCCAAAGTAGAGGGTTTAGGCCTACTCAACAGCCTCGCGATGATAAGCTGTTACCTAACTTCAATGTCAATCGATCTGAGCTGTTTCATAACTTAGTGGCAAAAAAGCTTATGGGCCCTAGGCCTGTTAAGCCACTTTAGCCACCATTCCCTGAGTGGTATGACTCCAATGCTACTTATGAGTATCACATGGGAGCTACTGGGCATAATATTGACAGGTGTGATGCCTTCAGGAGGCACGTTTTAGCGTTATTAGACAATAATCATATTAGCATAAAGGCAGGTGACGACCCCAACATTGTCACCAACCCCTTGCCAAATCAAGATAAAAGGAAACAAGTGTCTATGATAGACACAGAAGAGCCCGGCTTGAAAAACTTGACAGATGTATCATACACCATGTGACGGTTATATGAAAGCTTGAAGGACGCTAACTATATTTCCACTCAGGATAAGGAGCAGAACATACTTAGAAGGTTACAGAACAATTACTGTGAGTTTCATGAAGGAGAAGTGGGGCACGACATTGAAGACTGTTGGCAATTTAAGGAGTTAGCATAGAGAATGATAACGTTAGGAGTTCTGACCATCGAAAAGATTCAAGAATCCACTGAAGGGAACATGTGTCACAGAGGAGGATGGTACCAAGACCAAGGGATTATCTGCCCCACGAAACCCAGGAGCTCTTTCCTAGTGGTTAATAAGCCAGTCTATGAAGTTAAGGAGGTTACTTCTACCCAAAGTAATTGCAACCTACAAACTACAATGAAAGGATCTTTGCTTGTTATACCTGCACCAGTGCCCAGCAAAAATCCAACTGTTATCATCCATGTGCCATCTCCATTTCCGTATCAGAGTAATCACGATATACCATGGTGTACTCGTAGCGGTCAGGTGTACTCCAAAGATGTAGAAGGAACTCCAAACCCGAATCGGGAAGTAAGTGAAAGTTCAAACCTAAGGGAGGCCCCTAGGAAAGGAGAACGAGAGGAAATAGAAGAGTTCTTGAAAATTATGAAGTAGAACGAGTACGATGTGGTTGATCAACTACGAAAAACACCAGCCCAAATTTCAATCTTGATCCTTATAATGAATTCAGAGGCCCACCGAAAGGCCTTACAGAGTGTGTTAGATGAAGCCTATGTGCGTCCTAACATTACCCTAGAAAAGGTGGTGAACATGATAAATGCAGTGAAAAACTCCACCCTGATCGCTTTTTCTAAGGACGAGATACACCCAATGCTGACAGGAAAACCCAAAGCCCTCCACATTACTTTGAAATGCTATGGGTATGTAATTGCTAAAGTACTCATTGACGGAGGGTCGGCCCTAAACATTCTACCCTTATCCACTTTAGGGCAATTACTAGTCGAAAAGTTATGTATTGAGTATAATGACATGGTGGTGAGGGCTTTTGATGGGACAAGGAGAGAAGTAATTGGAAAGATTGAGCTCCCTGTGGAAATTGGTCCAAACTTATTTACAGTCGAGTTTCAAGTTATGGACATCGACGCGGCATATACGATGACCTTGGATACATGCAGCGGGTGCAGTCCCATCAACTATGCATCAAAGGATCAAGTACATTTATGAAGGAAAACTCATCACTATAAAAGGTGAAGAAGAGATGATCATTAGCAAACTGAGCATGGTGCCCTACATTGAGAATGTCGGACAGGTTATGGACAGCTCCTACCAGAGTCTGAAGGTGTTGGAGGCTGGAAGATCTACAAAAGACGCTAGCCAAAACCCATTAGGAGTTGGGGAATCTACTAAGGATGTCGACCAAGTAGTGGCCAAGATCATGATAAATAATGGGTATAAAAAAGGAAAAGGATTGAGCGTTAATCTGCAAGGCATAGGAGAACTGGTTGAGTTGCCAAAAAATCTGGGACAGTAAGGGTTAGGATATGAGATGACTGTAGAGACTCATGGAACACGATGGAAAGAGTGTAAGCTAAGAGAAAAATGGAAATACCCCACATTCGAGAAACATTTCCTGTTGCTGCTGAGATAATACACCAGAGCGACCCAGTTGTAATAACGAGTGAAGAAGAAAGAGATCACACAAAAACCATGTGGATCCAGCTGGACAAACTAGGAGAAGCACTTAACAATTAGGAATCTGAAGTGTTGTTAGATGCCATGTAATTAAAGTAATATTTTGAATATCATTTCAAGAGTTTTGTAATAGCTAACAATTTGAATTTTATTTTGAATATCGAATGGATACAGCAATTTCAATCTTTTTGCCAAAATCTTGTTTATATCCTGTCTTTTCGTATTTATTCTTGCCTTATCTACCCACTTTCCAGGGAGTTTGAATCCTCAGAACTCTTGTCAGAAGTAGAAGCACCCAGGCACTGTTTGAATGAGCCACATGTTGTTTCAGATACAAATGACTTAGAAACTAGTAATAATGATGAGTTATCTCAAACTTTTGCTAAAATAATAGAATCTTCAGAAAAGGGAATCATTCCGCATAAAGAAATCACCAAAGTAATTAATATGGGGACCGAGAATGACAAAAAGGAGTTACAAATAGTGGATAATCCAAAAAGGAAAGAAATGATCAATTTGTTTAAGGAATATATAGATGTGTTTGCGTGGTCATACCAGGATATACCGAGAATAGATCCTAAAATTGCCGCCCACAAAAAACCTTTGTACCCTAATGTGGCGCCCAAGAAACAAAAATTAAGAAGGATGAGCCCAGAAATGTCTCTCAAAATCAAGGAGGAAGTAATGAAGCAATGGGAGGCTAGTTTTCTAGAAGTTGCTAAATACCCTCAATGGGTCGCAAACATAGTCCCCGTACTAAAGAAAGATGGGCGAGTGAGAATGTGTGTCGATTATAGAGACTTAACCAGGCTAGCCCAAAAGATGACTTTTCTTTACCACACATCGATGTTTTAGTTGACAATACAGCAAAAAGCTTCAGATATTCCTTCATGGATGGATATTCTGTCTACAATCAAATTCCCATACACTCCGATGATAAAGGGAAAATCACTTTCATCACTCAATGGGGAACCTTCTGCTACAAGGTAATGCCTTTTGGGCTTAAAAATGCCGGAGCCACCTATCAACGCTCGATGGTAGTCCTGTTTCATGACTTGATGCATAAAGAAATAAAGGTATATATGGATGACATAGTCACTAAATCAGCCGAAGAGGAAAGTCATGTGGCTGTGTTGCGAAAGCTCTTTGAAAGACTGCGGAAGTACAAACTTCGTTTGAATCCTAGTAAGTGCGTATTTGGGGCCACATCGGGGAAACTTTTAGGGTTCATTGTCAGTAAACAGAGAATAGAAGTGGACCCCAATAAAATTAAGGCCATTCGTGACATGTCACCACCAAGTACGGAAACAGAAGTTAGAAGTTTCTTAAGACGTTTAAATTACATAGCTAGGTTCATTGCAAACCTAACTGCCACTTGTGAACCAATATTCAAATTATTGTGCAAGAATCAACCAGGGGAATGGGATGAGACTTGTCAGCAGGTGTTTGATAGGATAAAAGAATACCTCTTGAATCCTCCTGTCTTGGTACCACCTATGCCAAGGCAGCCCCTTATCCTTTATCAGATGATCCGACTGGGGTCCATGGGTTCTGTGTTAGGACAACATGATGAGTCGGGGAAAAATGAGCAAGCGATTTATTACTTAAGCAAGAAGTTTAATGAATATGAGTCACGATATCCGTTAATTGAGAAGACCTGTTGTGGCCTTGTGTGGACCATAAAGAGATTGAGGCAGTACATGTTATATCATGTTACATGGCTGATCTCCAGGATGGATCCAATCAAATACATCTTCGAGAGTCCTCATGTACCAGGAAGAGTCTCAAAATGGCAGGTGATACTCTCAAAATATGTCATAAAGTATATGACTAGCAAATCAGTCAAAGGGAGCATTATAGCCGAGCATTTGGCGGCTAGTCCTTTGGATGAATACCAACCGCTGGATTTTCAGTTCCCGAACGAACATAGCCTAACAATGGAAGACGATGAACCAAAGTAGGTCAAGTGGACAATGTATTTTGATGGGGTTGCCAACATACACAGTAGTGGATTAGGGGCTGTGATAACATCGCCCGAAGGTAAACAGTATCTAGTGGCAATCAAGCTCAATTTTGACTGTACAAATAATGTGGCAGAATATGAGGCTTATGTCAATGGCCTATAAGCTGCCTTAGAATTAAGTGTCAAATATCTTGATGTGTTTGGAGATTCAGCCCTCGTAATTTATCAGGTAAAGGGGGAATGGCAAACCAAAGATCCCAAACTGATACCATACCAAAGGTACCTAACGGAATTGATGTCAAAGTTTGAGGAGATAAACTTCACACATCTGACTCGAGACAAAAATCAATTTGTTGATGCATTGACTACCCTCGCCATAATGATCAAGCTAGATTGTGGAGTTAACATGCTACCAATGCAGATCGAGACCCGGGACACCCCAGCTCACTACCTAAATGTAGAGGAAGAAAGCGATGGGCAACCGTGGTTCCATAACATAAAAAACTATGTCCAAAGTCCGCAATATCCGACTGGGGCATCTGAGAATGACCAAAAGACCATTCATCGATTCACAATGAGTTTCTTCCTTAATGGAGAAATGTTGTATAAAAGATCATGGGATAACACTTTGCTCAAGTGTGTGGATGCATCAGAGGCATGCAGGATAATGACAGAGATTCATGAAGGGATGTGTGGAACTCATACTAACGGCCACACCATGACTAGGCAAATTCAAAGATGTGGGTACTTTTGGTTAACCATGGAGAAAGATTGCATTGACTATGTGAAGAGATGTCATAAATGTCAGATATACGCCAATAGGATCAATGCTCCGCCGCAACCCCTACACAACCTGGTGGCACCTTGGCCATTCTCGATGTGGGAAATCGATGTGATTGGTCTAATCAATCCAAAGGCATCTAATGGACACCGATTCATTTTAGTAGCCATCAACTACTTCACAAAATGGATAGAGGTGTGCTCCTTTTCCAATATTACCTAAAGGGTCTTCCTTTGATTTCTGAAATCAAACATTATATGTCAATATGGTATACCAGAAAGGATCATCACTGACTACGCCCCTAACCTGAATGGAGCTGACATTAAGAAGTTATGCGACCAATTTAAGATTAAGCATCACAATTCTGCACCCTATCGGCCAAAGATGAATAGGGCAGTCGAGGTAGTAAATAAGAACATCAAAAAGATCATCAGTAAGATGACTATCACTTACAAAGACTGGCACGATATGCTTTCGTATGCTCTCCATGGGTATTACACAACAATATGTACATCCACAAGGGCAATTCCTTACTCTTTAGTATATGGTATGGAGGTGGTCACCCCAATTGAGGTTGAAATTCCCTCTCTCTAAGTGTTGATAGAATCCAACCTAGAGGAGAGTAAGTGGGTAAGGACACGATACAAACAGTTGAATCTGATCGAAGAAAAACGGCTAGTAGCTATGTGTCATGGGCAATTATAATAGAAAAGGATGGCAAGAGCCTTCAATCAAAAGATTCGTCCTAGAGAATTTGAGCCAAGGGAGTTGGTTCTGAAAAAGGTCCTCCCAAATCTAGAGGATAATAGAGGCAAATGGACACCTTCAAATGAAGGTCCGTATGTGGTGATACAAGCATTCTCCAGAGGTGCGTTGGTCCTTGCCGATATGGATGGAAGAGAGCTCAGAAGACCAGTTAACTCAGATGCAATAAAGAAATACTTTGCTTAAAGATGGGGATGACGAAAGGAAAAAGTAATTAAAAAAAAAAGAAAAAGAAAGAAAGAAGATTTTACAATCGGGGCCCGTTAAGTCGAAAACTTGAAAAGGCGGCTTAAGTAAAAGTTAGGGCAATAGATGATGAATGAAACGAAGCTGCACAGGATTAAATCTCCCACTTGGAAGGATCCTTAGAGATTGTCTTCATTAACCAATTTCAAAATATGTGTATCCGAGGCAACACCAAGTTCAAGTGACCAGTGTCACCTGCAGCTGAAAGTCAAAGCCATCCCAGTTGCCACCTTGGCTCTCCTTTGCATTTGTATCCAATCTATCACCTATTTTCCTTTAGACGATCTATTTACAAAAGTCGCTTACTCATTTAAGAGACTTGCTTCCTATTACTCTTCTTCTTTCTACAAAATCGTATCGCCTTTATAATTGCTCCATTCATTCAATATGCAAAATAAATATTCAAGTGAATGAAATTGTTCAAAATATTATCTAATGATACGCATTTCAGAAACACCCATGATTTTTTAAATAAGTGCTTTCACACAATTATTGGGATGAAACTTAAAATATGAAACATATACACATCTAGGCATTTCTATTTTTGTCACCGGGTTACTTCGTAAAAAGAGATTAAAGCATTTTCAACGTCCCCTGGTCTACCGTAAGGAAAGGAAATTAAGTTTACCAGATGTTGACCCGAAAGGATAAAGTTATAGGGACCATCGGCTATTGAAACGACGAATTAAAAGCCACAATAGGAGAAGCTTGGTTAGACAATTCTTTCACTCCGGGCAATACGGTTTTCTTTCCAACCAGCACAAACTATAACTTAATATGTTACCCTTCCAGTTTCCAAAGTATAAGTAGAAAGTCTACGCTCACGTAGCGTTCTCTTATTTCTAACACCTAGGGTATAAGCATCATTTTGGAAATGTATCAAAGTAAACAAAATTTTCATTATCTTTCAAAAACCTGCATGTCTCATGCATACATAGTTCTCCACGTTCATCATATATCTAGCTCGTGCATCCACCACACGTGCAGAATTGATGTTTCAAAGAAAGGAAAAACATATGCACCATGCATTTTACGCACAAACACATGTTATATCACATTTCATGAATGTCCAAGAGGTGCTTCCAAAAGAGTCACACCCCTCCTTGGTACAAGTATTTTTATTGTTCAAGAAAATTCATCCTGGAGTTTCACGAGATAGAGATTTAAATGTCAAAGGCAAAAACTCGGCTGAATTTGGATCTATTCACTCCTAAGGAACACCATGGTCATAAATATGACAAGCTTAGCAAGCAGTCAAATCATGCTACAGTTTAAGCATGATGGTATGTATCTCACATAGGTGCACACATTGCACTATCTGATAGCATATTTCATACAAGGTGAATGCCTCTCTTCAAATCAATGCAAAAGTCATGCATCGTGTCCAGGCAATTTACATTTCTGTCAAAAGTCCTACATCATGTCCAGGCAATTTACATTTCTGCTAAAGTCCTGTATCGTGTCCAGGCAATTTACATTTCTGTCAAAAGTCCTGCATCGTGTCCAAGCAATTTACATTTCTGTCAAAAGTCCTGCATCGTGTCCAAGCAATTTACATTTCTGTCAAACGTCCTGCATCGTGTCCAGGCAATTTACATTTTTGCTGAAGTCCTGCATCGTGTCCAGGTAATTTTCTTTCAAAAATCTTGCATCATGAGGAGACAAATTACTGTCCCATTCGAACCCGGATTTACATAAGGTCCCCTTTTACTGGTTTTCCCTCAACGTGAGGAATGGTGTGTTCAAGTCTTTACTTGCTCTTAAGTTGGGTCATCTCTTCACAATTTCTGCTTCCCTAACTTAAGAGACAAGCAAAGAGGGGCAGTTGTGAACACCCCATCTCTAGTTAATTAATCATTTAATTAATGGATTCGCTAATTAATTATAAATTAAGCAAATGAGGAAAATAAAAAGGACAGAGGCTCAAATGACATTTTTAAGTAAAAGCAATTTAAAATTCCAAATGAATAATGAGGGAATTTAAGAAAAAAGAAAAAAACCAAAATTTGAAAATAAGAATTAATTAATAATAATAATAACAAATCAAAATAAAAAATCATGAAAGACACAAAAATAGGAAAAATCCAAAAATAAATATTAATGGTGATGATGACAAAAATAAATAAATAAATAAATAATAAAATATAATAATAATAATAAGGGTTAAATTAAAAAATAATAAATTAAATCAAAAAGTACCAAAATATATAATATAACCCTGCTTACTCTGATCCGATTTTTTTTACGGTGGCTTCAGCAAGTTAGCTACTCTGCAAATTGGCAAGTTGCTTGTAGCTGTTGCTGCAGTCCATAACTCAACTGAGGAAGTGACAGGCAGCAGGTAATGATGATGGAGGCTAGGCTAATAAGAGGAGAGAGCTGAAGAGAGAAAAGGGAAAGCATTCAACGAAGAGAGGGTGGATGTGAACCGAGAGAGAAGACGTGCAGACCGAGAGCTGCTGCTGAAGGGAGAGTTGCTGTGAGAAACCAAAGGAGGAAGTCTGTCGCTGTAAGGGAAACCGAGAACCAAGGAGGAGGCTAAGAACTGCTGGAGAAATCGAGAACTGAGGGAGGAGAGCTGCTGGAGAAACTAAGCTGCAGCAGTGACAAGCAAATCGAGAACATCTTCCTCTGCTACGAGCAGCTTGAACAGGGACGAACAGAGGTAAGTCTGGCCAAGAGAAACCGAGGGTGCTATGATGCATTTTTCTGTTTTCTACTTGCCTGCTTTTCTAGCTGAGAGATGTACGTATATACATAGGCGTGTGTGTATATGGGTTTCCCTGCTTCCTGATGCATGTTCCTTCATCCTTCCATCGTTATATATATATATATATATATATATATATATATATATATATATATATATATAGTTGTGTGTATATGGATGTATATATATATACATATGTGTGTGTGTGTATATGTGTATATATAGATGTATGAAGATATATATATATATATATATATAGAAAACTGCTATAGATATTTCTCTGGTGCCGTGGAAGAGAGTGAGAGAGAAAGAATATAGTCTTCCCTGTTTTCCTGAAGCTTGCTCTCTTCTTACATATTATGCATGTGTTTATATATATATATATATATATATGTATGTGGATGTATATATATACGTGTGGGTATATGGGTTCATGCTTCCTTAAACTCTCAACCTCTCATACAATATTCATATATATATATGTGTGTGTGTGTGTGTGTGTGTGAGGGAGAAAGAATATAGGCTTTTCCTTGTTTTCCTGAAGCTTATATGTATGTGTATATGGATGTATATATATATATATATATATATATATATATATATATATACACACGGGTAGGTATATGAGTTCATGCCTCCTGAAGCTCTCAACCTCTCATACCATATTCATATATATATATATATATATATATGTATGTATGTATGTAGATGTATATATATATATATATGTGTGTGTGTGTGTGTGTGTGTGTGGGAATATATAGATATATGCTTCCCTATTTTCCTGAAGCTTGCTCTCCTTTTCTATCATGCTCATATGTATTATTACATGTGTCAATATATATATATATATATATATATATATATATATATATATATGTATGTATACATATAGATGCATATAGGTATACATATATTATTGTTATCTTTTTGTCAATATGAGATTAATTTTTGGCTTTACAAACAAATTTCTGAGAAAGTCATCGAGTGAGAATATTATTCTCCTTGGGTGTTTAGGATTATGTGAGATTTTAATCTCCTTAGGTCCCTAAAATTAATACACATCTATCTAAAAAAATAATATATAATAATAAAGAAAAAACAATAATAATTAAATATTCACCCTAATTAAACATTCTCCATTATTTACGAAACTACCGTGTAAGAACATTGTTCTCTTCGATTGTATGGGATTATGTGAGATTTTAATCTCCTTAGATCTCTAAAATTAATACACATCTATCTAAGAAAATAATATATAATAATAAAGAAAAAACAATAATAATTAAATATTCACCCTAAATAAACATTCTCCATTATTTACGAAACTATCATGTGAGAACATTGTTCTCTTCGATTGCATGGGATTATGTGAGATTTTAATCTCCTTAGATCCCTAAAATTGATACACATCTATCTAAAAAATAATAATAATAAAGAAAAAAACAATAATAATTAAATATTCACCTTAATTAAACATTTTCCATTATTTACGAAACAATCGTGTGAGAACATTGTTCTCTTCGATTGCATAGGAATATGTGAGATTCTAATCTCCTTAGATCCCTAAAATTAATACACATCTATCTAAAAAAAATGATAATAATATAATAATAATAATAAAAAAATCATAATTAAATATGCATCCTAATTCAATATTCCCCATTATTTACGAAATTATCGTGTGAAAATATAGTTCTCCTCGAATGCTTAGGGTTATGTGAAATTTTAATTTCTATAAACCCTGAAAATTAATACATACTTGTTTTAAAACAATAATAACTATAATAATAACACAAAAATAAATATTTTTATTAATTTTTTTTAAGATTAGTTCTTCCTTCATAATCATTTCATTTAAAATTCAAAATTCTAAAAATAAAAAAAAAATTTTAAAAGAGAAAATGAAGAGATCAGGAAAGTGAGATTAATCAAATTGTAAGAAATTAAAACACACAAATCAAATCCCAATCCCGTTTGGTTTACGAAAATCTATTTTTGAACCTTCCTGTTCTCATCGCAAAACATACAAGTCATCACTAAATGAACATGCCTTTTTGGTCGAACTACATAGACTTTGATCCCTATCATGGGGTACGTAGGCCCTAGGCTCTTATCCTAGGTCAAGTCCATCCTTTGTAAATATCTATTTGTTTGCTTTCGTTATTGTTATTTTGTCTCCTCTGTTTAACGGGCATGCATGTCAATAAAAGGGCAATTGAGATGAATTTAAAAGTCATATTCTATTTCAGCTGACTAGTTTAAGGTAATCGTCCGTATGGACGGGTGTTGTAGGGTACCTAACACCTTCCCCACACTCAAATAGACTCCCGAACTCATCTCTAATTTCGCAGACTATATTGCCATTTTATTTTTGTTTTAAATTGGTTTTCCAAAGTTTTTCGTTAAAAATTTTGGTGGCGACTCCAAATAAATTGATTTTCAAGATTCATTTTTGGGAATCAATTCAAACGCTTTTTATTTTATTCTGTCGAAAGGTCGGTTACGACACCAGTAAACCCTAGGAACCTTGTAAGGATTTCAAATTACTTGGAGTGAGCTAGGACAACACTGCTTCTACCTTCTTTAGATATGAGATGACCTACGTAATCAATCTATGTAGCACTAAAAGTGCATTTAGATTTTTCAGTATACAAGGAGTTATCCCATAAAGTAAGTAAGGTTAATCTTAAGTATTTTAGTTGTAATTCCCACGAAGTACTATAGACAAGGATATCATCAAAAAATACAAGAATAAACTTCCTTAGATAAGGCTAGAATATCAAATTCATGAGACCTTAAAATATGGCCAACTCGTTTATTAGCTCAAATGGCATTACCATGACTTATACAACCCTTCATGTGTACAAAAGTGAGTTTTGTAGATATCATTATCACACAATTTTATTTGATGATAACCAGCTTGTACATCTAACTTCAAAAAGTATTTTACCCTAAAAACTTCATGCTGGAGCTACTCGATAGCTAGTATAGGGAATTTGTTTTTGACAGTGAAGTGGTTTAACTTCCTATAATTGATGCAAAATCACCACGTTCCATTCTTTTTTCATATTAACACCACAGGATAAATAAATAAATGGATATGGGTGAATACTTTTAGCGGTGTAGCTATTTAGGCATTAAATGCCCTAATCATAGAGGGTAGTTAACTTTTGATCAAGACACATAATATGCATGTAAAAGAAATGATTGAAATAATGAGACTACATATATATATATATATATATATATATATATATATATATATATATATATATATATATATATATATATATGTCGGCCAATGGGTCGAAGCTGTCAATCAAGTAAGTGAACATTCAAAAAGGAAACCATTGATAGGGAAGTAATATATTCGGCCTGGCGTAAATATAGTGGGAATGAAAGAAAGGATTGACAACACATGCATGATAGAGGAAGTAAGTTGTAATAAGTCAAGAATGAGAATATAGGAATAGTATCAAGTAAGCTTCAAAGATAACCTTTTAGGGTGATAAAACGATAGGAAAACTAACAAAAGTAAGAAAGAAAAACAAGGAACTAAATAAAAAAGTATATTCAAGTATAATTTTATTGAACTATAGATGAACTGCCTTGGACAGTTAGAAAGAAGATAAGTTTTGAAGACGAACAGCAGGATTGGTAGTTAACTTTTTGTTTATATATATTGTAATCATAATTTTCCTTCCATATTTATATGATACTTCGTTATGCCTATGCATGGCAATTTGAACAAAATATTTATATCTAAGGCACCATATGTGGAAATGACCATTATCCCAGGATGTCCCCCAATAGAGAAAGAGAGAGAGAGAGGAACGGTCTAGCCGAGCCAGAGAGCCTCAACTTGCTTGCATGACCAGATGCTAAAATTATGAAAAGGCTAGAAATGAAATTGTTTTATTAATTGTCATATACTAACTAATGAGACATATAAGTATTACATTTTTTTTTTTCAAATTCATTTTCAAATGAGTCAAGGCAGTCAGCTAATATGTTAGCAATTTAAGTATGGTCCATTAAAGTAAAATAGTTACGAATTAGAAAAGTATTAAAAATACTAGAACTATATTATAAGATGACAATCCTTTTAAATTACGAAAAAAAATTATAGTAAGGTTTATAGAAATGTACTAAATACCTTTTCATAAGAATAAAATTATTATATTATTTTATTCTCTAAAGTTTATATTAGTAGTTAGATATAAGTATTTGATTAAATTAGACTCATGCCTTAGATAGAAGGATCAATAAAAAAAAATTTTGAGCCAAATTTTCTTGAAACTTACAAATTAGACCCTTATTGAGAGCTACTTTAAAGCCTATCACATCAAATTTTGCCTACAACTTATTTTTCAATTAAAATTTTCCTTGTATTTGTTATCACTTCTTTCACATTTAACATTGACCTATTTGCAATTTTAGAATTAAAAAAGACTTATACATTAATTGAAATATTTTTTATATAAAAATAATTTTAAAGTGTAATGTGGGAAAATAAATATAATAACCATATGAATTTAACGACATAAAAATAACATAGTTCTGACCATGTACATAGATCCATTGCACATAAATTTAAATTTGGCCCAAGACCCAAAATTAAAATCTTATTATTTTAATTATGTATATCTATATTTGCATATATAGTTTGAGAATTGGTATTTCCAAGCTTAATATAACAATACATTATAAGAAAAAAATTAATATAATTGGTGAGAAATAATGTGAATATTTAACAAATTATCCATTATCTCTTGATTTTAAATTTAACTATAAAATAAATATTCAATAGCTAACAAATGATCGGTTAAAAATGTCAAATTATATTGAAAGATTTATCTCCTTTATATTTCACCTTTAGATAAAAGTTTTGATTAATAATTGCCTGTGCAAAACTTCCCTTTCTCAAATCCCACGGTTTCCTCCCAAGTATATCCTTCCAAAACTACTTCTTATAATCTATAAGTCTCGAGTGAAATCTAATAATAGTTAGTTCAGAATTAGCTAAAGAAAAGCCCCTGAACTTATAATAGTTGTAGGTGAGCTAGAATTTTAAAGCATTTTTAGTGAGTCTGCTTAAATTAGATTTGATTATAACTTAAAAAATTTGTTCAACTTTACGAGTCTGCCTAAAATAGTAAAACTCAAACAAAAAAAATTTAATTTGTAAAATAGGTTACGCTTGAATCTTTTTTAAAACCTAATCTGAGCCTAAAAACCTGAATGAGTTTTTTTAAATAAAAAAAATTATTATTAAAAATAAAAAATTTAATGTAACGTAATATCTTGATAAAAAAATAAAAACGAATATTTCTTATTTAAAGGATTTATACCAATATAACAACATATTTGTAATCACAACTTTTCTATATATAATTTTAAAAGTAATAATAACAACTAGTTATATTATTAATCTTAAATATTAAATAATAATTTGACTTTAAAAAAGCATGATTGTATATATAAATATACATAAAAAAAACCTGATTAAAATATGGGCCCAAACTTTTCTTTAACTCAAATTCAAGTTTGATTTCTAAAAGTTTTGCCTAATAATCAAGTTTAGCTTGGTTATAAATCAAATTGATAATAATATTTTGGTGGTGTTGTTCTGTTCTTCCCACTGTCTACATTTATTGGTTTATATTTTGTTGCATGACTAAAACTTTAATTTGAAATTCTACTCACATTCATTCATAGTAAAATGACTCTCTGATTCTAGTTCTATCGGTTAAGCATGTATATCTATTTTATTTGGGCAAAACCCTTATCTTCTTGATTAATTTAGCCATTGTGCATTAGAAGTTTCAAGGGCTGCTTTACTGTAAATTTAAGCCTGCATTGTTTTAATACTGCATTTTCTACAAAAACACCTATTCTCCCCACTTTAGGAGTATTCTTGAGGAACTACCATTACAAAAGAAGCTTCACTACAAGCTTTCCCTCCACGACATTAAATCACCCATAGTTATCTGATCAGTAGAACAACGACGACTGCACTTTTTCTGGAGTCAAAGGTATTTCTCCATTTTGCAATGTTATTGCCATTCCTATCTTCTCACACTAAGTAATAAGCTATTTAATTATGTCACTTTCCAAATAATTTTCAAGAAATATATAAACTTATCTACTAATTATTAATTACCACATAGTAATGATTAAGAGGATGTAAATGTGCTAATCTGTTGTTTACAAGCAATAATCTATAGAGCATGTATTATTATAGTGGTAGTTAAGAACTTTTTTCAAACATGTCTCAGATAGTTACAAGTTCAGTTGTAACCTAGAATATGCACAAGCAAAATACTCCCAGAACATTGAAGTTCTTGGGTGCTTGAAGCCTATGTCACAAGCCCCGCTATATGGAATGGTAATGGACCAATTGAGAAGGTACAGCCCCCACATGTCAAAATGTCATAGTTATGACAATTAGGAATTTAGATATCTTGCAATTTTTAAAAGAAATTGCTCATTGTTAGTCTGTACTTTTTTTGTTGGTTGAGGACCGTTAGATTTAAATTTTTAATCGCTTGCTGCAATCCAAATTTAATTTGACATAATTATTTATATATTTTTCTTCAAAATATAAAAAATCTAAATCTGACAAGAATTATGCAAAAAGACAAAATGCAATGTGTAGTCAGAGAAATGGCTCAGTTTGTATTAAAGCGAATATTTAAACAGTAGTCATCAATTGTGGCCCCACCCGTCCCAGATTTGATAGTTTTACTCTTTTGCAAGAAAGAAGAAAGAGAAGAAAGAGAAATTAATAATTCGACTGACGACAAAGGTTATTCACATGAAATTAAGAGTTTGAAAAATAATTTTAAACCCTTTAAAAATAGAGAGTTATGTACACATGATTTTTTTAAGTTTAACTTTGGCCCATTTTGAAAAAAAGGTAAACTAATCCAGCATTATCGATCAAACGTCAAGGTATTCAAGATCTTTTTTTATCCCCCACATCTATTCTACGCATGCCAAGCTCTTCGATAACATGAGAGTGGAAGACGAACAAAGACACAAACTGACAATCTCCATGAAATGAATGTCCCCCAACACAAATTCACAATGCCAGAGAGATTAAAACTAGCTAAATTACACTAAAATTAAGCACCTATGCGTATGAAGCCTTCGTTAAAGAAGCCAACTATTCCGCAAGTGATACTGTTGACTCTTAATGTTCATGTGGTCTGTGTTGAAATGGTATATTTATATATTTAATGTTTTATAATTTCCTGGCGAGAATTTAAAAATAAAATATCTTTTAACATTGAGATATAACTTGTTCACATTATAAAGAGGTGAAATTGCTTTTATAGATGTATAATATAATAGGTGTTATACTGAATATTTTTCTACTAAACATTGATACAGATTAATAACAAGGCTGTCATTGAATAGACTAATCCAGTTACTAACCAAACAATAAGCTAAAATTTCTGTAGTTCCGTCGAACTTTAAAACAACTGTGAGGAGTGTTTTTTGTGCATATATATGGAGTAGCAGTACTTTGCAATGTCTAAATCAAGAAATTCTAAAAATTTACGGGGCTTCCATTTAACTAAATTCAACTTAATGAATACATGTGCAGCTCATGTTTTTCTTAGCGTTTAGGCACAAAATATGAGTTATGCCCGTGATCAAAATTTGAAGATAAATATTTTCCTGTAGTCATGACTTGATAATATATATAACTGCAACCCCAAAACCCCCAAAAAAATTAAAAAATAGTTTCTTTTTTTCCTTCTTGAGAAAACAATGGTAACGGAACTTTACAGAACAAGGGTGCAGATTTTGGTATAGATAAATATGAATCATGGACAGTCTTTCCGTTGTCGCTTCGCAGGACTGTTGCCTAGTTCCGAGTTATCTCTGGCAGCACTCTCATTATTGTCGTTGATAATTTCCTGGGCTTCTTTTTCTTCCAATTTGAAAGTCCAACCTGCAAAATCAGTCTCTGAAAACAAAGTGGAAGGAGTTGCCTTGTAGAATGCCATGGGAACCTGTTTTACCCTCCGCCGTGTCTGCAATGGTGTAATGGCGTAAGTTGTCATCGGCAAATATGTACTTCTCTTTTACTACTTCAGTTGCACAAACAATATAAGCACATCACAGGAGGGGAGAAAAGAGAAAGAAATGAGATATCACCTCCTCCCCAAATACTGTAGCATATGAACCAGAACTGAAATCTTCTACGTTCATTTCACTTGTTTTGGCCCTCACTGTCAAATCAGTCCCAAGAGACAAAGCAAACCTAACAGCACAACAAAAGCTTGTGAAACTTGGGATAATTTATCAATGTCAAAACAAAGCAGGAAGGAAGAAAAAGAACAACGAGTACAATAGTCCGTATTAAAACACTTGCCTTGAAACAGGAGGACAGTAGTGTTGAAGAATGGTATCAATCTCCCAAAGAGAACTTCCTGCTCCAAGACAACTCATTAGCAGAAAAACCGAGGAGTAAATAAAGCAATTCCACCATTAAAATACATTTCTGATTTGACTGACCGCTATACTATAAAGAAAAACGGAGATATATTCAACTGTTTTAGCAAGTACTGCTAACTAATATAAATATTCACACTTGTGAGCATGTATGCCGTATGGTGGTGCTTTTGGTCTAAACCCTCGATCCCAATTTCCCCACTTAAATGGTACCAACATTCAGACCTATGGCTCAGGGAATCTTTCTGCACAACCTATTCTTTTGCTTGGCCAAACAAGTAACATCAGAGGCAATCAATCAGTGACAGAGAAACTACAAATTACGGAGTTGTTTATAGATCAAACACTTTAAATGATTTTCTACAAAAGAATGCATATATTGATCGTTTTAACTACAACTTGCGCCAGTTCTAGTGAGCAATCCAAAATGAACCCAGGAGGAGGGAGCAAAATATGCTGAATGTCTCAATCCAATGGCACAAAGAATATAAATTTGCAATTTGTAAGGACGAGCTTAAATATGCAACATAATATATACATATTGTAAAGATGTTTCATCAATTTCCCAAATTTCCTGAGGTTTGGTTTAGGGCATAAAATTTGGCAAAGTCAGAAAGTAGAATAAGATAAAATAGAGAAATTTTCTTACTCATTGCGCTTGAATTCTTAGGATTAGTTTCCTCATTATTAAAGTGGTCAATGCCTGATTTCTGGCTGAGCATAGTGCCAGGCTTGGAGTCATCAATTTTAGCAGCAATCACTTTATCTGTTTTAGAATCATCTTTCCCTACTTCATCACCATATTCCTGCTCATATAAAAGAAATTATAGCCCAATCAGATAGACATAAAGCAGTTAATTTACATACAAAGAGATACATCCAGCTTGTTGCTTGGAGGACCAAAATTTTGGAATTTATCATACAGACAAAATACTTCAGACTAAAAGAAATCAAGGTCAATCCAAGCTGCCCTTAAAGTCACTTTGACTGTGACTTAAATGAACTAGTTTCTTGTTTATGTAATTAAAAAGCCAGTCCTGAACTCATTATGACGAGGCCAACAGACAATGACTACAAAAGCATAGCTCTCTTCCCCTCCCCTATAATCTTTTCAAGTGATACTAAATAGCAGTTTTCATACTGCAGGAAAAGTACAAAAACCAGAAAAAAAAAAAAACCGAGAACAAAGAAAATGATAAAAGGGCATAGTATTTCACCAGATGCACCAAACAATTGATTGAAGGATGTCGCCGCAAAAGATTATGAATCAGAGCAATTATGACCAATGCTCCTGAAGGAGAAACTGAAAGCAAGAGCCTACTCAATTTCTTTACAAATGAAGCAGCCAGGTAAGCCGGAAGAAGTGGTGACTTAAGGCAAGAATCAAGAAGCTGCAGATACCAAATTGCAAATGGTCAGACAATAGCAAATGTATAACATTAACAAAAGCTCCGATACTTAATCAGCATTCAGTTGTGAGAATTTTTTCAAGTTAAATATTTCACATCATCCCTAATGCAGGTTCAGTATTCTAATTTTTCCTGCATGAGATATTCAGGGACAAGTTTTTGTCTTTGTCTCTGGTTTGGGAACGAGTTTTCTCTATTTTTACCATTCCTTGGTGCTCAGTAACTTTTGAGGTATTTGTATGACATGCACAAAGATAAGAGGGCATCACAGTTTTGATGCATCTTTTCAGTTTTGAGTTTTTCTCTCTTGCTAATTCTGTGTTGCATATAAGAATGCCTTAATCCCATGTCTGTGTACCTTGCACTTCCTTCCATTCATATTAAAACATAATTTTATTCCAAAAATATCCAAAGCGGGAAAATCTATATTGCTTTACGGTCTGCATAAAATAACTAAATTTCTCAAGCAAGCCTAGAAGATTTAATAACGCATTATTGTTTTCTTATTGGTGAAAACATATTTATGCTGTGAATATCCAATTTCACCCTTTATCTTTTTAATTGTTGCAACTTGTACGTAATAAGTAATAAATAACCACTAATAACTAAGCCTCACCTGGAAAAACTTTGCACGATGTTTAGCCATAAAAATAGATGGAACCAAGAGAGCATAGAGTTTCTCATAGAAATTTGGGTATTCCAACCCGTGCTGGGTCATCAGGACAAAAAGGCTGCTAAGAGCCATGACACTAACAACACCACCAACATCATATGATCTTGTTAAGAAATCACTGCATATTAATAAATTAACGAGTCAGGCTCAGCAAGTAAAATATCAAAATAAAAAACGTATTATATATGTATATATCACAAACACTTACCATAACATGTTAGGTTTGGGCAGATGAGGAATAACTGCTTGATGAAGGTTAACAAGAACCTGATAATAAAAAACTTTGTAGCTCAGGAAATAGACAAAATAATATGAAAATTGTAAAAATGTAGCTCAATTCATTTTAAAGAAGGGCTCAACTTATTATATTAATTCCAGAAAAGGCAACAGTACCCAGAAGCACAACTTTCATAGTCTAGGAAATAAAGAAAACTTGGTGCCCGATGTGACAATAACACAAAAGACCAAACCTTTTAGAATTTCATAATTTCCTTCATTCTGGAACAAAATAGAAATTACCATCTAATGGATCCTGTTTCTGCATAGGCCCGACCATATGCACCTAAAAATAAGGACCATATACTTGAAGGCCAGGGTTTTCAGCTCGGTTACACTCTCATGACATGGCATATATGTAGAAAAACTAATGCCATAATTTGCAGACATGATGAAATCTTACATGAAATGATAATATGTTATAATGTTTCAGGTCAGGACACAATACAAAGGCATGTTTAAAAGCAAAAGAAAAACAGAACCATGCAGATTACCTCCTTGTACACGTCAAGTGGAAGTGACAATCTTAGAAACAAAGTCCACGCTTTAGTAAATTTTAATTTCATCTTTTTGGCAATTTTGTCTGCAGATGGTACCTATATGAATAAAATGAAATAAGAAAATTAGCTGTTGCAGCTTACAATAATCTAAATGAAGAAGGTAGCATTGAACTTTGCAATGAGAGTTGTGCAAAAATTTACATTACTGTTATGCTTCTCAGTCTTCAGCTGGTTATCATCCAAGTCCACATCTTTAGAAATCTTCTTATGATCACATTCGTTGGAGAAAAATCCTACTCATTAATATACAAGTAAACCTTAATCTCCTATTAATCAGAAAAGAAATAGTATTTCATACAAATTCCAAAAGAGCACACCCACAGAAGATATAAAAAGAAAAAAGCAACATAAGAAGTCAAATAGAACAAAACCAAGAGGAAGAAAAAGATAATCAAAATTCAATAGTAGCAATATGCTTAGAACCAATTTTGCTAATAAAAGCACATATGCAGGTATGTATCCATGTATCTATGTATCTCTTTTACTTAATAGAAATTATAGGTATGTGTAAAATGATATTCTTTTTTATGCACAGTTTAATTTGCATGACTGCCTAATTGATTCTACGAGTGGAGCATGTAATTTAGGCACAATAGTCTGATAATATGCAATAAAGTACACATATCAATATATCAGGAATGTTAACTTCATAATTTAAATTTATTAGATCACCATCTCAAAGAAACCAAATGAGGGATAAAAATAAAATATCTGCAACCATATTTGATATTCTTGTCTCTATTTAATCGTTTAAAAAGCCTTTTCAATTGTTTTGTCTTAAAAAGGAACAATGGAGCTTAATTTCATCTCAGTTTAAGTTGATCATGTTAGATGTGGCAGAATCTCTGGAAATATTGACATTAAATAATGATGAAGATGAAACCTATGACCATGACAAAGCAGGCAATATAAACCTGAACAAAGAGAAGATAAACAATGTCGGTACTCGGTATCAATTAGGTGTAATTGTAAGAAGCAATTCATTCAGGATTGATAGAAGTTGACTGGTAAGTAGTTATTATAATTTCGTTAATTTTTTATGGTTTGTTTTTTAAGTCTTATTCCTATTTTCTTTTAGGAATGTTGGCACACTCAATGGAAATGAGCAACCGAACTTGCCCACACCTCACCTTAGGACTGACACTAGTAAATCATGGTGGTTGACAGTAGCACAGCACTACAACTTATGATTCACAAACTTGAAAATAAAAAATTGACAACAGCAAAAATAGCAAGCAATCACCTGATTTACTCCACATCTCAATACTAGAAGGGTTATCCAAGCCTTCAAGAGGGGAGACATGCGATATAGTGCAATATATATTACGGATGACATGCTCTGTACTGCAAAAGAGTACATTCACATGTTAATAATAGAACTAAATCAGGCTCTGATTATTTAAGTATTGGCACAAAATGACATTTAATTTGTAACAGAAAATCATTGAGTTTCCAAGCTAAACCTATTGCTCAAAGCATTTTGTGCAACATGGCCCAATATTTCAGTAAAAAGAATAAAAAATGGCAAATTATTACCGGCAAGAAAAGGCATGTTTATAACAGGACAATATTTTTTTAGAGACTTTTAGTAGCCAACCAGTTAGAGATAGGCTATACTAAAACATAAACACCTATTTTCAGGCATATTGCATGTCAGACACTGACACCTCCACAACACGCTTATGGATGTGTCAACATCGAAAAAAAAATTAGTCCAAACACATGACGAACATAAACTGGACTTGAGCCTAACATAGCTCAAACAAGGATGACCCCTTAAAAAAGGGGGAGAAACCAGAAAACAAAAGTAAAATTGAAGACTAGAGAACCCATCTTATGAGAGAAGTAAAGGTCCCTCCTAATTATTCATTGTTGTACATGAAGAATTTATAGAATATTGACTGACAACTTCTGATTTAGCAGATTGTGTTAGAAAATAATAATGTAAAATCTTAGAAAACAAACTAATTGCGATTGCATTTTTCTCTGGAAGTATATCACCAATAGAAAGTTTTAAAAAAATATGTATGTCACATTGTGTCATTTTCTATGTATTTTGAAATTTAACATGTCAAAGTGAGTGTGAGTGTCCGTGCTTCATAGAAGACAGAGGGATACAATCAATTTCACATAAGACAGTCAGGCAGCTCCGTTCTCCAAGACCCTGGAAGCAAAGAAGATGGTAATAGAATCAAACAATTCATATTCAGAAAAAGTTACAACAATAGAAAAACATCCCAAACAAAGTTGAATGCGCACAGACTACATGATAATCCACATCTATTCATAAAAGGGGGAAATGGGACAGAGTAGAAGTGTCTAGAATGAAAAGAACAATACACGCCATACTAACCTTGAGTTCAATAGACTTTCATCGGAAGCACCAACACTAGCAATTGTATTATCTAACAAGGACAAGCAACTATGTTATCAAATGGAGATTACCCAAGTTGTTGGAGATCGGAAAAGAGCACAAAATCTAAAATTCATAATTTCACAGGCAAAAAAAAAATAACCAGAGTACTAAGAGAAGCAAGACAAGAAAAAGTACCTGATATATCTTTACCCTCCAATGTCCTAGCAAGCTTTTCCAGGCTTATATACGTAAAATAACTGTACGAAGTAAAATAGTAATTCAGCAGAGTAGCTCAACCCATTAATTGACATCAGTGGTGTATTCAATGGGCACAAGAAAAGAAAACAAAGATAGATGCAGCGGAATTTCTTCTCCGATAAGTCAGTACAGACTATAGACGCACAACACAGACAGCATATGCGTACTAGAAATAGCTGCAGCCTTTTACATTATTAGAAAACTGAAACGCACGAAGCGGTAGTAGCTAGCAACGCATTAAGCAAGTAAAAGGAAGGTATATTCCACAAAGAAAATGATAGCAACATAATTATACCGGACGTCCATATATCTGAAATACTTTGATGCGAGTAAGTCCACCATAAAAACAACTGGACCGGAAGAGTGAACCTAAATTAACCAAAATACGAACACCCCATGCTATCAGATAAACAATGTAGGAGGAGACAAAAAGAAACATTTACCAAGCTATGGCACAGAGGACTTGGTAACTTACAATACTATGTAGAAGCCTGTGATATATAGCAGAGTGAAACTTTCCCCCATTTGCGACCTTCACAAATTCCATTATAGCATCTAACACCACCTCCTGTTGTGTTACCCAAAAATTAAAATTACAAAATAACAAGCAAGCATCTCCTTTACCACAAAAACAAAAGTCATCCACTGAGTACCTTGAGCGTTTCATCGGATTGCGGCGACACGGAAACGTCAATAAGTGATTTAATTAAGTCATCGAACTTGGAACGGATCCAAGCGCGGTATATGAGTTCAGGGTCGTCGTTGGAGCCGACAAGGGGGGCGGATGAAGAGGAAGGGAGGTCAGGGAGGAGGGGAAGGAAGAAAGATTGGAGAGAAAGTAGGGATTCGAGGACATATTGAGGAGGGTTAGTTGAGGAAACAAAAGAAAGAAGGAGAGGGAGGTTGTTGATGTGAGCTCTGGAGGAGAGTAGCTGGTGGCCTAGGGTTTTCACGTCTGAAAGAGTGGTTTTCGCCTTCTTCTTCGACGCCATACTTGCTCCGTCGAGTTGAGGCGGGAGGGAGTAGAGAAGAGCAGGAAGGCGTTAGGGGTTTAGGTGTTGAGGTTTATCCATGTGGCCGTATTTGTTTCATTCTCAAACCTCGACTATAATTTTTCATTTTCATAATTATAGGCAAAACGATAGTCCTTAATTTTATTTTTATTCTTTAACTTTATTTTATTTTAATTTAATTTATTAATTTTACTTTAAATTTTATTTTCATCTATTAACTTAATTTGATTTTAATTTGATATTTTAATTTTATCTTAAAATTTATTTTCAGTTTTTAATTTTATTTTACTCTAATTTGAACTTAATTTTTAAAAATAGTTCAAATATTTTTCACTTCTTTTTTTTTTCACTTATCTATTAATATGTTAAATTTTTACGAATTATAGTAATTATTATGTTGAGGTTCAATTATTATTTTATTTTTTTCTACAAACTAAATTGATTGGCACATTTAGTGGCTGAATTCATTTCAATTTTTTTTTTTTAATTTGGGAATTCCTTATCTAATTTGTTTTTTATTGACAGAATTCTTAATCATATAGAGCCTAAACATTTAAAGCATCTTAATTTGATAGTGTTGAAAAAACATTTGAAAAGTTTTTAAAAATTAAGAGTAATATTGGGATAAAATAGAATTTAGGGACGAAAGAAAAACTTAGAGTAAAATTAAGAACTAAATTAAAATCAAATAAAATTAAAGAACAAAAATAAAACTTAAAATTAAAAAATCAAATTATAATTAAATAAAGTTAAGAAACAAAAAGAAACCTCAAATTAAATTAAAGGACAAAAATTGCATTTCTACCATAATTATATTTTAGGAGTGTTAATATTTAATAAACCACGTTCATGAAATTTATTTTTATAAATGGCTTTTATAATTTTATTGTAATGGTTCAAAATTATATTTTAAAAATATATGTTATTTTTTTAATACCATTGTAACTCTTAACTTAAAATGATCGATATAACAAGATAATGTTGATGCAGCAATCGGACTATTCCATGTTCAAAATCAAATTTACTCATTTTCTATGGTGAATTTTTTTAAATAAAATATCGGACCTGCTTCATCATTAATAAAACCGGTTTGGTAATTTTAATTTATAGACCTAGATTAACCATTATTCTTTTATGAAATATACCTAGATATGTAATCAGTTTCTTTTGAGTAAAGTCCTCAAATTTCTAGATTTATTTGGTTTAAATTTTTCATAGTTAAAAATATCTAACTTTTCACATGTATTAGTTTTCTCATTAAATTATTCATTGGTGTTATTCATAATATATTGCTTACAAGAGGTAGAACGTCAAGTGGTTGATGGATTGAAAGAACTTATATTACCCAGTGTGACCTCTATATATTTTATTTTAACCATGTCATTAAAAAATAAAAAAATAAAAAAAGAATCTCTTAAAGAAGAATAATGAATATATCTTAAATTTGTATTATTTTGACTTGTTTGAAGGGTAAAAAGAATTCTAAATTTTTGTGAACCTTTTGTAAAATAGTAAGTTTTATTCACTCAAGTTTTAACTGATCATACATAAATTAAAGTGTCATCTGAATTGATTAATCATAGCAAAGTTTCAAATAATAGTCAAACAACACTTGAAAACATTTAATTTACAACAAATTAAATATTTCTTAAAAACCATGTGTTTATAATATTTCAAAAAAATTTAGAAATTAAAACTATGCACCCACTCAAGTTCACATTAGGGGCAGATTTAGGATTTAATTCTAAAGGATAAAAATCTTCATATCAAATAATTTGAATTAAAAAAAATTCTTATCATCCAATATGAGTTCTTATAAATTAAAAAATAAAATAAAATAAAATTATATATAAAAATTACAATTTTAAAAATTCAAAGAGAAGCACTGACCCTCTTTGAATCCATCATTGGCTGAGGTACACAAATTGATCAAAATTTAAAGATGATACAAATCTTACAATTTACTTTTAATATTAAAAAACCAAAATCAACAACTTTTAATTATCAAAACTAACAAAATCTGAAAAAGAAAAATTTGAATTAATTCCACGATCTATATTTATTCAAATCCACAATCTCAAGATGTAAAATCACAATCCCAACACTTTATTTTATCGACTTATCGACTTCAGAAAATCCAGGCCACTATGAAACATTATATTCCCCTCCCTCCATACCTTACTAAATAAATCAATGAGCAAATCACTAGCACGGTTGATGCTCTGCCTCATCCATCCGTGAGCTTGTGATCTAAGACACGAGGTCGGACCTGCGATATGTCACTATCTTCACCTCAAGCTTAATTCAAAGAAAAACAAACATAAATTGGGAATATTTTGGATCAAGATGCCAGGTTTGTCAATTTTCAAACGGATGAGACAAAGAATAAAGCATTTTTTTCAACACCTTACATGCCTCCCTCCACTCATCACGTAGATGGAAACTTTCCTTCCCCAGACATCAACCCCCAGTACAATTCTGAGCATTGCATTTTAAACCAATGAATTATTTATAAGAATATGATAATAGAAAAGAGTAGTTTGTATTATTAACGCAGAATAGGAAACTGAATAAGTGAGGTACAAGGACACGCATCTTTTGCAGACTCTTCGATTGTTATATTTCTTCTTCTACTACTACTTATAATCTTCCAATTGCGTCTTGAATGCCGTGAATATCCTTTTCTTTCATGCCCTTCTTCATCATTGCTTCATCTCTAAGATTGGTCGCGTGGGGCAGCTCCCTTCACGTGCCATCCTCCTCTTCCTTCGGTTCCTGCAAAACTGCTTGGTACTATCGCTGCCTCGGCCTAGATCCGTAATCCAAAGGTTGTTTGGTTTAATTTAAATGTGCTGTCTTTTAAATTCGATTTCATTTGGGTATCTGGGAAATCAAAGAGAAACAAACGGGGCGATGAAGAAGAGTGCATTTGTGAACATGGTTGTTCACAATAACAAGAACAAGTACAACATCAGCGATCAGAAAATGAGGACCAACAGGTTCTTGATCACGATCAACATTCTAGGAAGTGCAGGGCCCATAAGATTTGTGGTGAAGGAGACAGATCTTGTTTCTGGGGTCATTGCCACTGCTCTGAAATCTTATGCCCGAGAAGAGCGGCTTCCTATTCTGGGATCCAACATCAATAATTTTCTTCTTTACTGCGCAAATGCAGGCTTCGAAGGTATGATTGATCATACCAATTTGGAAATTGAAGTCCTTAGTCTTTTGAATTGAGTGTATGATATTGCACTCTTACTGTATGTGAAATTTCCAGTTGCACCAAACTGTTCAATGGGAGAGTTTTCATTGATAAATCCTATGCCCTAGTTCCCTGCACTTGAATCCTTACATATTCTGATTTTTTGCATTATAGCTTCTGGCATAAAAGGGAAATTACTCTTTGTGCTTTGAACAGCTTTTTTTTTTGTTTGTTGGATAATTACACCAATGACCTGAACTGTACATAACTTTAACAGTTTAGTGTATCATAATATCTGTAGACGTTATTCCCTTCTTGTGAGTGCAAGCTAAACTGGGTTTTTTCTGGATGGAACATCTTTGACAGCTATGAGTCCATTGGAACCGATAGGATTTTATGGGGCAAGGAACTTTGTGCTGTGCAAAAAGCAGGTGTATCCACCAAAGGCAGAAGCACAGTCAGAGAGGATAGCTCGAAAGGGAAGTCCTCGCTGGAAGGCATGGTTGAACAAATCACTTAGCTTTAAGATCTGATCCCAATAATTTAGAACTAAAGTTCATGTGCAGATGCTCTAATGTGTTCTGAATTATGCTGCAGTCACTATCTGATTGAGGCAGCTGTGGTAATAGTACTATCCTTGTCCTGTGCAATATTTTTTGCTCCCCTGGGCAATTTGACGATGGAAAGTATTATCCTCTTCGACCATAAACCCAAAAAGATGCTTGCTCTTTAGAATTTTTCGTAGTGGGCTTCTATCCGTGAATTTCTTGACTTTGAATTTCACTTTTAATTTGTCCTTGTGCTTTTGAAAGAGAGAGACCCAATTTAGTGGCTATACAAGGTTGGGTCGTTTAAAGAACGGTTGGAAATTAAAGACTTAACTTTAACCGGAAAATAAGAAGATAGGTCAGACGAAAATGAAAAGTCCGGTTCGATGTATGTATGATTATAGAATGTTTTGGAATATAGAAGGACTTTAATATAGATTTAAAGAAGGATGATGCGTAAATAAGATATCAAATTAGTGGAAGCATAAAAAATAATTGCATGGTTTAGTGAACGGATTTCTTTGCTAATTGAATTGGTTTCTTAACCTGGTTTAAAAATTAATCAAATTATATGTATGCTAGTGGAAATGAAAGACTCACAGCAGTTTGTAATGCATTAATGGAATGTAGAGTCTATGTTTCTGAGAGGAGATTACTTTTAACTCACTCAAACTATTGGGCCACACCAACTTCTCTCCATCCATGCTTCTCCAAATGATAATGAATCATTTTCTCCCATTTTGCCTTGAACTAATACCTCACAAGTTAAATATGGTTAAATTTTTTTTTTTTTAACTTTTTGTTTGTTGGTTACAAATATAGTCTCAAAAGAAAAGAATCCAATCTTCAAAATTAAAGTCTATATGAACCATTAACTCATTTGAGTCATTATTTATTTATTTACTAAACAATTAGACTTAGATTTATCGGGTTAAATATTATCAAGTCTTAGATTATATTTGGATTAAGGGTCAATAAGAAAGTGACAATAAGTTAAATAGTCAAATTGAGATAAATATATGTTCGGATATTCTGATAAAAAGGGATTGAAATGATAGGAGAAGGCTTCTAAGACTTTTTCTAATAATCCAAAATACAATTTTTTTTATCCCCTAAATTGATAAGTCAATGATGGAAGGGAATGACTCAATCATTTAAAATACTACTATATTCTATATTGTGTATTGAACAATGATAAAATTATGAGTCATGTATTTATGTTATGAAAAGTAATATCATAAAAAATAATTAATGAGTCATTTTATTTCATTCATTTCATTATAACTTTTAAACAAAAATAATGAGTCATTTTCTTTTCTCATTAAAACTCCTAAATAACATATTTTTACAAATTTTTTAATTCTATTTTATATTATTTTATTAATGACAACCCTATTATATCCTTCTTTTAACTCCTAAATAATAGCGTCATTAAAAAAAAAGTTTGACCTAAAAATTTAGTCAAAGCCCAGCCTGATGAAGACACTAAGCCTGAAATTTGAGTCCAAACCCAAACCAATAGCGAAAGAAGGGCTTGTGAGAAAGTAAACTTCTAAATCTCCTATCCCAACAAAAAAAAAAAACTTGTAGCCCAAACCCACCATCAGGCAGGGCAACTCATCTTAGTAAACTTCAGTACTTCAAATTTGTGCACTGCAGCAACATAATCATGTAAGAATACCAACGCCGTTTTCAAACTATTTATGACCATATTAAATTTTTATGACACCATCAGAAAGCAAATCAATGTGGGATGACATAAATTTCCCCCCTTTTTTTTTTTTATTCTATAAATGAGACTTGTCATTTCCAGCATAGTTTGTGACATGAAGCGTTGAAAACTGAGATGGAGAAGATAAAAATTTGGAAGAAAAAGGGCGAGAAATGGAGAAGAAGTCTAGAAGGGGGTGGTGGTGGTCCTCATAGCGATGGACCTCATCACAAGGAAGGCAGAGTCTCATTCAGAATTCAGAATTCCACACTGAGTACAGTGCTTTCATGAAAGGAACGGTTCCAAAAGGAGCATGGATTTGCTGGACAACACAAATGGCTTAGCTTTAAGCCCAGATTTTAAATTGCAATTTTGACAAATAACCTTGAAATTTTAGTTTAAATGACACTTTTCATGTACTTCTTTTAAGATGTGTTAGATAATATTTTGGTTAAATACTTCTTGTTTTTCTATCTCTTTGCTCTTAAGATTTTGTATTTTACTTTAAATAAAAAAAATTAAAAACTTTTTGTTTCGTGCTTGATATTTTTTTTAATTTCAATGGTCAAGAAAAAACCATCGACCTAAATATTTATGGATTTAATTCAATACTATCCTTTTACAAAAAATAAAAAGCTATGGTTCTTGGTCTGTTTCTTTTAAAATATACTATTTCGACATTTAGAAACCTTTCTAGATTTTATATGTGCGTGTGTGTGTGTATATATATATATATATTAAGTTCACTTAGAAAAAAATCATTCTGATTGCATGTCGATGATTTTTGTGTTTAAGAAAAAAATCCTAGGGATAAGTATTTATCTATTTTTAAAAACAATGGTTTATGTTTAATCTATTACATTTTTAAATCCCGTTATGCACTAGAAGGCTTGCCAATAAACATTATATGTGTTCTTCTGTTTGTTATTATTATTATAAAATGATGATTTAGTCTATATTATATAGTTAATATTAAACAGATTGCTCATATAAATTATACATTTCAATTTACCAAAATATTGAATCACAAAAGGCATAATTAGATCACTGGTATTTTGAAAAAGGCGTCAAAAATGAAATGATGTTTGCGTGTATGTATAATTAAATTTTCATGAGTGCTTCTCAATCAAATGAATATTCAAATTGTTTGAAAACCATCGACTAGATAGTTTTACCCTTTAATTTTTTATTTTAAAAAATAAAATAAAAACTCCATATAACTACTCTTTATTTTCTCTTTTTTTTTTTTTTAGATGAAGAAGACAGATACAAAGAAAGTCTAAATCCATGGATATACACCAGTTTTGTAATCAAAATCATGTTGGCACTTTAAGATAAATTTATATATTTGTATTCAATAATTAATATTATCATCAACTGAATAAGATTCTGTAGTACTACAATTAAATAATAAAATATAGAATGATTTTGTGGAAATTAAAATTGAAAAATGAAAGAGATGACAGGTTTAGAAAGTCAATTCGAGAATTTAAAGTGCAACAGTCAACTCTCTGTTTGTCAAATAATTTCAAAGTACACCAATGATGAATCGATGTAGAGGTAATCAAGCGTAGACTGCACTAATTCATTCATTGTATCGATGGAGGATTGGCTGTACTGCATCAGAAAAGGTTTTAATAATTATTATTAGTTTTCTTTTCTTAATTAATTTTTTTTTTAAACGATTTCTTGAGTGGAAGGACAAGTTAATCGGATGATGAGAAACTTTTGCAGCATTCGATGAGTTTTGGGCTTGACAATGGGCAGTCAATGCAAAATTATTTTTTTATTTGACTAAATTAGATTTGCTTGATATTAACTTATTTTTAATTTAAGTTCTATTATTAAAATTGTATTAATGTACATGTTATTTAAATTTTTGTGACATATTCAATTATATATCAATTTAACACTTCAAACGTACACATTTAATATTAAAAAAGATAAAAATAAATGATAACATAAAAATTAACTTATTATATATCATGTGATGCAACTCATAATGTTAAGAGAGATTTTGGGAATTTGATTTCAATAATACAAATTTAGAGTTTCAAAGATGGCACCATATTAGCACAATTTATGAGCGTATATATTGTAGGAGCTACATTATAAATTTGTAAAACTATATTTGGGTAGAAAATAATAAATTCGTAAGACTATAAGAATTCAATAAAAATATTTTTAGTTTATATACGGTAAATTAAAATTTGAATTAAACAAAGTGAACAGAGAGAGTAACATTAACCTTTTTAAGTAGGTTTTTTTAAAAACAATTTTGATTTATTAAAGCTAAATAAATTAATTTATACGTAAAAAAACATACAACTACATTTAGTATGAGTCTAATTACTAGCTAAAAGTATACCTTACATATACTCATGTTACTCTAAAGGGACTTTGGTTTCATGCGCTATCATCGTATATTCTATGACACCTTAAATATCAATTTATAAGATAGCATTATATTAAATATGATAAATGAAAATTATTATAAAAAATACTAATGATATTTTATAAAATAATAATATAAAATTAAAATAATGCGGCCTAACATGTCATGATTATATTGTATAAAATGCTTTCTTAATGATTTAGTTAGTCTACTTTGTTTTAATCAAATCTATTTAATATATAGAAAAAGAAACAGAACTTTCAGCATACAATACAATAGTGGAGAGTAAGTGAATGGGAGATTTACCGAAAGAGAAAAAGAACAGCTAGAAGCAGTTGGTTTAAAAGGGCCTTTGGCACTTAAAAAGTGGGGAGAGGCAAAAGAAGCACTGTGATGGGTTTGGTGGGGCCCTATGTTGGCTCCAAGGAAAAGGAAAGTAGTGGGTTGATGATATGGAAGAGAAATGAAATGAAAGGAAAGGGAAAGGAAGGTCATGTCAATTTCAAAGACCCCATATACCATAAAACTTGTTCCCCCACATTGTCTGTGATAATATCGGTTGCCACGAAAATTTGATAGCTGATTTTGTAAATATATAAGTTAATTTGGTAATTTAGTATATTAGTTTTAATCAAATTATTTTGAAAAATGAAAATTAAATAATTTTATTAAAATAATACATCATGTCATATAAATATATTAAAATTAATTTATATTTTTTTAATTCATAGAGTGTGACCTTTGGCCCAATTACTTTTTGGAACTACTGTAGCATTAGATTTATTGCATTGTTTGACACTACACCTCATTAATCATCAATCATCATTTAATTTTGTGGTGTCATACTTTGGTGCATTGTTTATTATCAACAATTCAACATCAGCACTCATCTTTTGTTGACTTTTTACTTTCCTTCCCCAATTCTCATTGTATATTGGAAATCTTGTTCGCACTAGTAAGGCGGCGTGCTCTGTATAAAAACTACCAAATAAATAAATAAATTATTGAGAAAAGAGGACAGAAAACTCATAGCAAAACTATGATATCTTAACTGATTTTTCTATATATATATTGCTTTCGTAGAAAAATTGTTAACTTTTTTTCTTCAAAGTTCGTAATGATACATATTAAAATTCAAAAAAAATATTCAAAATTTTAATTATTAAAATGTAACTAATGTGTTAAAAACTTAATTAAGGTATGCTCCAATTAAAAAAAGAAAAAAAGAAAAGGGGAAACATGACGATTTAATTCAAAATTTTTCTTATTTTAAAGAAATTTAAAATAAATATTCTGTTTCATTTATCTTTTCTTTTTTAATTTACTATTATATTATAATTTACAATATATATTTATATTAAGATTCAAATTCAAAATTACTCAAATAAATATAAAACACTCTACCATTAAACTAATTCTAATGCTATGTTCTTCTATTAACACAATTCACATTCAACATTATCGCATGTTTGCAATTCCGAAAACATTTCAATAAATAATAATTGTGAACTACGGAGATTTGTAGTTTAGATTTTTCCTTCACCACATTCACAAATTGGGTCAGCTAAATAGAATGCTAGTACATTAAAGCGACGTACAGAATTTATTACGTTTAAAACAAATTAAGAATTCTAAGAGAAATCAGGTTCAAAGGAATCATGAATTTGGGTTGAAAGAGATAAGTCAAGAGAAACGGGTCATTAGTGCAGGTTCCCGTACTGTATAACCCTAGAAATGGTATATCATAAATAGTCCCCTAGCTACTCCTGGGTCCTAGCTAGTAGCCAGCTAGTGTACAACATTACCAGAGTTATGGTGCAACCTATCATTAACTTTTAGGGTTTCTATTAATGATAATTAATTAAAGTGGGAAGTGTGATCATATATAGAGCCAATAAATACATGTCTTACTGGAATATCAAAATATGTATGCCTTAGCTTCTTACGTTGGCTTTTATTTATTTATTTACACGTTACTAAAGGTGACAATAACTTAATTAACTATCGTTATATAAACCGTGATCAAATCAATACTTAATTTCAGTTATTATAACCACAATTTTTTGTAATCGTAGTTAAAATAAGTCTTAACTATATATGATTATTTAATAACTGTTAGTTTGGCTTAAGATCAATTAAAAAGACAAACATTTATATATTGCTCTCTCTGAATAACACCTTCGTTAACAATTAGTTTGACTTGAAATCTCAAATGCGGTAGGAACCAGAGGTGGCAGTATGTATTGAAGTTATTATAAGCTTATAACTTCACCAGCTCCGCTCCATAATTACTCGAAGATGCCAACTTATCAAAAAGTATATATATAACGATTGGGGAAAAAGTTAGAAAAGCAAGAAAGAAAAGGAAGAGTCTTGCATGCATGTAAGAGATATCCTGGTCTCAAACACGTTACATGTTGGAATTGAAGAAGACAGAGCTAAAGTAAAATGTTGCATTGTCTAGGCCGATTATTTTGGAAGTGGACATATGATACAAGTGCCTAGCTAGTGTCTTTGGAAAACTATCACACAACGAATAAATAACTCCATTTTTTCAAAAATACATATTTAGACTTTTTTTTTTTTAAGTAAAGCTCCTAATCCTTTAAGTCCAATTCAACTCATTAGACGTATGATTAACGAGGAGCGTTTTGGCATCTTAGACCGTAGTCATGCAACAACATTACAATCTTACCTTTAAATTTCTATTTCCCTTACTTAATGGATGGGTTGTGCTAACTTCAATTGACAAAATAAAAAAATTAGAAAGAGATTTAGCTTTAGTTAATTGACAACACGATCCAAATTAAATAATACGCCATATAACAACCAAAAAAAAAGAAAAAGGATTAGCATCACTGGCCTAGCTGTTATTGCTGGTTGAGACAGAAAATTCATTAGAAACGTATGTTACATTCATGTAAAATAGCGTCGAACCAACGAATGAATTTTACTTCAAATTATACTCATAATATGCTTACCCTCCCAATCTCATCAACTTGAATCCCTTTGCATAGGTGGTAAGAACACGAAATCATATTTCATTATAGTAAATTATTAAATAAAAATTTAATTATATAAATTTATATTAAATTAATATAATCATTTATGATTATATTTTTAATTTATAAATCTAAACAATTAAATCTTTATCAAATAATCTATGACCTAATGTTCACATTGATACCACATCGAGAAAAGATCTAAACTGCCAATACTATGCAGGAAAAGTGAGTTGCTATTTTCCTTCCCGCAATAAGTGAATTCTGAATTTGCTTTTCTTCGCTTAAGGTCGGGAACAAATGTCTCTGAATACATCATATTGTGATCAAGAAATCATAGTTCATCTTCAAGAAAGTTGACACTTATATTTCAAAATCACAAGTTTGGAGACATTACTTAAGCAAATCCTTTTAGAATTTTAAACTTTTGCTAACAGGGTTGGCTTCTTCATCCTTACTGATGAATTCTGCAAAATAGCTTTTTTTAAAATAAAATTTGCAAAATATAACTTATTAATGAAAAGGAAAACGATTAAATAGTAAGTATAGTATACGCAAAAAATATTACACTTTATTGACGACAGAAAGCACAAAACAAGATACAGTTTTTTCGTCTGCTCCACTCCACCGTCCAAACCAGGAACTCAAGAACGAGAAAGAGTTGAAATTTAAAGAAGAAAATAAAGTTAAACAATAAATTAGGATAAAACATAAAAAAAATAAAAAAAAAGTCAGCAGACCTAAAAATTAAACAAATTATCTAATAAAAACAGCTAAAGAGACGTAATTAAAAGTACAATTACAGATTTTTTTTTCCAAATTTTTATTTATCATATCCCTGGCTCGCGCGCTCGCTCACTCACTCACTCGGGCATTTGACTCGCTCAAATAAAGACCATTCCAAGGCATCATTAATCTATAGCGTACTGCACATCTCGTTCTGGGCCCTAACTCAGACTCACTGAGTCAACTCACTATGCTCGCCGGCGGGAATTTTCCACGCCGAGGTGGCGATGAGTGGGCGCGTGTGCCACCCGAGCATGAGACACCCATTGTTCTCTTCCACTCTATACCCATCGCCGCCAGCGAACAGAGCCAACAACATACTAGCTTGCTTGAACGCGTTCGAACCCAAGTGAACCGGGTCGAACCCGGCAGATCTCATCCTTGTCCTCCACTGGCTCAGCGTCTCATGCCTCTCGACCCGTTCTAACCCTTCGCACGCCACCACGTTGCATATCTGTCTCCCAAGGTACAGCTCCGACATAATCAGGTCCTGACTCGGCTGTGCTAACCCGGACGACGATCCCTCCAGCGAGTCAAACAGGCTGGAGTAGTAGTGCAGCGCCTCCGTGAACCGGTCCAAGAAAACCACTCCGTTGTGGTTCGCTTCCTGTTCCACTATCGTCACGATCCTCGGGTTGAAGGCCTTGATCGTGTTCAACACCTTGTCGATGGCACCGGGTCTAGCTAGCATACGGTGGAGCTCGAAAACGGAGTTAACCGCGACGGCTTCTTCGGGTCGGATCTCGAGGAGAGACGGGTCGAGATCCGCTAAACTGTTGCAGACGAACCCGCGGAATTCGAATTGGATACCGATTGTTTCGGCCAATTGTGCCAACTTCCAACCCACTTGTTGCAGAGCGTCGGTGTTGTCCGGCTGCGGAGGGCCGATTCCGGTGAGGCGGAACGTGGGAGGGCCGCCGGGCCTTAATGCGAGGGCTTGCATTAGAGCGGGCCATTGCATCCCCTGCTTGAGTCCGAAATCGATGACGTGGACTCTGTCGGCGGTGGTGAATGCTTCGAGAATGGCTTGGTTTGCGGTGAAATGGGCGAATTTGAGGTAGGGGCAGGATTCGTAGAAATGCATATGAAGCACATCGGAGAAAGAGGAATCGAGAGCTTCTTCAGGATAGATTCCGTAAATTCGGCTAGTTAAGGCTTGGGCAAAGTAGGAAGCTACCTTTCTCATTGCTCCAGCTTGAGATGCCGCGAGCAACCCCACGTGCTTCACAAGCGTGTCTGCAACCTTCAGGTTGTTCTGCTGAATTGCCTCTGCACAAGCCATGAGTGTGTGGACGAGACGCACGCCTGTTTCTTGCGAGTCCACGAGAACCACTGGTCGGGTGGGCTCCGACACCGTCCCCGTAGGCGACGGTAGCACCGGCACAGAATCTGATCCACCTGGTGAACTTTTCAATCGCTTGTTGATGTTTTCCCTCTCTGGATTCTGCTCGTTTTGAGGATACGCCGCCATGCCGGGAATTGCTCGAAGGTCGTATTCTGAATCATCGTTGTAAGCACGCGATTGATTTCCAATCTGATGACGGGAATTGGAGAAATCAACGCAGGTTATGGTGGAGGACTCCGCCGGAGCAAGAATAGGGTCGTCGATTTGCTGGCTGCCCAAGAGCCCCGATGGATCGAGAGGATTGGGGGAATTGTTGAGCTCAGTGAGCATGCTCTGAACCCATCCGTAGAGATCAGTAGGGTCATAGTGGACGGTGTCACTAGCGAGATGCGAAATTCCATCTTCCTGAGTTGTGCCCATCACCATCTCCAGCTGCTCAAGCATCTGCGCCACACCCGCCATGTCCGACGCCCGCACCTTGTAACCCAAAGGGGCAAGCAGCTCATCCATCCCACCCGCCTCGGGTTCTTCCTCCCACATCTTCGCTTTCCCACTTGACATTGATGAGCATTCGGCTTTCACAGCAGCAGCAGCAATATTTCCATTTCTTCCTCCTCCGCCATAGCTAGCACCGGCACAGGTATCTTGGTGATCCCTCTTCATTTTCCCTCGCTAAATGCAAAAGAAGAAACCAAACATAAAAGCTTTTACAGAAAGTAAATCACAGATAAGAATCCGTTCATGGGGCTTGGCACTTCAACAACTCTCTCAACGACGGGTTTAGACCAGAGTTGAAATGGGTGAGAGGTCCAATGGGGAAACACAGGGAGCTGGGAGTGGAAGAGATAAGGAACAACGGAGACCATAATAATGGAACTTTTATTTCCATTATTTTTTTTCCCAAATTGCAAAGTTTTGATTTTGATTTTATATTTTTCTAATATCCAGGGTTGAGTTGGAAAAATGTTAATAAAAATGGAATTTATGGGTGGAATTGTGAGGTGTGGTGGAGGGGGTGGTAAAGAGGAAGCTCCGGCAAATACTTAAAAGCATCAAGGAGCCGTGGCAGCACCGCAATGCTAAAAAAGATGCCGATGATAGTGTACAGCTCGTGCACACCCCAGACACCATACACTAGAAAATCAGGTGGCCGTACGCTTCATCGATTGTGAGTCTTGGGGACCGAGAATGATTGTGGGCTCCACCCATAGTATCATCCACTTCTCTCTTCTCTCACGCCCTCCCTTCCCCACGCGCTCTTTCCATCCTCCTCTATTCTGTTTCTAATTCTTCAAATTCCACTCTTTCTTATCCCTTCTCCTTTATTTTTTGTGTGGTAGATTTTAGTTCTTAAATCTTATATGGATGCCCATTGTGGGAATTCTGGCTAATGAGAGTTGATGATTAAACCTAAACCATCCAAATAGATATCTACAAGAGGTTTGCACTCACAACCAAGTTGGTAGGCAAATATGATTTCATTGACAACTTGTTCATCAACAGTCCCTGCTTATACATTTTTGAGATTTGAAATTTCAATGACTCATTTTGCGTATTAATACTGGAGAAATACCTGTTACATTGTATTTAACTTTGAAATGAAGCTTTAAAAAATTATACTTTAATTTATACAATTGTAATTAAAATGTTCTTGTAGCTGTGACTGCCTATATTCGCTTCAAATATCACTCTCTTGTTCGCCACATACGCTTTCTATTTTAGTATCTTTCTTTTGCTTTATTTATGTATTTTTAACAATATATTGCAAATTTCAATAGAAATCACAAGTCTTGATAAAAAAAAAAAAAAAGCACGATAAACAAGTATGACTTCATTTTTATAGATGAAAAACCTAACAATCATAATTTAGCACTCAGGAGGAGAGAGGGTTACTTCATGTAAGTCCTATGGCAAGTGTTTGGTCGGCCTTACTGAGGTTCGAGTGGGGAGTAACAATTCACGACGCACATGAGGGAGAGATCAAGGAGGGGGTCAACTATAGTCATCACGCGCCAGCTTAGCAAGTAAACCCAACGGCCAATGAAAGAGAGCTTGGTGCACTCCGCGGAGCAGCTGGTACGCGGGAGCAGCGAGTGCAAGAGCACGCTCCATTGACGCGAAGGGGGTAGGTGTTAGAAGCAGAGCAAAAAGGCAGGACCCACAGAAAGGAGGGTCTGAGGGAGAGATCAAAGATGGGGATTCAGACGTCAACATCGGTTTTAGGACCATCCTACGTGGGACCCAAGGGGGAAATATATATACCGAAAGAAAAGGGGTGGGAGCACGTCCCAGATAACGGCGTTACGAAGTTAAGACCGAAAGAGGCTGGACGGAAGGAGAACGGCGTTAGGGGATTGCCGTTACGCGTAACTGTGTAAAAGGGACGTAGCTTAATAAGAAAAAGGGGGGTCGGGAGGGTGACGTGAGGGGAGGAAAGGAATGGGGCCTGGCCTCCTTGTTTTAATTATTCTTACTGTAATTATCTTTTTTTAAGTTTTAAGAATTTTTTTATAAAAAAAGAAATTTTGTGAATATTTTGAGAAATGAGAAAACATTGAAACCAGGAGAAGGCACACTGACACCAGCGCAATAGAATTGGGCCATCGCCATGTGATTCTGCCACGTTACCAAAGATTCTCCTGTCTCTGGTGGTCCCTCCTTAACACTCTGCACCCTTCACTTTCCCCACCTCGTTTCCTTTTTTCACTAAAATAAACCTCCTATTATTTCGTGTTTTCAATATATTTAAATTAAATAAATGTATTTATAAAAATATTTTCTACTAATTTTCATGTATGTATAGTTATTATATTGTTCATTGATTTAAGAGAAAATTTAGATAATATAACTTTTCATTATTATACACATAAATATTAAAATAATCTAATGACAATGAAGAATTTCAGCTATACGCTTGTGTGCCGCCTCATTTTGAACGCAATTTCAGTTAGTTTGTTTTGAGCTTTCATGCCTTTATGGCTTACATTTAAAATTAATATATATATATATATATATATTCTAAGTCCAATTGTTTTTGGACAAAAAAGAGTATGGAGTTTTAGTTCTATTTTTGACAACTATCGTACCAATGATGAATTGCCGTGGACACAGCTATAATCGTAAAGATGGATGACAATTATTCTTCTAGTAAGAAGTCCTGTCCACAAATTCTAAACCCTGGCCTTTATTTTCCACCAAGCGGCTTTTGCATACAAATTAATGAAGCAGGTTTTATGAGTTCCATAACAATTATAGCATTAATTTACAGTTTCTTACTCTTAGTCTTTTTGGAAAAAGTAACCCAAAAAAAATACAAACTATTCATACCATCTTTCCACATATTAATATTTGCATGTTCGAATCATGAGTTCAACTGATAAGTACATTTGGTGATCAGTCTTCTTCGTCTGACTCTATAAGATTCGTTCAACAAGGTTAATAATAAACCAAGAGTACTAGTCAAATAACTTTATATATATATATATGAATTATTATTACTATCGTTTTAAAATCTTTGTCTTCTCGTCATGTACACTAACATTAATATTCCTCACTACTATTTTTATTACAGCAAGATTAAAACAAGGGATTGATGAAAAGATCAGAAACTATTAACACATGATCGATAATATTTGAATTAAGGTTGTCCCCACTAGAGTTAGGGGGTGCTTTGTCTTTTAAATGCATAGCATCGGGGGTTGGTGGTGATGGTGTTAATATTTGCAGGCAAATATTGGGTATTGAGGTACTGTATATTATGTATAGAGACGAAAGAACAGGAACCCCACAAGGGAAAGCCGTAAGTGGAAATGCATTATCCAGTTTGTGGGGAGAAGTGGACCTTCAGCTTCAGATCACGACAGCGAAATATAAATTTACGGGACATAGGAATTGCCGACACTGTAGTGAAAGCTCTATGCCCTTCAATTATTTATATGTATATATACTTCATGCATGAACATCTACACCTAGCTTTCCTATACACATATGCACATGATGCACCACCACTTCTACAGTGCCACTGAGCTATCTAGGGTTCCGAAGCTTTTCATTCATTTCCACTACGAACCTTCAGCTTCCTTTTTTAAGCTTCAAGTTTCTTTTTTCTTTTTTTTTTTTAGTTTATTTGGAACTGAAAAATGAAAGTAAACTTAGATATCTTGGACGTTAGTTGCATGATAGTGTTGTACGTATGGTAGTAAAATTTCGCCATGTTGAATTAGTTTTATTAATATGACATACATAGAATGGAGAAAGTCGAAGAAAGAATATATATATATATATATATATATATATATATATATATATATATATATATATATATATATATATATGTGAGAGTTAAATTTATTCAATGAACTTCTATTTGTGTTTAGGAATGTGGTCGTTCCAATTTTTTTGTTATTAGCTGAACATTTTCTTCAATCTCATGGTAAATGATCTTGTGTTTATTCATGGAAAAAATTCATATGAATTTATACTTTTGTTGCAGTATTTTAACTAAAATATGATAAATATATATTTTTAATATTATCATGATATATGTATAATTTTTAAAATAATTATATAATTTTTAATTTAAACACATACAATACTATTATCCATTAACCATATATTTATCCTGTATTAGTTTTAAAAAATTGATATCAAAGATAGAAAATTATACATAGGATTGCAAGAAAGAGGAAAAGAAATTCACCCAAGAAAGATACGGATAATCTAAATTCACGTGACTGCAAATACATTCTTGTCAACTAAGCGATCTATCTTATGAGAAAGCCTTATCATCTAATTTCTGTTCAAAATAATTCAATGTTTAATTGATAATATATGAGCTATATATAATGCATAGGGTGGCACGATGTGAGGATCCTCAATTAGATATCTAAATCCGTTTTGGTAGACAATATCATCAGATTCGATGGCTATACGATTGAATAGTCCACCTCTGAGATGGCTCTGAGCCTCTCACTTTTGACTGTTCCCTGGGTAATTAATCTAATAAAGCTGCATGCGTTTCATTTACTAAAAGCAATTAATGCTGTTGCGTTTGCCTAAAGAAAATGGGGTTTCTAATTAATTATCTAACCTAATTTCGTTCAGGAATTAATTAAGTTCGAGTCAATCAAAATCAGTAAAAATGGAAGCACCACCATGCATGAAAGTGCTAGCTTAGTATGGTTTTATGTAGAGAAACTCGATCTCAACGAAAGCCTTATATATATATATATAAAGTAAGCTAACCGAATCTCAACTTCAACTACTTTTTACTGGTATTGGTCCTATAACCATATATATAAAAGGATCATTAAAATACGTATTCTTTTCGGCAGGAAAAGAAATGATGTGAATGGCAACTTGTACTTATTCCCTTGAAAGTAATTGACATGAGGAATTTGGAGCAAATGGGAATCTAGTCATTTCTTGTAATTTTCCCTCTTAAACAAACCAAAGATGTTGAACCAAGCTGAAAAGCTGCTTTTTAGTAATTAATTCAGACCATAGAGCTATATATCATACTTTATTGGAAGCATTCTTTTTATTTTTCTTTCAATTTATTATTACATATTTAAGCACTAAACCAAAATTTGACTTGATCTAATTTAGTTCAAATTGGCCGGTTGGTGGGTCAAATCAGACCGAGGCCGAAGATTAATTAATTATTACTAATGATAGCAAATATATTATAAATTATACCAGTGGGCTATACTTTTAGCTAGGATAGTCACTATCCCTAAGTTGTTAAGTAATAATCCCTGGGTTACGTCAGTTTCCTTTTTGGTTTTACTTTGGTGATCAAATTCCTTATAACAAGCTTCATCTAAATATTCGAAATTAAATTTAAATACAGGTCTATTTATATTATTAAGAACCTAAAAGGTGATTTTATTATACACAATTTTTCTGAGATTTCTTCTGTTTGTCATATCATCCTAGCTGTACAGTTCTTCCTCGTTCAGATGCAACGCCACGAGATTCCTGAGTGCAGATTAAGATCCAATATTCTTGCTGATACTGTTGTTCCTTTACGATAAACCAACAAGTATTATTATAATTAAATCAAATATATAAATAATAAAACACTAATCTCAGTGCATGTACGCATAAAATACATATTTTGAGCAAATATCTTATTAGCAAATTGATTGATTAACAAATGAATTACATAATGGCGAAGCCTAAGCTTAATATTTTGCGCCGGCAGCATCGTACAAACAGGTTAAACAGGATGCCTTTTAATAAGCGATTAATTAGGAGATAAAATATAATGGCGGGTCCTAATCTAAGCTTCATTGATTATCACTTCCTACATTATTGAGATGATTAATTTATAATAATTATTGAAAGCATAAACGTATTGACGCAGTCGATGATATCACTTTGAAATAAACTAATTAATTAATAACTAATTAAACATCCCGCGTATAAATGGTTGAGATTTGGACTTGGAACCTTTTCACGGTGAGAAGAGGCATTGACCTAAGCTTTTCAGCCTACCTGGCACCCTACCTTTAAGTTGAATGCAATCTACATATTAGGGATAATAATTGCATAGACAAATGAAAAAAAAAATTATGTATAATTTTTATATATTTGTTGTATTATTTTTAATTAACATATATATTGTTATTAGTTAAATATATATTTTTTAAAACAGTATAATAAAAATATAAAAAACTGCGTATATATGTATATATATCTAATCTTAGATATACTATTATGTTATATTTTTCATATTTGATTAATAGTTTAAAAATCACATTAATAAATAAATTTACATAAGAGTGGTTTACGGTTTAATAATATGGTCAAAATTGAATTATATTTTTAAATATATATATGAAAATCATATATATAATATTTTATAATCAAACTACTATAATGTTTTGAAATTATATTTAAAATATATGTAAATATGTAACAGCATACAAATTAATTAAATTATTTTCTACGATTGTAAATTTATATGAATAAGTTGGGTGAAGTCAGTTAAAAATCATAATTTTTTATTAAAATAATGTCAAACTTTTAATTTAGACTACAAAACTAATTTTTGACCTTTTTTTTTTTTAATGGATTGTTTGGCAAGCCGGTTTGAAGGGTCTACCAAATCCAAACCACGCCCAGTTTGATGTTTTATATCGTGTATTTTATGTAATATGATATTAAGACATATTATAGTATATAACGTTTTCATATACAAATAGTGGACAATTGAGACTCTCATAGTTTTTTATAATGTCAAATATTACCTCAAACGACATCATCGGTTTTATATTTTTTATGATATTAGTCATTACATTGAGTATTAGTATAACAGATACAAACATAATTATTTATTGATTTTTAAGATATATATTATATATTATGACAGAGCGCTTAACTCTTACTTAAATACATTAAGTTACTTATAAATAAATAGTTAACAGTAAAAATTGATAGAAAAATATATCCCAGATATGCTTAATTATATGTCAAACATGATGCTTATTTTGAAAACTATAATACTTTCACCCTTAGTTTGTATTTTCTTTCGACTAATCTTATTTGCCTAATTACACTTGAATGATAAATAGATACACGCATAAACATAAAATTAATTATAATTGTTGTGATTAATAACGTGACAAATAAGAAAGGACGAAGTTTAAACATATTTTGGATGCAATATGAACTGTACGTCAATTTTAATGGTTTTAAGATATAAGTAATGGAATTTACATATGTGCGCGCGCATATATATATATATATATATATATATATATATATATAGTAGATATTGATTATAAATAAAGATTATATGAAATATGATAAAAATAATAATAAAATAATAAAATAGTATTATAATTAATAAAAAATTTTAAATTATTTTAACATTAATTTGATACTATTTCATTGTATTTTAAAACATATTTTATTAAAAAATTTAATAAATGTATAAATCTATTATATTAAGTATCATATTACATATATATTCAATAGGATTACTGTCATATATGCTTCTTAGCTTTTTTCCAAAGAAAAATCCCTTTGTGATAATTTTATCAAAATTTAAAATAAAAACAACTGAAAAAGTTTATTTAAATAAAAATTAAATCCAACAAAAATGAAAAAGAAATGTCAAATCAGAGAGAGGGGCCTGAGAAACTTTGCCCTTCCAATGTGTGACACTCGTTGATTGCAAGGGACATAGCTGAAGGGATAAGGGACAGTACAGACAGTGCTCCCATTCATTTGGTCCCCCCGTTTCCCTTTGCCAACTCCATTTTTATACTTTTTAGTGTTCAGTTATTAGAGCCACGCTTGTCCATATATAACTGTACTGGCTTCAATTGATTTATTTCAAAATATTTTGTGGTTTTTCTTCCTTCAGAAAAATTACCCATGTAAATTTTTCTTAAGATGTTCTTAAACATTTATTTTTATTTTTTACTTTAGTCCATTACTAAAAGTTTAGGACTATTGCTATCAGCTGCTGTAAAATATTTTTTTAGTTCTTCATTTTTTATAAAATTATTATTTTGATCATTTATTATTTAAAATATTTAAAATAAATTTTTATTTATTAAAAATATCACGTTTGATTTTTTATTTTTTAAAAGTTACTAAATTCAATCTGTTGAATTTAGAGTTTACAACTTGATAGAATAACTAAATTTAATATATTTTTATAAAAAATAAAAGATTAAATATAATATTTTTTTAATAAATGAATTGTTATTTTAAATATTTTAATGAGTAAAGAATTAAAATAATAATTTTATAATAATTAAGAAACAAAAAAAATTACTTTTCTCTGACAAAATTCATCACAAACACATTTGGGCTCAAATCTAAATAAAACATGATATAGGATTTTTTTATTATTTTTTCACAAAAACAAACAGAGCTTTAAAATCGGTGCAAACTCAAGAAATTCAATAAAAATAATAACAATGATGCGAAACATTTTGAACTACTGTCTGTGTGTTTTTATATATTGAGGTAATATTATGAAATTTGAATGCAAAAGGTGTGACGTGCATCCAAAAATAGATAGTTTGGTGTGCGGAAGCGCATGGGCAAATGGGGCAGGAGGAAGATGGGTGGGTTTGGAATGATGTATGAAATGAAGTGAATTGGAGGTGAGATCAAATCTTGGAAGAGATTCTGGTGCACTCACATCAACACTCAGGAATCCTAAGCTTTTTTCTCTCTCTCTCCAGCAAAACAAACACATGCATTCCAAGTAGATCATAAATCAAAATCTCTTTGATAACTTCTTTGAATGGCATTTACTTCGAGAAAACTACCATTTTGGTCCCCTAAGTTTTAATTTAGTAACTTTTTGATCCTCCATAAATTTGAAATAATAAAAAAGTTCTTCAAGAATTTACCAGTAAATCAAACAAATTTATTTATTATTTTCTTGTTAAAAAAACATTGAGATGGATTGTTTCCTGCTTATGTTAAGGGTGAATGCACAAATGTGATAGGTTTTTTTTTTTAACAATAATCAATACCTCAATAAGGGTAAAGCATATTTAAAGTTTCTTCAATTGAAATTAAAAGAAAAAGTCATGAATATAGTGTAAATTTGATAAAAGAAACTCTAAAAGTACTTCACACTTGCTGACATTTTGGGGATGATAGAAATAAAACTTATCACATATGTGCATCTATCCTCCACGTAAGCAAAAATACAATTTATTTTAGCATTTTTGTAACACAAAGATGATGGAGGAGCTTGTTTGTATTTAGTTCACTAATGAAGTTTTGATGGATCATTTTGTCACTCCAAATTTATAAAGAACCAAATTGTCAATAAATTAAAATTTGGAGAACTAAAATAGTAAGTTTCCCCATTTACTTACATTTGCACACATATATAATGAAGATCCGAGGATTAATTTTTTTACTCTAAAAAACTATGTTTGAACAATCTGAAATTCTACTTTAGGATCTCTTTATTTATGTGTTTTCAAAAAAATTTTAGTTTTAAAATAAAATGTAACCCCTTGATCTTTTAGAGTAATTTTAAAATTTAAGATCATTCAGAATAAATATTTTAAATTTATATTTATTAATTGTAATTCTCGCTTTAAACTGTGAACTGTTGCCTTGAATTATTATATTTTCCCTTGGACTCCATTCCAACACTTAAAAATACTACAGCATAAATAATAATAATAATAATAGTAGTAGTAGTAGTAGTGGAAGTGGTAGGAACAATAATAATAAAAAATTCAAATTTGTCAGTGATAAAATTTAACGAAAAATATGAGTTGTATTGTAAGCTGTAATATTATTTGATGTACCAAATTTGATAAGACCCAACATTTTACTTTAAGCCAATGATCATGTCAATTTTATTGAGATCAATTGTCTTTATAAAACTAAAGTCATTTTTGCGGATGATTGGTCTCACTTGAGTTATAAAATTTTAAATGGATATATCTATTTAATTGAAAATTTACTTGTATATATAAATTTAAAATAATATCTATTCATTTTTCTATTTAATTATGACTTTAGGATGGATATAATTTTTTTCCTAAAAAAAGCTTATGTAAGCACAGAGCGCAATGACTTGAATGATTATTTGAATTTTCCTCTTAATCCAATTACAAGATTGAGAGCCAAGAAGTTCAAGGAATCATTGCAAATTTATGTGAAAAAATTCTTAGAAAATGCAAAAAAAAATCACTTGGACAACTTGGGCTTTGAGAAGAAAACTCAATTCATTCATTTGAGTCATGTCCAACCTAAATAAAGGTCCAATTTATTTGGGTTATATCATCTAGAAATGTTACTACTGAAATAAGTGTTTTAGACCACATTGTAATTAATTTGGACCTATGATGTATATGGTTATATATTGGGCTTCTATTTTAATGTCTGAGCCTATTTTTAGCATTATTTGACCTAACTTATTGGGGGTCCAAGGTGACATTTCGAATTAGGGTTTTTTAGGGGGTTTGAAGCTTATAAAAAGGCTTGAGCCTACACCTTATAAGATATTGTGAACACCTCATCCCTAATTACTTAATTATTTAATTAATTGATACATTGATTAATTAATAATTAAATACATAGGAAAAATTAAAATGACGAAGCTTAAAAGGATATTCTCAATTGGAGACAATTTGAAATTAAAAATAAATGATGGGAGACAATTAAATGAACTCAAAGCCTAAAAAATAAAATCAACTAGTTAAAATAATTATAATAAATCAAAATAAAATTATAATATATATATATATATATATATATATATATATATAACAAAACAAAAATAGAAATTTAAAAGATAAAAAAAATAAAAAAATATAATAATAGTAATAAAAATAAAAAATTTCAAGGCACTATGGGCTCTTACTGCTCTTGGTTATCACGAGAGGGGAAAGAATTGCCTGGTCTCAAGCTATAGGAAAATGCTGAAAAGAGAAAACACTGTTGGGCAGACTGATGCAACCTCAAAGCCTTCTAAAATGCTAGCCCCATCAAAGACAGAATTTGCTGTTGCTGGAGCAGCACCACAGCACGAGAAAGTGCAGAGAAAAGAGGACAGTTGGAGGGGGTTTTACTAAAAAAAATGGAAGTGTAGAGAGAAGAGAGGCCGAGAGAGGGAGGAGAGACGGTGAGTGCTGGAGAGAGAAGCAGAAGTAGCTACTAGGTGGAGAAGCCGAGGAGAGAGGAGGATTCTTTGGCGGCAGAGTGGCAGAACTGTGGCAAGCAACGAGGGGCTTGAGCAGTGAAACCAACACGTTTGAGCTGCAGAAAGAGCTGGAAAAGGAAGAGGACAGAAGCTTGAAGAGGCCACGGACCTACTAGGAGGGAAAAAGAAAATGAGAAGAAACAAAAAGAGAGGGGTCACAAAGAGAGCTGCAACGATGAACCGAGAAATTGAGAAGGAGAAAGGAACTACTGGGAGGAAGAACAGGGACAAATAGAGAGTTAGAGAGTCAAGAAAAAAGAAGAAGAATGAATTGAGGAAGAGAGCAAAAGCGCAAAGGAGAGTGAAAGCTCCACCACTTCTGTTATCTTAACTGGAAAACAGAGGTGGAAAGGGGAGAGAGAGACTCGGATAAAGAAGATAATGCAAGCAAATGAAGATATCAGAAAAATAGCATTACCATTGCCTGTTTTAGTTTCCAAAGCTTTTAAACTATTTTTGTAAGATCTTTGTGACCATACTTATGATATAACTCTTCTTAGAGGAGCAAAGACCATGAGTGCATTGCATTTAAAGCATTGTGTACAAAGCTATAGTGTCTTTGATTTCTTGAGGGATATTGTAAGCAGGGTGCCAAACTATGGTCATAGGCATAAGCATAGGCATGGGCATGGGCATGGCCATTCTGAATCTGTTGTTAATGATCGAGCTGTTTCAAAGAGAAGGAAAGCAGCATTTGATAATTGCAATGATAGTGACGAGGAGTCTAAGAGGAGCAAGATGCATGAGTTGAAACACACTGGCAGTACTGGTAGGGGAAGAGGCCGAGGTAGAGGAAGAGGCCGCGGTCGTGGTGCTCAAACTGTTGAAAGACAGACTCATTATCAGGAGGTTAAACCTAGGCCTTGCACATTTGTTCAGCACAACAGCAAACATGATCTTAACACAAGTGTGGTAATAAAAAATGGTTTAGAGTTGAAAGAGTCACCTATAGAGAATACTACAGTTCCTAGTGAAGGCTTTCAAACTCTCAATAACATTGATTTGAATGCAAATGCAAATGAAAATGATGCAAAAATTGCTAACACAACAGCTCATGTCTCGTTGCCTGAACCTGCAACTGTGACTAAACATGAAGAAAACCCAGGCTGGTCTATTTTTGATGTTGACAAGATGGCCATTGACTCTATGCAGCTTGCACAACTTAGGAGACGATTATAAGAGAAGAGGAAGAAATTAGACACAAAAGTGCGGAGGAGAGAGAAAATCAATAAAGACATCCTCCTTCGATGCCTTCAACATCGACAAGAGAAGTTGAACATCAACTTTTCTTTCGGGCTTTGGTCTCTCCGATGGCTCTGCCATGCACGTTGGTTTAGTCAAAGGGTGCTGAGATGTCAAGGACTTCGGTTAAGACACAAAGACATGACGCAACAAATGAAGTGGAAGCCTCAGCTTCAAGCTCAAGACAGAGACTCCACTCGAAGAAGTCACAAGGAATGCCTGTCTTGTTTCTTTCATTAGTTGTATTTGTCCTTGGCCATGCTGTGGTTACTTATAGAACCAAATGCAGAGCTTGGAGAAAGCTCCTTTTTCATAAAGTTGACCATGAAGTTATCCTTTTGTGCAAAAATGTTTTCTCTGGCTATCAAAAGGTCCCACAATCTCCCACTCCTTTTGGGGAAAGAACTCTAAAAAGTGACAATGAGATGGGGAGAAGACTGCATAAGATAACTCATGTGGAAGAACTGCCATTTAGTTTGCTTGCAGACTTAGACAACTTATTCATTATGTGCTAAGGGCTGGAAAATGTAAAATGGAGAAAAGAAAGGCCAAAAGCAAAAAGAAAGAGGAGAAGGATATGAGAAAAGAGGCTAAAAATATAAGACCATTGGAGGAAGAACGAAAAGGATAGAGAGGTAGAAATGATGGTCTAGAAGTTTAGCAAAGGAACTAAGGTTTGAACTATGAATTTCCTACTCTTTCTTTGCTGATTTTCATCTCTGTATGTTACCGAGCCTCACTAAATTCACTACTATATTTGTTGTCATTTCTTGCTAAAAATTTGATGCTTTTTTTTACTCTCTATTTGCTTTTAGATCTCACTGATTTTGTTGCAAAATCTCGTTGAAAATGTTGCTCTATTTTGCTATCCATTTTTGTTAAAATCTGGCATTTTTTTTTTGTTTTTAATTTATTGGCACAAATTTACTGAAATCATACTTCATTTTACTGTCAACTTTTGTTAAAGTTTGATGCATTTTTGTTCTTTATTTGCTGCTAAATTTCATTGCAAATGATCTCCAATTTGTCTTAAACGTGTGATGAAGAATTCTAATGCATTTGGTCATTGATTTTTAATGGATTTGATAAATTGTTACTAAGGTATTTAGTGATTTATTTTATAGCATTTTAGGTCTCTTTTATTCAAATGAATTCTGCCCAAAATTCACTCCATACAGGACTGTGTGGCTACCTATTTTGTGCTTAAAATTTGCTACATGATTAGGTCAATTTGCTGTTAGTCTTTAGCTCCAAATTCACTACATGATTATGCCAGTTTGCTGTCATTCTTTAAGTCCAAGGTTATTGCATTATTTCACTTCATTTTGTTGTCCAATGGTGTTGAAAACATGTTGTATAACACCTCTGTTGTGCTATTCATGCTACATCACTAACATACTGCATTATTTCACTTCGCTTTGCCGCATTATATGCCGCTTTTGTAGTCAAAATCTAGCTGAAAGTGTGCTGCATAATTACCCCTTTTTGCTGTCTAAAGTTTAGCTGAAAGTGTGTTGCCTTAATACCTTTTTTTGCTATTCAAATTGGCTGAAAGTGTGTCGCAGTTTTATTTCCCTGTGCTGTCAAAGTTTAGCTGAAAGTGTGTTGCCTTAATACCTTTTTTGCTGTTAAAAAGTGGCTGAAAGTGTGTTGCAGTCTATCTTGTTTTGTTGTCAAAGTTTAGCTGAAAGTGTGCTACGTAATTTCATTTTTTCCATTGTCTAAAATTTAGCTGAGGTGTCATGCTTTTCTACCTCAGTTTTGTTGTCCAGTGGTATTGAAAGTGTGCTACATAAGTACCTTTTTTCTTTTTTTTTTTGGCTGTCCAAGTTCTAGCTAGAACTTCACTGCACATTGGTAATTTTATTATTATAATGACTATTTTCTCTTATGGAATTATGGTGTGAAACCTTCAGTCCCTACATGTGCATAAAGCTAACCAGTAGAAGTCGTGTGAGATGTTTAGTCTCCTTAGGCTTTAAAAGTTAGTACATAATTTCTGAAAGATGCAAAAAAATAAATATCTTAATTAAATAACCTTTTTTAATTACACAATGATTAATTTCATCTTTTATAAAAAAAATCAATTAAAAAAAAAGTCATGTGGGACTTGGGTCTCTGTATGCTTTAGGGAATCGATCCTATTTAAATAAAACTAAAAGAATTTTAATTTCAAATTCCTTTAAAAAATGAAAAAATAAAACTCTTAGAATTCCCAAATAATCTCTTCCATATTTTGGGTTACCGCGTGAGATTGTTGATCTCCTCAAGCATTCAAAAGTTAATTGGCATAGGCCACGAGAGATCCCAAATCTCCTCAGGCATTGGTAAATAAGTTAATAGAGGCCGCGTTGAATCCTTAGTCTCCTCAGGCTTTGAAATTTAATGACCATTTTAAAAAATACAAAGGTAAAATAAATTCCAAAAAATTATAAATAAAAAGGGTTTATTTTACCTATTATTTATAATTAAAATCCTAAGAAATTCTTTTTTTTCATTATGATCTCATTTTCAAAATTAGAACAAAAATCCAAAACTCCAAAAAATATATAAATTCAAAAATCCTGAAAAATGGTGTTCCGTTATAGTTTTATTTCAATTTCAACAATAAATTCTAATTTTGAAAACCCAAAAAAATAGAGAAATTCAAAAATTTAAAAACATTTTTTATTATAATTTTACTTCAATTCCAAACAATATAAACTCTCAAAAATCCTAAAATCTTTTCACATTATCATTTCATTTAAATTTCAAAAATAATGGTTAAAATTCTAAAAATAAACAAAAATTAAAAAAAATGAAGCAATCAAGAGAGCTAGATTAATCAGGTTGTTATAAATTAAAACAGAAAAACTAAATTTAAATCTCGTTTTGTTTAAAAAAATCTGTTGAATTTGAACTTTCCTGTTCTCATCGTAAAAACCCTAAACCAATAGACATGTCATTTTGGTCGAACTACGTGGACTTTGATCCCTATCATAGGATACGTAGGCCTTAGGCTTTTATCATTGGTCAAGTCTGCCCTTTGTTAATATTTATCTATTCACTTCCATTATTATCATTTTTTGTCTTCTCTGTTTGATGGGCATGCATGTCAATAAAGGGTAATTGAGATAAATTTAAGGCTATATTCCATTTCAGCTGACTAGTTTAAGGTAACTGTCCTTATGGACGGGTGTTGTGGGGTGTTTAACACCTTCCCCACACTCAAATAGACTCCTGAACTCATCTCTATTTTTGCAAACCATTTTGCCTTTTTCTTTTTTATTTTAAATTAGTTTTCCAAAGTTTTCTGTTAAAAATTTTGGTGGCGACTCCAAATAAATTAATTTTCAAGATTCATTTTGGGAATGAATTTAAACACTTTTATTTTATTCCATCGAAAGGTCGGTTATGATAGACATTAAGTTTCATTCTATCAAATAAACATTTTAGTTTCCTTCTTGGCTAGGCTAGAGTTCTCTAAAGGAAGATAGCTTGTCTTCTTTTATTGCAATAAGAATTAATTCTTAACAAGGTGATCTCTTGAGGTGAATTTATTCTTATTTCTAATTAACCTATCATTTGTGTTTCCATTTGTTTCAGTCATTTTAGGGGTTCATTCCATTTCATGTTCTTGCCATAGTGTGTATTCAAGGAGTTTCAAATTCTTTATAACCTTGGGGTTCCGTGTCATTTGGTATCATAGCATGGACTAAGGTAAATTCTTATTTATCCTACTTGTTGTTTCTTGTTCTTAACCTTCTTGTTTATTCTAGAATTTTAAAAAAATGTCATTATTCATTTTATATGGTCTTAATCTTGCCCAGATTGTTTCATTTGTTACTAATTTTTGTTCATCAGTGTATTTGCTTTTGATTTTGCTTCTATATTCCTATTTTCTTGATCCTATCTTAGAGAGTTTATGGGAAAATGAAAAAAAAGAAAGAGAAGAATCAGTCTTTGCTCATTCTATTTTCATTCAATCTTACCTAGATTAATCCTTCTGTTATTAATTTTTGTTCATGTACTATCATTTTTGTTCATCAGTGAATTTCCCTCAAATCTTGTTCAGTATTTTTATCTTCTTTAGAAAAACAAAAATTAAAAAAAAAGTATGAAAATATTGAGTGTTTTGTACTAAAGTCAAAAGTAAAAGCGTCTTTTGTAGACTTCTAATGAGTAAATGTTGGAGTTGGTAGCTTACTACAAGAACTCTTAAAATTTTGAATACACCTTGGAGTAGCAGTTTGACTTAGGAATCCAAGAGAATTAGGGTTACTATTTTGCTTTTTTTTTTTCTAGAAAAAAAATTAGAAGTTGAAAGAAAAAAAAGAGGTTACATTATTGAAAAAAAAAATTTGGTCAAGGATACTATGCATTTTCAGACTTTTTAAGTTGCCATAAGTCTATCTTCATTTTTCTTTCACATACTTTCTATAGCTTGATTTTTTTGTTATTCTTATATCATTCCATTATTTGCTAGTCCTTAATCTCTTCAATTCCCTTCCATTAATTTAATTTGCAAAAGTGGTTTATCTTATGTGGAAATATATTTTGAAGTGCAGTCGAGGACAACAAGCTTGAGTGGTTAAAAGGCTCGAGTGTTGGTGAGCTTAAGAGATGTAAAAGCCAAAATCAATGTGAAATATAGGTAAATTAAACACCCCTAAGTTTAAACACGTGAGGAAGTGAGCTGCTTACTAATTATTCTTTTTCTTTTTCTTTAGTTCTTTTTCAAATTGAGAATAATGAGTAGTTCTGGAGAAAATAATGAAGTTGATATGAAGCTATTTATAAAGGCTATACAAGACCAGTTCAAAGCTTTAAACTTGAGGTTGGATAATTTAGTCATCAAGCATGTCAAAACCTACCCGAAGGCCTTCGTTTATTAAAGAAGAAGGAGAATCAGATTGGGATGGTGTAAATTCCATGAGAAATAAAAGAAGTGAGGTACGAATTGAAAGAAATGATAACAATCTCAATGCTATCAAGATGAGCATTCCTTCATTTAAAGATAAGAATGATGCTAAAACTTATCTCGAATGGAAGAAGAAGGTTGAGATGTTGTTTACATGTCATAATTACTCAAAGGAAAAGAAGGTTAGATTGGTTGTAGTTGAATTTTTAAATTATGCTTTAGTTTGGTAGGATGAGCTTGTAAAGTCTAGAAGGAGAAATAGGGAAGATCCGATTAAGACTTAGGCTGAGATGAAGAGAGTGATGAGAAAGTGATTTGTGCCTTTTTATTATTATAGAGAATTACATTAGAAGCTATAAAGGCATATTCAAGGATCAAAGTCGGTTGAGGATTACAAGGAGATAGAGATGCTAATGATAAAAGCTAATATTGAGGAAGGTGAAAAAGTGACAATGTCTAGATTTCTTGCTAGTTTGAATAAAGAAACTGCTGACATGGTAGACTTGCATCCTTATATGGAAATGGAGGATCTAGTCAGCTTAGTCATGAAAGTTGAGAGGCAACAAAAACAAAAGAGTTCAATAAGATTATTTTCAAATTTTAATAATAAATGGAGTTCAAAATGGAAAAAAGATGATAACAAAAAGAAAAGACCTAGTTTGGCTTCGAGAGTGAAGGCCAATGAAATAGACAGGGACAAGGTAAACAATACTTCGAATGAAAAAGGTACTTGTAATTCGCCTCTAAACTTTGAATGAGTGGTTAGTAATGCCTTTTGGGTTATTAAAGATCTCACGTGGCCTCTAACGGTTAGCTTTTAAATGTCTGAGGAGACTAACGACCTCACGTGACAATTCCAAATACATATACAAAATGGCAAAGAAATCTTTTTCGTAAATTGACATTGTTTTTATTTACTTACTTGTTTATTTATTTGTTTTTTTTTTAAAATTATATACTAACTTTCAAAGCCTAAGGGGACTAAATATCCTACACGACTTCTGCTGGTTAACTCATAAGTGTCCAAGGAGACTGATAGTCTCACATGGCATCTTCAAATAATAAAGAGTGGGTAAGATTTTTACAGAAACTTATATTCTTACATGATGAGAAATCATCAATTTTTATTTAAGATATTTTTAATTATTATTTTGGCTAAAAATCATTAATTTTGTGAGTTTGAAATTATTTTAATTATCTTATGGGAAATAATTAATTTCCAAAGTCTAAGGAGACTAAAAGTCTCACATGGCTTAAACCACTTAATTTCAAAAGCCTCAAGAGATTAAGAATCTCACATGACTACGTCCAAAGCAAAATATTTTTTTTGTTATTTTTGACATTAGACATTAACCTTCAATGCCTAAGGAGACTTGGGTCTCACTTAGCTTCTATCGGTTAGTTTGTAAGTGCCTAAGCAGACTAAAACACTTATATGGCGACTATAAAAATAATAATAATAAACAGATGAATAAAATTAAATAAAACAAAATAAAATCACTTATTTCTTATTTTCATTAAGAAACATGCTAAATTTACTTCTCTTTCAAAAGAGCATGTCATGTTGGTAGTGGCTTGAGTATCATTGCTTAAAACCTTTATAAGACATATTCCTAAATTCTCAAGTCATAGCCATATCAGATTTGTACTAAGACATATCGTCCTATACAGTGAAAGGAATTTAAAATACAATAATGAGGAAGGTAAAATAAGAATAAAAACAAACTTATCACCATAATACACCCTTACTATAAAAAGAGTGGTGAGCATGTGAGGTTACATGGAGGAGTCCCTAAAAAACATGATATCCTATATTAGCGTGTCAAGCCCATTTATAAACATACTAGGAAAACCATATTAAAAGTTTAGCTAATAGACCAAAGTTGTAGAAAGCCTTGCATCGAGAAGCTTATTTTTAACTTTATACCAACATGCCTAGCAACTAAAAATTAGTTCTAGTCTAGCCTTGCTAAAAGACGCAAGACACTGTTACTACTAGCTTAGCTACCATAAGAACACAAAATGGACTTAGCTTTCTAGCAAAAGTGAATCAAGTGAAGTAAATACCTGCTTGTCTATATGTGAGCAATACAAGTTGTTTAGCTGCACTATGACTTCTCACAACTCCTTTTTTCGCTCTTGCGCCTTCACTCTTCTCTTGGTCTCCTATCAGACTTTCCTTGTTGTGACTGTGGCCAACATTCAGCCTTTCTGTTTGCCTCTGTTCTCAAGATGTGAGATCGGGAGAGCTTAGTTCTAGTAGCTCAAGCTCTCGATCTCTTCTCCTCAAGCCCAGCTTCCTTTCCTTATGGCTCTACCCGTGGTTGCCCTACTTCTTCCATTCTTGTTTTTGTTGTTTTGATGTTTACACTCTTCCTTCTTTCCAATTAGTCTCTCTCTTTGGTCCACCTTCTTCTTCCTCACTCTTTATTCTCTCCTCTGGGTTTTTCTCTTCAGTCCGCTCACTTCTTCCTCGCTCCTCCTTTTCTCCACTCGATTTCACGTTGCCCCCTTCTTTCACTCGGTCTCTCTCTCTTGAACCTTTGTTTTTAACCTAGAAAAATGAACAAGCCCATGCATGTAGCCTCTCGGTCTCTTCACCTCTTAACGTTCATCTCCGTTCTTTTGCTTGTTGTGTTTCTTCTCCTCTGGTTACTACTCCTTATTTCATGGATGAAGGACAGGGGTCTCCTCTCTCGGTTCCTCCCTGTTTTATCTTTCTTTTCACATTTCTTTCTTATTTTTTCCTTCCTCGGCTTTCTTCTTTTTTCGCGTTGTGCTCCTTCCTTGGGTTCCTTCATCCTCGGTATCCTTTCAGCCTTCTTTTTCCTGGTTGTTTGTCTCTCTTCCCCTTAATTTTTTTTCACCTCCCCCTCTCATCTGTTGTTCAAAACCATCCATTCTTCTTAAACTCTGGTGCTTGCTCAAGTTAAGGTGTAAAGAGGTCTTAGCGTTTGCTCTCCTAGCTCACATCCTTGTCTTTGCCATTCACACATCCCTTTCATCACTTTGCTCGAGCTTCCTGGCTAGAGACGTGAGGAGTTAACGCTCCAACCTCTGACATAGACTTCCCTTCTTGTCTCTCATTACAGCCACGGGTGTAAGTCTTTTTTGTCTTGAAGCACCATTATGATTCTTTTTTCTACCTTTTGTCATCTAGCCATATGAGGGAAGCCTATTATAGCTTTATGTATTATGCATGCAGGGGCCACAGATAGCTACTATGTAAGAAAAACTTCATTTCCCTTATTTCACAATTTCGATTCTATTCATTACTTATTTTATTTTGATCATTTTATCCATTTATTCCCTTTTCAATTTTGTTTCTTAGTCCTTTGCTTTCTTTTTTCATTTTAGAATTTTTAATCTTGTTTTTCAAATTTTATTTTATCATTTTGTATTTTTTCCTTATTTTTGCTGTTTTATCTTGTTTTTTCATATATTTTTTTAGTTTTTTAATTTTTTTTTCATATTTTACTCTTTTAGTTTGTTTTTCATATTTTTTTTAATTTTTATTCTGTTTTATATTATTTTGTGACACACCTATTTTATATTTACTTAATTAATGAGTTAATTGATTGATTAGTTAATTAATCATTAATTTTTTACTTTTACTTTTACTTTGGGTTGGGGTGTTCACACTTATCTTCAGAGGAAGGTTAAAATGTTATTTGCATGCCATAATTATTAAAAGGAGAAGAAGGTTAGATTAGTTGCAGTTGAATTTTCATATTATGCTTTTGTTTAGTAGGGTGAACTTATAAAGTCTAGAAGGAAAAATAGTGATGATCCGATTGAGACTTGGTCAGAGATAAAGAGAGTAATGAGAAAGTGATTTGTTCCTTCCTATTACTACAGAGAAACACATCAGAAGCTACAAAGGCTTATTCAAGGACCAAGGTTGGTTCAGGATTACCACGAGGAGATGGAGATGCTAATGATAAAGGCTAACATTAAGGAAGATGAATAAGTGATAATGTATAGATTTCTTGCTGGTTTATATAAAGAAATCATTGACGTGGTAGACTTCCACCCTTATATAGAGATGGAGGATCTAATTTGCCTAGCCATGAAAGTGGAGAGACCCAAAAAAAAAAAAGAGTTTAGTAAGATCATTTTCAAATTCTAGCATTAAATGGAACTTAAAATGGAGTAAATATGACAGCAAAAAGAAAAGACCAAGTCTTGATTTGAAAGTGAAGGCTAATGAAGTCGACAAAGGCAAGATGAACAGTACTTTGAATATGTTATGCAAAGAGAATCCCTAGTTACTAGGTGTACATTAAATTTGACTGTTAATGAAGAAAGCTTAGAACAAAGGGAAAATATATTTCGTACCAAATGCATGGTAAGTTGGAAAGTCTACAGTATGATTATAGATAATGGAAGTTGTACTATTATGGCTAGTACATACTTAGTAAAGAAGTTGAGGCTAATTTCTGAAAAGCACCTTAAACCATATAAACTCCAGTAGTTGAATGATAGTGAAGAGTGTAAAGTAACTAAGTAGGTTGTTGTGTCATTTCCTTTGGCAAATATATTGATAAAGTGAGGTGTGATGTGGTATCTATGTAAGCTGGACATATTTTATTAGGTAAGCCTTGGCAATTTGATAGAAGGGCAATTCATGATAAATTCACAAATAGGTTCACATTTGAGATGAACAGCTACAAGATTACACTTAATTTGATGACGCCATCTAAAATTTATTGAGACCAGCTTAAAACACGATCTTCTATAAATGGGGGCAAGGATTGTAAGGGTTCTAAAAGAAAAGAGAGAAAAAAGGCCAAGACTTTAAAAAATAAAGAAAAAGGCCTAATAGTGAGTGCTTGTATGAGTAAGGAATAGAAAGTGAGACGTGCAAGAGACAAGAAGTTAGTGATTGAAAAACAAGAAAAGAATGCAAAATGTGAGGAAAAAGAAATAGAGAGGGGTGAAAAACAATGTTATTTTGCAAAAGAAAAAGAGTTAAAAAGTACATACTTAAGCAAAAGCGCTTTAATACTCATAGGGTTCAAAGAAACTTTATTCACTAACACTGACCTTGATTCAAATTTATCTGGTGTGTTTGTAAGTTTAATATAGGAGTATGATGAAGTGTTTTCTAAAAAGGAATTTCATGGGTTACCACCATTTAGAGGGATTGAACATCAGATTAATTTCATCACTGGAGCATAAATTCCTAAAGGCTAGCTTACTGAGGCAATTCCGAAGAAACTAAGGAGTTACAAAGGAAGTATATAAGTTGTTGGCAAAAAGGTACGTGGAGGAAAGTATGAGTCCTTATGCTATACTTGTCCTCTTAGTACTAAAGAAAGATGGAACTTGGAGGATGTACGTTGATTGTAGGGCGGTCAACAAAATCGTCGTAAAGTATTATCATCTTATTCCTAGATTAGATGATATGCTGGATGAATTGCACGGTGCATGTATTTTCTCTAAAATTGATTTGAAAAGGGGCTATCATCAGATTAGAATGAAAGAAGGTGATGAATGAAAAACTGCATTTAAGACAAAATATGGATTGTAGGAGTGGTTAGTGATGCCTTTTGGGTTATCTAATTCACCCAGTACATTCATGCGCTTAATGAATTATGTCTTGCGAGAGTTCCTTGGAAAATTTGTTGTTGTCTATTTTGATGACATTTAGATCTACAGCAAGAGCTTAAATGATCATACCTTGCATGTTAGGGTCATTTAGCATGTGCTTAAAAAGGAGAAATTATATGCGAATCTTAAGAAAAGCACTTTTTTGTGTGGTTAAAGTTACATTCTTAAGTTTTGTTGTAAGTTTGAAAGGAGTTGAGGTTGATTCTAAAAAGGTGAAGGCTATCCACAAATGGCCAATGCCTAAGTCTGTTAGTGAGGTTAGGAATTTCCATGGTTTGACAAGTTTCTATAGGTGATTTATTAGAGATTTTTCTACTATCGTCGCTCTACTAAATGAAATTTTTAAAAAGAGTGTTGAATTTAAATGGAAGAAGGAACAAGAGGATGCATTTAACACTTTGAAAAACAAATTATGTTCTGCACAGGTTTTGCATCTACTTGATTTTTCTAAAACCTTTGCAATTGAATGTGATGCTTTTGGAATTAGTATAAGGGCTGTTTTGATGTAGAAAAACCAACCTATAGCATATTTTAGTGAAAATTTGAGTAGACTGACTTTGAATTACTCCAATTATGATAAAGAATTCAAAGTCTTGGTGATGACTCTTGGAATGTGGGAACATTACTTGCTGCCTAAGGAGTTTGTCATCCATAGTGATCACGAATCACTAAAATACTTAAAAGGACAAGGAAAGTTGGGCAAGAGGCATGCAAAATGGGTGGAATATGTGAAAACAATTCCCTATGTGATCAAATGATGTAGAACCCCAAGGTTATGAAGAACCTAAAACTCCTAGAACATTCATTATGGTAAAAATATGAAATGGGATGAACCCTCAACCTATTGAACCCCTAAATGACAGATGCAAATGAAAACACAAATAATAGGTTGATTAGAAACAAGAATAAATTCACCTCATGAGATCACCTTGCTAAGAATTAATTCTTGTTATACTAGAAGAAGGCAAGCTATCCTTTCCTAGAAAACTCTGGCCAAGCCACAAAGGAAACTAAAATGTTTCTTTGATTAAATGAAACTTGATGTCTTACAAAGTTGAGACTCAAGCCTTTTTATAAGGATCAAACCCCCTAAGAAACCCTAATTCATAATATTTTCCTAGGCCCTTGATAAGTTGGATCAAATGAGGCTAAAACAAAACTTCAAACATTGAAAATAGAAGCCTAATACATACCCATATACATCCTATGCCCAAATTAGTTACAATGAGGTCCAAAATATTTATTTCAATAACAACAATTTTGAATGACATAACCCAAGTGAATTGGGCCTTCATTTTGGCTAAACATGACTCAGATGAATGAATTAGGGTTCCTTCTCCAAGCCCAAGCCGTCCAAGTGATTTTCTTCTGTATTCTCTAAAAACTTTTTCACATAAATTTGTAGTGATTCCTTGAACTTCTTGGCTCTCAATCTTGTAATTGGGCCTGGAGGAAAATTCAAATCGTCATTCAAGCCACTGCGTCTCTTTTCGTTTGTGCTCCCATCATTCCTTCCTTCCTAAAAAAGATTCGACCTCGAATCTGAATCAAAATCAAATGGAGAAAGATCAGAAACATTGAAAGTGACACTCACATTATAATCACCTGGTAAGTCTATTTTCTAAGCATTGTTATTGATCCTTTCCAACGCTTGAAATGGTCTATCGCCCCTTGCATTAAGTTTTGATTTTCTTTGTTGTGGAAACCTCTCCTTGCGTAAGTGCACCGAAACCCAATCTCCTAGTTAAAAAATAACTTGCTTTCAACCCTTATTGGATCTTTGAGCATACATGCAATTCCTCTTTTCAATCAGCTCACATGCTTTTTTGTGTATTGCTTTAACCATTTTAGCCTTCTTCTTTCCATCTAGTTTAACAATTTCACTCGAAGGCAAAGACATCAAATCCAATACAGTTAATGGATTAAAACCATACACAATTTCAAATAGTGAAAAACTTATGGAAGAATGTATAGCTCGATTATATACAAACTCAACAAATGACAAGCAATCTTTCTAAGGTTTTAAATTCTTCCCTACAATAGCACACAACATATTCCTATTGTCCTATTTACCACTTTAGTTTGGCCATTATTCTATGGGTGGCATGCAATAGAGAATAAAAACTTAGTACCTAGCTTCCCCTACAAGACTTTTAAAAAATGACTAAGGAGCTTAGTATCCTTATCAAAAAGTATAATTCTTGGCACACCATGGAGTCTAACCATTTCCCTGAAGAAAAGGTCAACAATGTTTGTTGCATCATCTATTTTATGGTAGGCAATAAAATGTGCCATTTTACTGAATCTATCAACTACAACAAATATGTTGTCTCTACCCCTTCTGGTCCTAGGTAGTTCCAAAACAAAATCCATTGATATGTCAGTCCAAGGTTCAGTAGGAATAGGTAAATGTGTATAAAAGCCATGTGGCTTTGACTTAGACTTAGCTTGTTTGCATGTGATACACTTGGCACAAACTCTTTCACATCTTTTCTCATGTTTGGCCAATAAAAATGTTCAGTAAGTATGTTTAAAGTCTTTTGAACACTAAAATATCCCATCAACCCACCACCATACGATTCCCTTACAATCAATTCTCTAATAGAACACATAGAAATGCATAGTTGTTTATTTTAAAAGAGAAATCTCTCATGCCTATAGAACTTGTTAAATGTAGCATGTTCACAAGCTTGATTCATATCACCAAAATCAGAATCATTGCAATACAATTCTTTCAAATGCTCAAATCCAAGTAGCTTAGAGCTAAGCATAGAAACTAAAGCATACCTTCTTGAAGGTACATTGGCAACCACATTTTCCTTTCCTTGCTTGTATTTGATCACGTAGGGAAATGTTTCCAGATATTCAACCCATTTTGCATGCCTCTTGCTCAACTTTCCTTACCCTTTCAAGTATTTTAGTGATTGGTGATCACTATGGATGACAAATTCTTTAGGTAGCAAATAATGTTCCCAAACTCCAAGAGCCTTCACCAAGGTATATAACTCTTTATCATAAATGGAGTAATTTAGAGTCGGTCCACTTAACCTTTCACTGAAATATGCAATGGGTTGATTTTCTTACATAAAAACAGCCCCTATACCAATCCCAAAAGCATTACATTCAATCTCAAAGGTTTTACAAAAATTAGGCAGACGCAAAACTGATGCAGAACATAATTTGTTTTTCAAAGTGTTAAATGCATCTTCTTATTCCTTCTTCCATTTAAATCTAACACTTTTTTTAACAATTTTATTTAGTGGGGCGGCGATAGTAGAAAAATTACGGATAAATCACCTATAGAAACTTGTCAAACCATAGAAACTCCTAATCTCACTAACAAACTTAGGTGTTGGCCGTTTGTGGATAGCCTTCGCCTTTTCAAAGTCAACCTTAATTCCTTTCGAACTTACTATAAAACCTAAGAATGTAACTTTATTCACACAAAAAGCACATTTTTTAAGATTCGCATATAATTTTTCCTTCCTAAGCACATCCAAAATGGTCCTAACATGCAGGGTATGATCATCTAAGCACTTGCTGAATATAAAAATGTCATCAAAGTAGACAATAACAAATTTTCCAAGAAACTCTTGCAAGACATGATTCATTAAGTGCATAAATGTACTAGGTGCATTAGATAACCCAAAAGGCATCACTAACCACTCATACAATCCATATTTTGTCTTCTGGATTGCTTTGGTAAGCTGGCCTATTAGAAATCTGTGCTCTGGAGATAAAATCAATTGATGTTTAATACCTCTGAATGGCGGTAACCCATGAGATTCCTCTTCAGAAAACACATCATCATACTCCTATAACAAACTCACAAACACATCAGATAAATTTGAATTAAGGTCAATGTTAATGAACAAAGTTTCTTTGAACTGTATCAGGATTAAGCTCTTTAGCCTATGTATGCACTTTTTAATTCTCTTTCTTTTGCATAATAACAACGTTTTTCACCCCTTTCAGTCTCTTTTTCCTCACTAGTTCTTTCTTTTTCTTATTTTACAATCACTAGTTTCTTTTCTCCTATACATTTCACTTTCTTTTCCTCACTCACCATTGAGCCATTTTCTTTATTCTTCAAGTTCTTGGCCTCTTTTCTCTCTTTTCTTTTGGAACCCTCACAATCCTTGCCTTCATTTATCGAAGCTCGTGTTTTGAGCTGGTCTTGATAAATTTCATATGGCGTCATCGAAGCAAGTGTAATCTTATGGTCGTTCATGTCAAATGTATACCCATTTATGAATCTATCATGAATTGCCCTTCTATCAAATTGCCAAGACCTGCTTAATAAAACATGCCCAGCTTACATAGGCACCACATCACACCTGACTTCATCAATATATTTGCTAATGGAAAAAGGCACAACAACTTGCTTAGTCACTTTGCACTCTCCACTATCATTCAACCATTGGAGCTTATATGATTTGGGGTGTTTTTCACACTCTAGCCCCAACTTCTCAACTAAGTATGTACTAGCCACATTAGTACAACTACCACCATCTATGATCATGCTACAGACTTTCCCACTTACCAAACACTTGGTATGAAATATATTTTCCCTTTGTTCTAAGCTTTCTTTTTTAACAGACAAATTTAATGCACGCCTAGTCACTAAGGATTCTCCTTACACAGCATATTCAACATCCTCATTAACATCTAAACAATCATCTAAAGATGGCATACTCAAGTTATCATCAGAATCATTATCATGTTCAGATTAAAAACCAATTTCATTTCCCCTAATAAGCATAGTCTTTTGATTTGGGCAATTAGATGCATAATGACGACGCCTTTGACACTTAAAACACTTAATATCTCTATGTTTAGAAGGCATATTATAAGTACCTTTTTTATTCGAAGCACTGTTCACCTTGCCCTTATCTGTGTCATTGGCCTTCCGAATCCAGACTTAGTCCTTTCCATTTATTGTCATCTTGACTCCATTTTGAGCTTCATTTACTGCTAGAATTTGGAAATGATCTTGCTAAACTCTTCTATTTTTGTTGCCTCTCCACTTTCATGGCTAGGCTGACTAAATCCTCCATCTCTACATAAGGGTGTAAATCTACCACATCAATAATGTCTTTATTCAAACCAGCAAGAAATTTAGACATTGTCACTTCTTCATCCTCTTCAATATTAGCTTTTATCATCAGCATCTCTATCTCCTTGTTGTAATCTTCAATCGACTTTGATCCTTGAATAAGCCTTTGTAACTTCTGATGTGTTTCTTTATAATAATAAGAAGGAACAAATCGCTTTCTCATCACTCTTTTCATCTCAACCTAAGACTCAATCGAATCCTCACTATTTCTCCTTCTAGACTTTACAAGTTCACCCTGTTAAACTAAAGCATAATCTAAAAATTCAACTGCAGCCAATCTGAACTTCTTCTCCTCTGAATAATTATAGCATGTAAATAGCATCTCAACCTTCCTCTCCCATTCAAGATAAGTTTCAGCATCATTCTTACCTTTAAATGGAGGAATGCTCATCTTGATAGCATTGAGATTGTTATCATATCTTTCAATTTGTACATCCCTTCTTCTAGTTCTCATGGAATTTGCATCATTATGATCAACTTCTCCTTCTTCAACAAATGCATGCCTTTGGGAAGGTCTTGACATACTTGGTGACTCTAAATTATCCAACCTTAAGTTTAGAGCCTTGAACTAGTCTTCTATAGAATTCATAAATAGTTTTATATGAACTTCATTATTTTCTCCAGAAGTACTCATGATTCTCAATCTGAAAAAGAACTAAAGAAAACGAAATAGAATAATTAGTAAGCAGCTCACTTCTTTATGTGTTTACACTCAAAGGTGTTTAATTCACCTGTATTTGACACTGATTTTGGTTTTTACCACTCTTAAGCTCACCAACACTCAAGCCTTTTAACCACTTAAACTTATTGTCCCTGATTACACTTCAGAATATATTTTTACACAAGATATACCACTTTTGCAAATTAAATGAATGGAATGTTATTTAAGGATTAGTAGATAGTGGAATGATATAAGAATAACAAAAAAAATTCAAGCTGTAGAAGGTATGTAAAAGAAAATTGAAGATTGACTTATGACAACTTACAAAGCCTGAAAACGCATAGTACCCTTAACTATTTTTTTTTTTCAACTTCGGATTTTTTTAAAAAAAAGAAAACTGAAACAATAACTCTAATTTCTCTTGGATTCCTATGTCAAATAGCTCTTCCAAGTTGAATTCAAAATTTTTGGATTCTTGTGGTAGGCTACCAACTTTAACATTCACTTATTAGAAGTCTTCAAAAGATGCTTTCACTTTTGACTTTTGTACAATACACTCAACACTTTTATACTTTTTTTTTTAATTTTTGTTTTTCCCAAAAAAATCTTACTAGACAAGATCAAAGGCAAATTCTCTGTTGAACATAAAGTGATAGTAGATGAACAAAATTTAATAGCTGAAGGAAGAATCTGGGCAAGATATACTTAAAACCGAATGAGCAGAAACTGATTTTTTTCTTTTTCACAAACTCTTTAACTTAAGGTCAAGAAAATAAGATTATAGAAGCAAAATCAAAAGGAAATACACTGATGGATAGAAAATAATGACAGATGTAACAATCTGGGCTCTTTTAAGACCAAATAGAATGAACAAAGACTGTTTTTTTTTTTTTTTAATTCTGGAACAAACAAGAAGGTTAAAAATAACAAGCAAGTAGGATAAATAAGAATTTACCCAATCCAAGCTCTGATATTAAATGATGCGGAATCCTAAGATTATGATGAACCTGAAACTCCTATAACATACACTATGGCAAGAACATGAAATGGAATGAACCCCTAAATGACAGATGCAAATGGAAATACAAATAATAGGTTGATTAGAAACAAGAATAGATTCACCTCAAGAGATCACCTTGCTAAGAATTAATTCTTGTTGCAATAAAAGAAGAAAAGCGATCCTCTCCTAGAAAACTCTAGCCAAGCCAAAAAGGAAACTAAAATGTTTCTTCGATAAAATGAAACTTGATGTCTTACAAGGTTAAGACTCAAGCCTTTTTATAAGCTTCAAACCCCCTAAGAAACTCTAATTCGTAATGCTTCTTTGGGCCCTTAATAAGTTAGGTCAAATGAGGCTAAAAAAACTTCAGACATTGAAAATAGAAGCCTAATACATACCCATATACATCCTATGCCCAAATTAGTTACAATGAGGTCCAAAATATTTATTTCAGTAACAACAATTTTGAATGACATAACCCAAGCGAATTGGGCCTTCATTTTGGCTGAACATGACTCAGATGAATGAATTAAGGTTCCTTTTCCAAGCCCAAGTCGTCCAAGTGATTTTCTTTTGCATTCTCTAAAAACTTTTCCACATAAATTTGTAGTGATTCCTTAAACTTCTTGGCTCTTAATCTTATAATTTGGCCGGGAGGAAAATTCATATCGTCATTCAAGCCATCATGCCTCTTGCCGTCTATGCTCACATCATCAAATACAAGCAAGGGAGAGACAATGTTGTATGTGATGCACTTTCAAGAAGGTATGCTTTGATTTTTATGAATAGCTCAAAGCTACTTGGATTTAAGTATTTGAAAGAATTGTGTTGCAATGATTCTAATTTTGGTGATGTGTATCAAACTTGTGAACATGTAGCATTTAACAAGTTATACAGGCATGAGGGATTTCTCTTTAAAAATAAATAACTATGCATTCCTACATGTTTTATTAGAGAATTGCTTGTGAGGGAATCGCATGGTGATGGGCTAATAAGACATTTTGGTTTTCAAAAGACTTTAGACATCCTTACTAAACATTTTTATTGGCCAAATATGAGAAAAGGCATCAAAAGAGTTTGTGTGAAGAGTATCACATGCAAACAACCTAAATCTAAGTCTAAGCTGCATGGCTTATATATACCTTTGCCTATTCATACTAAACCTTGGACTGATATATCAATGAATTTTGTTTTGGGACTACCTAAGACCAGAAGGGGTAGAGACAACATATTTGTTTTGGTTGATAGATTCATTAAAATGGCTTATTTTATTGCTTGCCATAAAATAGATGATGCAATAAGCATTACTAATCTTTTCTTTAGGGTAGTGGTTAGACTTTATGGTCTGGTAAGAACCATAATTTCTAATAGGGATGCCAAGTTCCTTAGTCATTTTTGGAAAGTCTTGCGGGGAAGGCTTTGTACTAAGCTGTTATTCTCCACTGCATGCCACCCACTGACTGATGACTAAACTAAAGTGGTAAATAGGACATTAGGAACCATGTTGCGTGCTATTATGGGAAAGAATTAAAAAACTTGGGATGATTGCTTGCTATTTGCTAAGTTTGCATATAATCGGGCTATACATTCTTCCACTAGTTTTTTATCGTTTGAAATTGTGTATAGTTTTAACTTATTAACTGTATTAGATTTGATGCGTTTACCTTCAAGTGAAATTGCTAACTTAAATGGAAAGATTGAAATGCTTAAAGCAATGCACAAAAAAGCATGTGAGCAGATTGAAAAGAGGAACCACGTGTATGTTCAAAGGGCCAATAAGGGTTGAAAGCAAGTTATTTTTCAACCAAGAGATTACGTTTTGGTGCACTTGCAGAAGGAGAGATTTCCATAGAAAAGAAAATCAAAACTTAATGTAAGGGGTGATGGACCATTTCAAGTGCTATAAAGGATAAAAAACAATGCATACGAAATAGATTTGTCAAGTGAGTATAATGTAAGTGTCACTTTCATTGTTTTTTATCTTCCTCCATTTGATTTTGACTCAAATTTGAGGTTGAATCTTTTTTAGGAAGGAAGGAATGTTGTAAGCACTGATAACAAGAGGCGCGATGACTTGAATGATGATATTAATTTTCCTCTGGGTCTAATTACAAGATTGAGAGCCAAGGAATTCAAGGAATCGCTACTAATTTATGTGGGAAAATTCTTAGAGTATGTAGAAGAAAATCATTTGGACAGCTTGGGCTTTGAGAAGGAAACTCAATTTATTCATCTAAATCATGTCTAGCGCATATAAAGGCCCAATTCGTTTGGGTTATATCATCCAGAAATGTTACTACTGAAATAAGTGTTTTGGACCACATTATAATTAATTTGGGCTTAGGATGTATAAGGTTACATATTAGGGGTCCTATTTTAATGTCTGAAGCTATTTTTAGCATCATTTGACTCATCTTATTGAGGGCTCAAGGTTGCATTTTGAATTAGGGTTTCTTATGATGTATGAAGCTTGTAAAAAGGCTTGAGCCTCGACCTTATAAGACATCAAATTTCATTCTATCAAAGAAACATTTTAATTTTTTTTCTTGGCTTGCATCTGTCATTTATGGATTCAATAGGTTGAGAATTTATTCCATTTCCTGTTCTTATTATAGTATGTGTTCAAATAATTTCAAATTATTCATAACCTTAGGGTTTCGTGTCAAAAGCAATATATATACAATTAATACTACGATTAAGGGGTTAAATTTGTTATATGACAATAAATAAATAAAAAGTTGATTATAATATCAAAAGTAAGGGGAATATATTTTTTTTAATTCAATAATATATTGAAAACAAAGTAATTATTGTATTAGTCAAAATTTTGACTTGCATCTGGCAGCAAATTATTACATATAACCTCACATATGACAGAAAAGTTAATAGTAATTGAATACAGGAAGATCCGAAATGTTGTTTTTTAGAAGATGTATGTGCAGTTATACATTATGGCTAGATCCAAGTGAAGTAATTGTTTGATTATAACACACAAGTGGACGGTGAAGTAGTAATTAAAATTAATAAACGACAACCTTTGGTATCAACTAGCAAATTGATAACTTTACACTTTCTGTAAAAGGATTTAATTTTGGATATGATTTTAACATCTAAAATAGATATCAAGAAAAAATAAAAAAAATATATATCGAAATAGATATGTCACTTGCGCAGCTATTTAGTAAGTATTGATTATACGTATAATATATATAAGAATTCTTTACCCTTTCTTGAAAATCGAAGATTGAATCATTTAATCAAAAATTTATCCTTCTTGATTTGATTTGATTTGATTTAATTATCCATAATGACTTACTCGTGATAATTTCTACAACGTGAGGGTCAAATTAACACAAATGTAATGAAGCGCGTGCAAGTCTACATAGGGAGTAGACGTGATCATCAAATCATGCTTTTTAAAAATAAAGCTCAAATTTGGAATAAAAAAATTCGGAGTCCATATTTTATTTAGTTTTTTATTTATATTTTTTTGTATCAAATCAATTAAAATTTTTAAAATTATAATCAAATTAATTTATTATTTAAAACTTAAATAAATAACATAATTAATTATTATCATTACTTATAATATTATAAATAAAAAAAGTATAAATATAAATAAATTATTGTAATGACATAAATTATTTAAATAAAAAATATTAATTTTTATTTTTAAATTAAAATGTTATGTGAAACTCTTTAAATAAAAAAAATTTATTTAGATTTTTTTAGCTTAATCAAAATTAAAAAGAAATTTGAATTTGATTTATTTTATAGATAAAGTTTTTTCAATTGATTTTTTTTTTTATTAAACTTATTAAACTGAATAAATTTTTTAAGTTAATAAAAAATTATAAACACTAAATTCATGCAAGATAATAATTAATTAAATAATAGGGTTAAGTTGGAGAGAGGATCCTTTTTGTAAAAATTATTTTAATATATTTTTTAATTTTAAAATTTATTATTATATATAATATTTTATCATTTTTAATGATATTTAATAATATTTTTTTAAAAAAAAATAGAGACAAAACGCCGTCCTATGGGCACAGGGATCCGTGCTCGTTAAGTTGATGGAAGATTCGTAGCTGAGCAACAGTATAGAAAGTTCACGGAAAGATAGGAAGGGATGGTTTAGTATGTATGTGAAAAATTTAAATATCGAAAATATACTGTCATGTTGGATAAATATAGATTATTAAATAAAAATTTAATAATATAAATTTATATATTAAAAATATAATTTTATATAATCAAATTAATTTTATACATATTTAAATTATTAATTTTTTATTTAATAGTCTATATTTATTAAACATAATCTCATTCTTTTTATTAACAATTAATATCCAAATTGAAAAATTTATGCTCAACATAATTTGATTGTCCTTGCAAATAGTGAACCCCACTCATGAAAGAGAATGAGTGCTCATAATCCAATTTGGATTCTTTTATACTGTAGTACAATGAGAACTTGAAATTATGTTCAATTATCATAAATTATTAAATGAATATTTAATAATTTAGATTTATATTATATTAATAAAATTGTTTAGAGTTATATTTTTAATTTATAAATTTAGATCATTTAATTTTTATCTAATAATTCACTATAAATAAATATGACTTTATATTTTCACTACAATATGACGGAGTCAAAATTAAACTCAATTCTATATTAATATTTTCTGTTGATATCTATTGTAGCTTTGGTATATGTAAGCATAGGTTTTGGCAATCGAATGTATTATATATTTAAAGGAAAGGTAAATGTAAAAATGTGTATGAACTTTGCTTATATTTCATTTACTTTTCTTTTTATCTATCTTTAAATGCAATGTGTTGCTTTGCCGTTATTGGATTACCACATGAATCATTTGTCAATGCGAATCTTGCAATCAAGCATGTAATTTTGGTTTAGTTTCGCCATCTCCTTTCTTATCTTAGAGCATTAGCCTTCTTCTTCTTCTTCTTCTTCTTTTTTTCTTCTTTTTTGGCTATTAAAATGAATGACACCTTTCTTTTGACAAAATAAATTATAGTAATATAATGAATGGCGGCATGTTAATTTGCAAAGACATGAATTGAATTTTGATTAAGCCCTCCTTGTTCAAAATATTAAAAAAAAAATCATGAAATATAAAGAGGCCGTGTTGCTTGAAATTCTTTCTTAATAAACTTCAATTTAATAATGCATACTGTGATTAAAACATTGTAATTAAAAATATGTAAGATTTAGGTCTTCTAATTGATTTTTGTTGTGGCATGGCCCTGGACTACACCAATGGCCCAAAATGGAAGCCATTCACCCCAAGTCCATATGTATAAACTATAAATCATGTGGATTAACAATGTTTTCTTTGTACATCATTAGGAAAACTTGCAATCTCCCTTTGCTAGTTCTTTTCTTCTTCTTTTACAAAACGGGCCGATCTATATGCACTTCCTTTTTTGTTTGTAAATAGGCCCATTATCCAGGGTCACAAACTCAGTATTTCTCTTTGTATATAGTTCATCTTTTCATATTTTTGAGAGAACATGAAAATTATGAAATTTAATGGTCCAAATTTACATATATTAAATTTAACCACATGTGATCATATTTATTGACATAAAATTTAAATTATTGAAATTCTATCAAACAATTTATATAACTTAAACATAACCCTACTATTTCTGTCAAACATCCAATTGTCCTATTTTAGCAGATCTGTAACTATAAAATAGTCTCACCATGTCCATGTTGCTTCAAGCCCATTTTTCCATTTCTTGTGATTTCAAGGTGTATCTGGCATTTCAAATTCCCCTTTCTCCACAATATGCTCTCATAGATGATATATAAACAAAACTAATTTGCCTTTCATCCTATTTTGAGCATTTCTCCCAAGCACAATGGAGTTCTGCACCTTCACTTTCTTGCTCAATGCTTGTATTATGATTCTGCAGGTCACTTCAGAAGGGCTACTTCTTTATTGGATCGTATGCTCATAAAACATCCCATGCTGGTGAACACATGACGATTCCAATCATATCTCTATTGGGCCCGCTCTGGCCCAATAATCGTGGTCGTGAGCCCAAAATTCATAAATTTGACTAATAAAATTTCGTGTTTGATTTATTCGGGAAAAGGTGTAAAAGAAAATGACATTCTAGAATGTAGGTGTTGCGTGGGCGTGCGATGCCCACCCTAGGCGTAACCGAAGCTCCATGATGAAAAGGTGGGGGATGACGTCATGGGAGGAATGGCGACGGAAGGATGGTGGGGCCCAGAGGAACTGTGGGATATCGCAGATCGTTGAGAGAGATTGGTGATTCATAAATGTCGCATCAAAATCAGAGGTGGCGATTCAAATCCATGTTCACATTGGGTTTTGCTTTCCTCCCCACTTTACCCTTTCCCCCTTCCTCAAAACACCGTCCTGCCACAAATTAAAATTTTATTATTTATATTTAATATGAATAAGAATAGGTATTATAAATTATGATATAATAATAAATAAAAAATTGAACAAAATTGACATTAATATGATAAGAAGAGAAATAAAAATTTTATATTATTGTTATATTTAACTAAATAAAAATAATATAGAAATAGACAAAAAATATATATTGAAATAATCATAATGCTTTTAATGCCAACAAATTTAGGTATTTCATTTTTAGTAATTTGTTAAGAAAATTCTTTTTTGAATTATCAATATGATTAGACAATGATATAATTTCTTACAATGTTACTATCACATTTTTCAATTAATGCTCTACAAATATATAATTAATCAATAATAACATAAAAATATATAATTAAATTAAAAATATATACTTTTATTTAGAATAATTATATATATATATATTTCAATATTATAATGAAATAATATATCTATCATGTTTTAATTAAAAATATCACAACGAAAATGTTTTTATTTTATTTTATTCCAAATGAATGCCTTTCTCATGTACCAAATATGTCCAGTCTCGTTTCTTTTTCCCTACCTCATCTTTCTCTTCGATCAAGCATGTCCCTGGAAGATAAATTAGATTTGATGTCTTGAAATATAAAAATAGTCAAATATTTTTATTTTTTCATTTTCATATGTTTTTATTTAAATTATTTTTTTTAAATGGACGGAGTTGATGAAATTTTGGCATCAAACTCTACTAATTTATTACCATTTTTTAGCTTGAAAACAAACACATGGACACTTAATTTAAAGTGAATTAAAAAAATTTGATGTCAAAGTTTATTAATTCGAGAGTAAGCAAATAGATATAAATAACAATATATGAAACTGGAAGGAGAATTTACTGATTTTTATAATTCACGGTATGTACGTATGACTCGTGGTTGAATAAGAATATTTATCAATTTTTATAGTTTAGGATTACTTACAGGAAGCATTTACATTTTTCTGATATAAAATTACTATTGGTTATCCAAAGAAAGTAATATTTTGGCAAAAAGAAATGTCTTTTCATCTTTTGTCATTTTAAAAAATTTTCAGTTGGTGTATAAATATATTTCTATAATAATACAATTTATGAAATTAATACTTGTTAGCCATGAGTAGCCTACAAATACAAATAATTGGGATTTTATGATAAAAACATTAAATTATGTCCAATCATAATAAATCATTAAATAAAAATCTAATGATCTAATTTTATAAATTAAAAATATAATTATAAGTAATTATATTAATTTAATATAAATTTAAATTATTGAATCTCTACCCAATAATATATTATAATTAAATATAATATCATATTTTTACTACAACATTCAAATTGAAATATAAAAGTAATTTACCAAAAAAAAGTAAAAAAAAGGCTGCAAAAGCTTCAAACCTTTCAAACACCACTGTTCATTTGTTGTTGCCACTACTTTTAGCACGATTAAAAATCATTATATTAGTTATTAATTTAATTAGTGGGATCTAATCAAATCTATAATATACAATCTACAATCTAAATTTGACTGTCAAAGAGTGCATTTAGATTAGCCATTATGTCCCATTATTTTTTGCCCTGTAATATTAACGTTATTTGATACGATTTATGTTAACCATTTTGGGTGCAACTTAATGTTTGGTTGGATAGATTGGTGCGAAAAGGAACGGGAACGGGAACACGTTTGCTTGCAAATTAATAGATGGATTCTGGAATCTCCACACCCATATTGCCAGCAATCTGGTTTCCATCAAGATATGGATGGAATCAAGCCAGTTTCTCAAAAAAGAAAATTGTTGTCCGAATATACCCTCATGTTGTATGCTGTTATTTCACATTTTGCAGCAACAGGAGAAAAAGCTTGTTAACACAATAGACTCTAAAAGGCGTAGTCATCTCAACCAGACTTGTCATCTTTTTGGCTTTTTAAGTTATAATGTGAAGACGAGGATGGCTACACGAGGGACTGTTATAAATTAAATATATTTATACGTATACTTCATATTATTAAACATTTAAATATATATTTGAAATATAAATATATATTTAATAAGTATAAAATTATAATATATTTAGAAATTTAAATTAATAAAAATGGTAAATTGTACATTAAAAAATTTTATTTCAAAACTTTTAATAATACAAAATAAAAAATTCAATAGTATGGACATTTTTGTCATTTATACACATTATTTTTCTCCTTCTAATATTTTTTTTGTTAACTAAACATTACAAAAGTAATGTTATTTATTTTCTTTTTGTGTCAAACCAAATATAGAAATTATTTTCATTATTTTTTATTTTTATTCACATTTTTATTTTTATTTTTTTTCTCATTTCTTTTACTTTGATTTTGACATGGACCTATATATCTAATAATAATAATAACTTACCATTACTACGACTTTATTTACATGTGTATTAAACATACAGAATTCTTTTTTATAAAAAACTTACAGTGTTTTATGAAATAGAAGCCATCCACAAATTTGACAGCTATACTTAGAAGGTTTTTTTTTTTTTTTTAAGAAATAGTATAGGTGAGCTGTAACGCTCTAGAACATGAGTACGAAGTAGTTGACAAAATCACGCCCACCTTCGCTATCTTGAATATACACTTTTTTTAAGAGTCAACACGATAATTCTTTATCATTAGAATATTACATATTCCTTTGGTTTAATCATTAGAGAAGTGAACTTGCATGGATTACGAATCTAACTATATTAATAACACACATTATGTATTGCATAAAACATTTAATATAAAAAATAAGATTACTGGAAAAGTAACATTTCTGTTAATGATGGACCTTAATTTTATAATTTGTATTTTATAAACGAAATTAGATTTTTTTTCACACATATGTTCATTTTAAAAATAAAATTATAGATTTATGTTGAAGCTTAACATTGACTTAATTACTTTTATTGTCATGCTAATAATAATATTACAGTTTCATGTGGTGTAAAAAGTTAGCTTCATTAATACCCAAAAAAAAAAATATTATTATTTTGATTTTTTACGAATTAAAAGTTGTAATATAATTATTTACTTTTAAACTTAATTACATTTTAATCTTTCATAAATTAAAATTTTTAAAATGAGGTTCTAAATTTTAAAATTTAACCTAAAGTAATCTCACTTGATATAATACTAAGGACAATTATTTTGAATTATATATTGAAAAGTAAATAATTATTTAAAGACTGTCCATTTATGAAAAATTAAAATAAGATTATGTTCAAAAGTAAATAACTATTTTAAAACTTTTAAATTATGATATGTTAATTTAAATTAAGTTCAAAAGTGGATAATTAAATTAGTATTTTTCTTATAAAATTGAATTAAATAAAAAGTTTGTTTATGTAATATATATCACATGTAAGTAGATTTAATATTATTAAAATAATAAGATTATCCATTATAATTTAATGAAATTTCAAGAAGATTAATGTAATTTAATTTAAAACTTTTTTTCTTCCAAATTCAATTCATTATTAATCTACGGATGAAATTTTAGAGAAAATTTGTTAGTCTAGACTAATTAGGATACTGCATTTTATATTATTGGATAGAAGAACTATCTGAAATAGTAAATATATAAAAAGAATTGTTTAAAATTTAAAATTGTACTTAATGTATTTAGATATTCATTCAATTGAATAATTTCGTGTCATCCCAAAATTTATGAATTGAAAAGTGAAATATAAATGACAAAGTATAAGTTTAGACAAAAAAAAAAACGAACAAAGTATAAAAAAAATTGATTATAACAAAAAAATTATTTTAGTCCATTAAATTAAGGACAAGCTATACATAATTATTTTGAGCAAATAAATTTTATTTTTTTAATTTTTTAAAAGATAATTTTTTTTACTAGAAATGATAGTTTATGATTAATGACTTTAAATTTTAAAATTAAATTTTATTATTTTAAAAAGCCCTATAGTAAGACATTTTTTATTCTATATTTGTAAGACTTTTACACAGTTTAGTGGGATGAACAATGGCATTATCGTTATTCAATCAGGAGATGATGTCCAACGTCAAAGCTGAGTGAATGACCCACGTGTCCTTTTATGCAGAGTCCCTATCTTTGTCATCATCGTCTCCTTCCTTCGTTCCTTCCTCACTCGACCCGCCCATTTTTCTCTCTTAATTGTATCTGTCTGATCTCGCATCTCTCTCATCCCCGACGCCAAGCGAGACAGAGAACTTACCCCCTCTCTTTCTCTCTCCTTCACAAAGACTAGTCGTCGTTTTGTAGGGAGCCAGAGTCTCTCTGAATAGTGAATAGTTCAAACATGGACGAGAATTCTGCTCTCATTGAATCTATTCTCAGAGAGCAAGAGGAAGAGGAGAGAAGAATTAACGGAATACATAACGACGACGCTCACGAATGGCAAACGGTGTCTTATCACAAGCGCAATCGCAAAAATTCAAAACCGACACCGTCCGACAATTTTGTTGATCGCCGATCCGACGCCGTTGATTCTTCTTCTTCTTCTTCTAATGTTTTTCGTGCAGTTGAGCAGCAATCTGAGGAGCGTCGCCGTCGTGTTGCAGAGGCTCAGATGGCGGCCGCTGCTTTATCCGTTGATACATCTACCGACAGATCAAAACAGCATTCCCAGGACTATGACAGCGATGCGGAAGTTGCAGACGGGATTATTGAAAATGGCTCTACCGAAGTAAAAAAGGTCAAGCAAAAGAAGCAGAAGAAGCCTAAAGTGACGGTGGCGGAGGCTGCTTCGAAGATCAGTGCGGATGATCTGAGCGCGTTTCTCGCTGAAATTACAGTGAGGGCCAATTCATGTCATTTTGCGTTCGAATTTTGTTTGGATCGGGATTGATCTTTTTGAGCCGGGATTCGATTTTTCTTCTGTTATATTATTCAATGAAACGAAACCTAATTTCCCTAAGTGCGATATAATTTGCGTGTAGGCTTCGTATGATTTACAAGAAGATATTCAGCTCATGCGATTCGCTGATTATTTTGGTCGTGCATTCTCCTCAGTGAGTGGGGCTCAATTCCCATGGTTGAAGATGTTGAAAGAATCCAGCGTTGCAAAGATTGTTGATGTGAGTTCGTGACATCCTTTTATTATACTTTTCATTTTCTTAATTAGAAAAGTTCAGATTAATTTTTGAGAGCAGAATGTAAGATTTCCAGGATTGAGTTTTGTTCTCATCTAATTTGCAAATGTCAAAGCTTCAGTTTTAGAGGGTTTAAAATTGAACCTTTTTTTATTTCCGCGATGCAGAACCCACATAAAAATATGGTATGGCATAATAGCATGGATTTATTCTTAGGAAGTGTAATTAGATAGTGACGTTCAGCGTTTTCTCTAGTAGTCTATGATCTGATTTGATCATTTTAAGTTTTCAAAATTATTGCCCAATCCTGTGTCATACGAGATTTGTGTCCGACGGCTGGTTGAATTTTTCAATGATGTCTTCATGATTACCATTAGTGTTTTTCATTCTCAGTATTTTTTTTGTTCCCTTCCAACAGATCCCTATTTCACACATCTCTGGGGATATCTATAAAATATCAACTGATTGGATCAGTCAACGACCTTCTAAAGAACTTGGGTCTTTTGTGTTATGGTCATTGGACAGCATTCTCGCAGACATTGCTACACATCAGGGAGTTCCTAAGGGATCCAAAAAGGCAACGCAGCAAGCATCATCGAAATCCCAGGTAACCATTTGAAATCATACTAAGCTCTCTAACTGACTTGAATCTTTTTGGGTTTTGAACTGTGCAACGATTTTATTTATTGTGGTTAACAACATAAAAAACTTTGACAGTAATTCATGGCCAAAAGAAAGTAAAGTTTGGAGAGCAGTTTGAATTGTAATTTTATTTCTTCAACCCATTGTTTTTGGGTTCTAATTATATTCATATTAGCTGTTGAAATAAATTTGGAATGAGCAGACATCTATTTTTTGGTACATGTATGTTTAAGTGGACAATTGTGCATATAAATGATGATGTTCTATGCTGCTGAAAGGGGTGTTTAATTAAGTTCTTGGTTGTTTTTCTAGTTATCATTACAAGTAAATTTATTTGGTTCTTTTGTAATATGATGCATATGAGTGATATAAGTGAACGCATATTTGGTCTGAACATGTTATATTATTTAAACTGCAGGTTGCCATATTTGTGGTGTTAGCAATGTTACTTAGACGAAAACCAGATGTCATGATTAGTTTAGTGCCTACAATGAAGGATAATGAAAAATATCAAGGACAGGATAAACTCCCTGTCATTATTTGGGTGATTGTTCAGGTAATTGTTTCAACATGATTTATTATATTCCATAATATATATGTATATATGGATTTTGAGTTTGATTTGGCTTGTACAGGCTTCTCAAGGAGATTTGGCTGTGGGGTTATACTTGTGGGCATCTCTTCTCTTGCCTATGCTGAGTGGCAAGTCAGGCTGTAATCCGCAGTCAAGGGACTTGATTTTACAGTTGGTTGAGAGGTTAGAAATATTTGATATTCAACCTAATTTTTCCTTTTAATTAATTTTTATGCTATCTATAACAACGTATGTATAGTTCTTAGCTTGTCTTTTTGACTCAAAAGTTCTTTTTTCATATTTAATGTTGCTTATATTGTGTTCTTCCCTCTTCCGTGTTGTTTTAAAACAGAATTATGTCTTTTCCTAAAGCACGCACTATCTTATTAAATGGTGCTGTCAGAAAGGGGGAGCGTGTTGTGCCCCCATCAGCTCTTGAGACTCTACTGAGACTCACATTCCCTCTTCCTTCAGCACGAGTCAAGGTAGATATTGTTTGATAGAATGTTGTCTATTTCTTAATGACATGCAATGCAGTCATCAGTTCTTGACTGAGTTTCCTTCTGGTAATTGGCTTTGCATAATTTACCTAGGCCACTGAGAGATTTGAATCTGTTTACTCAACATTAAAAGAGGTAGCCCTTGCGGGGTCCCCTGGAAGTAAAGCATCAAAGCAACTTGCTCAACAGCTATTAAGCTGTGTAATCAAAGCTGCTGGAGAAGGTGATGTCAAGTTCATCTAAATTGTCATTATTTTCTTGCTTTCCTTTTGCACATTGCAGTGCTTTCATATCTTTCTTTCCAGAATCAAATATTGTGTTTTGAAAGAGTTAGTTTTGTGCTTTAGTTTGAAAACTTAATACTTAAAATCTTTTGCAGGCAATGCTGACCTATCAAGGGAAGCTAGTGAAATTTTTATCTGGTGTTTGAATGAGAACCCTGAATGTTACAAGCAATGGGTAAGAAGAAGAGAAATACCATTTTACTACTCTTGTTTGTTCTTTGCTAATTTGAAACTTTGGTTTCTTGCTTGAAAATCATAAGGAAGAAAAGGGATTCTTGTTCCTAGTTCCTTCTGTCTGACTCAAACTTGTACCAAATGCTCTGGAAACAGGATATGATTTATATGGATAATCTTGAAGCAAGTATTGTTATTTTGAGAAAGCTTTGTGATGAATGGAAGGATCACTATGTAAAGCATCCTACTCTTGATCCTCTGAGGGAAACTCTCAAGAGTTTCAGGCAAAAGGTGAGCTACTTTCTTTGTCTGTGAACTAGGATTGCATGTTGGTTTGGGAGAAGGAAACCTTGTTCCACTAATTTGCTTCGTAGTCACACTTCGTCAGCAGGCATTATGGCTGGGTTTATAGGTGTCTCTATTTGTCTATTTTGCATTCTGTTCTTGTAGGTATCTTAAATTGTTTAATTGAACAAGTGACAAATCTCACTTTTAACTTTGTTGATCTTTTGCAATATGTTATAATTAGAGCTTTAAAGACGTCAATATTATCAATGTAAAAAGTTTCAAGGCCATAGATTCTGGAATATAATGAAGTTATCTTTTTATGTACTTATTTAGTTCTAATCCTGAATTCTGAATTACTATATCACGAGTAACTAGAAAATTATCAATGTTGTGGCTCACCTAATTTTGTGTCTCACAGAATGAGAAAGCTTTGGCTAAGGTGGATGGTGGTGCTAGCCATTCACTATTGAAGGACACAGACAAGTACTGCAAGATCATTCTAGGCCGATTGTCCCAAGGCCATGGATGCACGAAGAGCATCGCATTTGTTTCTGCCATACTAGCTGTTGGTGCCGTTTTGGTGTCTCAGAACATGCATTCCTGGGATTATAATAAGCTTTCAGAAATGTTAAACTTTTAGGTTAGATTTGCAGCAACTGATGAAGGGGTTACTTTCTGCTTATGTCCAACATCATGGATCACTTGTCCTACAATAACGTGGGAAGAGAAAGAGTAATTTACTTCAGTCTTCGACATAGAAGAAATAGGAGAAACAACAGCCATGGAAGCTTCTTGGTGTCAATGTGTTTTTCTCTCATATTTCAGGTCAAATTGAGAAATTGATCTCCTTTCATGACCTGTTTATAGTGAATTGTTAGTTATATATTGAGTTTCAGATAATGCCAAATGGCTATAGAGGAATGGAAACTGTGAAATCATATTGTTTCTTTACAGCAAATTTTTAAAATTTAGAATTCCTCTTTGTTCTCACACTGGTTTCTTAATTTGTTACTGTTATTGAGGTATTTAATGTTTATCGAAGTCTATGTTTTTAGCGTTATTCATCTGAATGATTCGAGGTTTGAATGGATTTTGAGATCATCCATGGTCATATCGCGGCCTTCTCATCGAATTGAATAGATGCTATTAGGTTCAAATCGAAAGATAAAGCCTTCAAGAGACATTTAATGAATAGCACAAAAATTTTATGGGCACTTGTATTACTTAAGAGTGATTTGATCGAAAGGTAACGTCATGTGAACTATCAGATCTTTAAAGTAGATGATTGAGTCTAAATGTGATTCATTAGCGTTTTCTCTTTTCTTTAATGTTTTTTATATACTAATTTAATCCACGCCTCAGTGAATCACATGTTCACTAGTCCATCATGTGCGGCCACATGTATTGGGATCTAATTCAATAAAATATTTTTGCAAATATCAATATTAATATGTAAAAGATAAGACATAGCAATACGTGAAACAGAAAATTGGATGTGGACGTTTGTTTTAGATACTAATTAAAGAAAGTAAAGCAAAAATAAGTTTAAAAAAATTAGAAGAAAAGAACGGAAAGGTATCAACCATCTGGTTTTCTAGTAATTAACATGTTACAAAATTGAGAAAAAGCTAACAAAAAACAAAGGAAACAACAGACAAGCCACTTTTACAACTTACAGCTTACTTTATGAATCTATTTATTTTGCATATACACTGAATTCCCATTTCCCTTTTCCAACGAATTCGAATGCTTTTGATCTTTCTATGATACATAATATTTAATGATTTAATCCCGTCCTATTTAATCCTGTAAATATCCATCCAAACTTCTCCATTTTCTAAACACTTTTAGTCGTCACTTTTTTTTTCCTCTTCAATTGAAAGACTGGAACAATTTTAATACCTATTTTGTGGTCGTTGTTATTTTATATTTTATAATAGTATGCTGATAATGATAATTAAATATAAAGTGTTGTAATATCTAATATATTTATATTTATTATGACAGTAAACTCTTAACATGAATATGGCATAAGTGTCGTTTTATAAAAGTTAACAAAATTAAAAGCGGTATGATGTTACCTTCAAAAGTAATAATAATTATTATCATTATTTTTGATAAAAGATAAGGAAAAAACAGTTATATATGAAGTCCCTAAGCATCAAGTTAAACTTGGAGATCTCATCTGACGGAGCAAACCCATGTGATGGTAGGTGAAACGACGAAGAAGCCTCTTAATATCTTGTCCGAAAATTCAGAGATCTCATCTTTCGGACCAGCTCATGTAGAATTTTCCTTAGGAAAACCAAGTGAAGAAAACCGTGCTGATATAGATAAGGTCAATCTGAAAGTTGGAGTGAATAGTCAAAGTGAACAGTAAAAGCTCTTAGTTGTAAAATTTAGATAATAGAAAAAAATTAAATAAAAACGTGAAGAGTGCGAAACTTTTACCTATTATCTATGCTTGTAATAAAATAAAAATTAAAAATAAAGATTAAAGGTAAATAGATCAAGAGTAAAGATGCATAATTTAACTAAATGGAATAACTTAAAAAATTTTATAAAGAATAAAAATTGTATAAAAATATATTTAAAAAATTGAATTTATCTCATTTAAAGAAGTCACTGTTAAATATTTTTTAAGTAATTTAAAGATCAAATGAAAGTTTAATTTTATATATATATATATATATATATATATATGTATATATGTATATATGTATGTATGTATGTATAAGAAGATTAATGTGACAATGCATCTAAATGGGAGGTTGAATAAAAATTTTGCTTAGTTTTTAATATTATAGTTAACTGAAAAATTTTTAATTGACTATAAATCGTAAAATTTAATTGATTATGATAAAATACAATCAACTGAGTCTTTCAGCAATTGGTTCATTCTATCAAGTAGAAAGAGAATTAAATGTAAATTTTTCTAATAAATTGTGTTATTTAGAGAGAAAAGACAAGTTTGAAAAATAAGTTAACTATAGGATATGTAGTTGATCGCAAATAATTCAAGAATGCAAAGATCAGGGACAGAGTATCAAACACAATGATTTATCTTGGTTTTACTAAGAACAATGCCTACTTCCAGTTCCCTTGACTCCTTATAGGGGTTTTCCATTAATAATAGTACTTTTTACAATTTCATAGAGTTTTTACGTGATCACTTTATAAACACAAGGTTTTTCAAACATAACCTTAAACTAACTAGAATACCTTACTTTAACACACTCCGCTTCTTTATTGAGATAGAGGCTTAAAACCAGTGAACAAATATCATATTTATGAGCCCTTATAAAATGGGTTTTTACTAACAGCTTGCAAAGTGCACTGACAAGCAGATAAACCAAAAACTCAGTTTAAGGAAAAAAACTTTTTGAATATTGCAGATCTATACATTAACAAGAAGGACAGCATATCTATATATAGTTTTCCAGAAACTAGTCGTTGAAGAATAATAAATGCTGCAGATCTTCATGATTGAGGAGATGACCGGGTTGTTCTTTGTTTAACTGCCATGAAGTACGAGTTTCAGCTCCAGGGGTGCAGTTTTTCTTGGAAAGTTGAGAACACCATAAATGTTCGTTCTTGTCGGTAGCTTTAGGAAAGAAAGGATGATGTAGGGTAAATGGATGAGAGGCTGTCAGAATAAAGCTAAGACTTGTCCCTTTTAGATAGCCTTCATGTGTTGTATGTTGGAGAAAGAGAGAGTCATGAGCTATCTTCCACTTGTTTGAAATTTCAAATAAAGAATATGGGCTTTAGATTTGGGCTACAAAACTGTGGGTTGAGAATATGCTTAGACTTGCAATGACTTGCTAGAAGACTTCTTCATTTTAATGACGTGGGTTGGATTTTTTTCAACATTTAGTTTGTCATATATCAAACTTGGGTTTGGGCCAATCATTTTTAGGCCAACAATCTCCCCCTTTTGATGATGACAAAACCAAATGGAGAAACAGCAATAACTTTCCCTAAAACTAAGAGTCTTCCTATTTTCACAAAATAAATATGATAGCTAACACATAACAAGATATTTAATATAGTCATAATATAATAACAGCCATCAAGGTCAACAATATTCAGTTAAAATCATATTTGTTAAAATGTAACGAGATTATTCCAATGTCAAAAAATAACACACAATGTTAGTTCAAAAGAGAAAATAGTCAACTAAAACTAAAGAAATAGCAAATAAAGTTAACTAAACTTCTCCCCCTTTGTGTCATCACTCAAAAGGAAGGTGAAAAAAAAAAAGGTCATCATAGGTCAAATGGCAATATAGCTAGAAGAGGGCCAAATCAGCAACCCTTTGGAGAATTTGCTGAAGACCCAGATGAGATTGAAGAATGGTGTTACGGAGTTCCTAAAATTTTTGGTTCAGCTGGGCTTCTCTTTGTTGTAAAGCAGCCTTGGCGTCTTGTAACTCAGTGTAGGTTACCTCTTGCCTCTGATTGGAAGTGTTTAATTGTCCCCTAATGATGGCCAATTCAGATTGAGTCTTAAGAATTTGTATATGCATATTTTCCAGTAGAGCAAGCATTTGAGTTTGGTTATTAACCATGGTGGTTAGAAGTTGAAAGGGTTGGGAAGAAAAAAACCAACAGTAGAAGAAGATAGGCTAGCCTAAAGATCAAAAAAAGGAAGGAGGGGCTAGTGCTTCAGAAGTTATAAGTGCAAGCTATGGTGAAGGAGCCTCAGTGTCACTCATCCTTATCCATTGTTCTTACACTAATTTGTACTTCATTAGCTTGAAGGAAAAGGCATCATAAGTTGCTAAAATTTTCTTGTATGGATGATTGTCTAAGTTTACTCCTTGAGCCTTAAAAAGTCTGGTAGTAGCATACCATAAGGAAGGCTAGATGAGGGATCCAAGTGAGTGCTACTCTCTAACATGGACTGTAGGATCCAATCGTGAAGGTTTAGAGGCTGCTGAACATGTAGACAGAAAAATAGAAGTAATTCCTTCTTACTGAGTACTTCTAAAGATCTGATCCTAGGAAGTACACAAGTGGCAATTATGTGGACTTGCACTCTTTCTTTGAAAGGAAAGGCTAGGCCATTTAATTTTATTCCCTAGAAAAACTCAGGCCTCTCAACTAACTGATTCTTAACTTCCTAAAAAGTGAAATTAAAGTTTTTAGGCCATTTGCTTTTGAAGAAAAACTTTTCTTTAGCCTCAAAATGCATGTCAAGAATATCAGCAATAGTTTCTTCATCCACAATTATGTGTACCCTATCAACTAAGGACTGTAGTGTGAAACCATCAGCCATAATAGATAAATTTGTATAAAACCTCATAACCAAGTCCTCACAGACAAGCTCAGACAGAGTGAAAATAAGGGACCATCCTAGGTTTCAGATTTTAGGTTCTACTGGAACATGTAAGTTTCCTAAAAGTTCAAATGACATTATTTTGCCAGATGCAATAGGTTTTGAAGAGAAGTATTGCCTATATTTGACCTCATGTTTCCTCGGCCAACAGGGTTTCTTTAGTAGCAATAGGGCTTTCTTCTTTTGTATATGAAGAAGATGGAAGCACAAGAGGCCTCTTTCCTTTGGAGAATGCCATTTTTGAAACAAAGGAAGGGGTCTGAGGCTCGGGTTCCATTGGTGGAGCGTCTTCAATAATTGGAGGAGGTTGCTCTTTGGTGGTGGCCAATGGAGGCTGTTGGGTCATGGCTGAAGCGAGTCGTCATAAAGACTGGTGATGAGAGAAGGTATGTATTGAGTCCATGGATACTAGCGAGTGAGAGAGGATTTGAAACAGAAACTGTCGGTGAGTGGAGAGAGAGAACCGAGACGGATAGTTTTGTGTTCTCCTTAGGGCACAAATATGATGATGAGTGAAAGAAAACTTGCCTTTTGTTTCTCCAACAAATCTGATAACTACCACCTGACTAGTGTGAATTGACATGTTTGTAGAAAGTGGTTCCCAATAAATGACTATTAAAGTAACTGTCATAATGATGAAAGGAAAGCTGATAACTTCTAACTGATTTGACTTGTAAGAGTTGTGATCATGAAGCACACCGTTTTAGGTCTCCCAATTAGATTAACATTTTTTACCTCAGATAAAATTCAGTTAACTTAAAATAATATAGTCAACTAAATTTAAAATAGTTAACTAAAAATTTTATAGTTGACTGTTTGTCTAAATTTCAGTTAGCTAAAAAATTTATAGTTAACTTTGTTTCTAAATTTAAGTTAATTGAAAATTTCCTAGTTGACTATTTTATGAAACTTTAGTTAACTAAGAATTTTTTTAGTCAATGGAGAAAACAGAAATACTGTTGACTGAAAATTTTATAGTTTATTATAAAAGTCATGGAAAAACTTATTTTTCATAAAATGCAGTCATTCCAAGCTTAAAGTGAAGAAATTTGAACTTGTCTTCATGTAGAGGCTAAGTGAAAATGTTAGCAAGCTGATATTCAATTTGAACATATTTTACCTCATTGTTTACTTGTTGTACATGATCTCGAATAAAGTGATGATGAACCTCAATGTGTTTTGTTCTTGAGTGATGGACAAGGTTCTTAGTAAGGCATATAGCACTTGAGTTGTCACAGTATATAGGGATTTGTGAGAAGGATAGTGAGTAATCTTCACGTTGTTGTTTCATCCACAAGAGTTATGTGCAGCAACTACCAAGAGCCATATATTCAGCTTCAGTGGTGGATAATGCTATCGAGGTTTGCTTCTTGTTGAACCAAGAGACTAGGGTTCTGCCAAGCATTTGACAAGTTCCTCTAGTACTCTTTTTATCTAATTTGTCCACTGAAAAATCAGAATCTGCATATCCAACTAGTTTAAAGCTATTAGTTCTAAGATACCATAAGATGTGATCTTGAGTTCCTACTAAATATCTAAATTTTTTTTAATTGCAACAAAGTGTGATTCTTTAGGACTAGTTTGATATCTAGCACACTTGCAGACACTATTCATTATATCAGGGCAACTAGCAGTAAGATAGAGAAGTGAACCAATCATACCTTTATACACTTTTTGGTCAAAGTCCTTACCATTCTCATCCTTGTCTAAGTGGGTTGAAAGATTCATGGAATTCCCATAAGTTTGTATTTTCAAACCAGAATCTTTGAAGAAATTCTTTTGTGTACTTTGTTTCACTAATGAAGTTCCCTTTATTGGTTTGCTTTATTTAAAGTACAAGGAAGAAAGTCATCTCACCCATCATGCTTATCTCAAATTCACTTTGCATAAGCTTAGAAAATTCTTTGCACAAATCATCATTAGTACTTCTAAAAATAATGTCATCAATATAGACTTGTACAAGCACAACTTCTTTATTAGTTTTTTTTAATGAACAGAGTAGTGTCAACATTTCCTCTTTTAAAATTATTTAAGATAAGAAAATTTCTTAAGCTCTCATACCAAGCTCTAGGAGCTTGCTTTAAGCCATAAAGTGCCTTTGAAAGTTTATACACATGGTTAGACAATTTTTCATTTTTAAACTTAGGAGGTTGTTTGACATATATTTCTTCATTTATGAAACCATTCAAAAAAGTCTTGACATCCATTTGATATAATTTAAAATTCATGTGAGAATTATAAGCAAGCAACATTATTCTAATATAATAACAGGACCATAAGTTTCATTATAATCTATACCTTCTTGTTGAGTGTATCCTTGAACTATTAGATGAGCTTTGTTTCTTATCACTTTTCCTAGCTCATCCAACTTGTTTTTAAATATCCATTTAGTTCCAATTATGGAAGCATTTTTTGTTTTTTCAACAAGAGTCCATACTTCATTTCGTTTAAACTGATTCAGCTCCTTTGGCATGGCTAGGATCCATCCTTCATCATTTAGTGTCTCATCTACTGTTTTTAGCTCTATTTGAGATAGAAGAGCTAAATTGTTATTTTGCTTGAAGGATGATTTGGTTCTCAATCTTTTTTGTGGATATCCAAGAATGAACTGCATAGGATAGATGGGTGAATGTTTCCATTCTCTTGGAAGTCTCTGTTCTATTCTGGATTTTTCTAATTGACGGCGTTTATTTTCCAATTGACTAAAGTTTTAATCAGTAGGAATATTTTGATTGGAATTCAGTTAACTATGTTCATTTTCCAGTTGACTGAAATTTTAATCAGTTGGAGTATTCTGATTTCCTTTCGCATAAGATACCTTTTCTTGATTATCTTGACTTTGATGCGGGACAGAAATAGGTGTAGTCTCTTCTTCATCATCTATGACTTCAAATTTCTTAGAAGTTAAGTTAGATTTATCAAATACCACATTCTTAGATTCCTCTACGACTAGTGTACATTTGTTGTAACCTTCATCACTGCAAGCATCAAATTTTTGAAGGTTGTTTTTACCATTATTGTAAATGAAACATTTGTAACCAAAAACATGAAAATAACTGATATTGGGTCTTCTTCCCTTCCAAAACTCATAGGGTATTTTTACGAGAATAGGTCTTATTAAACAACAATTCAAAATATAACAAGCAGTGTTTATAGCCTTGACCCAAAAGTATTTAGGAAGTTCATTATCAATAAGCATGATTCTTGTCATATCTTGTAAAGTTCTATTCCTCCTTTCTACCATACCATTTTGTTATGGAGTTCTAAAAGAAGAAAAGTTACGATTAAATCCATGTTCATTGTACAAATTTTCAAAAAGTTTGTTTTCAAATTCACCACCATGATCACTCCTACTACTTGATATTAAATACCCTTGTTCCTTTTGAACTTGCTCGCAAAATATTTCAAAGAATTTGAAAGTATCATCCTTATGGCTTAGAAAGTATACCTAAGTATATCTTGAGTAGTCATCAATGATAATAAAAACATAACTCTTTCCACCAAAGCTTCATGTTTGAGTAGGTCCAAACAAGTTCATGTGTAATAATTGGAGAGGTCTAGAAGTAGAAACACATTTTTTTAGTCTGAAAGAGGACTTAGTTTGTTTGCCAAGTTGACATACATCACTTACATGATCTTTTTCAAAGTTTAATTTTGGAAGACCTTTAACAAGGTCGAGTTTAGAAAGTTTTGAAATGATATGCATGTTAGTATGATCTAGTCTTCTATGCCACACCTAACAGTCATCACAAATGGATGAAAGACATGTAACATTTTTTATGGATACATCTTCTATGTTTAAGATGTAAATGTTTTTATATCTTTAACCAACCAAAAGAGCTTTGTCACCATTGAAGACTCTACAATGAAGTGATTCAAACATTTCTTTGTAGCCTGTGTCACATAATTGACTTATGCTAAGAAGATTATGTTTGAGTCCTTTTACTATATACACATTTTCTATACAGCAATCCAGAAATAATTGTACCTTACCTATGCCAACAATTTTATCTTTACTATTATCTCCAAAAGTTACCAATCCTCAATCCTTTATTGATATGGATACAAACTTGGATGGGTCACTTGTCATATGCCTTGAGCAACAACTGCCCAAGAACTATTGATTTCTAGAAATTCTTCCTTTGAAACAAACTTACAAAGAAATTCACTTTGTTTTAGGTACCCAAACTTGCTTGGGTCCTTTCTTGTTAGTATAAGCAGTTGAAATGCCTTTGGGAATCCATATCCTATTATCTTTGTAGTTTTTCCATTTATAGCAAGCATGTCCTCTTCTTTGACAGTATAGCCAACCATCGTTTGAAGAAGATTTTACAAAGAAATTTCTGTATAATTTTATAGAGCTACTTTTATCATAACCAAGATCAGATTTGTCAAAGATAAATTTTTGTTTTCCCAAAATTAGATTTAAGTTTTCTTCTCTTTTGACAAAGTTTGCTAGGTGCTTAGTTAATGTAGATATATTAAGTTACAAATCTTTATTTTCAGTCAAAACCTTTTCAAGTTCAATTTTTAGAGTTTGAAAATTTGTCCCAAGCATTTGTTTTTCTCATTCCAAATCTTTATATTTAAAAAATAATTTTTCAAAGTTATTAAACATTTCATTTAAATTATTTTGTAATTCTTCTTTAGAGAGTTTAACAGTTACCTTACTTTCGACCATGGCCATGAAGCAGGTTGGGTATCTCATACTCTAGCTCCTTTTCATCTTCATTTTTATCACTCCTAGCAGTAAGTGCTCATATTCTATTTAATGCTTTGTTGAATTTCTTCTTTAGGAAAGGATAATCAAAACGTATGTGGCCATTTCTTCCACATTTATAACAAGTTATGGTATTTTTCCCTTGATCTTCTTTGTTGAACTTCTTTCTTGGAAAGTTCTTTTTATTCTTCAAGAGCTTGCCATTTTGTCTAGCATATTTCTTAAATTTCTTTGAGAAAAAGGCTAAGTCTTGTAGGTCTATTTCACTTTCATCATCTTTTTGCTGTTCAGAGGTTACTGTAGCTTTTAATGCCATATTTCTTTCTCTTTTGAGCTTGTAACGTTTGAGGTGATTGTTTTAATAAGCTATAAAAATTCCTCTTAGCTCATCATATGTTAACTCTTTGAACCTTAAGCTACTCTTAATGTTATCTACTTTGGATTTTCAACTTTCTATGAGAGACCTTAACACTCTCTTTACTATTTCATGATTGGTGTAGGATTGTCTAAGCAATTTTAGTTAACTTAAGATTTTGGAGAATTGATTGAACACAACTTTTATGTCCTCATTTTTCTTCATTTCAAATAGCTCCAATTCGTATTGCAAAGTGCTTATCTTGGAGTCATTTACATTTGTTGTTCCTTCATGTGTGACTTCTAGTTTTTCCCACATCTCTTTTGCTGTATCACAAGTTGAAATCTTGTTATACTCTTCACCACTGACAACACAATAGAGAATGTTTATAGCTCTAGCGTTTACTTGAATCATCTTGATGTCATCATCATCATACTCCTCTTCAGGTTTGAGTTCCCCATTTTCTGTTTTGGGAGATTTTGGACTTTGCTCAATGACTTTTCACACTCGGTAATCTGTGACTTGTATGAAGATCTTCATTATGCCTTTCTAGTGTGTATAATGATTTCCATTGAAGTAGGGTGGCCTTGTGGTTGAGTGCCTTTCACTGAAATAAGCTCGAAGTCATTTTCTACAAAATAGATCTTTTCTCCTAGCTGTAAAGCATAGATCAAGTGAGACCATAGCTCTAATACTAATTGACAATACACCTAGAGGGGGTGAATAGGTACTTTTAAAAATTTTACTTAAGTTTTATTTTTAAAATTATAATTAACTAAAAAAATTTTAATTGACAATAAGCCATAAAAATTAGTTGACTGTGATAAAATACAGTCAATTGAGTCTTTCAGCAATTGGTTCACTCTATTAAGCAGAAAGAGAGTTAACAATAAATTTTTCAGTAAACTGTGTTACTTGGAGAGAAAGGACAAGTTTGATAAATCAATTAACTATAGAATATACAGTTGATCGCAAATAATTCAAGAATGCAAGGATCAGGGATAGAGTATCAAACACAATGATTTATCTTAGTTTGACTAAGAATAATGCCTACTTCTAGTCCCCCTGACTCTTTATAAGGGTTTTCCACTAAGAATAACACTTTTTACAATTTCATAGAGTTTTCATATGATCACTCTCTAAACACAAGGTTTTTCAAGCTTAACCTCAAACTAACTAGAGTACCTTACTCTAACATACTCTGCTTCTCTACTAAGACAGAGGCTCAAAACCAATGAACGAATATCATATTTATGAACCCTTATAAAATGAGATTTTACTAATAGCTCACAAAGTGCTTTGACAAGCAGATAAACCAGAAACTCAGTTTAAGGAAGAAAACTTTTTGAATGTTATAGATCTATCACTTACATTAACAAGAAGGAGAGTAAATCTATATATAGTTTTCCAGAAACCAGTCGCTGGAGAACAATAAATGCTGCAAATCTTCATGATTGAGGAGATGACCGGGTTATTCCTTGTTTAACCACCATAAAGTACGAGTTTCAACTTTAGGAGACAGTGTTTTTCTTGGAAAGTTAAGAACGCCATAATTGGTCATTCTTGTCAGCAGCTTTAGGAGAGAAAGTATGATGCAAGGTAGATAGATGAGAGGCTATCAGAATAAAGCTGAGACTTGTCACTTTTAGATAGCCTTCACGTGTTGTATGCTGAAGAGAGAGAGAGTCATAAGCTATCTTCCACTTGTTTGAAATTTTAAACAAGGAATATGAGCTTTAGATTTAGGCCTCAAAATTATGGGTTGAGAATATGCCCAGACTTGCAATGACTTGCTGGAAGACTTCTTCATTTTAATGATGTGGGCTGGACATTTTTTGCATTTAATTTGTCATAGATCAAACTTAGGTTTGGGCTAATTATTTTTAGGCCAACATAATGGAGGTAGGGGGTGCCATGATGTACAATGGCCTCTTTTCCCTTCCCCCGTAGGTAGTCTACTTTTTAGCAAGGCTTTATAATTATTTCAAGGAGACAATATATTTCATAACAACACAAGATATGCAATTACATTGGAACAACTTGAACAATAGAATATAGGGGCAAAAATGAAACAATTGAAATGATTAATAAGGACTATGAAAATCAATTCAACTTATATAGTAATTATAAAGAAAATTGTATGGATCAAATATGTGTCAGGTCAAATGTACCCCAATTAGTAAAGTTAATGACATGAGGTGAATAATAGATATTGAATATTTTCTAAAACATTAAGAACTATTATAAATATAAATAAATTTTTGGGACTAAATCAAAATTTAAGTGAAATTCCATGAATAAAATAAAAAAAAATTGCCTTATAATTTTTAGATGACATGAGATACCAACCAAAATAGTATTATTTAATGATCTTATAATATTTTGAATACACTATCCATTTGTTAACTAAGAATATTTTAAAATTTTGTTTAACATATATAATAATAAGGTCAAAATGACAAGTACATATGCCAAATTAGTTGTTTATTAAGAATGACAATGTATCTTGATGAACGAGCCAAGTTAGGGTTTAGAAAAAATATTTATAAATCTTGACACACTATAGATAGCTAATTTGATGTATCAATTATAATAAAACTATTTCTTTAATGGCTCCATTATCTTATTAAGATTAGTATACTAAATTAGCTATTACAATATGTTAGGATTAATCAATAATTTTTTTCGGCCTTATGCAGCCTCCTATGGTGTATGATGCTTAACTCTAATGATGGTGGACTTACAAGATAAATTTATTTTGTATCAAATCAAAATGGACATCATCGTAGGATTGAGTAAGCATCCTACCTAGTAAGTAAGAAGAATCCACTAGTTATTAAAATGCTCAGTATAAGTTCAAGAAAGCAGTAATAGATCGTAAGTTATGAACGATTATGAACCATTAAATTTAAATGTTTATAAGTCATTAATAGTTTTATTATGTAGGGTAATTGTCAAAAGTCATTAAATGTTAGCATTGATCTTATAAGCTGATAACATATTGAACATTGAGATTAGATCGATCGAGTTAGACTTGATCCAATTCCATTCTATGATTTCTCATACCTTGAGTGTATATCAAGAACTTTTTCCAATAATTGCTAAATTCCCCATGCTTGAAGCTTTGATTTTTGGGACGATTAGGTATAGTTGCATCAATATAGAAGCATTTGGAGTTATATCATTGGACCTTTGAGCCGTGGAGATCATTATTGATCGCTGGTAATAGGAAGGTTTGATCTCATCCTTATGTGCAGGAATTCAAATTACGAATTATGAAGGTGTATTCTCTTGGTTGTGATTTTGACTCCTGAGTAAAAAGTTAAGGCAAGTTTGGTTTAAACTTTAAATGATTTTATGGACCGAGCAAATGGGTAATTTTTAAAAAGCGCAACATATCAACCATAGATAATTGAGATTAAATCCCCGCTGTAGCAAAGGATAAAAAAGAAAAAATTTGTGTTACCAAAAAAATTTTAACTATGTATAAGATCCATAATGCATATAAGTTTTCCTCTAAGTCAAATAATTATGAAGGCTGGGAACTGTACCATATTGGTGAAATAACAAATTAATAGTATGTCATGAATTTGATTGTACCTACGATTGCAGATTATTATTGGACCAAGAGTGTGAACATAAAGCCTCTATATTAAACCCAAAAATTCCAAAAACAATTATGGCCTAACAGCAAATAATATGCTCATGTCAATTACTACAACTTGCAATTTTAATAACATGATTTTGATTTGATTTTTGCATTTTTATTTGAGACGTACGTTTCATCCGTGAGGTGCAGATTCGTAGTTGCTAATACCAACCCACAAACAACAGTAGGGTATATTTATGATTTATCCATTTGGGATTGGGCAAATTTGTCATTTTGCAAACACAACAGGGAAGTGTTTGTCTTGAACGGAGAATGACGTGGCGGTCCATCGCACCCCACGCCCCATAGGCCCCATCTCCATCCCCATCACTCTGTGCTCCATGCTTAATTGTTAATTCCCAGCCTTCCTCCGTTGTTGGCATTCGACGAACCACAGGTTCGGCTTGTGGTTCTCATTTCTCCTATCAATTTTCTAGGCCTTTCCGACCTCATTACTGTACTCTTTATACAGTACTCCTTTGGCTGCTCTACTTCCTACATCTTCTGGTATTTACCCTTCAAGAATTTCGTGACTGGTCAGTTCCTAAATTCCATTGCGCTTGCTTTCTTGACTGCGATTTAGGATTTTGACGTTCTTTTCTTGAATGTGTATTGTATTTGCTTATTTCTATGGAGTTTTGTGAAATTTCATCGTCGAGATGCAGTTCTTTTACTTTAATATGAACAGAATGTCAGCTGATCATGTTCAGGAGCACAACTGTGATGCTGGTGGAATAACTTTTGAATTTTGATTATTTATCTAAATTGGATATAGTATATTCCTCGAGCGATGGTGATTGTTGGGTTATTTTTGAAGTTTGAGTAAATTTAGTTATCAAAGAATAGGTGGTTAATGGGATCGTTGATTGGTTTCCTATTCAGTCTTTCTGAAGTCCCTACTTTCAGATTCTCTCCATGAATGTTGAGCTTTCCTCCCCAGTGTTTCGAGACAATATTCCTAGGTATGCCAAATTGCTAATTGAGAGAAAACAACACGGAGTAGGCCATTTCCTTGATTGACGTTGTCAAGATATTTCAGTCATATAACCAGTTACATTGGGGGATGGAAACTTAGACCTGTCAACCAATTCAATTTTTAGACTTTGAATGATGCATAATGTTGAGCCCAGTATGTTTGGCTAACTACAGGGGTTTTATTACTAATGTAATTCCATTAGGACAGGAATTGTCAGTACACTGCAGACCATCTAAAAGTGATGATGGTCTAAGTTGTAGAAGATAGATAACAGGAGCAGGGAGAAATATAAATTTTCCTCTACAGTCGCTTGAAACCTCTCTTACTGTCTTGGGCCTTTTTCGTTTTTTGTTTTTCCTTTGGCCTACATATTGTTGGGCTTCATGTGTAGTAGTTTGGCATGCTATAAGTAGTGTCACTTCTATTTGGTATACACCAAAGAACAAAATTATGTCTATAATGCCTTAAGGATGCATGTGACAATGGGATGTCTATCTTTTCTCAGAATTAACTAAGAGATGAATTCATGGCATACTAGAATGTTGGAATAAGCCACAAAGACTATGAAAAATGGGTTCTAATTTGAGGTTGAATCTACATCTATAATTGATAGAATAACTTGGGTTGATTTTCCTTTAACAACAAAGTCATTGGCCTATAAGACATCTAAATGGGGAATTCATGTTGCTCTAATGAGCTGATTGCTGCAGAAATGGCTTAGTCTGAGTTATTTCTGTAAAAGGTCTTGTCTAGTCTTTAGAGTACAATAAATTATATATATATATTTTAACCATATTGGTTTCCTGGGTTCATCTTAAGTTCCTGTATGGGTGACATTCCAAGTGTAACCACAAGACAGGTTTTTAGTCAAATAGTATTATAGATTAAAAAATCCACATCTTAATCTCTTTTTGTTGTTTTGCTTTCACAGGTTTGAGATGCTTAAAGTGCAATGAAAGCAAGGCCTATCTCATTCTTATTTTGAACTTATGATGGCACTCACTGCAAACAAGGTTTCAAGTGGTCCTTTTGTGACTCATCGGACAATTGGTTGTAGATCACATGAAAAACATAATTTTTCGACGTCAACAAAGAACAACAAGGTACAACTTCCAAGACATGGAGGGCAACATGGACAACTAAACCATATATGTCTCTTGGCAGAGAGATCAACCTTATCCCATGAGGGGTTTGGGTGCATATATAGAAATCCTGTCAGCTTTATCTCCAAGAAATTTTCCTTCTTGTGCAAATCCTCAGGAGCCAATGATACTGAAGAGACAAAATGTGTTACAACTTATAGTGATGATTCTGATCTAACTAGGTAGCAGCACAATGTTAATATATTAGTTTATTTTATCATGTTACATCTTTTATGCTGTGTACTACCTCTGAATCTTTACCCTTTATTTGTCACTTTTATTGTTGATCAAACTAGTAGTTTATCTTTCTTATCTTTTAAATGATGCCATTTAATTTTTCTAATTATTTATGCTATGATTCAAACTTATGTTTCAGAGATCCTGTGATATGTGCAGTGTGCATACTAAAGATGGTAAAGATTACATCATTCATTCTGGTCGAGGCTTGGCTGAAGCATGTAGATTTGTTTGTAATGATGCAAAGTTTGTAAATGAAAGGGCTCGTAATGACATTGTCTTGCTCTCCCGGTACTGTCTTAGTGTCCTGTGACTTGTGGTGATTTATACTATTTCTATTTAGTATGTGCTTCCACTAATTTCCAGTAAGCGCTTTTCTTCTGTTGGTTTTGAATCTATCTAAATAACAAAAAGTTTACTGCCCTTTTGAGATACCATAGTTTTCAGGTGCATAGAAATAACTTTTCATTATCTGTTTCCTCAGTGGCATATTGAGGCTGGATGCCCGTGCACGCCAAGATGTTGCTTTCCTAGGGACAGAGTTTCTCAAGCTTGATGGTTAGCTTATTTACCTTGTACTGATCATTTGCTGTTCTAGTTAATCTTTGCATGATGTATTTTATACCATTAATAACTGTTCTTGTTAGAGGTAATAGTTGTTGTGACACATACATGTGTAAATCTGTTGTATTTCTTATCACAAGACTGTTATATTCGCGCATTGCTCCAATCCCTCTTGCACCATCAACAAAAAGCTTGAAAGAAACAAAGATTTTGAGTATATCATACCACCTATGGTGATTACCTCTTATATTTCTCTATTCAGTATAACAAAAAATGAGATGGTTTTGTAGGATGTAAAGAGTTATTTTCAGAGCATTAGGGGAATATTACAAGATTAATGACTATATCATACCACTTATGGTGATTACCTCTTATATTTCTCTATTTTCTATATATGCATGCAACTTTCCTTCCTTAAACCTACTCCTTTTCTTTCCTTTTTTTTCTTTTTTTCTTTTCTTAAAGAGAGGAGTCCAGAGCAGCACCTTCTTCGGTCCTCCCTTTAACATTCTAGAATAACTTTTATACATACATGCTGCCAATACATGCTGTTACCCTTTGTATTGTGGTTATTGTCAACTTAGATCTTCTTCTGTTTCGCTGTGTAGCTCGGGCAAGAGAGGATACTGAGAGAATTGACCGTGGAGTCAAGAAAAAGGCTGAGCGCCTTAGTCGCATTGCTACTGTCTGTATTACCTACAATCTTTGAATTTGTTTTGCTGGAGAGAAAAAAGTTGCACATTAGTGGTATATTTCATGCTGATTTTTCTTTTCATATATACTCTGAAGATCTTGAAGGATCAAGCTCAGTCAAGATTGAAAAGTGCTGCTGATAAGCACTGGAGTGATGGAGCCTTGGAGGTAAATCTGTTATTTTTATGTATCTGCAAATTAATATACTTGTTTTGTGTAATATAAAATGAGTTATTGAGTCAACTTGCAAGATTTTCCATTTGTGTCCTAACTTGTATATTTTGGCCAACTCCGTAACATTTTTTATGTGTTTTGTTTGTAATGCAGTGTCATAATGGAATAGAATGTCACAATCTATCTTAAGAATTACCCTATTATTTTTCCTCCCATTTTATAGAAAAATTGGTATTTCTATTTAATGAAGCTCTGTTGATTTTTGTATATTCTGTTTCTCATAATGAATTTAGAAATTTAAATGACTGGAAAACCTGTTTCAATTGCAATTATATGTATTTTTTTTTTCTTTATATCGCATCTTTTAGGCACACTCCTATATCCCTTGGATTGGAAAACCGTCTTTTATGTCTTCTTATTTAATTAATAATTTGAACTTGAAAAAAAGAGAATTGGATATTTCAAAATGCTTATGAACATGCAGAGACTCATGTTTCTTTTTGACATAACCCTATAACTTTCAGGCTGATTTGCGCCTCGCTGACTTCCGCGCTAAGCAACGTGCAATGGAAGATGCCCTTATGGCCTTGGAGGTGATATTTTACGTTGTGCAAGTGTTAACTATGGAATAAAAACTTTTTTTTTTAAATCAGTTTATGATTCCTGTCATCAGGCACTATTCTGCTTAATTTAAGTCTTTGTTATTTAATTATTTCAACTTCATCCTGCATATTTAATGTTATGAGCTTCAAAGGAAGAAATTTATTTTCTATTATGTAAATGTGCAGTTTGTCAAAAACATCCATGATATGATGGTGAGAAAGATGTATAAATTGTAAGTCAAGTAACTTATGTGGTTGCTTATATATATAGTAAGCTTTGAATTGCTCTTGATTGTGTGGGAATACAGTCCTCTACGCAGAGATAAAGGCTCTCTTTCAGCAAATAGTTTGAGAGGACGAATAATGCTTGAGAAGAATGGAAAAACCTTAGATTTCTTTCCCGGGGATGTGTCTACTGACCGAATTATGGCTCTTCAGGTCATCTTTTTTTGTTTTCTTTTCCTTTTGTTTATTGCGAAATGTATGTATGTATGTAAGTATTCCATATATCACCATAAACTGATTGAATAGGACCTATAGCAATCATATACTAAGCTTTAAGGTGTACAGGAAGCTTACTGGAGTATGGCATCAGCACTTTCTGAAGCTGATGGAATTGATTACACTGATCCTGAAGAGGTTTAACTCTTATTATATATGTTGCTGTCTGATGCTGGTCATTATATAAGTATTTAATTTACCTACTCTTTTCTACCGGAAGCAGCTTGAGTTGTTAATCACAACTCTTATCGACCTTGATGCAATGGATGGTAAACAGAGTGTATCTTTGTTGGCAGAGTGTTCAAGTTCTCCTGATGTCAGTACACGGTAAGGTTATAATGACAGTACAATTTTTCTGGAAATATGCTTGCATGCTTTACCCCATTTACGTTCTTAAGAGTAAACAACCATATTTTCCTACAAATTAAATCCTTTGCTCGTGAAGCTTCTGGCAAGAAAGTAACAGACAGGAAAATTAGTTCTTTACTGGCTTACTACTATGCACCTAGATGAGTGTCATTATAGCTGGCTTCACAATTTGAATCCGTATTCCATTAGTGACATATTTTCATCGTTTTGTCACATATTTACAAAATTCTCAAATACCTATTTGTAGAATGTCTAGATACTGAGGTATCCGATCTTGAACTAGTTAATGATGTAAAGCTTCTGTAGATCACATGGAAAATTTCTACTTTTGAGTCATTAGTAAAATAACAAAAAGAGCTGGCATAACTGCAGCTTACATTAATGCATACCCGAATATGCGTTTCTTCTCTTTTTACTTACTTTTTCTTGCATATGTTCTGCTGTGTCAATGGATGCATGTGATTCTAGACAAGCATTAGCCAATGCACTGGCAGCAGCTCCATCCATGTGGACTCTTGGAAATGCCGGCATGGGAGCATTACAGGTGAGTATATATGGATATGGATATATTTGAGTACTACTTTTGACAGGCCTTGTAGCTTCATCTTTTTCCTCTTATGGCGGAATTGTTGCCTTTGGTTCTTGTTACAGAGACTTGCAGAAGACACCAACCCGGCCATTGCTGCTGCAGCATCCAAAGCTATCTATGAACTTAAAAAACAATGGGAAATAGAGGAAGGGGATAGCTGGAGATTTATGATGGACCAAAATGCATTGGATGAAAAAGAAATCAGAGAATTTGACAATGACGAAGGAGGCAACAATTGAAAAATAATTAAATCTTTGAATTGGACAGTGTAGATGCCTCCAAAGTCTAAAGGATTCTAACAAGTATAGAATTAACCCAGGTTCATTTTAGAAAGTGAATATTTCTGGTGTATAAGATGCCATACAAGTTGGTAGTTTGCACTTTGCATTTTATGATGCAGTTTAGTTGATTCTTGTATAAACATACATGCATATGGCTAATAAATAGAGCATTCAATACATATATTTATCAACCGTTGTTCTCTTATCTGATACAACACAGAAATTGGACCGTGGTTATCCTAGCAATAGCATATATAATGAAGACACCTCAATTCCTGCACACTTGGGGTTCGAAAGTTGTGGAATCTAAATAATTTAGACATTAGGTATTCATGTAATGGAGTGATTTCTTCCTCTACTGTTGGATTATCTGAATATTATGGACAAAATGACTGTGGCCGATGAAAAAGAACCATAAAAGGTATTCTTGTAACGGAGGTTTTATGGTTCTCTCTTTACCTTTTAGTTTTTATTTTTTCGAAATTGAAATAATATTAAGATCAGCGATGTTTGTCAGGCTCAAAATCAAAGCTTTACCTAACTGTCTCTGTCGATTTACGTGAGGGTTTTTCTTTTGCTATTCTTTCTTTTTCTTTTTACATTTTATTTCTGTTTTCTTTTCATTTATCAGAACGTAGGCTACATAGTATAGAGAAAGTGTTTATTGCTTTAGAAAAATTCAATACATCCCTTCCAAAATAATCATTATGGTAATTATAGGCGATGGACTATTAGTTTTGTTAACTAACTCATTAACAAACACCCACTTATTAACTTCTTAATAGTTGTACTGACTAACTACTATTAATAGATAAATCACTTGTTGAATAGAATTATCAGCTAATATTGCAACTAATCTAACTTCCTCTTATATTGCTTGAATCGCATAACAATACACCCCAACCTAAAAATGATCCTTGTCCTCAAGGATTTAAGCAAAAGAGAAATCCGGATAAAGTTCTTGAATAGTGGCAGCATTTTCCTAAGTAGCATCCTCCGAATTAGAAAACTTCAATTGGATGAGAAGTTTAGTAACAGGTAGCTGGCCCTTCTGCATAATCTTCCTTCCTAATATGTACTGCGGTTCTATCTGAAAATACCCTTAATTGTCAATTTTTGGCAGTGATGCCTGCACTTTAACTTCCTTACTCACTTGCCTCTTCAATAGTGATACATGGAAAACTGGATGCATTCTTGAAGTAAAAGCAGTTCCAATTTATAGGCAACTTTACCCACATTTTCCAAAACTTTAAATGGCCCAAAGTAGTGAGCAGCCAACTTGTGTAAGGCATTGCTAATCAATTGATTTCTTCGAAAAGGTTGAATTTTCACATAAACCAAGACTCCCACTTGAAATTCCCGGTCTGTTCTCTTCTTATTAGCATTTTGCACTATTCGGTGTTGAGCTTTTCTCAAATTTTCCTTTAACAACTTAATAGTAACCTCCCTTTCCTTCAAACTTTTATCTACTACTTCATTAGAAGCATCCCTAGCTAAATAAGGTAGATGGATCAATGGGGGTCTCCCATATATAGCTTTAAAAGGTGTCATCTTAATAGAAGAACGGTAACTAGTATTATACTAATATTCTGCCAATGGTAGCCATTTCACCCATTGTTTAGGGTGATCTCCTATCATGCACCTTAAATAAGTCTCCAAACATCTATTCAACACCTCTGTCTGCCCATCAGATTAAGGATGATAGGCGAAAAAATAACAAAGCTACATTTTTTGGAATTTGAACAAGGCTTTCCAAAACTTCCCACAAAAAATTGTGTCCTTATCCATTATGATACTTTAAAGAAACCCATGTAAATGTACAATTTAATCAAAGAATACTTGTGCTATATCAACTACTAAGAAAGGATGTTGTAATACTATAAAATGAGCAGCCTTTGAAAGTCTATCCACCACCACTAACACTACTGATTTATTATAGGATTTAGGTAATCCTACAATAAAGTCCATGGATAAATTTGTCCAAGTAGCTTAAGGAATTGGAAGTTGTTGCACAAACCCTGGTATTGCTACATTTTCCATCTTATTAACTTAGCAAAGTGAACACTCTTTCACGTACCTTTGAACTTCCTTCTCCAACCTTTTCCAATAGAAAACAAATGAGATCCTCTTATATGTTCCCAACATTCCCGAATGGCCCCCTATAAGATCAGTGTGGAAGTGAGATAAAAGCTCTAATCACAATTGGGGTTCATTTCCCACTACTAACTTCCCTTTCCTTCTAAGCATCCCCTTAGACCATAAGAGCTTGATGTGTGAACCTGGATCGTTCTTTAAGTCTTTGATTAAGGTCACTAAGTTGTCATCAGTATTCCATGTGTCTTAAACCCTTCTATTCAGACTTGATACAATAGAAGTTAGTATTGCACAAGAACTACTATTTTCTTCTCTCCTTGATAAAGCATCAACCACCACATTCTCCTTCCCCTTTTTATAACAAATTTCATAATCCAGTCCCCACAGTTTGTGAATACATTTAAAATTTTCAAGAGATATAATACGTTTCTCCAATATGTATTTAAGCGGTAAATGATTTGTTCTAATTATAAAGTGCTGCCTACAAAGATATTGCTTCCACTGTTTTACTGCAAACACAATAGATGTTAGCTCTCTTTAGTAAGTAGACATAATCTTCTTCTTAAGGGAAAATGCTTTGCTTGGAAAAGCTACTAGATGGTCATTTTGCAATAATACAGCACCCATCCCTATGTTTGAAGCATCTGCCTCCAGTGTAAAAGGCTGTGAAAAATCTAGTAGAATTAAAATTGGTGGGGAAGACATTACAACCTTCAAGCTATCAAAAGCTTTAATAACCTGCTCAGTCCACACAAAACTCTCATTCTTCTTTAATAAGTCCGTTAAAGGTTTACAAATCAACCCATAATTGGAGACAAACTTCTTATAATACCCTGTCAAGCCAAGGAATCCACAAAGAGACTTGATGTTGGTAGAGGTTGGCCAAGTAAGCATAAACTCCACCTTCTTAAGGTCTACCTCCACACCTTTTTGAGAGATGACATGGCCTAAATATTCAATTTGCAAAGCTCTAAATGTGCACTTGGTCTGGTTTGCAAATAGTACATTGTCTCTTAGTGTCTGTAAAGTGACTTTCAAATGCTTCATATGATCCTCCAAACATGAATTATACACTAGGATATCATAAAAAAAAAAAAAAAACTAAGATAAATTTCCTATGGTAAGTTCAGAAAACAACATTCATTAGCCTTTGGAAGGTGGCCGAGGCATTTGTTAATCCAAAGGGCATCACAGTGAACTCGTACAATCCTTCATGAGTTCTAAATGCAGTCTTGTGGACATCCTCGTCCCTCATTCTGATTTGATGATACCTGGCTCTAAGGTCCAACTTAGAAAAGTGCTTGGCCCTATGAAGTTCATCTAATAACTCCTTTATAACTGGAATAGGAAATTTATTCTTTACTGTTTGATTATTCATCCTTCTATAATCAACACGAAATCTCCATGAACCATCCTTCTTCTTAACCAAAACTACTGGTGAAGTAAAGGAACTAGAACTTGTTCTAATGACTCCATTTTGCAACATCTTTTACACTAACTTTTCAATCATACTTTTCTGCATGGGTCCATATTTATATGGCCTACTTGATATAGGTTGATCCTCCTTTAATGGAATAACATGGTCAAAAACTTGCTTAGGGGGTAAAGACTTAGGTTCTTCAAAAACATCTTTGTATAGAAGTAGTAATCCCTCTAGTTCTCGTTGCTATTCCTTGGTTAATACTGTTTCCAGTGTCACTAAATCCTCCGTATTACAGTGACCCACCTGAAGAAGAAACATCTAATATCCTTGCATAGAGTTCTTTTATTGGAATTCTTTTCTATCCAATTATTCTGTCTTCTTAGAAATTCCATGTAAGGTGTAGTGGTTATTGTTGAGTTTAAAACTCATAATTTGGTTGAATAAATCCCAAGTGATCTCTCCTTAGGTTACCAACCATTGGACCCCTAGAATAAGATTATAGTCTCCCAATTGCATTATTAGAACGTCATCTAAAAAATAATCATCTCCCATACGTCATTACAATTCAGAACACTTGGTTATAATCACCATTTTCTCCCTATTTGCCACTGATACATTGGTAGTCATAGCTGGACAACTCCTGAGTTTCAATCTTTTTGCCATAGCAATGCTCACAAATTATGAGTATTGCTAATGCCTAAAAGAATAATGACGGCCCACTTCTTAATAAAGCATTTTACCTTTATTGTAGAATAGTTGGAATAACCATTCTCTATTGCATTTAATGAAGCATTAACCATGTTTGTATGCGCTATAACTCTTCTTCCTCATCTTCTTCTTCTTCTGCCATTATTATAAAGACTTGAGAGCTTCTACACTTGTGACCCTAGGAGTACTTTTCAGGACATTAATAATAGAGTCCTTTTTGTCTTTTTTCCTCCATTTCTTTCTTTGTCAGTTACTGAATTTGCTTCCCCCTCCAGAATTTGTAGTAATCCAAGAAACTGCTATTTCATATTGAGAATTAGGTACTGTTGACACATACTTTGACCCGAATGAGTTGCCAACTGAAGGAATTGTCTTAGTAAAAGAATTTGGAAAAGATGAACCCAAATTTGAATGCCTAAGTGATCCTCCTACTTTAGGAACATGCATCACCTTTATTGAATTCTCTTGTAGCCTTGCTAAATAGAAGGTGTTGCTAAGAGTTTGAGGTTTAAACATCTTGATTAATGTTTCCACCTCAGGCTTTAAACCTTTTAAAAACAAATTGATCCCCACCGCTTCTAGTAAATCTAGTTGAGCCTATAAAACCACAAACTGCTCTTGATAATCCACCACTAAGTCTTCTTGTTGTAAATTCTTTAGTTCTACTATTGGATCAATCTTGGACAAATCCCCAAACCTTTCCATCATTTGATCTAAGTATTTTATCTAGCTCACCTCCTGTAGTCATCTCTTTTTGAAAAAAGACTAGTGCCATTGCAAGGCTCTTCCTTCAAGATTAATGCTAATCAACTTCACTCGCTATTCCAATGGTGTTTCATCTAATTCAAAAAACTGCCAACAGTGATAGGCCCATCCCTTGAAATATGTCCCATCAAACTGTGGAAATTCAATTCAAGTGAATTTTGTAAGAAAGGAGTTATTGGAACCCGAATGGCCATTGAATGATCCAAATTGAGGTTGGCCATTCGACAATGACTGGTTTCCATTACTCATACCACCTGCCACTTCATTAGTCTGAGCTACCTTTACCACCAATTCAACTACCAGCTCCTCAATCCATGTCAAAGAACCTCACAATTCCTGAATGTCCACCTTCGATTGTGAGAACTCGGCCTCGAATTCTTGAAATTGATCTTAAGATCGAGTTTCGCGTGTCATCCTGCTTCGTCGCAGGCTCTAATACCAATTGATATAGAGAAAGTGTTTATTGCTTCAGAAAAATTCAATACATCCCTTCCAAAATAATCATTTTGGTAATTATAGGCTACTGGACTATTGGCTCTGCTAACTAACTCATTAACAGACACCTACTAACTAACTTCTTAATAGTTGTACTGACTAACTACTATTAACAAATAAGCCACTTGCTAAACAGAATTATCAACTAATATTGCAACTAATATGACTTCCTCTTATACTGCCCGAACCATGTAACACTACAGGAATATTATTTCTAATAAACTTCATCTCAGTCACCCTAATTGAGGTTTAAAGATTAACTTTCACCTTAATTACTATTAGCTAGGAAGCATGGAGAGACATGCTATTGACATGGATATGGATATTTTGATATGTTAAATTTCATAATAAATAAAATATCACTAGAGCACTTATACCGTTTAAAATTTTCTATTACTGATGTGCTTTTAAAAAAAAAAATTAACTAGCATTATTCTATACTTCAAATATCTTACATTATTAGTTTTAAAAAATTAATATACAAAATCAAAAGTTAGTAATTTATATTTTTGAAGTTATTCATAGGCATGGAAAAAAACTTCATTTATTTATATAGAAGGGTCCTTTGTTTTTTCATTAAATATTTCTTTTGGGATGGGTACAAAATATCATTCTAACAAAGGACAAGATAACAAGACTAACCTTGGTCTTAATAGCACACATTACTCTCTATTGCATAATGACTTCGAGGTGGATACGTCAAATAAGGAAAAAAAAAAGCACAGTACTTACAGGAGGGTTAATGGTGATCTAAAAATTGGTGGCAATATTCTAAAATAAAAAAATCGTTAATAAAACCACATGTAAACATCAACTAAAAATGGCCCAACAAAATGGGCTAAAGACTTCTCTTAGTCTAGAAACCCATAATGGGCAGACAGTTATTGTGAGTAGGCCTAAGGTAAACACTTAAAAGCAAAACCAGGTAAAGAATCCCTCTGTTGAAGCCCTCAAGGAGCTAGACCGTAAAAAAGAAAGGGTTATTTATTCATCAGGATAATCCCTTTTGGGATTGTGTTTACTAGCAAGGCAATTCTAGTCAAAACAATGATTTACATCCATGTTCAGGGCTCAAATAAGGAAACCTTGGAGTTTGTTCAAAGACTTTGAGCACACTTAAAAAATAAAACTAATGCTTCTAATCCTCTAGTCTCTGGTTCAATACCTAAGACAAGGATGAAGGTTTCTAAAAGAGTTGTTGGGAAAATGGTGATAGATATAGATAATGTTGTTAGGGCCCAGACTGGACCTATTCTGAATGTTTTGGGGAATGCCTCTCCTTCTAAACAAGATTAGCACCTTTTGCTATCTTGTCTTCCATTTCTTAACCTTTAAATGAATGTTTTAATTTAGAATTGTAGAGGTGTCTTAAGGAAAGGTTTCACTACCATGATTATCGACCTAATGAATAAGTATCGTTCTAACTTTTTACATTTATTGGAAATGCATGTGAGCGGGGAGAAAGCAAGAAATATTGTTAAAAAAATTTGAATTTGATAGTTACCATATTCAGGATGGTGTAGGCTTCTCTAGTAGTATTTGGTATCTGTGGAAACTTAATTATTGGAAGATATAAGTGCTTCAATCTCATTGTCAATGTATTCACATGTAAATTGCCTTTAAGAATTATAACTCGTGGTTTTTCACTGTTGTTTACGGAAGTCCCCAGCCTGCCTCTCGGAAGGATCTTTAGGCTAGCCTTAAGGAGATTTCTAATCAAACTATGGGTTGCTAATGTGTGGGGATGATTTTAATTTTGTTTTGTCTATTGATGATACTAGTGGTACTTCTAATATGTCATGTGACTCTACTGTCTTTCTGGACACTCTACTTGACTGTAGCCTTCATGATATAGGTTTCCAGTGACAACCTTTTAATTAGCAACGTAATAATATTAGAAGAAGACTCCATCGCTTTGTTGTTAATAGTCTTTGGTCCACTCTTTTTAATAATGTTGTGGTCAAATACCTCCTTAAGCTCAAGTCAGACCATATTCCAATCCTCCTAGACTTTGGAGGCAATGACTTAAATAATACTGCTGGAAAGCCTTTTTGGTTCTTAGCCTTTTGGTTAACTGATGATACTTTTTAGGATCACTTACAAAGATCGTGGTTGAAGAACGGGGATCTGGAGTTTAATATTAACTCTTTTATAAAGGTGGCTAAAGATTAGAATAAAAACATTTTTGGAAATATAATTAGGAAAAGCATATAATCTTGTTAAGATTAGAAGGTATAAGTCATTCTCTAGGTTTTCTGATTAATACTTTTCTGGAAAATCTATGGGCTCAGTTATGGAAGGAGTACAAGGCTTTGGCTATCCAAGAGGAAATTTATTGGAAGCAACTTTCCAAATATAAATGGATTTCGTATGGTGATCGTAACACTACTTATTTTCATGGTATGACTTTAGATCAAAAAAGGAAAGACATAATCATTATGCTAAAAGATGAAAACATATCTTGGATTAAAGACCAAACTTTGTAAGAAATGGGTATTTCCTTTTTCAAGAAGTTGTATGAGGAGGAGGACGTCCATGATCAATTCCCGATCTCTGGTATGTTTCCCATTCTAATAGATACTAAGTTTTCTTCCCTAGCTAAACAGGTTACAGAAAAGGAAGTTAAGAGAGCTCTCTTTAATATGGGTGCCTGGAAAGCCCCTGGTCCTGACGGTATTCTTGCAATGTTTTACCATTGTAATTGGGACCATGTCAAGGACTTCATAGTTGATTAGGTGTTCAAGGTGTTTTGTAAGTGAGCAACTATTCAATTTGTTAATCATACCTTTGTTTCTCTTATTTCGAAAGTTCCTACTCCTCAAATGATAAAGCATTATAGACCTATTGGGCTATGTATTGTGGTGTACAAGCTGGTTACTAAAATTCTTGCTAATAGACTTAAAGAAGTTATGTCTAAAATCATTGAGTCAAATCAATATAGCTTTGTGCCATGGAGACATAACGCTAATAACATCATTATTGCCCACGAAGTTGTCCATTTTATGAGGACCAAGAAAGGTAATGTTAGTTTTATGGCTCTCAAGGTGGATCTTAAGAAAGCCAATGATAGGCTTTCATGGGATTTTATAAAAGACACATTGGGTGATATTGGCTTTCCAGAAAACATTATCAATCTAATTTGGTGGAGTGTTACTTTTGCTAACATGCAATTGCTCTAGAATGGTCATGCTACTATCCTTTTTTTCCCTCAAGGGGATCCTATCTCTCTTTATTTGTTGTTTTATATTGAGAGACTTTCACAATCCATCTCTTTAGCTGTTGAGTAGAAAGATTGGAATCCTATTTCTTTAAATATGAAGGGACATATCCTTGCTCACATGTTCTTTGTTGATGATCTTATTTTATTTAGTATCGCTTCTACTCAACAAGCGCACATTACTAAAGAAATTTGGAGGTTTTCTGTAGAAGCTCAGGTCAGAAGGTTAATAACTCGAAATTTGACATTTATTTCTCATCAAATGTCCCCTGAGATAATAGAAATGAGATTAGTCAGCTTTTGAGTATGAATCAGACTAATAATCTGGGAAAATAGTTGGGTCTTCCTTTTTTCCATGATAGATGTTGATACAGAGATTTCTAATATCTTATTGATAGAATGATAAATCATTTGGACGGCTAGAAGGCTAACACCTTTTCACTTGCTAGGAGAATCACTCTAACTCAGTCAACCCTTACTTCCATCCCTACTTATGTGATGCAAACTATAAAAATCTCTCTTCAAGTCTGTGATTGTATGGATAAAATTTGTGGGGATTTTATCTGGACTGGCTCCACAAATAAGAAGAAGATCCACTTAATTAGTTGGGATAACATTTGCAAACCCAAGAGGTTTGGTAGCTTGGGTTTCTGAAGAGCTCGGAATTTTAATCAAACTTTTATAATGAAGTAAGCTTGGAACCTTATTTATAAGAGAGAAGATCTCTAGGTGAAAGTGGTTCACAGCAAATATAGTTGTTATGATGAAATTATTCTCTTTGTTCGCCAGCATAGTACCCCATCTAATTTCTAGCGTGGAATTGTTCAAATCTGGGTGCCTTTTTACCATAATCTCCTTTGGCGACTTGGGAATGGTAATTCGACCTATTTTTGGACTGATCATTAGGTGCTAAGAGTTTAGAATCTTGAAGATTTTGCTACCATTGATGTTGATGATAATATTTAAGATCAATTAGTAGCTGATTATGTTCTCGATAACGGGGATTGAGATGTTTTTAAGCTTCAACAAGTCCTTCTTGCTGATTGTGTGGATATTATTATTCCTTTAAGAGTTTTGCCCTTAGCTGAGGATACTAACTCTTTGGCTTGGCACATGAATACCACTGGTATGTTTTCTTGTAAATCTATTTTTGATTCTTATTTTGAAACTAACTGGAACTTTCAGTATGATCTTTTTGGTAAGATTTAGAAACTAGATGTCCCTCAACGTATCCGAGTCTTTATGTGACTTGTTGCAAATGAAGCTCTTCACACTAGCAGTGCTCGCCATCACTGATCTTTGGTTGCTTCTTCTACTTGTTCTCTTTGTAGCTCGGATGATGAAATAATACTCTACTCTATTCGCGATTGCACTTTCGCTAGTTTGGTGTGGAAAACCATTATACCTAGCTCTCTTTATTTGGATTTCTTTCCAGGAGATTTCATTCAGTGGCTGGATTCGAATCTTAATAAGAAAGCTCCTTTCTTTAATGGGGTGAGTTGGCTCCATGCTTTTCATTTTATTTGTGCTGAAATTTGGTATGCGAGAAATAGAAGAATCTTCGAAGAGGTTAGCATTGAGCCCGCTAGTTTCTTGAGGTATTTAGCTACGTTGGTTCTAGACTATCATTAATCTTTTTCTCTCATCCAACTTGCTAAAAGAACTGTCAAGAATTTTACTATTCGACATATTCATTAGATTCCCCCTTGTTCATGCTATCAAGCTCAATAACGATGGCTCTATGTCAGATCAGGGATCTGCACCTTGTGGTGGTCTATTAAAAGGCAACATGGGCAATTTTATCAAAAGTTTTAGTATTAGGCTCTCAAACTACATGATTACTAATGCTAAACTGTGGGGTTTACTTTGCAAGCTCAAAATTTGTTTTGAAGTTGGTTATAGGTCTATCCTTGTAGAACTTGATTCTTTGATCGTGGTTAAGATGATTCTTAACTTACAGGATAATCTGTATGAAAGTTTCCATCTGGTTCGTGCTATTAGATGCTTGTTGAATTTGGGTTGATCTATCTAAATTTCTTACATCTTTCGTTAAGCAAATTTTGCTGCTGATACATTTACTAAGCATAATCATAATTAATTCTCTTTTTTCTAGTGTTTTGATATTATTCTTAGCTTTGCCCTTTTATTTATACCTTAGATTTGTGGCTTTTAGCCTTATCTTTTCTCTTGGATGTTTTGCCCGTTATTTATAAAAAAAAAAAAAAAAAAATCATGTCCAAGTCATTTTTGACTTGAGCTTGAGTTGTGTCTGACACGTACTTCATGATGTTCCACATGTGTTTGAATCCTATTCGCCATATTTCTAAGTAAAATAGAAAGGAATATTTATCCTGCCTCATTTTTATGTGCGTCAACATAGATATGTGTTAATATATCATGACAATGTGAATGTTGAATACATGACAAAAATGAAACTGAGGATAAATTTAGAGAAAAAAAGGAAGAACGAAAGAGAGGAGAAAGAAGACTATATGGTTGAAAAAAACTATTTTTTTTTAAGTTTTTATCTTATTCTATTCATTTAGTATTTAATTTCTAAAGATAAAAGGGGTTTTATTTATATTTTTTATTTCCTATTACATTATATTTTATAATATTATTCTTTTAAAATCTAAGTCTCAAGTTACGTAAAGAGTTGCATTATTAAACTAGCCTTTGCTCAGCCTCGTTCATAGTTGATATGCCCGAGAGTGTGTAAATAATTTTTAAGCTATCAATTATCCACCCTATACACAAGAGAAAAAGAAAATTCAGATGGCTTAGGTGGATGTGGGGCAGCCAGTGTTCTTTTATTTGGTGAGACTGGATTAGATTCTTCCATTAACATGTCTTTTGCTTCTTAAATCCAGGAATGAACTTTTCAAAAAGCTAAAGAAAACCGAGACCCAAAAGCAAAAGCTGCCGGGAAGACCCTGATCCCACATCACATTATTTCCAACCTTTATTCACACGAAAGCCCTTAAATCACTGTCACAAGCACCATTCCTTCCCTTCTTTCAACGCTCTTTTATTCCTAATTTACCCTTTTCATCATCACGCCACCTCCTGTTCACTCTCTTGTCTCATCATTCTCTTCCCCTACACTTTCAAATATTTAATAACAGAATCCCAAGCCACTCATGTGCTTTTCCTTTAATGGATGTCTAAATAATACTTACTGGATAGTTGTACCTAAATAATATCCTGAAACCGGAAATATCTGTCCGAATAATTTGAGATTTAGGGCATAGGCACTCTGTACTGTATAGTAAATACTTGCATCAAAACATTCAACCCCAATCATAGCAGTGTAAAAAGAAGAGTATTTAAGGAGAAAAACAGAGCTCGTGTTACTATTATATAGACTAATAAACTCAAGAAATTTTTTAGTAGATATTTTTAAATAAATTGTTAAGTTAATCTATATATTTCTTTGTTCAGTGTATCAAATAATATCTATAATAAATACATGGAATTGGTAAGAGCGTCTGCTTAGTGGTATGACTACAGGTGGGCCCACGTAACACACCCATGGCCCAATAGTCATCTTCATGGATGATGGTGGGGACCATCTTGCGCGTAGTTTGGCCCAAACCAAATTTGTAGAATTTTTTTCCTGTAAAATGAAAATCTTCTTTTTTTAAGGTGAAATGAAAATCATTTCTTTTGCTTAGCATGGATGGTGATTATTCAAACAATGACATTGTTCCAATTTTAATTATGTACTGTGCAAAATAACTTTTTTCTCAAGAAAGTTTCAGTATATATGTTCAACTTGTTCTAATTTTATGTCATTCCCATAATGGAACTAGTAGTAGGAAAATAAACATAGTACATTGTTCAAAATTTTTTAGCAGAAAATCCCATTTGTTAAAGTCATGTTATTCCTCCTAATATTGTTGTTATATATTTGGCATTTCATTTATGAAGTTGTCACCCTGTCATGTTTCTCAAGTGTACTGCAAATAATAATAATAAAAGTACTAATTATGCATTCTAGGTTCATGTAAATTCATAGCCGTTTTTCATAGTGCATGCATAATTATCATGTTGAGCTGGCCTCAAGATAATTACAGATAAAGATGTATCATGATCACACTCACTACTCAGATCCAATTCAAACTTCAGGTAATTAAATTTAATAGTAGTCAGATTATTCATAATAGCTAAATTAAGTAAATTAACAAGTTCATTCTTGAATTGTGAAATTCATTCAATTAAAAATGAATATACTTAACAATTCTGACCCCAATATGTTTGTTCATCTTTATTAACACAAAAATAATAATAAGGTGCATGATGATTCTTGAGTAAACAAAGTCTTGCTCTTTGAGTAAAACTTGAGAAACAAACCTTTTTCTCTCTGAATCTGTTCTATATTCTTAGTTGTACACTCAAGCCTCCCTCCTTCTTTCCCTTCATCTTCCTCTCCAAGAAGAACAAAAAAGACTGGAAACATCAATGGCTTGCAACAAGTTTGCAACCATGCTTCACAGAAACACCAACAAAATTATTGTAATTCTGGTGTACGCAGTTCTTGAATGGTTCTTAATACTTCTACTCCTCCTCAACTCTCTCTTCAGTTATCTCATCACAAAATTTGCAAAACTGGCAGGCCTCAAACCGCCATGCCCATGGTGTTCAAGAGTTGATCATATCCTGGACTCAGAAAAGAGCACAGATTTGCATAGAGATCTTGTGTGTGAGGCTCACGCAGTTGAAATTTCCAACCTGGGTTTCTGCTCAAATCATCAGAAATTAGCAGAATTAGCCAGAATGTGTGAGGATTGCTCGGCCTCTCGCCCAAATCATCATGATGAAGGAAACCCCATCGGAATGAGACATAGGATCGCTTTCATTTCATGGGTTAGCCATAACGAGCTTGAAAATGATGAGAATGTCATCAAAAGATGCTCTTGCTGCTATAAGAGCTTGAGCAGCAGATTTTATCCTCCTCCATGTTTGCTACTTAAGCCATCCTGGGGTGATGGGGATTATGCAAGCAAAGCAACTCTTATTGTAGAAGCAATAGATGATGATGAGGATGAGAAAAACAATGGAGAAGATCATGAGCATCAGATACTATCTGATATTGAAAGCTTTATCCTCAGAGAGGTGGCAGAGGATCGTTCAAGTTCTGTTTCAAACTTGCAGTCTGATGACAAGGATGAAGATAAAGATGAGAAGGAAGATGATGATGATCTTGCCATTACAGAGCTGGATAGATCGCTTGAAGTCATGAATATGGATTTTGAAAAATGTGAAGCTTGTGACACACATCGCTTGATTCCTGTCGATTTCATAGACTATGTAACCTACACAAATGTTGAATCATGCGAATCAGAAGAAGTTGTGGGAGAGAAGGAGGAAAAGATTGAAACTTTTGCTTCTGAGTCTCAAGTTGAAGCAGAATTAGTGACAGAGATTAAAAATGCAGAGAAGAAAAGGATGGGAGATTTTGAAAGATTTAACATTAGTATGACTTGCTTGGAGGATTCCATAGTTCTGGAAGTTGAAGGGTTAAAAGAAGATTCGGTAGTTGAGATGCTTCCGCAAAGCATTATAGCTGAAGGAGCTCAAACTTCACCAAATGATGGCGAAAATGTCGAAGCTGCCGCGGAAAAACCAGATAATTCAGGAGAAGTGTTTGGTGATGCTGCCAGTCTGCCTCACTCTCAAGAACCAATCTGCTCATATGAATGCGCAGAAGAAGAAGAACCTTCAACCAGTGACGACGACGCTCAAGTTGAAAATGCATTTCAAGAATTCATTACTCAGAATAATCTTTATGAGCCTCAAGCTTTGTCTAAGGATGGTGACAATGAAAAAACGTCCCTAGATGATCCAGATAATGCACCACAAGGTACAAGGACCAGCATAAATTATTAGTGTACTGTTATGTCTTCATTCTACATTCATCAAAATCAGCCTACGTAAAAAAAATTGAATAGCATGATTCACTTTCGTTTCACACTTCACAGGCAAACTGCCTCAATCTGATGAACCAGACTGCTCATGTCAATGCATACTAGAAGATCAATCTTCCACGAGTGACGACGACACTGAAGTTCCAAATGCCTTTGATGAATTCATTGCTCAAAATAACCTTTGTAAGTTTCCCATCTTGTATCCTATTCTTTCTCTATTCTGTCAAAAATCATTTGAACTCAGAAGCTGACTCTTTAGTAAAGGCCTATGAATAGTTTTACTATGATAATAAGCAAACCAATTAGACAAAATCTCGAGCGTGTAAATAACACTCAACCATCCTATCTCGTGCTGAGACCTAAAAAGCTCTGATACCATCCAAGACATTTCAGCCACTCGTTTAAGATCTTCAAGTGAAATTCTTATGAATAATTTTATTATAATCTTCTACATAATTTTTCCCACTACTTTCAAGCACTTAAATGTAGAAAAGATGCACATTTTTTTCCCTTTCCAATATACGTAATTGAACCATAACAATGCCAGTCTATTCAAAACAGGTGCAAATGATAATGAGTATGCTGATACGCCCCAGAAAACTCATGAAGAAACAAGCCATCAATCATCCAAGTGCTCTGAAGCAATTGAAGTGGAAGAAGACAAACTTCCTGAAACTCCAAGTTCTGTTGATGATCTGCATTATAGAAAACTGTTGCGAGCAGAAGAGTCTGTGGATGAATTCAGTGATCCAGTATTAACAATTGAAAGGCTAAAAACAGCTATAAAGACTGAAAGAAAGGCACTAACTGCTTTATACCATGAACTGGAAGAAGAGAGAAGTGCCTCTGCAATAGCAGCCAACCAGACCATGGCTATGATTACCAGACTTCAAGAAGAAAAAGCAGCAATGCAGATGGAAGCACTGCAATACCAGAGAATGATGGAAGAACAATCAGAGTACGATCAGGAAGCTCTTCAGCTTCTGAACGAACTCATGGCAAAAAGAGAGAAAGAGAAGCAAGAACTTGAGAAGGAGTTGGAAGAGTTAAGGCAGAAGGTTATAGATTATGAAGTAAAAGAAAAGTTAAGAACTTCCAGCGATAATAGTGACAATGATGAGCTCTCTATTGATCTTAACAAGGAAGCACGGGACGACGATGAAACAGTTTCGAATTTGGAGGAAATGGCACTTGACTGTGTGAAGCAGATAAGTACTCTTGATGATTCATTAGCAGAATTCGAGGAAGAGAGAGTGTCCATTCTAGACCAGCTCAAAGCATTGGAGGAAAGGATTGTAACTTTGGGTGAAAAGGAGAATCTCCTAGACGGCATTCAAGTGATCGAGCATTCATCAACATATGGGGAAAATTCTACTGGGTTTCTGCATGACAAGGATTCTCCAAGAAGAACAATGGATTCAGTGGCAAAGAAGTTGCTTCCAGAATTTGAAAGACAATTTGAAGCTGAATCAGTTGACCATGTGCAAAACTCTGTTCCTAAACTTGAAATGGAAATCAAGAAAGTATCCATTGAAGAGGAGGTGGATCATGTCTATGAGAAATTGAAAGCTATTGAAACGGACCCGTTAGAGAGCGGAGACAAAGGAAATGATCTTCTTCAAGAAGTGTTGCAGCATCTTCGTGATCTGAAGGCTGTAGAACTCCGTTTAAAGAACTTGGGGTGAAGTTGGATTCACCAGAGATAAGATGCATGTGAAGACACTAGGTATGCATTTTTTATGCTGTGTCAAACTAAATCGTTAATTAAGTGTAGACAAAATACAAATGCACTGTAGTACTTTGAAATTATATCAGTAATCTCTTCAGTTCATAAGTTTAAGCTATAAAAATAGAGAGCATATATGCTGTCTCAGTAATTTGACATCCTAAATATCGGAATAACTTCACTTGGTTGAAAATGCAGGTTGATTTTTTCGGAGGTGATGGGGATGAATCTGCGAGTTTGAGTTTTTTGGGAAGTCTTTTGTCACTCAGCATCATGCAGCAGAAGCATGAGATCCCAATTTTGTTGGAAGAAAATTTCTCCAGGGAAGGAGAAATTCTGGTGTTATGGGTTGATTTGTAAAATCTACTCATATTTGTGGTGTCAGTTTGGGCTACCCACAATACAAAATTACGTGGAGCCCAAAATTTTGCAGGATCTCCTCATTGTAAATTTCTCCGAACCGGCGAAAGATGAGGGGAATATATATTAAGTTGGGTTGGTTTAATTTAATAAGCTTAGCATTAATGTATTGTTCAATCTCATTCATTTATTATAAAACATGAAGATTTCACAGACATGTCAATTTAATTATACAGCTATTGACAATGATATTAGAAGATAGCAACCACCTTTAATAGTTAATGGGTCATGCTTTAGTTGAAAATAGGAACCAACTTTCTGTGTTTCTGTTTCATTCACAGACGTGAGATAATCTGTGGATGGGGTCAACTTTTACAGGTCCTACTTAATTAGTACTAACTACCAATTCAGCTTTCTGGCGTGATAGTTACTCCAACATTAATTGGCACATTTAATTATTTTGTTTGAAGGCTCACTACGCCAGATGAATTGGCTTTTTTTAATTATTTTGTTTAAACGCTCACTTTCAGTTTATTTATTAAAGGGGAGAGGGAAAGATAGGGGAAAAAAAAGAATCTGGCCTGCAGTAACCTGTAACGCAAACTGAACCTGAAGTGCAAGAAGAAGTTGTTGGCTATTTAATTTAAGATACATTTTGAATAAAACTAAAGCGAAGATGTGGATTCCACGTAGATATTAGATTTGGATTATAATTAAAATATCATAACAAAAATTATACTGCTAACCTTTATCGAAGAAGATGATATAAATTATGTTTCGAGTTCAAGCCTTTGGCTCAATACACTTGGAGATGACAACTTTGTGGGATACAAGCGAGGCAGGGAGCGAATTTCTCTCTGCTCCTTGTTCTTACCATTATTCAGGTTTTTTATTTTTATTTTTACTTTTTATTGTGATAATTTTTTTTTAAATTCTTGTTCTCTATGAAGATATAGATGCTTATAAAAACTTCAATTTCTTTAAACAAAATTTCAAAAAATAAATTTAAAGTTTAAGTTTTTAGTTTATATTATCTAATAAATTCTAATCAAATTTTAAAAAAATATAAAAATAATTCAAATGAAAATTTTTAAATAAATCCTAAAATTTCTAAAAACTTAAAAAAATAATAACTTCAACAAATTAAAAAATCAAATTCAAGTTCACCATGTGTAAAGCCTTCATTATTATTTTTTTTCTTATATACAAGTTGGATATATCAATCTATTTTGTTTCCATTATCTTAATATATCAAAAAATCGTATATTTAAAACGTTAATCAACACATGATTAATAGTTGAAACAATTTCTTTTATATATTAGAATTAATTACACTTCTAATTTTCTATCTTTGTAAGAAAATTCATATTTGTTAAATTTAAAAATGTATTAAAATTACTACTAATAATATATATATATATATATATATATATATATATAGATCAAATTATCGAAAAAAGAAAATCTCATTGGGCAAATTGGTTGTTGCATCGAAACATATAAATGTTGACTAATCTGACTAACATTGAACTTGATAAAATGAAAAGGTTTAATAACTGAAAAATAAGATTATTCAAAAAAATCTTTTGAATGCTAAGATTACGCATTAAATTTTGATTAGTAGATCTATAATTCAAAAAGTATTTGTGATTATTGCATAAGAAATAAAATAAAAGATACGATAAAGTTATGACAATTATTATATGAGGTCTACCTAATGCTAGATGTAAAGGTGTATAATGAATCAATATGAACATCATGAGTTATCTCATAATAAAATTAATTGTTGCTGATACTTTCTTCTCAGTTCCTTCTTCCATAACTCGAGCTTGGAGAAAGAAGAGAAAAGAGGGTCCTACATGATACTCGTCCTCATTCCTAAACTATCTCACTGTTCACATTTTTCACATAAAAAAATTTTTAATTGCAATTCCCTAAATAAGACAATTTCGACGAGAATCCAAAATCATTCCTAAATACGCTAAAGCACATTCCATAAACCATAAAAGCCACTTTTTGCAATATTTTGTTGTCACCCACTTAGTGATCTATAACTGTTTCACAACCATTGTTAAACTACCTATATATATAACTACTCCATCGTATTTTCTCGAATATGCAATCTTAATATATACCGTTACTTCATCAAAATAATTCTTGAATATTACTAACTTGATCATTAAAGGCACAATTCAGAGCTTTGTTTTCTTTGATTGTATGTGGGACTTCTACCATAGTGATCTCAATTCGTTGACTGTTATAAAAGATAAATTACCCCAAGTTAAAGTTAATCGGTTGAAATTGGTATAATTTTCGGATAAAAAATCCTTCTTCTTTTTTTTTGCCAAATCGAATTAGTTGGTTTAGTAACTGAAATGATTCTTTTCTTAATAATTTAGCTTTCATATTTTTGAAAAACAATCTAAAATAAGATCCATGTAAAAATACATTCATTATATTATTAAAATAATTTCATTGGAAGAAAATATGAAACTCAAATACTCTTTGGATCTCTTTAATATTGTGAAAATCTGAGTTTGGTCTTTTTAATTTTGAGTTAATGTTATCGTTCAACATTTGAAATCAATGTAATATAATCTGTTCGTTAAAGTTTTATTTTTGTGGTAACAAAAAATAATAATAGTTGCATGCATAATGCGCATATAATTTAGGCCACATAAATTTATTAGATGATAAATAATTAGATGAAATGATTGTAATTTTTACTGGAATTTAGATTGGGTATGGAAATTACTATATAATAGTGTGATTATATTTGAATGCCTGTCGTGTAACAAAATTATGTGGCCTTATTTGTGTCTGCATATGTGGATTAAAAAATCAATATTTTTCTTTCCCTTTTACTAGAATATAATTGAGATAAAAGAGTTAATTGTATTATGTTTATATATTAAAGGACAAGATCCAATTCCACTAAAACTAAAAGAATGAAACGAGATGTTTTACCATATCATATGAAGCAAAAGTATATTCAAGCCAAATAATTATAATTGTCATTCGGTTTTTGCCCTTTCCATCTTCAAACTAGGTATGGTCTTTTTATGCTTGTTTTTAGGGCCAATTAACAAGAAAATTTTGTCTAGAGAGTAGTTTTATTTTTAAAAAAATAAAAATTTTTTACTATTAAATCATTTTTAAATTTATGCGTTGATAATAAAAGATATATTTTATAATAGAATTGTCATTTACAAAAGAGAAAAATGAATTTACAAATACAAGAAAGTGTATGTGTTAAAAGCAGGAAAACAAAGATATTACATTTGTAGGGAAAAAAATTATTAAATTGATTCTTAAATTTATATTTTGTAATAATTTTATTTTTTTTATAATTAATTGTGATAAATTAATTTTTTAAAAATTATATTTTATATAAAATCATTTTTTTCATTAATTTAAATGAAGATATTAATTTTATAAAAATTTAAATTTATAAAAAATTAATTATTATATTTAATTTGTAAAAAATTAAATTTTCATTAAAAGAAAACCATTTTGTACATTGACAGGTACGGGATTTGCTGAGTTTGATGTCACTGGCTGGGGTTGGGGTGGGTCCCATCTCATACACAACCAAAAACCTAACTTTGTACTTCCAAAATTCCCCTACTGTTTTTCAAAAATTTTCAGCACACCACTTGCCACCTCATCTATCCGAGTCTCATTCTCCATGATAAAACCTCGCCGTCAGATGATGATCCCCTCGTGATCCCCAACCGTTCATATTCACCCGAAGAGATTAACAACAGAATTTTTTTAAAAAGTTTATTTGTTCATTAATTTCATAGTTGGTGATTATTTATTAAATTCATCATTTATATCCACCCCAATCAAACCATCGCTGGCTCTGCCCAAATCAGACGCTTCTACGCTGGAAATTTTGCAGGAGGAATTTATCTTGTTTCACCGGATTGGAGCCTGTCGGAATTTGGGATTCCAACTTGGCAAGCATTTTCTTTGGACCCGGTCACAAGAATTGTGCATGGAATTAAAGAATAAAATTGAAATTATGTTTGATAATGCTAATTTTTTTGTTTAATTTATCATTTAAAATTATATTTTCAATATTGATAAACGTATTAAATTGTTCCATTATTTTTATATTTTGTATTAATTTAATTATTCATAAATTACTCATATCAAATTAGTTCTTCACAATTTTTATTTTGTGCAAAATTAATGCCTCTATTGTTATGTTAATTTTTAATTAAGAATTAATGAAAAACTAAATTCACACAACATAAGAATTATAAATGACTGATTTGATTTAAATAATATATGAATTACTAAATTGTCATATAATGTAAGCGGGAGAAATTGTACTTTTCTCCTATGATATTGAAAAATAACTAGTACAAATCATTTTTAGTTTTTATCCTAACTACAAAAATTATAATTCTAAATATTAAAATTGAGGTGCAACTTTTATACTCCTAATACAACTTAATATATCCAAAAGTTATGACTAACCTTTAGTGTCAAATGTTATATTTTTAAATTTTAATATCAACATAATTATAAAATTATTGAAAGTTTGAATGTTAGTATTTTAGTAATTAATAAATTACATATATACAAAACGCACATGCATACTCACGCTTACATACATATATATACTAAATATATAACACACATGCACATATATATGTAAAATAAATATATAACATAAATGCACATACATTATACACACACATATATATATATATATATATATATATATATATATATATATATATATATATATAACATACAACACATATGCTCACATAATACATATAAAAAATATATAATATTAGTGCACATGGCCATTATATACACTTCTATGCACAAACATAAATACATATATAAATTATGTTCATTACATAGGAATATGTTCTGTTTGAATGGAAAATGAATGGAAATTAATAAAATGAAATACTGAAGCCAAAAAGTATGCCAAGTATGTAATGGAATTGAATGAGTTATAAAAAAAAGTTTTGTGATTGGTTTGAAGGAGATTGAAAAAGAAATGAAAGGAAATGACTAAAAAATCTCTTGACAAAACATAACTAGGCAATGTCTATCCTGTAGAGGTCAATATATGTCAAGTCATAATAGGTTTTTGCAAGACCCAAACACATAATCTAATTTTAGACTATGTCTCTGTTTAGACACTTGGACTTCGCTCTTGTTGGGTAAGCGACTCGGGACCACGACAAGTAACACCAAGCTGGAACAAGTCTATCTATTCATTTCTTTTATTTTTATTTTATAGAAATACATTTTTAATTAATAAAAATAATTTTTAAACAAAATAACAAAATTTAAGATTCAAAATTAATAAAAAAATGGAATGGAAAAATTTAAGATTTATAATGAAATATGATTATAAAAAGGATTAATATTTCAAAAATTTATTATAAAAAATAAAAATAATAATTAAGATGGATCGTATGTGAATTAAGACCCAACGCAACTTAATATATTAAAATTTGTATTTTTTTTTTATTTTAACAAAGGTGTTACATCACAAATAGGGATAATTTTGTCCTTTTTCAGTGATTCCTTGAAAATAATTTTCATTCCATAGGTCTCCAAAAAGAATTAATATTATTATAAGTGAAGGAATCTCGTCTCTTGAATGAAACAAGTTGATGTTTATTTTTTAAAATACCAAACAAATCATCCAAAGGAATCCTCTCTCTCGTGCCCTTTTTATTATGCCCTTGTCTATATATCAAATGCACCCATAATGAAAATGTTACATATAAATACATACACATGCATATATATATGTATGCAGACACAAATATATTAACCATGTAATATACATATACACATAAAATATATATATATATATATATATATATAATGCATATGTAGCATATAAATATATGCAAATGCATCTATTCACATGAACATAAATGTATATAAATAAATATGTTATATACATATACATACACATTCAAGTGCACCTACATACATATATAACGAACATATAACATAGTATTAAAATATTATATATACTAATATTTAAAAAATAATATGATTGTACATATGTATATATTTATATACTCAAATACAATATAATATTATAACATTATAACATGACACTAATTAATATGCATATGATACACATATGCATACATGTTCATGACAAAACACTTATCTCACACATGACACATTAAATAATTTTTTCTAAAAAAATAGTGTTTAAAAATACTAAATATGATGTGGTATTATAATTATTAAAAAAAGTATCTTATATTGTCTAATTTACATTAAGAAAAGAAAAATTGTTTTAAAAATATATCAATTTTTTTAATATATATTCATACTAATCATTTTTTTAAAAAATTATCTTTTGTCTAAATAATAAATTTGAAAATACAATTTTATATTCTAATTATTTACATGGTCCAAACATAAATTTTAAATTCTAAATCAATTATAATTCCCTTATAATTGAAATTGAAATTATAATTCCTCATTTTAATTCCAATTCTTAGTACCAAATAAAGTTTAACTAATTTGAGTTACAATATTGAAATTACAAGAAAAAGGTGTTTTCTCTTGTTATTGATCATGGAAAAATCATAACATTATAATCTGTTTGAGCGAGTGGGAAAATTAATGATCAAAATTTGATCCCACTAGGGCTCGGGGCAAGCTACCCAACTTCAAGTTTGAATGAAGGTACATATTTGTTCATAGTAAAAGGCTCAGAGGATGGCCAATAGAAGGCCTGTAGATTATTTGCAGTAAAATGTGAGCTATTAGATTTTGATCTAATGGTTCATATTTTTTTATATTAAAAAATATTAAAAAAATGTGAGCCATTGGATCAAAATCCAATGATTTACATTTCACTGCAAAATATACAATACTATAAACAATCTGAGTCCCAATAAAAGTAAGAGTGGAGCTTTGACGACAAATCTTCATAAGGTCACAACCCTATATTTTGTATCCTTTGATATATTATAAATAAAATGAATTTACTAAAGTATATCATTATTTAATTAATTAAACATATTTTAAAATTACATTTTCATTTATATTAAAATAAACGATTTATATACTTTTAATATATATATAGTTTTTACCTTTCATTAAATATTGGCGAGTGACATTCAAAGAATTTTCAGCTTAGTTTCACCGTTACATTAGAAGTGAGATTTAATTTGAAATACTAATACGTGGCGTTTCACGAAATTTTCACATACTTTTAATTCAACTCAATTTAAAATTGATATAGTGTATTTATATTTATGTTGTTTGATTTATTTATTTACAACGTTGATCCCTCTATTTGCAATTTCCTTGTTATATACTTATATTTGATTAAATTTTCTTACTGATAAATTAAATGCTTTACATTATTAAAAAGGAAACATTATTCATAACGAATGCTGATTAGATATGATTAAACTAGGCCATGATTCAATCTATATTTTAAATTATATCATCCGGTATTAACTCAATTCCATTCAAATGAAAGTGATTAGGAATTTTTTTTTCGGATTTAAATAATTCGTTGTTTTCCTAATGAAAATCGGAAAAATAATTGATCTCCATCAAATTTTTAAAAGTGCTCGTTTTTCACTATTTCGATTAGAATAACATTTGATTGCCTTCATTTTTGTTATATCGCATGTGTTTTTAAGACACTACTATATAAATGTTACAAATACATGTTAACTTTACAGAAAAAATAAAACAACGAACGGCAAAAATTAAGGATAACAATGAAACTATTTACAATAATAAAATATTGAAAAAAAAAGGTTGTAATTGAATTTATAATGATTATCTATTTACTGACATAGAAAAATAATGATTATGGATAGAAATTGATCTCAAAATATCATTCCAAATCTGCTGACTTCAATTGGCAGATTGTATTTATGCATTGTCCATAAGCAGACTATTCTAACTTTTATCCTCCAGTTATCTTTCAATGCAACAATATCTTTTATATATTGCATCATAATTGGAAACCAAACCTTGTAATTTGTTAAATAATACAATTATCTCTAACTATTCATAATCGGCATCCACAATGTAATGATGCGTTGGCAGTTTTTTTTTTTATTTTAAAAAATTATTACTTTTGGAATAAAAAATTTGTAATTGTAGTTACATGTTAGAACCGCAATTCTTGTTCAAAATTAGAAAATATTGTCTTGATTATCAGCGATGAAGTCCCATCACCTACTATGACTTATTCTAATTTTTTCATTTATGATTCAAAATTCAAATTAATTCTCTTTTATTAGTTTTCCATATTGTTAGTATCTCTTATAATGATATTATAATTATTTATTTAATCTTTTTTATTTCTATTTTTAAACAAAATCTATATAATACGAGTCCAAAATTTTATTCTAATTCTCATTTTTAATTATAATCATTTCAACAACTAAAAACATATCCTAATGTTCGTAGGCATGACCAAGACCCTTTTTCATTCTAATTATATTGTTATAATATATATATATATATATATGTAGTTAATAAATATTACATATAATAATCGAAATTAAAAGCACAAATATCGTAACGTGGATTCTCTGGAACACACAATCATCACCTTCAACCTGACCTCCTTGTGTGGGTCCTGGGTTGCACTTACATTGCACGAAGCCCCAATTTTCGCAACGAATATAGGAATCGGTTCTAAATAATTGTTGTTAGTATTTTTTATTGACCGTTTTAACTTTTTTTTAATTAAATAGTTCAATATAAAATATATGAACAAGTTTAATTAAATATTATTATTTTTTATATACATATAATTTTGATTATATTAATATATTTAGTTATAATATAATGACATAATTGTATTATTAGTTTTAAAAAAATAATATTTTAATTATATTTTTATATTATAATTAAGTATAGGAGTGTATTAAAATTTTTATTATATTTTAATGGTAAAACACTGAAACATCCATAACTGTCTTTATTTACGAAGGAATGTACAGTTGGAGACCAGAAAATTCGCAAACAATTTTCATGTAATCTGGTCCCAAACAAATTCAGTTATTATCCTATGCGTCAACTTAACTAGCTAGGTATACTTGTTTTTCTTACTACTAAATTTTTAGAATTAATTGACTTAATTTTGAAAATGAAAGTGGTAATTAGAAGGAACATATAAAAGAATGGTGACAAAATGCACATGACCGAAATGACTTCTATATTTATATATATGTATGTATATGTAACGTATAATTGAAATTAGGTGGCTTTTCATTGCATTATTTGCTTAAAGTGTCGAAATAGCTATTTGAATTACCTCTTTTTGTTTTTTTTTTAAATGAGGTCATATTTGATTATATAGATTGTTAAATAAAGATTTAATAATATAAATTTACATACAATTATATTAATTTAATATAAATTTAAATTATTAAATTTTTATTCAACGGTTTATCATTATTCAAATTGGTTAAAATAATTTTTAAAGCACTCATAGGATAGAATAATACAGATTTTAGACTTTTAAAAAGAAAGAAGAAAATATTTATATCCGTTGCAATAAGTTTCGAAGTTCCCACCGGAAAGAAAAAGAAATGCTCTTTGTACTCTTACGAATAGAATTTTTATTTTTTCATTTAGGTACCACAATAAGTTAAACCATAACATTAATTAAAAGGATGTAATTAATTTGATTTTGAAAAATTGTAATTGAATGAAAGTTTGCAGTTTTATTCATTTAAAAATTGTAATTATTTGGCTTTAGTCGACTTATTCTTGTTAGGATTGTGAATGTAGTTTTATTTGAGGGACAAAGTCAGGAAATTTTTTTAGTTACTTTCTTGTTTGCTTTGTTTTTATTATTTGTGTGATTTTTTTCATTGTCAATCCTAATAAATAGAATAATTATGATCAATTTTGTGAATATTTTGGTTACTATGACAAACCAAAAAACATCGTGTGGTTTAGTAGTGTTGCCAATTTAAAGATGCATTTTCTTTCTTTGCTTATTTGAACTTAAATATTGAGGTCAATAATCTTGAGCATTTATTCTTGAAATACATTAATTTAATGCCAGAAGTGCACCTATAAAATTGATCAAGAAATTAGTCTTAATTAATTTGCAAATTCATCCGAGAATATTTTTGCCATATAATTAAAGAAGGCTAAAATGCAATGAGCTACCAGGAGATTGTGTTATTTACTTCCTCCAATTTTTTTTTTTTTGTGCAACATATCTAAAACTTAAAACCACTTGTTCATGTGAATTAAAAGAGATTAGTTCAACCAAAAAAAAAAAAAATTGAATAAGTCCTCTTAAGTGACAAACAAAGGATATGTCATATATAAGGGTTGGGTCGGATTTTTACCATATTTGGAATTTTGCTTGATTGGTAAGTGATAGGTTAGGCTAGGTTTATTTATTATTTTTTAAAATTTTATTTTATACAAATAAATTTTTATTAATCAAAACAAAATTTTATAGATAAATAAAAAAATTAATATTTGAAATGAAAAGTAATTAATTTTTTTAATTAATATTTTAAAATTTTATTATAAATATTAACAAAATAATTAAAAAAATACTGAGGGCGTGATGTGCTGGATTTTATGTGAACTCAAGACTTGAGTATGGATCGTCTCCAGTAGCGTTAACTACTAGAGATTATCTAGTACGATCTGGAGCCAATGAATCTAGATCCAATGGCTCCAAATTTAACAGAAATAAAAAAATTTTAAAATATAAAAATAAATATTTTTTAAAATAAGATACATTAAAATTTTAAATTCTACTAAACACAATCTTGACTCTTTGAATTATACTATAAAATGTGTAAAATAAATTATAAGATACTAAAAATTATTTTATTTGTAATAATAAAATATTATAATAAAATAAAATATTATTTTAAAAAAATTTATTTTTATATTTTAAATTTTTTATATCTATTAAATCTAATTTTACGAGAGATGATCCATACTCTCGAGACTTGACCTATAGATAAATTTTGTAATTTTTTATATTTTAGTTTAACTCAACCTGATTTGATATGATTAGGCCAACTACATTTATAAATACCTCTAGTAACGTCTTTAGCCAATATAAATAATTAGCTATTAGAATATTGAACAAAATAATTTACAGAAAGGGACATGTTGTATAAAATTTTTAAAAAAATAAAATCTAAAGTCTATGTTCGATTTTGAAAATTAAAAGCGATAAATTACACTCATTTTTTGAATGTTGGCTAAAAAGGATAAAAGGCTTTTGAGTTCATTTTGAAGTAGGAATAAGTGGATTTTGTTTCATCTTAGAACCATTAACAAATAGTATTAGTACAGATTTCTTTTCATAATATATAGTTTTGTTGAAATTATATAAGTCTTGCTTCTATTTTCAAAAATTATATTTTAGTTCAATTTTAAAATTTTTGGCATAAATTCTTTTCATAAAAAATATATAAGATAGTACTTTAGTTTTAAAAAAAATTACAAGGGTTAATGGAGGGCATTGTAATAGAGAATAATTAAAATTAAACTAATGTGTAGCACAGTTAAATAAAAAAGGTAGTCTATATAATTTTAGCAAAATTCAAAAGAAATCTCTTTGTAATTTACTCCAATTTTATATTAGATTGATGACTATATTAAAATTAAAAAAAAAATAAATGTAATCTTTTAACTATAGCATAATTACAATTTTACTATACCAATTTTAAAACACAATACTTGTCATGCACGACTATCATTACAACGAGTGAATATATATATATGTTAAAATTGAAATCTGAAATTTAATTGTAAACCGATATGATAAGCAATGAAAGATGCTAAGAAATTAATGAATATATAAAATATCATGCAACAATTTAATAAATTTTAAAATTTAATTTAACCTATTAATTATATTTTTTATTGCAATAAAATTATAATTATAATATAATTAAAAGTATTAAAAGTAACTTATTTTTAATATTTAATTGATCGTAGTTAACAAAAATTTAAACCATCAATTCGTTACATATAAAACTCGTGATCTGTGAAAAAAGAAAAGTAAAAACTAAAATAATATTAAAAGAATAAAAGTGGGGAGGAAGTTCTGTACAAAAACCTCATCCAAAACAACAGAGGACAAAAGTACCTTCAAAACCCTGCAAATTTGCACATACCTGCCACGTCATCAATCCAAGTGACATTTCAGTATTAGAACCTGAGCCGTGCGATCACCATCCGTTTCGCGATTCCTAGCCGTCCATATACTAGAAAAGATGAATGGGGGAGGGGAAAAAGAGGAAGAGTTTCTTTCTTTTTTCTGTTTTTCTTCAAATTTTTAATTCATTTATCATCCTTTAAATCCAAGGCTCAGATCTGTGCAAAATGCCACCCAAATCAAACAGTTCCCCTCCGTGAAAATTTTGAACCCTCTGTTAAACTTTGTATTTTTTGGTTTGGTGGGTGCGTCACTCTGCGCGCTTCTGAGCTTCACCTTCCCTCACTTTAATGGCGACTGAAGAGGTTAATAAACCTCCCTCTCTTCCTCCTTACCCCGAGGTAAATTTAGCTACCTCCTCCCGGAATTCAGGTTTTTTGTTTTATTCTTTTTCCAAATTAAATTCCACAAAAGTTGGGAATTGGGGTATATTTGATCTAAATATTTCCACAGATTTGGGTATATGTTTTTTGTTTTTTCACCTTTTTCCCCTCTGTAAAAGTTCTTCTTTTGAGCTCTCCAGTTTAGTTTCAAGACGCTGGAGGAATCAAAGAAAAAAGGGAACCGTCTATGTAACATTGTTTTTTTCATAATAAATTAGCTGTGTGTGATAGACTGTTTATGGTTCTACTTCTCGTTTTGGATCTGAATTGAAATTCTGAGCATTTTGGAAACAGAGTAAAAAATAATTATCGCTACCGATTAACTTTAGAATACAGTAAACACCAAAATATTTTCAAGTCCCGTTGTCTTTTGCTCTTCCGTTTCCCTTTTAGTGGGATGAATTTGACCCCAATTCATCCCAAATGTTATATTTTGCGCCAACCTAGTACATCTGATCTGAATCTGAGCTGATTTATACGCGGTACCATGCGTTTTGCAGATGATAATGAAAGCACTGGAGGCACTTGACGACAAGAACGGGTCCAACAAATCGGCGATTTCAAAGTACATAGAGTCCACCTACGGCGAGTTGCCGGCGGGCCACTCGGCCCTTCTCGCTCACCATCTTAACAAAATGAGAGAGAGCGGAGATCTCGTGTTCTGGAAGAACAACTACATGAAGCCCAACCCAAATGCCCCACCCAGGCGTGGCCGTGGCAGGCCGCCGAAGCCCAAAGTCCCTCTGCCTCCGGGTACTGTCTTGGCCCCACCCAGGCCCAGGGGCCGCCCACCAAAGGATCCTAACGCCCCTCCCAAGCCCCCCAAGGCAAAGGTGTCCACCGGAAGCGGCAGGCCCAGGGGCCGACCCAAGAAGATTGCTCGGCCAGCCACCACGGCTGTGCCCGCTGCCGGAAGCGGCAGACCCAGAGGCAGACCCCCAAAGGTGAAGCCTGCATTGACAGAAGTTAGCGTTGAACAATAGAGTCTTGTTAATTTAGTGGCCGAAGTAGTGATGATCTCTATAGTGGGTGTGGTGTTAGCTTGTGTTAATGTAATTGCCTTGTAAAATCTGTGTAGCTGTAGCATCTGAGGCTGATGTTGATCTGGGATCTTATTGTTGTGTTTCTTCTAACTCAAAAAAATTCATAATGTGAAAAGGGTTGTTGTTCCTTATAGCTGCTATTCTAGCATGTAGCCATGGACAAGGCGAGTCTTATTGCTTTACTTAGAATTATTGAATTGAATGGGTCAAAGTGTAGGTATGGAGATTTCCCTGGGATAGGGATAGATGGAAGATGGGTGGGGTAGTGTGGGTGATGAGATAATAATAAGAGGCTTCTGGTTTTTATTTTTTGGTTGGTTAAATTTTTTACCTTTTAGATTATTTGAAACATATGTGTGTTATACAGTAGTGTTATGAACGTAAGGCTTTGAGGTGGTTGATATGTGGGAGATTATGCTGATGGAAGAACCTCGTACAACACTATGTTATGTGTTGGGTTTGACAAGACCTCCTCAGTGTGGTGTTTCTACCAGTGGGATGGTCTATGTCCGTGTTTCTCTTGACAGGGGAATCTCTGACTTTGTTTGACGATGGTGGTGGGGAATGGGGATTGGTACTTGTGTGGAACGAGTAACGTGGTTGATCTCAAAACATCGGTAAATCGTACATGGAATTATAACCTTCACTTACGGAGGGTTGCATTTAAATGCGACTTCCTCGGTGGCTTATTATTAACCAGGAGAAAAAATTCTGCAGTTATTTATGCTGTGGGGTTTGAAAATTCCAACAATGTAGTGTCAGAGAAATGTAGCCTTCCCACTATTTTTTGTTGGAAATGAAAAAGATGGGACTCTCTAGCTTAGCTCAAATTTTCAAATATTTTTAGGAAATTGGAGTATGAAATTGATAGGTGTGATCATGTCACTTACAAATGATGTATATATCGCAATTGTTCGGCATGTCTTATTTTCTTAAAATTACATTTTTGTAAGGCTGTAGTTAGATATACACTTGCCAAATATCAATATATCCATAACATTTATCCTTAAAAAATCATACAACTTCCTCGCACTACAAAAACTAAATTTTCCATGTACCGAAAAGAAAAGAACCATAATTTCGGCAGCTAAATATGAAGGTCACAATAACAAATATTTACGACATAATTTGTCTTAGAACCTAAAATAGAAGGGTACGTGTATGATTAGTAGGGCCAGTGGTGTTTGCAAATTTATTAGTGCAGTATATTCATACCATGAGTCTAATCTATGCTGCAATTATAAAATTAATTGCGTGTATTTATTATGTAATGTTTGAAAAAAATATAAGGTAATAATATGTTAAAATATATTAATTGTATATTAATTTAAAATAATTTAATATATTTATATTTTGATTTTAATATTTTTAGATTTTATTTATGAACTTTAACTTTTTTTTTAAAAAATTTAATTTATCCCCTTTATTTTTTACTTTCTAGTAACTTCATAAAATATTAGTGGGATGAAACTGTATTGGGGACAAGTTTGTCAATTTTTTTCGGTTTATTATAAAGATATCTGTTGACTAATTTATATATGTTCAGAGAACAAATTCTCTTAACTTGACTTTAAAGTTTAAATTTGAATAATTAGAATAAAAAACATACTTTCTTAAATAGTGGACCATTTTATAATTTGTCATGATTCTAACTACAGAGAATTCCTACTGGAAAGAAATGAATCATGACCCTTACTGGTTTTACGTTACAATATTGAGCCTATAATTTCAAGCATATAATTGATGAGCGTTCATTACATCCAACTCAATATACAGAAAAGTTATAGACGGAAAATAATTTTCTGAGCAATTACTGAGAAATAGTAAGTACTAAAAGTGAATTCAGATTCTCTCATACAAGAGGGCATCCTTTGGAAAAGGGTAATTGTATGAGATTTATGGTTTAACATTTAAGATATATGACTCAAAATTTAAGAATTAAGATTCTGGGTTTAGGAATTTTTTATTTGAAAGTTAAAAAAGATTTTAAATTGAAATAGATTCAATTTAAGATGTTCTTCATCCCTTATTATTAACTTTTTAATGGTAAATAGACCTAATCATTAGATCAAACATTTAAAAATTAGACTTAAATTTAAGTTAGAATAAAAAGCTCATGCTTGTGATTTAATCAAGTTTTTCAATTCAAACTCTTTATTTATATTTTTTAGATTAGGCTAATTAAGTATTTTGAAGTCATGAACAAATTAATTTGTTAGTTAAGATTCAAGACAAAGAATATAGCTAACTATTATTATTATTTGTAAAATATATATAAAAAAGTTGTAAATATAATTGGGTTGTTATATTAGTATAAATTTTTTAAAATAAGATGTATTAATTTTATTTCGTTACCAAAATGATATATTATACTAAATTTTTTTAAATAATAAATTTTTTATTTAAAAAATAAAACCTTGCCCATTTTACAAATTAAGTTTTTTGGTTCATGTTTTATCTTTTTAAGCTAAATTTATTAGATCAAAAAAATTTTTTAAGTTATAATCAAGTTAATTGTAAATATTGATTGAGAAAGGAAAGAAGAAAAAACTCCATTGATCCAGACAAGAATTTGATCATAAAATTTCTCACTTCCTACTCTTAGAATGTTGTGCCTCCTTGTTAAATCTTCCTTGTTTTTTCCTCCCCTTATTATCGGAAATGTCTTTTATATATGGAAATTTAGAAAGTTTTAGAGGGGATAGTGAAGCCAAATGGAAAGAAAATGAAAACCAATTTGCCAAACATCTTGTCCAAAGTCTAAATGATACGTTCAATTTATTCTCAACAAGTTTCAAATTGATTTTATCTTGTTATACTTTACCTAGCAATCCATAGCATGAGGTTAAACATCGGCTTTTACCTTCTAAAAAAATATTTTTTTATAATAAGTTGTTAATGCGTCATTTTCCTCTGTATGTTTCAAAATTTGCGACTTCCACCAACCTTGATTAATTCTGACAGATTATTTTTGCGCAGCTTTTCATTATGCTTTTATAAAATCAACTGTGTCTTCAAAATTCGCTACACATATTTCTTTTGATTTGAATTTGATTTGAACATAAACGGGCTTTCATTTTAATTTTTTTGATCCTGGCCCCAAAAAAAGACCTTGGAGCATATTTAGACAAAAGGAACTTTGTATCACTTTCAAATCTTAAATTTTAAATTTTTATAATAAATTATGAATAGTAATTGTTTTAGCACACCATTGAGTTTGAATTTGATGGTTACTGTTAGCCTCATTTGATCAGTTTAAACCGTGCTTCAAGGAGAAATTTACGACCATATGTATGCCAAACTAGTATTGGAAGAGCTAGAAAAAAAAAAGACTCTGTAGAGAATATAAAATTTAGTTAAGAGTAAAATATGACTTAGGTTATTTACTTATTAATTATTTTTTTAATTTAGTCTCTCATTAATTTTTATTATTAATTTAATCCATTATTTATAAGTTTTTTTTTCAATTTGTTCTTTTATTAATTTCGATTATCAATTCAACCTCTCACTTATTAATGTGTTATTAATTTAATTTTTTACTAATATAAATATTAATACATTAATAAGTAAGAGGCTAAAAATGATATTCAATTAAATAGAACATTTACAAAACTGCACCATGCATGGTAATTAAGAGTGACACAAAGGAATGGAGCAGCCCTCTTTTCCTGTCACTTCTCACTTTCTCTTTCTTACTCCAAAAGTATGATGTGCAGTTATCCAAATGTATAATGTGCAGTAAGTGTAAACGTAGAGAATATAAATTAAAAATTCAAAACTTTCGACATTGAAATCAGTTTCTAATGTCGGAAGCTTCAATCTATCTCTAAATTCAAACTTCCAAAAGTAGCAGAGCAGGAGAAACCCTTTTGACTCTTGATTATGTACATCCCCTACATATTATGCAGCTGAACCGTATATAGCCAGAGTCCTCTAATGCTATGTCATTGGCAAAATAACGATACAAGATTATAAGGGAAACAAAATCTCAAGCATAGATCTTATGCATACTATTTTAGATTGTTTGCAATCGAGTTCTACAACAAAAACATAACACATGAATGAATTTATATTTAAAGATCACATAGTTGGGCAATTTAATGAATTTCATTCACGTATATTGTTTTCGTTGAAAATCCTGATAGCAAACATCTATTAAAACTTTACCAATGTCTCGTCCTAAATATAAACCGTTCCTTCATTGGTTTGAACATCATAGACAGGCAGTTGTACATCAAAGGCGGAGAGTAACTCCTAACAGAGGCGCTATAATTCTTCTACTTGGACTGAAAATCCACAATGACATCGTTTTGTGAGCAGGCAGCTCTCAGCATCAAAGCTCTCATACTCTTTCAAGAACACATGCTCATGCTCTTCTGCTTGTGTAATGAATGGAGCATCAACATCAGCAGTATCACACATGTTCACCTTATGGTTTTTGGGACTCTGGTTCTTGTCATAACTACCACCAATTGTGTCATTCGATTCTTTGTTGTTCCTGAATTGGGCATCAGATGATGTCTCTGATGGCAAACAGCTATTGTAACGATTATTTAACCGTTGGCGAGTCACAATTGATGAAAGAAGCTGGTACCACCGAGAGAGAGCTTGCACTTCATCCCTTTTCCTCTCTTCAGCTTGTCTTCTTTCCTCTTCCTCAGCATATGCCTAAGGACGTGAAAGTTAAGGAATAGGACAATTGAAATCAGACTATAAAAAAGGGGATGTGGCATTAACATTAATATCAAGAAAAGACTAAGTTTCTAGGTGCGAGTATAGCAGGCATGTTCAATCTCTTTAAGAAACAAATCTGAAGAGAGTCTAGCGTTTCCAGAGAATCAGCAGGACCTATCTAATTTAATGAATAACTACCAACCTTCAGAATGCAGTAAGGTTTTATCATATTCTTCAGAGACAAGGAGTGATATGAGATGCTAAACATTTCAGAAGTCTGACTTCATTTCATCCTCAATATTTTTCTCATCTCAACAAAAGAAAAATACCTCTGTAAGGACATCCTTGAACTCTGCACACACCACAATCCCATCAAAGACAGGATGAGATCGGCCATTTCGAAACTCAAAACCAACCATGGCAGGTGCATAATCAATTTCTAGCCTCTTTGCAACAGAAAATGCCCTTGGGAACCTTAAATGCACAGTCCCTGGAGGAAGGCATTTCTCAGACCAAACTTCAACTTGACCACGCTCATTCTAAATATAAAAATGGAGCTGTCAGTAGCTTAAAAGTTTCTATTATCTCCAAAAAAAAGCAATGTACGTATATTAAATTTCATTGCAAGAAAATAATGTATCAGCAGGTAATGTGAATTCAATAGTTAGTTTATACACATGATTGTAGACAAGTGCAGCCTCAGCATAGCTGGGATTGAAGCCTCTGGTTGCTCCATCTGCTACCATACATTCCTTATGCGGGAAATCAGAGAATATTATCCACTGTCTATATTTGCTATACAAGTATATATACAAGTTTCTAATAAAACCCTAATCCCAATAATATGCTAGAATCCCTACAATTTAGGGATAAGATAGTCTCATATAATCACATAAGAAATACATCTAAAATTTGAAATAAAATAATAAAGCTATGCTGTTAATAATTTAATATTGGGTTTCTAAATTAAACCCACTAAACCAGTGGTTTAGGGCTCTAATCCAGCAACTTATACCCAAGCACTCACCTAGGAAACCTTGATTCTTCTGTTGTCAATCTCATGACCTAGACTAGTAGACTTATTACAAAAGGTTAACATAATTTTCATTTTCACATCTTAGCCAAAGATAACTTTCATGTTGTAGTTCACATGAGTTGAAATGATACTCCAACTACCTAGATTAGAGACATGAAAAACCATGTGCAAACAGCCGTAGCATTTGTTTCCTCATCACCTTTCAGTGTAAAAAGTAGATTTAGTGAGCCAATAGATAAAAAGATAAACAGCCAAATGCTTTACAAAGGATACTTCGACAAACACACCATCTTTCACACACATGCTCTTTCCACAAATAACATTATCCATAGAAGGTAACAGAAAAGACCTTAGGAACTATCCCATTTACAGCGTGAGGCAGATTTAAAGGTTCCAGTTGCCACTTCCCATAGAGTTTAATATTTTCCTTAGAATCACTGCAGCCATAGTCATCAGCTTCAGAATCTTGTACTTTCTGATACTTTATGGCACGTTTAAGCTCCTGGATGATATACAAATTCATGTAAACAAAGAAAATTATATCAGGGAAACAATACTGAGCCATATAAGCCAAACCAGACCTTCGCAGGATGTTCATTGGCTTTAACTTGCAGCCCTTCCCGAAGCCACCTCTCCTTTGTCTTAAGTGTTTGCACACAAGTCCTTGGGTAAACTGGGAAACCTGAACAAAAGCCAAGAATTGGACCCTTTGGATGAAGAACTTGATACTTGGTAAGCCATTTTTCTATGGCATAAAGTGGATGGCTTCTGTAAGCCTGCAAATGGAAGAAAGTCTTAAAATGTAAGTCTCACTATCTGCTGTCCTGCACATCATGTTTGGTCAGGCATACTTTTGACTACCTGCTGGTTTGTTGGAAGAGGCTCAGTTAATGCCCTAGTTTCCAACTCAATATCCTCAAGAGAGCTCCTTGTAGGGACAAATGAATTACTTATGCTGGCAGAAATGATTTGGTTTGTTTCTGAATGAACCACTCCTCCAGTTGCCCCTGACTCTAACTCTCTCAGTGGTGCCAAAACTGAATCCCACCACAGTGAACTAACTCGTTCTGATGCTATCTTGTGCCACTTTGTACAGTACCTGAAATGTCAATACCATTATTAAAATCAAAATAACTGCAAAGCCATTATTATAATCACACAGAACTTATTTAACAGAGTATGCAAAACCTGCGCGTCACATCTTTGGCCCCCTGCCCAGCAAAAGCAAGAACGTATCTCAAAGATGTTTTACATGCAGCTACCATGGCTTCAACTTTGTGCTCACCATCAACAATCAAATTGACGGCATCAATATGCACCCACTTTCCTGTCAAATTCTCTCCACTGCAATATACTTCTGCCCAGTACAGAGGAGATCCAACTTTCATTGATCCAACCGCTGTAGAGATTCCTTGGGGGGAGGAGGTTAAAGATTCATCACTTATAGTCCTTCTCATTCTTTTTGATGGAGAAATACAATTTTCTGAATCAGCATTCAATGTCCTCAAACTTGACTCCTTTTTGTTCTCCTGATCCCCAATTGCTGTCGCAGAAAGAGCGATTTCCAACTGCATTTCAAACTCAAGATCCCCTTTCCTCTTTGATTTCTGAGTTTTGTTGCTGTGACATTCAGAGTAATTATGTTCTGTCTCAGAATTTTGTGAGTTTGACACATTACCATTCAACTCACTAGCAACATGGGGATCTCTGGACTCAGCCACATGGCTTGTTGAGTGGCATTTCTTCTTTTCATGCAATTGGCCAAGAGAACTTTCACCAGAAATTTCTCTCTCATAACCTGAAATTGATTTTTTAGGGGACCTAAAGCCCTCCTTTGTCCTAGACACCATCACTGTTGAAGCACTAAAGATCCCCTTACTAGATCCACTTGCATCTGATTTAAAGGACTGACCTGGTTTAAGAGAGGCAACATCCAAAATGGAGACAAACCTGAAATATCACTCCAGTAAGAAAATTAATTATTTAATTCCACATATCCACTTCGGTGCAAGAAACTAAATTCTTTCATACGTTGTGGAAGAAGATTAAACCAGTAGTTCATGGAAAAATGATTCCACATTCACTAAACATAACCTACATATTGTGGAACCATATAAAAATATCAAAAACTTTCAACATGTCATTTAACACATCCACTACACAAAATCACTGTCTAGAACTACATTAAGGTGAACATCCACTGGCTCACAGCTTTTTTCCATATTAGCACTAAACAAGTTAACATACTAATTACTTTATTATTATTGATTTGCTAGGCCCATTTCTTACAGGAAACTGTGAAGAATATATATATATATATATATATATATATATTTCATTACCATTTTAAAGTAACAAAGAGTAAGATCCTAAAGGTGAGTAAAGACATGAAAAATTCTATGAGTACATAATTCATCTAAACTTATCTCTTAGATTACTTCTTCAATTGGAATTGAACACAATAACATAATACCTTGGAATTATCTATGAAACAGATAGACAGTAGACTTAACATTGTACTAAAGCATTCCATATAAAATTTTTTCTATCAAACCTTGAAAGAGATCAACACCCTCAACTTCTGTTATATTAAAAACATTGAAAAAAGGCCTTATCCTCAAGTTCTTAAGATCAAGGTTAGTAAATAAAAAAAGGTAACTGATTTATTTAAAACAATATGATAAAAGTATTAAATTTAGAACAGCAGACAAATTTGACCTTTAATTTTATGCAATACCTGGCTACGAAATTCAAAGCTCTAAACAAGGCCACAGACAATGCTGCAATCTGCATTTGAAAAAAAATTCTTGAGAAAGCTGTTTTCCCCATAACTTATCGGAGGACTCAATTAATTACAACCTTCAGATAACACAATTATGCCATTCTTGGGAAACTCTATTTTACTACTGGTTTTGGTCTATTCTAAGCAGAAGAAAAGGCAAGTTCAAAGTCATCAAATCCTTTCATGCCTAGGTTGAATTAAGAATAAGAGACCCTATGCTTTCTGCCATTTAAAAGACTTCAGAGCTATGCTAACATGAAATGAGAACAAAGTATAATTAGCCAGCACTTGGTTAATCATACTTAGACAAATGTAGCTCTTACTAAAAGACAAACTTAAAATCTACGTTAAGAATATGATGAGAGATCTACCTCCTCAGGACTACCCTCGCGTGACTCAAGAGCTGATGCCAAAGCAAAACGTAATGACGTTTCTGCACTTGTAAAGTTTCTAACATGGAAATTATTATGGAACTGCAAGTATCACACAAAAGGAATGAAACAAGATATAACAAGTGGTATACCAAGAATCTGTCCAAGATGGCCACCAAATGCAAATATAACTGTGTGCCACTTAAATCAAATCATACCCATACAACTAAAGGATGTAAAATTTTTGAAGTGAGCTTGGTCTTATTTGATAGCTGGAGCAAGTGGGCTGGAAGTAGAGAAAGCAAAGAAGCCTGCCATAATAAAGAAATGCCTCAAACTGACAACCAGTTTCCATGTGAGAAGTTTAAAATATAATGCTACGTTAGGCAAGAACCTACAACAAGACTCAATTTAATAATGTACAGATAAATTGAACGAGGATAGATTCATATAACCAGTCAAAACATAAAATGTTGGCATGCCAAATCTAAAAGCTGCACCAAAATTAGGACCAAAATCTTGAAACTCTTTCCCAGTCACTCACACACACAAAGGAAGTCATTGTTTGCAAATTCCTACACAGGCAACTGATTTTAAACTACTTAAAATCAGATAAAAATTTAGCTGGTTCTTATCACATGAAGTGAGATCCTCATGGGACAAATATTTTCAAACTGTAAAAAGTTCAGCACTTCCTGTAATTTGTGACAAAATTCTAGACAGAGGTGACACATGATTATTTTTTTATGAAGTATTAAAATAAATATTAATCTCTAGGTTGATGTAATGGAAGCATGGATTTGGCCTGGATCAGCCAGAGTCATTGCATAAATTATTTCTCTGAAACATACAATAACGAACTGAAACAAATGGCAAGACTTCAGGGACTCGATAACAAAATGATATTGGATAGAATGGCAACATATTATTAAATTATTAATCATATTCAGAATATTTTTATTCACAACAAAAGTCACAAGAACTAACCTGTATAAGAGGATCATCACAGGCACTGTCAATTAATCTTCCACGAGCAAGTAAACAAAGCAAATGAACCTTGTGCACAAGCTCAGCTAAGCCCTGAAGAATCCACCAAAATACTTTCAGCAAGTGGCTATAATTTATTATGATATCAAAACCAACTGTACTCCTGACTGCTGTTAGAATATAGTATTTGACCTTATCCTGGGCAGAAGCTCGGCGAATTCGTTTCTGTACAGTGGAATCAGGTGTAACATTCAATTCAATAGTCATTGGATGATAATCCATGGCAACTGAACCATCGTCCCAATCTGTGTCATCCAGTTCTTCCTTATTGTCCAAGTTGCTTTTGTCTAAACTTACATTAACACATTTCTCCTCAATAGAAGCATTTCTCACAACATTTCTACTACAATGTCCAGTGTCTAGGGTCTTTGGTGACAAAACCGGTTCCAAGACTTGATAATCATTTCTTTCTTGCTCACACTGTGGCGATAAGAAGAACCTCCCATTTTAAAAATTTTAAAATGAAGGTAAATTATACAGCTAACCAAAAAATTACACAGCACAAGCTGTGAACTAGCAACAAAACAAGTTAATGGGACTAACCATCTCAATTGAATGACCTAGATGGGGATAACTATCATCTGTCTTTTTCCTGGAAGAGCCAATTTTATTGGCACGGCATAGAAGTTTACCAACAGCCTCCCGAGATATTTCAGTCAGTGATCCTGGAAATCAGCATAGACATTGGTTACACAAGTATTGTTATATCACTACCTCATTCATGGAGGAGATATCACTCAAACCATGTTAAGATTGATAAGATATTATCAGACCATTGTCACTGGGTGGTTGAAATTGGCTTTCACCTTCCAAGTTGCATAGAGCTCTCTTTTCATTTTCTGTGATTTTGACAATGATTGAACGGAAACAATGTAAGTGCACTAGAATTTCAATAACATAAACTTTGAAGTATACATTCATTGACCTAAATGTAACTTACCGCTCTAAGACTACAGGCATGCTCTTTTAAGTTAGAGAAAAACTTAAATATGATATTTTTTTGTTTCAATCCATTAACAATTGTCCCCAAACATACGTAGAAACTGATATTAAGCCAATAAATGCTGTTATTCCCATGCTATATACAATATTCAGCAAGAAACCAAAAAGTTGGTCTCATCGTTTGAGTTTGAGGTATTAAAAATCAGATATTCAACTTCACTTAAATTACGCCTAGTTGTGTCATAACTGTACATGTTTCCCTCAAACAACAGAAGCATATTTAGTAAAGTCATCAACTTTTCATCGCTCAAACTTGAAGGTCAAACTAACGGCGCCGCCCCACACACTCCTGCCTCTTGTAAGCTATGGATTCAAGGAGGTTTTTCTGATGAATGAAACCTTCATTTTAGAGAAGAAAGATGAGAGAGACGAAAAGAAGGAATTCCAGCATTCAAGATTTGATCACAGTTACAAGGAAAAAGGAGCCCTTTGCCAAAACTAGACTTAATTGGAGCATGATCTATTCCATTTTATATTATACAACATTTCTTCTAGTTTTCAGTCTTTTTCGTATTTCTGAAAAACACAGAAAAAGACTAAAGAAGAGGCATATAGCAAAGTAGCTACCTGAGACTGAGGCTTGTCTCTTGCGCCCGGAACCACCTCTGGTTCGCATTATTCTTCAGTCTCGCCAATCTCTCAGGATTCAAAGAGAGAGAAAGAAAAGTAAGACTCGTCGCGCCCAAAACTGTTGGTCAGAAACTATATATGGGAGAGTGATGGCACTATGGTAGGTGCGTCTGCAGGCAAGCATCCAAGGGGTGCCATAACCTATGCGACACGGAAAGACAAAAAATTGTCAAAAAGACATAAAAGCCCTTAAATGCGTTTAAAAGGACCTAGGGGAGACGAGTCAGAGGACGATACCGCCTGTTTCTGAGTTCTTGCTGTGGCGGAAAGTGGGAGCCCTAAAACCCCTTAAAGCATGGATCTTTCGTCTCTGTTTCTATCGAAATACTAATTCGCTCCTTCTTGAAGATTTTGCCTCTACACTCTTCCTCTCTGCGTCTCACTCTTTGCCATCCTGTTCTAAATTGACCCGTTATCGCTCTTACGATATTAATCCTTCCGTTCTGGTGAAATCGCCGGGTATTTTTTTTGTCTCGACTCTACGCTTTCTTGAATCAAACAAGTATTAATTTTTTTTTTTTAAATAATGATTGGTCGATAGATCGGGGCTTTTTGTTTTAGGTCTGAAACTTGTTCTTCTATACAAATATTTTTGAGCTTGTGATATAGGAGTCGCGTACTGGATAGTCGTTAAGTATAATTTTCCGCTTTGGAAGCAATATTTGGATCGGTGTGCAATAACGCCTAGTGGTAATTTTAACTGGCTGTCAATTGTTTGGAATTTGGGCTATTTTAGGTTGCCTTCATGCGTATAGGATGTACTTTAGTCTTCTGTCGTTAGTTGCAATCTTAAGCTCGAGGCATGTTGAACAGTTGGGGTGAATTAAAGTAGCGGGTTTTCATATGGGCTGAGTCTATTGTCATGATACAGGGCATCATGGTTTTAAGAAGATATGTCTCTTGTTTTTCTGTTCTTTCAAATGCGAGTATAGATGCCCTTCATAAGACGGTTAGGTAGTAAAGATTTAGAAGGGATTCCTTTAAATGCTTTCTTCTACTTGAATTCTGCCTGCCAGGTTTTGGATTTGAAAACCTAGGTTGTTTTAATGGCATTCCGTGTAGTTAAACTGGGATTTGGGATCTAGGTGTGTGGGTGCTTACTGTTTGAAAGTGCAGACTAGACCTTATGACAGCCTAGATTAAGTTAAATATGATGCGAACCGCATAGCAACATTTTCCTGCTGTGCTTTCCATTATTAAAAGGTTGGACTACCCTTTTTCCTGTCCATTTACGTCCTATGAGTTATGTTCTTTAGGTTCTGGGATCAATTTTTATTATGATGAACGATCTGATCAAACTGATTTCATTTCTTCTCTTCTCTATATTTTTGCAGACCTACATTAGTAATATATCCTGAAGAATTTGCTTCTGTTATATTGTAAGTGCAATGGCTTCGTACTTGGATATGTCACTTGATGATAGGATAAAGAACAGAAGTAACAGACAGAGAGGTAGAGGACGTGGCAGAGCCCCTCGTGGCCGTGGACGAGGTGGGTTTCTTTGGGGAAGAATGACTGGTGTGGCACCTAGAGGTCCTCTTACAGTCAATGCTCGCCCATCGTCTTATGCCATTGCCAAGGCAAGATCAGTGAACGCGGATGCTTATACATGTGCTTGAGACTGATATACTGTAAAATTCCTATTAGTTTATGCTGTTGCCACAGAAAACGTGGATGCTTATGCATGTGCTCAGCAGTTGATATACCATAAAATTCCCAATTATGAGAGGGTCCCAAAGTCAAAAGCAAGAGGAAATCTCACATTAGTATATGTTCCATGGAGAAGCTCGATTATGGCTTGATCATTTTGCGTCCTCAATGCCTTTATCATAGTTTTATAATGACGCAATAAATATGCTCCCGAAAGTTGTTTGCTTTTGTTTTTGCTGCCATTGCCACAAATCTTTGATGTGTAGGGGAGTTCTTTGGTCATTTTTATCATGTTATTGGAGGAAGATTTGTTAAGTGATTACAAAATGGTGCTCTTACCAGTATCAAAATAATCGTATAGCTATAAGTGGGTTGATTACTCTAAATCAGGCTAATTTATTTGATTTAGATGGGACGACTTCTAATGTTTGATGACTGGTTGTGTCAACTGGCATCTTATTGGTTCCTCTTGCTAAGTTGGGTTCTTTGGTGCAAGATTTCAGTTTACTTCCCAATATCATGGCATTTTGCTAAAAAGCCTCCGCTTAACTTCAGAGCTGGAGCTCTCAGTTGTAGCATAGCACCAAATTTGTATGCAGTTGGTTGAATTCTTACTCCTGTTGCCATCATGAACTAAAAATTTTGACGTTATTATGGATTGTTATTGAATATATTAATGTGGAAACATACTTTATTACCAGCTTCTAATTTCTGTGGGGAATTTCCTGATCTGTGACTGACCTTGAAGAGTGGTGAACATCTTCATATCTGGTCATAATCTGATGTGATCTTTTGCTCCTCTGGAATTTGCCTTCAACAGCCTATTCGCAAAACCAGGCCTTTTCCATGGCAACGTGATTTGTTTGAAGATAGTCTAAGAGCTGCAGGAATACCAGGAGTAGAAATTGGCACAAAGTTGTATGTTTCCAACTTGGACCGTGGAGTAACCAATGAAGATATAAGGGTATAAATCATATCATTTGCTTTCTAGTTGACTAGTGCTTCCAGCAAACCTCTTTTGAAATTCTCTTGATACTTGATTTGGAACTCAGGAACTTTTTTCTGAGATTGGAGGCATGAAGCGCTATGCGGTCCACTATGACAAAAATGGACTTCCAAGTGTGAGTATTACATTTTGTATATACCGAGCAATGTTTTATTGTAGCTTGCTTTTTGTCATTGTCTTTTTATCTTATTAGTTTAAGGTCTTCTATCAGCTGTATTGACAACTGTCTGACTTTATATATTTGGAGGTAGGGTTTATTATGAAGTTTGACTTATTTATGTCTACAATTTAGTTGAACTAGCTATTCATTTTCTTGACTGTATTAATAATTACTTGATAATATTGAGGGGCGATATTTCTCTGGCATTTTTGTCAGCAATCCTATCATGTTGGGGAGAAATGTAATACCACTTAATCAAACTAGCAAGTATGAGCAACTTGTGTGACTTTCTTCCTCTTTCATTTTTTTTTTTCTCCCTCTCTTCTTTTAAGTGTTGCCTGTCCTCATCTCCTGATCATGAACATGAAGTTGCCAGAATAACAAATGGAAGCTACTACATATCATTGTCAAAGATCACGTTAGAGGATAATCCATGCACAATTTTTTTAATTCGTTTGTTCTAGCTGAATGTCTGATTTCTGTCAGTTCATGAATCCATCAAAATTTGGGAAGACATAGATGGGAAATGTACAATGCTTAGTGGTTATGTTTTATGCTTCTTATCCTATTAACTGTGGGGATGTCATTTCTCAGTTGTATAATATAATATCTTTCACTGAATAGGGCTCAGCTGAAGTTGTCTATGACAGAAGAAGCGATGCATTTGCTGCTCTTAAACGTTACAATAATGTGCTTCTCGATAGAAAGCCCATGAAGATTGAGATTGTTAGTGCCAATGCAGAATTGCCTATAACAGCTCGGGTGAATGTTACTGCAGTAACTGGGCAGAGGAAGAGGACAGTTGTGATGACGTATGTTATTTCACTTATATAGTCTTTTATATGTGTAGATGTGAATGTGTATCTCTGCTGCGTTTGTCTTGTGTAATTCAATTAATGATCTCTTTGGTATTGAAAAAAGATTAACTAAGGATACGCTTAGTACAACGGAAATCATGGCAATGGCAATGGAAAAGCCAATGGAAAGTTTGTGATAGCTGGTTGGTTCTTACACTACTTGTATAGTGGCAATGGAGAGCACTTAGCCATCCATAAGATGAGAGATTTCCTTTGCATATGGAGTGGAAAGTCTGGCTGATCATGGGAATTACTTGGCATATTACAAAACTAACCTTCCCCATGCTATGCTTTTACTCTCCGGGGCATTTTTCGGTTCATCACTGATTTTATAGATTTTGGTTTTGGTTTCTTTCTACAGTATATGGTTTTATTCCGTGGCTGTTTGTTTTTAACAGTATTTTTATTTTGTAAATTTTTATGTTTTTGTGACTATTTGTTTTGTTTGTTTTGTACTTTTTTTCTGGTTCTTTCATATAATTTACTTGTTGAATTATATATTATGGCAAAAAAAAAAAAGATTTAATATGGGGCATATCAGTCCTTTTTATTCTATCATAATGCCTATTCTATTACTATTTCATCATATCAAACAAACTTTCAAACTCTATTCGTCTTTCCATTCTCAGCATACCAAACAAAATTAAACTCAACAACTTTCTATTTCTTTCTCTTTCTTTTTCCTATTTCATTTTCCACCCTAGATACCAAAGGTACCCAAGTATGAAATAACATGTGGCAGAAAAACCTTTCGCCTTCAGTATTAGATCACTCATGTTAATAATAAATATCACCTCATAATTTGCACTGATATTAGAGGTGTTGCAGGCCTGGAGGAGGTCGAACTGGAGGTCCTTCTATGTTTAATCGTGGTGCGGGGTAAGTCATTTGGATCGCTCTATTCTGTCATGATAAACGTTTTTTAAAGGGAAATCTGTATACTTTAATACTAATAAGTGATTTACATATTCTTCTCGGGAGCTACGTATTATGTTAATAGTATTGGTTTTATCATGACTTATCGAAAGTATTGAGTTAGATGCTGCTTCGTTATATTGGTGCTCTTTAGCTAGTAGTAAGCATATCTTAGGAGGATACCCCACTACATTGTTTCTTTCCATTGTAGTTATTCCACATAACTCGCCAATCATACCCGCAAGGATCACCACTATATTGTTTTGTTTCTTCTCATTGGAGTTGCCAATCATTGTTTATGTTTTGGACAGACGTGCTCGTGGTGGTGCAAAGAGTGATACAGGAAATAGGGGTCGTGGCCGCAGAGCTGTGAGGGGCCGGGGCCGAGGCCGAGGTCGTGGGAAGGGCACAGTTGAGAAGTCGGCAGAGGAACTAGACAAAGAACTTGAGACCTATCATGCCGACGCTATGCACATTTCATAATCTCCACAGGCGGAACTAGTTTTATATTAGTATAGATTAGCCGTACCTGTACAAAATAGTTGCTATGTGGTGGTAATGTTCACTCTTTTATCTATGTTTGGAAATATGCATCTTATTTGAGTCTGGACTTTAAGGCTCCTTAGCACTCGAGGCATTTCTCATCGAGTGTTGTGAGTCATCATGGATCTACATGTATTGGCTATTATTACAATCAGGGTGTTTGCACAATGAAAGATATTTCGTAGATTTTATCTTTGAACCTTGTATAAAATTCTGATTGCCAATTATTGCATATTTAGATTACTAACTACCAAGTACTTATAACCATTTGAGGGTTTTTCTGCACGAGGAAAATGTTTTTGGCATGCTTCTCATCCTGAAGCACGTTATGCATCATTAGGTTCTCCAACCTAGGGAGCCACAATATAGCATTCTTCTTGCCAGCAAATCCTTCACCAAATTTTATATATTGCAGCTTTCTCAAAAAGGCCAAATCATCACCAGGAAAATTCTAGCGTGACGAAAGACGAATATGGCTGCCATCCATATTAAGGTAACCACCGGTCTATATGTAGAAAGAGGAACGCAAAGGGAATAACTACAACCTTCACTCAAGATTTTTTTGACTCAAAAAGGTATGCAAATTGAAATATTTGCACACGCCATTTTAAGCATCATAATTTGTCCGAAAATTTTCACTCACAAGGGTATGCATATTGAAATATTTCCACACACGCCATTTTCCAGCAAATTGACAGAAAAAAATTGTTAACAATAGAGGAAAGTAAAATAAAAATAAGCAATTTCAGGTATACTGGTCAAAAACAGCTTATCTTCTAATTTTAGTCAAGAGCATTAGCACCCAAACAGATGATTCAATCAACCCTTAAAATTAGAGTTTGAGGATTCTTCTTTTTTAAAACATGGAAAATTGCTCTCAGTCGAAAGGCCAAAGTTTTCCACATGAGAGAACTTGAATGAGGTAGCCTCTACCATTAAAGCCGATCCACTTAAAATGCTTGACAAAGCTTTCTTCCTCCTTCTAAATAAAAAGGAACCTAATCCTCTTCTTTTAGAAAGAGAAATCATCAGGCAATTTCAAGCACAAGAAGTTTATTTCTGACTTCAATGACAGAGGTCTTATAGCCCCATCCAGTCTCTATTCGGTGTGGTTAAAGCAAATCAATCATCATCGAGCAGCCCACAAACATTCACATATTGACCAAAAAAGGTGAATAATTTCCAAAACATATGCTTACAGCTCAAAATTCATGTAAGTTCAGAACATCGAAAAGGACTAATGGATTTCATACTGAAAACTGCAAATAAACGAGATTTTGGAAGTGAGAAACTGTAGAACCTACGAGAAATAGCAAGAATCCAGTTGTTAGAATCTGCTAGTCCAGAGGTACCTGTTGGTGTTGCATCTATTCGTATTCCCTATCCTATGGTTTGAGATATAGAGAATCATAGTGGATGCGTTACTGGTGGTGAAGTAGAGGATCAGAAATCTAGAAAATAAAGACATTTTTGAGACTCAGATGGATGGAGAAGCTATACTTAGATCTGATAACTGACGAACTTGGAGGAGTGCGGTAAAACTTAAGTGGGGTTCTGGTTGATTTATAGAGATAAGGGCTAGGGTTTCCGAGACGGAAACGCCACTGTCGTTTTAATTTGAACATGAAACGACAGTTTAATTTATGGCGTTGTAAGAATATGAGAGATTTAAAACTAAAAGCTAGAACGAATCGTGGGCGCGTGCGCCGGGAGGTGGGGGAAGAAAGAGAAAGTGTTGGCATGTTTTTACAGCTAATTCGGCAAACGTTGTAACTGATCATTTCAAATATAGATTTCATCGTTTATTATGTATTTATTTGAATACGTGTGCTAATTTTGGCGATGATTCCATTGGAATATGTTTCTAAGTATATTTTTATTAATCATTTTTTTCATCTTTGTTACTTTACTAAAATAATATAAGAATTAGAGATAGTAATTTAGACAACTTTTCAACTGTACTATATTGTTTTAATTATTTAAGGAGTGAGATCTTTCACATTTTTTTTATCACCCAGATGCTTAAATCATTTTTTTTTTTTATTTAATGCATCACAAGATTGAAAATCTAGTTATGCTTGTGGGTGTAGAATCATTTCCTTATGCTCGCACTAGCATATCCTTATTGCTTGATTTCCACTTAGATTTATGTCTATTGAATCTACTGTCAGAATTTAGATATGAATACATTTTCCTAAACTCATTATAAAATGAGTTGTATGTGTATCGAGTGTTCTCACACCAAACAGTGGAAGATGATGTTTGTTACCATCTTCACACAATTTCTTTTCATAATATGCCTATAGCAACACGTCATACAATGTTGATTATGTATCTATATAGATAATTTGGTGACCTTACGATACTCGTAGTGTGCAACAGAACAGATGATTCCATATTACTACTTAATCTCCTAAGACATTAGGTTTTCATCAATCTCGATCATTTGCTTTCGCATTGTAGAGTGACACCGTGTGGAACATGTGCTCCGTTGGTTTGGTTGGAAGCAACCCATTCCATAAAAGCCATTTAACTTAGGGTTATGCAACAAAACTCCAACTCCATGGCAAAACAGAGAAAGACTAGCGTCAAAAGCACATCATTTTCATTGTAGTATGGAATTTATGGCGCAACACATTCTCTCTTACCGACTTCTCTTTAGTGCCTGTGGGTTGTGATTTAGAGTATATGAAATAGTATTGTAGACACACATAGATCATCTAGTTAGTGGTGGTCAGTGTTTTGTGATAATTATGCTACATTATCTCCTACTTTTTTTTTGCATTTTTCTTTAAACAAATGTGATATTCTTAATCATTTTACTTTCTTAATCATTTTATCAACTCAGTATTGAAAACCCCTAAGCCTTGCTTATGGCTAGTTTAGAGATGTAGTGAGCTGAGATTATCACATGATGCTTTGTGCCCTATGTGAGCACTAAGACATGACTGTATTCCAACCTGCTCTCAAAGCAATTGAATTACCGAGGCTGTCTATTCCAAAGCCTTAGAGAGGTAAACGAGCCCACAATTTTATGTCAGCAAGGAATCTATTTAACCATTAGAGGATGGTGATGAAGATAGTAACACTATTACAAGATCTCCTTTTGTGCCAGCCAGAACGGTTGAATCATCACCCTACTCCCAGCCATAAATGTAGACAGATTTAAGAAGAACTATTGTCAGATCATTTTCCTTTCCATCCTTACATAGTTTACTGATCTCAGAGAATCTAATTCATCATACTCTGCACTTGCACCACCTAGGTCTCCATGCGCTGCACATGAGTCATCATTATACATTTGCCTAACACCACCTCCTATGACATTTGTCTCTGGGTTTCTCATGACAGTATTTTCTGATTCATTTTCATTCAATGCTGAGTATACTAGTGGGTCTTAATTTGGAGGCTTTTCCCATCAACAACAATTGAGATTTTGCATTCCTCACAAATCTATTCCTCCTATTCAACCACCACAATGGGACTTAAATTCTCCACTGACTGCCTTTGAACACTGCAATGACCTGCGTGGGGAAGATGAAAGTGATGAATAATATTATCGGACTTTTTTTTTACTATGGATATTATCATCCTTTGCTTCATTTATGTATTTTTAACTTTAAATTCTAAAGGTTTGTGTATTATCCTTTCTTGTTATTTCATATTACCATTTTTGTGTGTGCATATAGTATATAATTAATATATATCATAAACGGTTTTCATATATTTTAAAGTTCCACCTTCATTTTCCATCCATTCATGCTTTTTAACTTTTATAATTACATAAATTAATCTTTGTTCATTTTTTAAATGAAATATTCCACTAAACATTTACACTCATTTTTTAATACATTCTTCAATTTTTAAATATATATAATCATGTCTTCATAATTAATATGATTTATAAGATAATATATTATAATCTCAGCTACGAAATACTTACATAATTTTAATAATTTGGATTTCATTTAATATCGGTAAATTATTAGGGTTTAATTGTAAATTTTCTACATATAGAAACTATATTAAAAATTAACTAAAACTTAAAGGCAAAAAAAAAATAATATTTCCCTCAAGCGAAGAGTACATGCAGACAAGATGACTTTCATATTCACTTAAGAAAAAAAATGGCCATATATAGAACAAAATGCATTGTGCGGACAACTTTTCTGTATTATTGGTGTCAATTTTTTGTAGGCCGTATTGTATGCACGCAATGGTCAAGATATATAGATACTCATTAGATCATATTGATGGTTTTCATAAGACCCTAAAAGGATAAAACTGAACACATTTTGTTCCTTTTTGTGAGCTTAAATATTTTTTTAGAAAAATTTTAAACATTTGAGTAAAAAAAATGATGGCGCACAATCAAAAGCTTTGATTGGAGTAACATAGTGGGAAAAAAAAAACCCAATTTAGGCTGTACTTGTATTAACCTAACTTGCATTATTTCTGTTCATGTAATTCGACAGTTTATAGTTGACTTTGTACTAGGATGGGTTTGGAGAAAATCCAAACTTGTAACGTTTTGGGTTTGGGGATGGAGACTGGAAAGCCTTGTCCTATTATCCCACATAAATGGTTTTGTTTTCAACAAAAAGTTTGGTTTCTACTAGTTGGTTAATACACACACACATATAATTACATTTAGCTCTTTACAAATCTAGTGTTCTAAAGTAATTTAACTTTACTAATTGAAATTTAATAGATTTGCAACTTCATAGTCATTTATTGAGAGGAAGAAAGGTCTACAAGGAGGTAAGAACTCATAGAGATTTCCATATATATAAAATGATATGAAAATGAAATAAAAATTTAATGATAGTTAATTTAAATATAAAATTTAATATAATGATAATCCTGAATTCAAACTTAACAAAGTAAATTTTCAAATACCCATATGAACTAATCATTGAAGAGAGTGGATTTTACCAAGCTACAAGGTATAATTTAGATAAATTCATATACTTAGTATAATATCTTGTGATGTGTAGGTTTTTGTTATACATATATGATTAAAATATAGCATTTTTTGTTATATTATGTACTTAATAAATTTGTTTTTATTTTCATTTTAAATAATCAATATTACAATATAGCTTTTTTAATATTAATAAAGCATGTAACAAACAGTTATGGGATGAAATGCCTAAGTTCCATATCGAGTAGTATGGGATGTTTGACGGGGTATTTAAGGGGTGTGGTTTTTCTCGATTGCAAGTTGGTTTTCAATGGTAGGTTCCCTACACACCCTTCGATCTTATTAATTGGTATCAAAGTAGTTTCAATTTAGTGATGGTTAACACGAGAATGAAGCAACATTTGTACGTTGTTGAGCAGTTGCTAATTAGTTAAAAGGCCGAATTGGTTAAGAGGTGGGAATAAGGGCTGTGTTTCAAGTGTGATGGAAAACTCAATCCTGGACATAGGTGTAAAAATAAAACATTACAGTTGCTAGTTTTATCAGAGGAGGCATAAGAGGAAAACTTAGAGGAAAAAGATGATTGTCTACTAAAAGAAGAACGTGGAAATTTAATGGCTTTGTCTATGAATTCCATAGTGGGAATTACTAACTATAGAACAAAGAAAATGAAGGGAAAAATCAATAAGGAACTAGTGTTGATTCTTATAGACAGTGGAGCCACACATAATTTTGTGTCGTCTTAAGTGGTAGAGAAGTTGAAATTACCTGTGCATGAAACCAGCAGATATTTTATTTGAAAATAATGAATTTTTTTTTTCCTTTTAAGCTCAAGGGAGAAGATGTGGTGTTAGGAATCATAGAATGGCTCACATCATTAGGAGAGGCACGAGTTAATTGGAGGCAATCTACACTAAAATACAAGTTGTATCTCTAAAATCTATGTTGTGAACAATCAAGGGTGAGGAGTAGGGGTTCCTAATTGAATTTGGAGAAATTTCTCTTTAACCAGATCCTCAGCCCATAGATTCTCGAATCCATAAGTTATTGGATGAGTTTACTGTAGTTAGTGAAGCACCAAGGGACTTACCTCCACATTGTTCTCATGATCATGCTATAGTAATCAAGAAAGGAAAAGATCCCCTTCATATAAGGCCATATTGTTTTGGTCATTCATAGAAAGTAGAAATAGAAAAATTGGTGAATGAAATGTAAGTGGTTGGAATTATAAGGCCTAGCTGCAGCCCATACTCTAGCCCAGTCCTTTTGGTTAAGAAGAAAGATATGAGGTAGCGTTTTTGTGTGGATTATAGAGCACTTAATAAAATCACCATCCTAGATAAGTTTCCCATACCAATAATTGATGAACTATTAGATGAATTAGGAGGTACCACCATTTTTTCAAAGTGGATTTGAAATCTGGATATCATCAAATTTGCATTAAACTAGAAGATGAAGAGAAAACAACTTTCAAAACTTATGAAAGGGTATTATGAATTCATGGTAATACCATTTGAGTTAACAAATGCTCCTTTCACATTTCAGTTTTTGATGAATGATATATTCAAACTATATTTGCGCAAATTTATTCTTGTTTTCTTTTATGACATATTGGTTTACAACCATGATTTTACAAGTTATTTGGATCATTTGAGAATTACTTTGGGTATCTTAAAGGAGTAAAAGTTAATAATTAATGTGAAGAAGTGCATATTTGCCTAAACAAAGTTAGAGTATCTTGGGTATATTATTTTTGCCCAAGGAGTGGGGTTGATAAGGTGAAAATTGAAGCTATGGTGACATGGCCAGTACCCTAAGATTTGAAAGCTATTAGGGGATTCCTTGGTCTCACTGGATATTTTAGGAAATTTGTTAAAAATTATAGCAAAATTGTTGCACCTTTAACTGACCTTTTAAGAAAACATGCTTTTAAATGGGATGAAAAAACGCAACATGCATTTGAGGAACTTAAAGCATCCATGGTTTCAACTCTGGCATTAGCACTCCCAAATTTTTTTGAACTTTTTTTAGTGGAAACTAATGCCTCAAGTGATGGTTTGGGAGCAGTGCTTGTGCAAGATAGCATACTAGTAGCTTGTTTCAATCAGAAGTTACCTAAAAGGGCCAAACATTGTTTAATATATGAGAGAGAACTCATGGCGATAGTGTATATAGTCAAAAGGTGGAACCATTATCTTCTTGGGCAACCTTTCATCATTAGAATAGATCAAAAGGCCTTTAAATTTCTGCTGGAACAACGAGAAATTGAAAAAGTGGGCTTATAAATTGATGAGCTATAAGTTTGAAATTCAATATAAATTAGGTTGTGAAAATAAAGTTACTGATGCCCTCTCAAGAAGAAGCAGACATGTAGAACTTAAAGCCTGATCCTTATAGAATTATGAAGGGATGGAAACTTTAAATGATAAAGTAAAGAAAGATGCGAAATTAGCAGCCATCTTACAACAGATCATTGCTGGTAAGGAAGTACCTAAAGGCTTCACTTTACATTATGGGTGTTTATTATATAAGAGCAAAATGGTGATTCCCAAAAATTCTCCAAGGGTTGCATTGTTGCTTAAATAGTTCCATAACTCACCCATAGGAGGACACTCAAGTTATTTGAGAACTTACAAAAGCTTGGCAGAAGTAGTGCATTGGGAAGGTATGAGAAAAGAAGTTCAATCCTATATATTTGTGTGTGTTATATGTTAGAAAAATAAATACCAAGCATTGCATCCAGCTGGCCTCCTACAACCTTTGCCAATCCCCAAACAAATTTGGGAAGATTTAAGTATAGATTTCATTACGAAGCTTCCTAAATCAGGGGGTTATAACACTATAATGGTGGTAGTAGATAGGCTGACTAACTATGCACACTTCATTAGGCTCAAACATCCTTTCATAGCCAAAGAAGTAGTCAAGATTTTCACCCATGATATCATTAGATTGCATGGATTTCTTAAGTCAATTGTGTCTAATCGGAATAGGGTGTTTATCAATCAGTTTTAGAGGGAACTATTCAAGTTGGCAGGCATTGAGCTCAAATACAATTTCGGTTATCACCTGGAAATGGATGGACAAATTGAAATAGTCAACCAGGGTTTGGAGACTTACTTAAGGTGTTTCATTGGTAAGAAACCAAAGCAATGGGCAAAGTGGTTACATTGGGCAGAATATTGGTTTAATACTACCTATAATAGATCAATGGGAATGACTCCTTTTAAAGCTATTTATGGTAGAGATCTACTAACCTTACTAAAACTAAAGGATGTTGATTCTCCTATGGAGGATGTCAACGTTGCCATTAAGGAGAGGAATGTAATTCTGACTTAGTTAAAGGAGAATTTGGAAAAAAACTCAAGAGTATATGAAGTTGTGGGTTGATTAAAAAAGGAGACATGTGGAGTTCAAGGCAGGTGACTTAGTGTATCTTTGCATTAGATCTTACAAACTTAAGGCTCTGTTTAAGCGTGCTAATGAAAAACTAAGTCCTAGATTTTATAGACTCTACAAGGTGTGGAAAGAGTTGGATTAGTAGCTTATCACTTAGAGTTGCCACCTACTACAAGGATTCATCTTGTCTTTTTTGCTTCCTAACTTAAAAAGTCATTATAGGCTACAGTTTTAGCCCAAGAAATCCCACCTTGCCTGACTGAGAACATGGAATTATAGGTCTAGCCACATTTAGTGAAGCAAGCCCGAAAATTGATAGATGGTGGTGTTGAAGTGCTGATCAGTTAAGAAGGGTTACCTGACTCCGAATGTACATGGGAAAATTATGACATCATTCATTAGCAATTTCCTTATGTTCTCCTTAAGGATAAGGAGCAACTCATAGAGGGAGGAAATGTTGAACACGTGTCTAGTGGGCCCAGAATTTTAAAAACATATTAGAGGAGAAATAGGAGGGAAAAAGGAGTTATGCCAATCTGAGTTAGCTATAGGAGAGAGAATGAGTAACCAAACATATAATGGGTAGTGAATAGGTATGAAAGTCAGTTATTGTGGAAATGTAAATTGTTTGGAAGAAATTCACACCTCCCAAAAGTTTGAGAGTTATTTCTTGTATATTATTTTCATGTTGTAATATCTGAGAATGAATTTTCAAAATCATTCTAAGAAATTCTTCCGTGTCATATTGAATAAATAAGCATATTTTAAAATTCTGAGTGTTGGGTTACAACAATGGCCATGCATTTTTTATTTTACGGCTTTTTAGGGAATTTTATGTTTATTTAACTGTTAAATTAAAATTGATGGCCATGCAGTTATTATTTTCTATAATGTATTCTTAGATCTATAAAATTTCCTTATTTTTAACCTTGGATTATAAATTTTTTTTGATAAGTCTAGAAGATCCGTTCACCCCAACACCTGGAATCTGAGAATGGGACAAATGAAAAACATTAAAAAAAAAAATTTTTACAGATTCAAGATGTGCTGGTCCGTTGCCATCCCTAATATGAACACGTACGTATATAGATTGTCATGCTTAATTATAATATAAAAAATTACAGCTAATCAGTAACTTAACGGATTGGATCGATATTCAATTATTCCGATGGAATCATTTAACCTTCCGCTTCAAGCCGCCTTCGCACATAAAAGACATTTAGAAAACAGAGCAATTTAGATATGCTCTATAGTACTAGTGATCTAAATGACAATCTTTCAATTCTAAACCATTTACTTCGAAGTAAGCTTGGAGTGTGTTTGAAGTCGCGACATTTTCAACGATGCCAAAAGACATTTAAAAGAATGATATTTAACTCTGAAGGAATAATATTGATGATTCAATGGAAGCCTCATTCAGTCCAAGCCAGACCCAACTGGTTTTTGTACAAAATTGAATGGACCAATTTCTCCAATGCTACCAAGAAAATGTTATGTAGCCTCCATCTGCCACAGTTTCTGAGGGAGTAGCAGATGTTGAGATTTCTGACCAACACCGTAACACTTTAGAGCAAAATCATTCCCCACGTTAGAAATCCTATCACCATTAGAAGGCTTCTATATCTCAGTTCACAGCTGGGGACATTGTAGGCAGAAGAATCTGAAAGTGAAGAATTCATTGATGGTGCTGTGATATTCCCCAACGTGCCATTCTTGCCAAGACTGCATATAGCCCCGTGTTAAACACTTCATTTGTACATAACACTCATTTTGGTGAGCTTCTACTACTTACAAGTGCAGAGAGATAATGAAATGAAGCAATAAACAAATGTCTTACCTTCCTGGAAATAAACAAGAACCGTGACCTGCAGTGATGCAAGAAGTCATTATTTGAACTAGAAACCATTGATAGAGATACGAAAATGCTAACTTTGATCGAACCCAAAATTTATATATATTTGTATATATCAAAGAAGCAGAATTTTACTTGGATCAGAGGTGGAGATTGTAGCCACTCCATTGAAATCACATGCATCAGAAGACTTTCCCATCTTATGAAAGTAAGAATCAAAAGCATAATTTGCGTGTGCAATAACATTATCTGGTTCATAACACGGCTCTCCCTGCAACAATGGGGAACAATCCACCTTCCCGGGTCCACACGCCCAATCCAGCGCAGCCTGAAGCATCTTTGGATCAGCGCCTTCCTTTGCAATACAGTAGGTTTGATTTGTGGTATCATTAGCCAACACAGCTCCTGATCCTGTCAAGTGCAATATGTAAATCGGTGCCCCATCTGCATTAAACAACCCCCAGTTCTTCTCTGACAAGGGCCCTGTCTTCGTATCCTCGTTGTAGAGCTCGTAGATATATGTACTAACTGCAATGCCAGGATGTTTGGGAGTTCCAGTTTTGTTCAGCACGTATTTGATCAAATTACTGTTATAAGTATTTGCATTGTCCACTGTTGCATCAGGCTCATTGGAATTCCCTTTTGAAGGCCAGCCTGACTCTGTAACTACCACAGGAATGTTAGTGTAATTCAAAAAAGCCATGGCAAAGTATGCTGCGTCAACCATAGCATCAAAGACATTGGAGTAATGAAGGAGTGTGTTAGAATCAACAGCTTCTTTGTTCGGAGGAAGAGGCTTGAAGAGTGCGTAATCTAGCGGGATTACGCCATTTGATTGCATGTAGTCATAGTAAGGGTAGATATTGAGCATGAGGTAAGAATCTGTGGATTGTAAAAAGTCAAGCATTGGGACCAAAATTTGGTTCAACGAGCGGTTAAAGAAAGCCTGTGAAGGAGGGAACGAATCAAGGATGATAGAGGATGAAAGTGGGGTTGAAACTTTGATCTGGCGATCAAGGTTCGATGCCACAAGAGCAGAATGGATGTACTTGAGTGCATTGACAAGAACTTTTGCAGCATTGGGGAGGGTCGTCAGAACCTCGGAACCAACACATATGCCTGTGATGTTGGTGGCTGGATAGTGTGCTACCACATTGCGGGAAACCCAGTTGGCAGCTGTGGAGTTTGATTGTCCAATTGCTAGGAGCTCTTCGTTAGGGACAGAGATGACAACTTGGATACCTGTCTTTGCAAGTGCTATGAGCATAGCTTGGTCTGCATCGTACAATCGAACATGTCGGATTTGCTGGGCTTTGAGTAGTGCTACTACTTGAGTGGGGTGAGGCATGTCTGAGAGATCCGTTCCTATATTCACACCAATAAATGGTTCTGCACAAAGCAATCATAAAGGAAGTTGAAATGTAAGTCTCAATCTTAGGTTCTCATCATCAATCCAGATTTCCCAAGAGAGTATAATGTAATGTTTAATGTTCTCTTGAACTTATTTAGTGTTGGTATAATTATTTGAAAAGACACAGCTTTTTTATTTTAAAAAAATAGATACACGCATCCAAATGTGGAAAAGCAATACAATAAATGACTGAATAGTAGGACAAACACGATACAGGGGACCGCATTTAAGAAGATCAACCAATAAAGGCCAAGACCTTCCTTTTATAGTTTACAGCCATAGATTTTAAAAATTAAACAATAGAACAAATTTCTAGTAGCCCTCAGCCGAAACCAAGCAACATGAAAATAAAATATACACAAGGAAAAAGGAAATGGGAAAGACATGAACACACTACCCCAATCACTTAACAACTCAGCTGTAAAGTTTATCAAACCTTGGAACCTTGTTGCTTCATAGACTGTGAACATGGAAGGCATCAAGGATGTCTTTACTCTTGAGGCAGATATTTTTTGATACATTGCCATTTTCACTTTCATGGAACTCTTTTTAACAGCAAGGTATACCATGCAAATCTTATAATGGAGCTGATGAAAATGTAGGCATTGGTGAGGAATGCGAGGCCGTGAGAAGAAAATAGGAAAGGAAGAATCAGAACGCAAGCAACTTTTGAAAGTGGAAAACAGTGGATCTTTGACAAAGAGCACATATGGAAGATTCAAATGAGAAAGTAGGGAAGCAAAGAGGATTAGTCAGTACGCAGTACTCACCTTCATCAGCTGCAACGACAGAAACTGCTAGAAGCAGAAGAAGCAAGTGCACGGCCATAGATTCAGGCTTCTCAAAATCTTGCCCCTGAGAAATCTGGAGAAAACCCAGCAAGGCAATAATGAAAGAGAGAGAAAGAGAGTGAGAGTGAGCGTGTATGGGAGAAAATAAAACCGAGGAAGAAATGAAAAGGGGGAAAGTGGGGTAAAGCTGTGGGAGAATATATGAGACATAAGGAAACAATGAAGGGGGACAAGATGGCAAGCCACGTGGAAAGCTTGACAGACAAATCAAACGGCTAGGAATCTCTAATTTCAATCTATAGAGTTTCACTGTAACCATTAACCAAGTTGAATGAAGGAGCACAATCCCGCAGGTTGAGTTTTTTTTTTTTAAATATCTTTTTATGAACTTTAATATATTTAGCTATATAATTAGAAAAAATAAAAAAACTAAAATTCATCAAATTATAGAGGATCTCATAGCAATAGCACCTTCTGGCCAAAAAAAAAAAGAAGCAATAGCACCTCCAAGTAGGAGAGAAAAAACAAAAGGGAGGAGGAGGAAAGCAAACACTTTTTCTTTTTTCTTCCTTCCTTTGATTTTTTTTTTCTTCGGGTGAATGGTTTTTCTATTTAAACAATATTATTTTATTTTCTTAATATATGATCTATATTATAAACTTTTCTCAATTAATTTTTAGCAATAAATATAACTTTTTATATAATATATATTCTTAATAAAATTAGTTAATTATATTTATATTTATACTAAAAATATATTTATATATGTTAAAATTTAAAATGAACTTAATTATTTTTACTCTAATGAAATCATAATTTTATGGTTTGCAAAAATAAATTTTTTTGACTGAAAATAAAAAAAAATATTTATTAAATAATTTTTTTTAAAAATTTTTTACTGTGAGTGTTTGAGACACCTAGCCGTTACAATAGGTTCATTTTGTTTTATGTTGGCTTTGTTTTGCGAGGCACTGCGTTTCACTGCAATTTCAGAGTAGAACCGAAATCAATTTTTTTGCAATTAAAGGAATTTCGACGGTTAGATACTCAAATTAAATTTTAATAATTTTTAAAATTTTAAATGATTAAATTTTTACGCAACAATTTAAATTTTATCAAATTCATCTATTTTTAAATTCTTAATTTTATCAAATTGATTCCTGTTACAACTAGAAAGGTGGGATGGGACAGCACAAGGGACATGATCCTTCGACACATCAAACAAGTCTAGTACACATCAACGGTCAAATTTACCCGCCCTTCTTCTGTATTCTGTTATCAAACCTGATATGTACCAACCAAAAGTGTTCAGTTGCACAATGTGACAGATATTTAAATATATCAAAATAAATAAATAAATAATAGTGGAATTTTTTTAAAGTGCCTAATTACTTTTCATTGAATTAATCTATTCATTTAAATATACAAAATATAATTTAGCTTTTGAAATAAAATCTAATTATAAACTTAGAAGGATAAATTTTGAAATGAAACAACATATATTTATTTAATTTGGATTAAATAATTTTAAATTTATTAATATTATTTTTTTTCTCATTTCAGTAAGTTTTACAAATCAACATTAAGTAAAAATAAAAATATTGATATAATAAATTAGCATGAAACATTATATTAATTTTTTATTTATTAATTTATTTTAATTTAATCTCTCACATGAGAATATTATTATTTTTTCGGATTAAGAAAATATTACTACGTTTAGTTTCTTATAATTTGAATGTTAACACATTTAATTTAAATTTAGTTAAAAATGAAAAATTAAATATGTTAACATTCAAATTAATAAAGAATTAACAAATGTGCCAGTCTAGGTTCAAATGAACAATAAATATAAAAGATAGATCAAAATAATATTTTACTCTAAGAAATTATATATGATTCACATGATCTTTGGTAATTAATTTTAATTGAGATTTAATATTTTTATTTATAATTTGGAAATATATATTATTATATTTCAAAATTAATATACCAATTTTATATGGTTGATTTCAAGAGCTTTCTTTTTATGATATATATATATATATATATTTGTATTTATAAATGATGTGTTCAATATAAATTAATTAATATTAAGTTTGATTAAATTATATCTTATATATTTCTTATTTTAATATATTAGTAAAGTCAGTTAAATAATTTTTTGAAAAAGAACACAAATTGTATAAAGAAGTTTATTGATATAAAATATAAGAAGAAATTGAATGTACTTTTCTAAATAAAATTAACTGCAAATTTCATTAGTCCAGTTTGAAAAGAGATTAACATAATTCAACATTTATTACATGGTAACAAATTAAGTTAAAAATTTTAAGAAAATGGTTAAATGGGATATAACGTGTTGTATATGTATAAATAATGAATAGAGCATATGCAATATAAATAAAGAAATTATATTTATATATGCATACTTAATGCTAGTTTATATCATTTAAAAAATGGGGCATCTAATACGTTACTGCTTGATCACATCTACGGGAGGTTGGAGTGTAGCTTAATTAATAACTTATTCCATCATCTTCTGGAAGCCCCAATATTCGCAAAGCGTGACCCACTTTTCACAATTCCTTCACATTTCGGGTATTTCTTTGTATATCAAAATATATCTTTTATATTTTTTTATTTTATGCTGTTTGAATTAAAATTATAAGATTAATAACACCAAAAATGAAGAGGAAGAAGAATAATTATAATTTTTGTTTATACTTTTATACAGAAGAAGCAAAATGTATTTTTCTATGCTGAAATATATTTATTTGGTCCTTCACATTTTAATTTTATTTTAATTTGATCTTTTATAGTTGTCTTATCTCAAAATGATTCGTTGTATTCACAAAAGTTGAGTTGGAGAATATTTGTTGATGGATAGATCAATTATTTTAAAATTAAAAAATATGGAGGATTATTTTGAGACAAAACAAATGTGAAGGACTAGATTTAAATAGAGTCAAAACGTGGGGCCAAAATAATATTTTTTTTTTTCATTTTCTATGCATCTTTAATTTTTGAAAGATTATACAAATGTTTTAATTGAAAATAAATTATTAATTATCTTGAATTATATTATTTAGTTATAGGTCAGCTTAAAATAACACCAGAGAAAAAAGATGAAAAGAAATACTTTTAGTCTTTATTCTATTCTTTTATAATAAAAAGCATATTTTAAAAATTGTATGTTACTACAATTGTTTTTTTCAATTGACAATCTTTTATCAAAATGAAATAAAAATAAAAAATTAATTAAATAATTAATTATCTCGAATTGAATCAATTGATTATAGATCAATTTTTCACGAATGATTCAATATTCCAGCGAAAACAATGGACAAAAGCCAACAAAAGCTAAATGTAATCGTGTGGATCTATATATTTGCACATTTACTTATCAGATACACATGCATATACTTGCAACGTAAATGACTTGAATTAAGTTTTAAGAATGTTCTTAAACAGAATAAACTGTTCCAATTCCAAACATCATACAGAATGAATGGTAGTTATTTTTTTTTTTTCCTTCTTCTTCTTCCTTTCAGGCAAAGTTTAGAGGGTAGTTGACAATATGCACAGCTACGACAAGGATGCAAAAAAAGCAGGTGCAACAGAAAACAGCAAATGGTGGTCAATTAAGCTTTCATGAGGCGTTTGAATTTATGAGATGAAAAAGGAAGAAGTTCTCTTTACTGGCCTTTGGAAAGATGGCAGAAAATGTCAAAGATCTCAAACTAATGTTTTGAATGGTAAAAACAAGTATAGAAGTCATGCTTGGCAATATATTATTAGACTGTTTGCCTTTCAACTATCCCAAGAACAATTTTGCAAGGATAACGGGAGTTGCGGAAAAGTGAAAACAGATTAAACAAAAAAAGTTCTAAGCATTGATGGTCTGATGCAGTTAAACAAGTATATGACTTTTTGATTATATTAAAAATAAATATATAGTTATTATAGATAATTATATATTTTTAAATTACATTATATATTTTTTATATTATTATTGATTAATTAAGTACTTGTTATGTGTTCACAGAAAAAATTAATAATAAAATTGTATATAAATTTAATTTTTTTAATTTTGTATTATAAAAAAACTTGAAGAAAAGGAAAGAGAAATGAAAATACATTTTTTTTTTCTCTCACGAGCTATATGTAATTAGGATATCAAATTACTTTACTGTGCATTAATTTTGACTCTCTTTCCTCTTCCCATCCATCTTGAATCAAATAATGGTGGGTCACACAGGAAGAACTCCTTCCCCAAACTTGTCTTTCTTTCTTCCGTAAGTTCACATACCAATTAAGGAACTTTCAAATTTTCATCTACATTTCTCTTTCTTTCTCTCCATTTTCCTCTTACCAAACTAGCCATAAACATTGCTAGCGGCTTGATTACCTTTTTTTTATTTGGGGATAAGATAACAAAATCCAAAAACCAAAATACAAGGAAAAATCAAAGATTAACATTTAAGACGTTATCACTATGAAGCATGGCAAGCCACCATTCCCCTTGTTCATCTCTCACAAGGCCAAAGAAGTAATTTGCAAATCTTCTCAGCAAATTGAGAATCTCCATGCTTCATCTTTTGTGGGAAGAATGGCCTCAAGAGGAATTAGTAAGCAATTTAAGCAACCTTTGTTCCACACTAAGAAGTTGAATATCAAAATCCTCCTTATTATGAATAACATTAGTGGAAGCAAGCCAACTTAAGACAAATATGATTCCATGTAGAAGAAATTTGGATGAAGAGAGTATGTGACACGATTGAGTCCATTGTCTAACAAGTTGACCTTTAAGCAGGGTGATCGTGTGAAGATAATATTTCTTGAATCTCCCTTTTCGCTTACTTAGAAGAAAAAGTATAGACTAGCCAGTTACAAAAAGATGCTGGCAATTTGGAGAATACAAGGAGTATGACAAGAAGTTGCAATCACTTGCAGTGATAGAATTAGTAATAGTGGATGTAGTGAATAAGTGCATGATGAGCTGAATCACTCTCATGGGATTTGGCTCAATCCTATCATGTTCTAAGTATGCCAAATAACATATGATTAACAATTCCTATTATCGAGAAGGATTTAACATATATAAGGAGTTGAATATGCTTAGGGTATAACACAGACAATTGCTGGGTGTTCTAAGTAGCTTTATCATGCAAAATAAGGTCTAAGACTCGCAAGTTATTGGAGCTCATACCTAGTTGCATAAGCTACCATAAGTGGTGGTTGAAGGAAATGAGACAATCTAAGCCAACTTGCCATTTAAGCCTAGCAACAATGAGTTCTTGATTCTTAACAATACCCTTCCACATTTATGAAGATTTAGAATTACTACAAATAAGTTGGAAGAATTACAATATTTTTTGCTTAATTAAGTAGCTAGGATGGAGGAGGAACATGAATCCATAACCTCCAAATATGTTTTGCTAAAATAACTTTATTAAAGGAAAGGAATCTTTGATTCCTAAACCACCATCCTTTAAGCCTTTATAGAGTTCATTCCTTTGCAAAGCATTAATGATTTTGTAGTATTTGATAGGTAGTGCAAAGCATGAGAGCTTATAAACTAAGCTAGAATCAATGGTGGATTTGATAAGTGTAAGTCTTTCTGCTTAAGAGAGAAGGGAGGATTTTGTGGTTTTGTAATTTTTGGTCAATTTTATCCACTAGGTTGATAAACCATCTTCTTTTCCATACATAGATTAACCCAAGTACTGAGACAATTCCTAAGCTTCCCTATATATTTTACCCCGAAGATATTAGCCATGAATTTCTTGAACAAGTATGGTGTGTTAGGACTAAAGATCATAAGTGATTTATTCCTATTATGTCTAAGATTGAAAATGTCATTTACCACATTGCAGGAGTCCAAGCAAGCTTAGAAAAAAAAAATTATATCATTCGCATGCATGAGATGTGAGATAACTTTTACTTAATTTCTTATCTTAATTGCTTTCCATTTACAATGAAGGTATGTTTGTAGAATCATGGATGAAAGGATATTGGCATAGATGATATATGAATGGGGAAAAGGAGTCCCCTTGCCTAATACCTCTTTTAGGAAAGATGATGTTAGTGAAGCTACCATTAAAGTTCACATGATGACTAATTATGGTAATGCATTGCATCAAGAGTTGAACCCAAATAGTAGGAACTTTCATTTTCAATAAATGTGCTTTAATAATGGACTATGAGAATCGATCAAAGGCTTTGGAAATGTCAAGTTTAAGGGCACACTAATGTGTTTTGGAAGATCAAGGATGATGAATTTCCACCATAATCTTAGACTAAAATAATATTATTTGTGATTAATCTCTCCTTGATGTAAGCACTCTGATTTGGAGAAATATAATTACCCAAGATCCTTTAAAGTCTGTTATACACTTTAGCTATGATATTGTATATGACATTGCACAAGTTGATGGGCTTAAATTTCTTCAGAGTTTGTGCATGATTTGTCTTGAGTATTAAAATGATGTGGGTTATGTTAATTTTACATAGGAGAAACCCTATACTTAAAAAAGAAAGTGTCATATGTTAGAAAAAATAAATTTAAAAAAATAGGGAAGATGAAATTGTGGCCAGTGTGTTTACTACACTGTCTTTAAAGTGATATTTTCCCCCACTATATTTACTATAGGGTATATGATAAATCATCCCTTGGATTTATCCCAAGCAAACCTTAAGATTGACTGATAACAACCTGTGAAATCTTTCCTAAAGAACTATCAAGAAGTTTAAGAGAAAGATAGGGATGCCTTATCAAATTAATTTTCAATCTTTTCATTTCTAATATATAATCAAGTCTTATTTATAATATGACTTTGTACATACATAACTCTTTTATGAAATGTCATATATTGTTTAAAGAGTTGTGTTTATATGAAAAGTCTTAACTTTTAAATTTAAATTTTAAACATACTAGAAAATTAATTTAAGCCATTGGATTTATTTTTATCCAACATTTACATAACTTATTTTTCAAACTAGTTATCCTCATATATCCCCCACGTAGTTTGAAAAATTAAGTCTCTTATATAATCTATAAGACTATACATAAAGACAAATGTCTTTCAATTTGAACCTACCATTAGTGTAAGTACTTTAAAGTTTTAATAAATTGATGATTGCATCAAAATATTAAACCATAATTCTTTCATTAAAACTGGAAATATTATACACATAATCTTATCTACAACTTGAAAGAAGTTTACAAAAATTTTGTAGCACTTATATAGGCATGCGCTTCACTTCAGGCTTTTTATGAGCATTTCCAAGAACCAACCCCAAATTCTTGCTAAGAGCGGCACCGCTTTTTATGTTCACATAGGTAGATTTCCTTAAGCCTTAATTCTTTTAGACTTTTCCAAATCTATTAGGAGTTTTGTTCACCCTAAATACTTAAGTTCTTATAATGTGCACTACACCTGAAATGACTAAATATTTCTTAATGCACCCAATCACTTATCAATAACTTGATTGTACCCATTGAACTAAAATAGATTTGGTCTAGTTAAAGATTGTGTTCCCATTATTGGTGACTCTATTTAAGGGGTTTTAATTCCATTCTATTCAAAATCCCTCGCAATTTCTTTTATGGGTCCTTTATATATCACATCTACCAATTTATTCCTTGATTTGAAATGTCAAATTGCGATTACAATATCACACAAATATATATTTCAAGTTATTATGTCTAAATGTTTGTTAAAATCCACAATACATTAGATATATACTACTTCACAAATGCAATATAAAGAAATGATTGGCTTTGGTTGTGACCATAACTTTTTACTTATTCATCAATCATTCCTCTTTATCCACTATTTTACATATTACTAATACATAGTCCGTGATGTGAAATGAGTTACACATGTCTTTCTATCTAGCTAGGAGTAAAAATTTTCCTTTGAACATAGATAAACACAAAACAAGATATAAACTCTATCTGTTATATGCACTAGTTACCCATCTAGTTAAAGTATATCTAACCAGTACTATAAGAGAGTTTCTTGAATTTCAATCGTATATTCATATTATTTTCAATATATTTTAAGATAATCCTTAACTCTCAATAACAAGTACTTGCATATCTCATTCATCTTGTAGTTTGTAAATTATGGAACATACTTACTTTTAGTATACTTTAAATTTTACACACTACAAGAATTCAATAACTCAATTTAACTATAAGACAATATTTACAAGAAATAATTTCATCTAGTGTACCATTCTAAAAATAATTTGCCCTCATTATGTTTGCTATAAGGTTTAATGGCCAATCACCCTAAGAGTTATCCTAAGTGCTTGGAGATTTATAGACAATAACTTCTAGAAATCTCTCTGTGAAACTTTTGAAAAACATAGTAGATTATGTGAGACGAGGAGGATTATAATTTTTTTTTTCTATTTTTTCCAATATGCCTAGATTCCAATTTATAGCCAGAATATGTATGAATACATTTTTCATGAAAAGTTGTATTCCTCTTAAAGTTTATATTCATTCAAAGTTTGAATGAAAAAAATATGATCATTGGAAAAAATAAACGTTTAAATTTGAAGGGAAATAAATAACAAATAACTTATTTATTTCTTTAAATAAAATAAATAAATAATAAAAAGAAAGGAAATGGAAAGGTGATTTACATAAATAGAGATGTGTTTGGGAGACTGTATGCTATAAAGGTGTTAAGCACCTTACATTACCAATCCTTAGGGATGATTACCCTAAATTAGTCAAGTGATATTAACACAATATGACCTTAATTATATATTGATTACCCTCATTAAAACACATAAAAATAGAAATAGAAAACAAAAACAAAAATAATTAAAAGAATATAAATGAAAGAAAGGAAAAAAAATAGATATTTACGAAGGGTAAACTTAAATTAGAATGAGAGCTTATGACCTATGTACCCAGTAATATGGGTCAAAGTCCATGTAGTTTGACATACAAATGTGTGGAAATTGGTTGGTAGTTTTTATTTTTGTGAAAACAAGACAATTGAAATCAAACAAAAATTTTTAAACAAAATAAATTGAAATTTGTTTGGTGTGTTTTAAATTACAAAATTAGTTTAATATTACTTTATTACTATTTCATTTTCTCTCTTTTTATAAACCTTTTGGATTTTAAATTTTATTTTTTTTAGTTTGAAATTGAAATGAAATTACAATGGAAAATGATTTTTAGGATTTTTGAAGTTCATATTTTTTAATTTAATTTTTCAAAAGAAATGAAACTATTAAGGGGAAATATTTTTGGGCTTTATGGATTTGCATTTTTATGGTATTTTGAAATTAGGTTTTTTATTTTTATTTTTCAAATTGTTTTTGGTTTATAAATTGTAGGCAAAATAAATAATCATTAATTCCTAAATATTTAAGCAAACTAACAATCTCACATGGCGACTACTAAATTGAAAAATTGAAAGATAGATTATTTCAATGACTTAGAAATTGTTTTATTTTTGAATTTTTGAAAATTAGATATTAACTTTTAAAGCTTGAAGAGACTAAGGTTTCAGATGACCTTTATAGGTTAATTTTTGAATACCTGGGGAGAATAATGATCTCACACAGTAACTTTATAGAGAAAATGCAAAAGTAATTATTTTGAAATTAAAAAATTATTTTATTAATATTCCTTTATTTATTGATTTTAGAAATCACATATTAACTTTCAAAACTTAAAGAGACTAAAAGTTTCACAAGGTCTGTACTCATTAATTCCTAAATGTTTGAGGAGACTAATAATCTCATACGTCAATTGTTCGACTAGAAGCCAAAATAAATATTTTGTAAACTAAAATAATTCATTTCCATTACTATTTATTTATTTTTGAAATTGTGTATTAACTTTCAAAGTCTAAGGAAATTGAAGGTTTCATTTGGCTTCTATATATTAATTCCTTGATTCTTGAGGAGATTTATGACTAAACATAACTTTAAGAATTAAATAAAGTGAAAGTGCCACAAAATGGAGATAGAACATCACCAACAATCTCTTTTTCTTTTTTTTTAGGCCATAACTAACATCCATATAAGGGCAAGTGGGTCCTAACTATAACATTCACAAAATTTTTTTAGGGATTATACTTAAATTAGTGATATATGATTGTTTCATTCTTAGAAAAATAAAGCAAAACCATTTGGAAGAAGGGAAAGAATAAATTTAAGTGGTGTGGTTTAAATATCATATATGAACTTTGGTTTAGTGGTAAGATCTTAGAACCTTAATTTTGATGGCAATGGTTCAAGTGTTAGCTTTCCACTCTTTCAGGATTTTTTTTTTGTGCTACCACGTGTCCTGACTAAGTAAAATTACCAAATTGCCCATCATTTCATTTTTCTCCCTACCTAATTCTTTTTTCTACATAATGCTTCATCCTTTTTCTCTGTTGTTCCATCATTGCCTTGCTCTGCCACACCTCCAACCACCATCAACTGACGTCTTTTGTCACTGGCGAACCATCTCTAGCCATCGCACGTTGCTGTCTTGGCAAAAAAATGGCTAGCTTCGTCCAGCTCTTCTCTTAGTTGTTGAAGGCCAGAAATTGATCCACTTTTGGGTAAGCTTGGTTTAATATTCATGTGGGTTCAAATTGCTACTGAAATTTGATCCTTTTGCCTCTATTTGGTGGTTAGAATGATAAGTATTGGTGGTGAATTGATGGAAATGCTCTAGTTTATACCTAGGGCTAGTTAGGGACCAATCCAAAAATTTCCCAGAATTTTGGGATCAAATATAAAATTGTATGAATTTTGGAATTAAATTTTTAAGGTTGGTATATTAGGAATACTACTTATGTTTTTTAAGTGATATCTTATTGTTGTCTATGTATAGGTTTATTTGAAAGGTGATGGAAAATTTTAAAGTGTTGCAAATTGGGATTTAATTGAGTATTTGGAAATAAGAAATATAAAAGGAGTGAATATAATTGGATTGGCATAGTTAAATTGGTAAGAAGTTGGCAAGGCATATGGGGGAATCAAAGAAAAATGCAATAAGGCTAAGGCATGAATTGTAAGTGGTAAATAAGGAGATATAGGCATGAATTTGGTTCTTGAGATGATATGTTAAAAAGAGAATATGAACTAAAGAAAGAAAGCTTTCTTTAATAAGGTGTGTTTATGCCAATGTTATGGGTTGATATAGGACTTGTAAATGTTTTGGTTGTCCATAGTAAGTTTTTCCAATTTATGAATGTGCTCAGGGACAATGAAATGAGATCGGATAAAATGTGTATTGATGATTGTGTGGATTAGGGGAATTTATACTTTTGTGTTAATTTTATCTTGAGGATTAACCATAACTAAGGAAAGGAGGCAAGGTTAACTAAAATACTTCATCAAACAAGTAAGCGGTAGTTTTTTCAGTAATGCTACATGTTCTATGATGTTGTTTACCATTTATATTATTATATGGTGGATTTTTTTTTCCTGTAGTTATTGTCCTTATGCTAATGAAGGAATAACTTACTAGACTTGATTAGTCTTTCAAATGAATTATGAATTGCATGTGGTGTTTACTAACACTTATAAAGCAGATATAATATCATAGACAGAAATGTTACAAGATATTGACTAATATGTTATTACGATGTGATGTCCATGCAAAAACCATCAAAAAGGGGTTGTATTAAAAGTGAGTATTAGATGGATTAAATAGCATGAGCTTGTGTTTCATGACCAATTGATTTAAATTTTCTAAGGGTAAGTACCCTTGACCGATGAGTATAGTTTCCCCGAGGGTTGTGGACCCTCGACTGATAATTATATTCTTTTTCCAAGGGTTAAGTACCCTTAACCAATTTGAGTAGTATGGAAGTAAGTCCATGACCGTTATTTTATATTGCATAGTTGTAATTCATTTCTCTTGTATAAATGACATATGTTTATGCCCTATTATGGTAACGGTTTAACTGTTAATTAATAGAGTACTGGTTACTTTAAAGATTAGGCTAGTAGGTATAGGATTTGAAATATAAGAGTTTATTATGAAGCAATTTATATATATCTTTGTATATCTTAAGGTAAAAGTATTGAATATATATATGGAATGCTACCTGTTTATATTTTTTTTACTTTCAAATAATCACTCAGAGCAACTTCTTGACTTTGAGGGTTAGAAAAACTCTACTTGTACTGCAGAGGATACGACTCCTTATTTTATTAAGGTATCATACTTTTGTAGTAGTGTAGCATAAAGGCCAATATGTATATATTTGTATATATGTATGGATGACCACAAGCACATTCCCCATTCCCCTATTTTCTAGATTTTCATGGATTGACAGATATTTGTAGCAATTTCGATGGGTCTCATTTATAGAGGAGACTCTATTGAAATTTCTACAAGAAATCTAGTTAATAAACTGCTTATTATTAAGGTTTTCATGAGCTTATGTTATTGCATAATTTGCATATTAATATAGTCAATTAGGAAAACATAGTGGTTGGCTTGCAGGAACGGGATTGTCTATGTTGATTGCACTCCAGAAGTTCGGGATGTGACACTAACATTCAATCCACTCTCATGTTATTTCACATATCACAACACACACACACACACACATAAAATATAAGAATTGGTGACATTGATTAATCTTGCATTAAAAATGTATAAAGCATTGTTGGTAAACTGTAAGCCTAAAGTGATTTGATGCATGGGTGAGTTAGGGCTTCTCATTTTATTTTCTCTTCTTTTTTTATTTAAAAACTTTGTTTCTTCTCCTTCCTGGTCATTTAGGCATGGGCTCACTTGTCTTAAACTAGTTACCATTATCTTTATTTAAACAGATAAGTCATTAACCATGTTATATTTGTATACATTTTATTACGGACTTATCATGTATTTTGGATAAATTCTGTGAAATTAGTGACAATTGATGTTACTTTAATGCATTTTATAGATCAAATTATTTAGTTGCTTCCTTGTTGTAAATTGATTTGATTTTGCATTATTTTAATGATAACTGCAAGAAAATTATTTGAAATAATGAGAATGAGGGACTAAGCGCTTGGAAAAGGAAAATTTAAGGATGTTTTAAGGGTTTTCATAAGCATCTTAGAAGTTAGAAGAAGTTAAGGAAGAAAGTTGAGATGGTTTTCAACTCAAGACAATGAAAATTCAATTTTAAAGCCACCTTTGGACCCATAAATATCAAAGTTTGAATATGATCCTTTCACACAAAGTTGTAGAGCTTGTTGAAAGCTTTCCAATAAGTATTAATTTGCTAAAACTTATGACATTGTATAGCAAAGTTATAGCCAAAATACTAAAACTATAGTGGGGGACTAATCTAGACACCTAAGACCCAACCTTAAGCGCCTAAGCACTTAAAATTGTATTTTGGTGCTTCCATGTTTTCTCTAGGCATTAGGTGCCCTAATTTACAGGAAGCATGATTTTTGAGGTTTTTAAGGGTATAAAAGGGGGCATTTATTAGTAGTGTTTCCTACTCCACCTGAGCTTTTGACACTATTATGCTTTCCAACTTGGTATGTAGCTACTTTGTTTGCCTAATTCTGCTTGGAACTGGTGTTTGCACTGAGCTTTTTCCTTTTAGATAACGTTGTTCATACAGCTTAGCCATCGACATTGTGTGTAGGTAGCTAGTTGGTTGAGCTAGAATTAACTTTTGTTGTATCTCATCCTGTAAACTTAATATAAAGAAACCAATTAGCCATTCATTAGTAAGCCCAGTAACCTGTGTGGACAATTCTTTAAACTAATACTGATAATGATTGATAGTAGAGGTTTGTTTAAGTAACTTCAGTGCTTTTTTAGAATCATCATATTTAGTCTTCCCCTATCATGTATAGAGATGATATAGTAACATATTGCTCCTTTAGTGTTTGATACATGGAAAATAATTGTTGAAATTTGAAGATTTAATCTTCCATCTCAGAACTATCGAACTTGGGTATCTCTACTTTCATTCCCTTTATCATTAACATTTCTTCTTGATCTTGGTTCACCGTAGCAGATCTTTATTATTCTGTCGACCTCTGTCTCGTCTTCATAGCACTAAACCTATTCATATCCAGCTGTTGGAGAAGAGTGTCAATCTTTCTTAGTGTCAATTCAATATGCGTGAATCTTTGATCATTCACAGCTAAAACGGCTAGGGTTACTTATCTATACTCTTCATTCTCATCCTTTAACTTTCTAATCATCTCATCCAAACAAGCTAAACATGTTCCCTCTGCCATGGAAGCTAAAGGCTTTGTTTCAATGAATGCACCATATGAGAGTGTTGTAAGACCCAAATTGGAATTCACATACAATTTAAAGGAAATATGGGTAGTCTTGCATTTAAGTTGAGGGAAATCACTAGGTGAAATCTGTTACAAACCAGATTGAAAGATTAAAATCTAACCTACCCCTCATATTCCTTTAACAGAGCCATATAGCTAAACACTAGTCCCCTTTTTGTATTATTCCTACACATGTCTCCTTTTATTTAACAACTCTTAACTAACCTAGTAATCCCTAATCCAGGTTGGTTTCCTCTGCTTCTTAGCCTTCCTCTGTTTAGTTACTCCATTTGCCCTCTAGATCCCTTGGGTCACTTCCTCTTTACTAGTTTGGGTTAATCCATACACAATTTTGCTAATATTAGATAACATTTTTCTTTGAATTTCTTTACTTTTATGTAAATTTGCTTGAATAGTATCTCTTTGTCCTAACATACTTGAAGTCTAGATTTAACAATCATGCCTAGAAAAAGCGATTAGAGGAATGAACCGAGACTAGCAGCCTGGGTGATATTTGCCCTTACTATCTTTGCTATAGGGTATATCACAAATCATCCCTTGGAATTATTCTTAGCACTCCTAAAATTGTTACACAACAATTTCTGAAATCTTTCCTAAAAAACTTTCAACAAGTTTTAAAGAAAGAGAGGGATGTTGTATTAAATTAATTTTCAGACTCCCATTTCATTTGTAATTTGTAATCAAGTCTTATTTATAATATGACTTTGTATAGACACTATTCTTTTTTGAAAACCCATTTATTTTCTAAAGAGTTATGTTTGGATGAAAAGTCATATCTTTTCAAATTTAAATTTTAAAAAGACTAGAAAATTAATTTGTGCCATTGGATTTAATCTAACACATACATTACTTAGTTTTTCAAATTAGTAATTCCCAACATCATGAACGAAACATCAATTTCTATTATATCCCAAAATTGTTGGAAGTATTTGGAGTTGAACTCATTTAGTCCTAGAGTTCTATCATTAAAAGCTTAAAGGATGCCTAAAAGACTTCCTAGGTTGCTTAAGAAAATTGAAAGAAAGAAGCCTGTTCTATTGATAAAGTTAGAACCTCCAAATCATGCAGATCTTTAAAATTCAATAAGTATTCAGGTGATTACCTTGATAGGTAGATCTATGACTTGATATTTAACACTGCAATTCTTTACTGACAAACAAAAAATACAATTCTCAAAACTTTATTGCATCATTGTATATTTCATTGTTCATTAAAGCTCTTATAACTACTAAAAAGCCTCCATGGCACTGAAAATTTGCATGCATTTTACCCTGTGACCTAACATGGTAAGTAAACAACAAGTAGTCAAAATTATTCATGAAAACAATGAAAAATTTATGAAAATTTAAGAAATAAAGAGGTTATGAAAGATTTGGTTCATGTGTTATTTTATATATATTTCTTCAGTAAAAAGTATTTGTGTTTATATAATCCACATTCACGATTTTGTTCATAACAATATGAGATATTTCCCTAGTTAAATCAAGAAGAGGGATCGGGATCCGAATTAGCTGTTGCAATAGGGATATAACGACTAGATTTATTTTCAATGACCGTATGGTGTTAAAAATATAATTATGATCGAGCATGGTTATGGTTTCTGTATAAATTGTAGTGCCATTAGTTGTAGGAGATCCAAATCACAAGAAAAGAAGTGAAAGGAAATAAAAACTTTAAAGGAACTTAAAAGAAAGAATACTAGTCAAATAATGGAAACAAACTCTCGGAGAGGATCGTTTCTACAAAAAGAAAGATGGTTCCAAATGTATTTATTAATAATATTTTAAAAATAAAATTAAGTGTTTTTAAAATAAATATATAATAATATATTAGATTTCTTGATACAAAATGATATTTTGTTTAAGAAAAATAGATAATAAGATATATTGAATAAATGGTAAGATATTAGATAGAGCTGATTTTTTTAATAACCCTTTTGTATAAAAAAAATTCTAAAACATTAACATGTTTTAATTTTAGAGAATATTTTATTTTAATTTTAAATCAAATCTTTTTTAGAATATTTGGGACCCTTGGATCTAGTTCCAATAATCCTCTCTCTTTTGTATATTAAAATTATATTTTACAATATTAAAAAGGGGAGTAAGACATAGTAAAAGCGGTATCGCAATCCTGATGAAAGAAATCTGATCACATACAATAATTTGAATCAAGGTGTAGGAAGAGATAAACAAGTCTCATCCTGGGTAAAAAACATCTCAAGGCTACTATTATGATTCAAATCTCATAAGATCATAGATTCCTTTGTATCAAGATATGGGGACTTTGATGTTATGCAGTTCTCTCTAGGATCATTTAGACTAATTCTTTCTGCTACGCAAGATCCTCATTAGAGGCAAGTGTAGACTATACTTGGATCTTTGTCAAGAAGCAGTGTAAGAAGTTAGATTAGAGATTTCAAAGAAATAGGAGATTTTAGAAACTCATGGTAGGGAAACACATTGATTTTATTGAAAGGAAGGACTATACATGACTTGGTTTGTTGAACAACTAAAACAAGTGCTCGTTATATAGGCTAGAGTAGGGAACATACTAGTACATACATGTGATAATAATTTAAACTTAAACTAACATAAATTTGATAACACTATTACTTTATCATATAGACATAACTTTAATAAAGATAAAGTAGATAGCACATATGAAGTTGACAATACTATGGATAACTTATGACAACTCTTCTTTGATATCTTTTGATGATCAGTTCATGAATTGGAGAGAGATTGAGTTCGTATAGCTAGCATTTTTTGTTTCTTCCTTGAAGTGATCACTTCTATGTTTTAAGTGCCACCAGTCATTAATTCTAAGGTCATTTATGTCCATGATTGAATCATTGTCTGATTCTCAAGGGTTGTAGGAATCTTGAAACAATTCTCGATCATTTTCAAAGGTATATGAAAATAAAGGCTATTGAGTAGAGAGAAGAGCATTGAATCTTTAAATGTTACTTTGTCTAGCATTTAGGTATGTAACAAGGAAGACCTTATTTGGGAGGTTTATTTCTAGGTGTTTGGGTTTATCTGGTGTGAAGTCTCTAGGAAAAGGTCTTATAACATTGCAATTGACGTCTAAGGGACCTTAATAATTATTAAGATCATATAAAAATCTTTTTGAAGAAATGAAAATATTATAATGATCTTTCTAAAATTTTAAAAATGTGTTCCATTTATAAGCATGATCCCTTGAGATTAACAAGCCATTATTTTAATGCCAATATGGTTTATGGATTATATAAATAGAAGATGTTGTCTTGAAAAGGTCTGTGTGATTCCATAAGTCTAATTGTTTAATTGCAACATTAATTTGTTTGCACCAATAGAGAAGTGGCGAATACCGCTTTAGAAAAGTCTAAAGTTGAGATATGTGATGTGATTCATTGTTAAGATGGTGAAACATATCTATGGGGGAGAATTCTATGGCAATGGTGTATAGGATGGACATGGACAAGAGAAACCATATGACATTATTATCAAAAGTTCAAGGGGAAAGTCTGGCGAGAATTAGGAATAAGTTACTAGTGTGAAACAAGTGAAAAGTGTTGGATAGGTTAACATTGATGACATGTTCGAGGAAGTAGAAGAATAAAGGCCTTTTGGCTAGGTTCATTACTTAGGAAGGTGAAGTTGGGATATGGTTTGTTGGTAGAATGGATTTTTTAGTGGAGACTGGATGATCTAAAGGGAGTTTGCAAGGCTGAGCAATTAGGATGAAGGGAATAGATGCTACTAGAATAATGAGAGAGATGGTATTGGTTTTTAGCCTTGAGAGAAGATCAGCAAAGTGAATGGTAACTCTTTTGATATGTTGCACTTTGAATTTATAGCGAACAAACCATGCTTGCCATCTCATGAGTTGCTTATCTGGGAGAGCTTTGTTTTCAAAATCAAGAATTTTTTAAAATGCAAAGTTATCCATTTGTATGACAAATTTTTTAGAACACAGATGAAATTCAAATTTCTTAATTCCAAATTTTAGTACAAAAAATTCTTTGTACATTGTGTAATAATGAAGCTCTAATGGTTTAAAATATCTACTTGCATCTTCACAATAGCTTTTTTTCCACCCTGTTCAACGAGTGCAACATCCCAACAATTGTAACTTGCATCAGTTTGAAGGATAAATGAGGTGTTTTCGTCAAGAATTTTGAATAAAGAAAGATTTTTTGCAATCTTTTTGAGATATTGAATGATATTTGTTTGGAACTCAATACAATAGTATAATTGTCCTATTATAAGTTGTCACGACCCAAACTTATTGATTGTGATCGGCGCATAGGCTAAACTAACCTAGCCTAGCAAGCCTAAGATAACATTCTTACAAAGTCCATAATATATTAATAAAACACATTAAACTCATTTTAAAATATAATTCAAAGAAATTTTTTAAAGGTTGCTTAAAATCTGGTAGCATTTCTTCAAAATTCAATGTTTTCCAAACTTGTACAACTAGCCATATTTCAATAATATCACAATGTAGTTTAATAATTTCTCAAATTATACATTTAGTATAGTATGGGAATAGCCTACACAAGGCTTACAACACTTTACAATATTTATAAATCCAAAACAACCTGACATCTAGTAGCCACAACCTTAGAGTCAGATATACATGAAGATTAACCCAAAATGATATATCAAAATGTCTGAGTAACAAAAAAGTCCAAAATTACTTTATCACACATTAATCTATAAAATGTTAAAGAGAGAGGTGTAAGTCTACCATTGACTTAGTGAATGCATAAATTACAAAGTAAGTGGAAGGGAAATAATAGGGACCTTAGAGTTTTTAACAAATATTTATTTAAGTAAAGAAATAATTTTTCATAAAATAAAAATACCATTTCTAAATCATATAATTTTGTATATAGTGGGTATTAAGGAAATAATCAAGATCATCATACTCATATTTCTTTATTAAATATGTATCAATATCTCATATCTGTATCCCTTCACTGGATACTTCTAAATAATTCATACCCGTATCCCTTCATCGAATACGTTTCAATAATCTATACTTGTATCTCTTCACCGGATATGTCTCAATAATTCATATCCATGTCTCTTTATCGGATACGTCTTGATAATTTATTTTAATAAGGTGCACCAAGGTCGTTACCTCCGCTAATGGCTACGAGATTCTTACATAAATTTCCATCAATCGTTTAAATTATAAAATCCATTGAATATAAATAAATTGTGTAAATAGAATACATAAATAAATAATTTTATTTAAACATATTTATTGCCATAAAGTAATTTATATAAAAATAATCTTGAAGATAAAATAAAACAAAGAGTGGTTAGGAAAGAAACGACAATAATATAAATGATTAAAATGGAAAATACAATAATGCAACAATCATAGAAAGTAAACTTAAATAAAATACCAACATGAAACATGTAGGTAAAGTAATGGAAGTAATTATAATTGAGAGTTTTACCCGAACTTTTCTCATTTCATATAATATTTCTTCCTTAATTTATATAATATAACCTTCACTTTGCACTTCTCATATACAAAGTATCTTTCATAATAATAATAATTCATAAAACTTAGTAATATCATTTATTATCATGTAATTTTATATCCATACACATTATATCATATATATATATATATATATATATATATACTCATTTGAAAAGTTCAAAGAACATAGATTTGTTTTACCACAAAACGCAGAGTATAGAATAAGAAAATTGAAAGTTGGACAAGAAAATAAAGACATTTGGTAAAATGAAAAGTGTTACTTTACTAATTATACATTCACCGATGGGGATTAATAGTAGAGATCCTCTATTCTCACAAAACAACCTCGATTGAAGGGATATCCACAAATCTACTCTCACACCAGTTCAAATATGAATTTCCTACAAGACATTTCTTCCATAATCTCTCTTTCTCTTCTTTTCCCTTCATTTCAAATGAAAAAATTAAGAATTATTCGTGCTTTATATAGAAGTTTTCAAGTTACTATGCAAGTGACTATTTGGTATATGCAAGTTACTATGCAAGATATTACTATCACATTTTTCTGACAAAATTTATTATAAAAGTTAAAATTATAATTTTTCCTATGACAATATTTTTTTCCTTTTCATTTTAGCCTTGTAACATAATTTTTACCCAAGTATTATTTTCTCCTTTCAGTCTAGTCCTTTTGACTTACCGATGCTACATTCACATTCTACTAACAATTTTTTTAAAATAAAATTGTAATTTTTATTTTCATTTTAGTCCTTATTAAATTATAATTTCTACCCAAATATTATTTTCTCATTACATTTTAGTCCTTAAAATTCTATTTTATTTCTTTAATGTTATTCTTAAAATCATCTTAGGTTTAACTAAGAGGTTATACTATCATTTATATCACTGTAAAGATCATTTATCTCTAACTAAGTACATTTTAAAGATATTACATTATATATATATACTCATTTTTTGGGTTATTACATAAGTAATATGGATTAATGGCTCGTGTTATTTGAATAATGAGGGATAAAATCTTTGACAAAGTTGACTATACCTAGAATTTACTAGATTTGCTTGAGGTAAAGATTCTTATCAGAAATTGTAATAATTGTTCTACATAATGTGGACTAGGCTTGTACTAGCCATCTTAAAAAATCATACCCAAAAATTCTATTTAAGTTTGGCATAATTGACTTTTGTAGGTTGAAAACATTATTCCATAAGATTTGACAATATGGACAACATGGGCAAGTATGTTCTCGTCTTCTTCAGTTTCAAAAAACAAAAGAATATCATCAATGTAAACCAAGACACTTTTGAAAAATAAACATGGGCATGAGGATGTTGGTCATAGCCTTTTGAAATAAAGATGAGGCTACTTTTAGACCAAATGACATGACAATCCATTGGTATTGAGCATCAAGTATGCAAAAAGTAGTTTTGTGCTTGTCTTGGGGATGAATTCCTAATTGCCAAAAACCTACTTTAAGATCAAACTTTGAAAATATTTTAGCACCTCGAAGTAGAGCTCTTTGTGTTGTTGAATTAGAGATAGGAAACTTGTCATCTTCTAAGAGCATATTAAAAGGTTTATAATTAATTATCAACCTCTTTTTTCCTTTCTTTTGCTTAAATCTTTTCCCAACATAAAAGGCTTGACATGCCCAATATGACTTTTTTAACTCAACATGACCTTGTGTTAAGAGTGCTTAACATTCATCTCTAGTTAGTTAAAGATCATTGGGATTCATTCTATGATAAGTAGCCTTTGTAGGATTAATATCTTCATTCTTTTTAAATGGAAGTTAGATAAGTAATTCTTCATTTATATAATAAGGGACGATGATGTTTGAATTTTGAATGAGACTGTGGACAAAATTCTAACAATTCTATCTTGATATCCTTATATTGTGGAAGAGCTAAGTGAAGCTGATATGTCTTAGGAATACTAATAAAAGATTTAAATACCATCAGATGCTAAATTCCCATAGGACTAATCAACATATTTTTTTTCTTGGGAAAAATCTATACCGATAAGAATACCGCTATTTGGAAGGTTGCTGCTAAGAGCACGATTCTAAATGATTCAGTTTTGAAAGAATTTGATCCTTATACTCTTTTATGGTAACCAAAGGAATCTAAAAATGACTACTATTAATTGCTTTAAAATATTTAGAGTTTTTTCTTTTTCTAAAACAGAGATGGTATGATTCATGGATTCATAACTGTTCTTTATGATCCAGTAATAAGAAGGGTAGTAATAGGAGTTGGCTTAGAAAATTTATCTAAAAGGATATCCAAATGAAGGTAAGGAAGCTTTGTATTGGTTTTAACTACTTGAATTGAAAAGATATGTTCCAGGGATACGGCTGAATCATATTGGTTAGACTCTGAATTAGAAGATGAAGGTAATGATCAGCCAGAATAGTATCTCATTAGGTTGACTTTGTTTAGAGAAGACATCTTCAAGACCTTCATGCTCTAGGGGCACTTGCATATTGATTTATTATATTAGGTAAATGGACTACTTAGTCTTCTTTGGATAATTTTCTTGCAAATTGTCCTTGCTAACCATAAAGATAACAAACATCCTTTTTGCACTTCCAATGTTTATATTTACTTCGATGGAAATAACAAACAGGTCTTTTATGTTTGAAAAAGTGTCAGAAGGAATGCCTAGTGAAGTGAGACTTTTTCTTAGGCTTACAGTGGTAGGTTCCTTGATCTTTGCATTTTATCTTAAGATATGACTTTTGACATATTTTTTTTGAGACTTTGATCTTCTTGTTAAAGTAAATGTTCAATCATCATTTGTAAATGTTTATTAAGATCATGATAGTTTAACATACAACATTTCATTTCAAAGAATTCTTGTCATTTTTGCTTGTCAATCAATTACAAATCTCCAATAGATTCTTCATAAATCATGCCCCAAAGTGCAGCTAAACTATTAATTCTTAAGAGTTGTAATTGTTTATAATCACCAAGACTTTGGAACCATTCTTAAAGAGTGCTAGTGAATCGAGAAACAAATACTCTAATGACATCAAAGAGAACTAATCTAGCTTTTGACATCTGTAAGTTAATCCATGTAGTTAATCTCTTCTTTGATATGGCTTGATGACAGCAAAAGTGAACCAAGAACCATTAAACGGCTTAGGTGGAGTTAAGGTACCATTAGTGTGATGGTATCTTGGGTTTTCTGTCAAAGAAAATTGAAATTCTTATTCTTCTTTAGAATCATATCAACTTCTTCAACATGTGATTAAGGAGGGTTAGTACATTCATCCATATAAGTAGTTGAGATATTTGCCAAATGTTGAGAATCGTTAGATAATGAAATTACAAATTTGTTTTCCTCTTAAGTGGAGGCTTGACAAAAACAAAATTGTGCTGAGATCTTTTTTAAATATTCTTTTGCCATGGCAATTTTAGATGGGCCATTTGTTTCAAGGTACAGAGTTTCTCTTTGTTTAATGTCATTTTTCAGAGGAGGAAGAGTTAGATGTTTAGGCTCTTTTGGTTCATTGATGGAGAGTCTTTTGAGTGTGGTATAGGTAATGGGTTAGATTTGGTAGAGGATAGTGTGGCAGTATATGTATTAGGAAAATGAAGTGGTCTTTGTGGAGGTCTTGGGGTTGTTTTTCATGTTTTAGGAGAAAGATATGCTTTATTGAAGATCTCATGTGTCATTTTAAAACAATTTGAGTAAGAAGGCTGGTTTGATAGACAGATTGGAGTGATGAGATGGAATCATAAATAGTTAAAGTTAGAGGAAGACATTTTTAGAACAGATGGTTGTGGTCTTTTTGCCATGTCAACTTCAATTTATCTCAGCTAATTTTTTTTGAATTCAGATCTATTTGTCAAATTTAGGGACAAAGTAGTTTTGGGATATCAACTGCTTACGTTTGTAGTCTAAGGTCTGAACTTTCCCTTGTATGTCATGTCTTAGCTACTTAATTTCTAAAGATAGTTGATCCATTTAGTAATAGGTCTAATATTGTTTGTGGGCAACCTGTTCAAGCTTAGAATCAATCCTTTTGAGCACATGATTTTATAGAATGGCATTTTTGGTATGCCAATTAAGGACTTCATCAGATGAGTGCACTGACTCATTGTTTCCCATAGATGTAACCTTTGGCATTGGAATATAGGGCCTAGTTGTGACTCTATTTTCATCTGTTTATTGTTCCAAAGTGGGAATAAATCATCATAAGAAAGATTCACCTGGGAAAACATCATGCAGGGGGATTAGATTGGAAAGAGTAAGACTAATCTCATCATGTTTGCATAAGGAAGCAAGAGGTTTAACAAAATAAGTGAGACGTCAGAGATTGTCTCTTATGGCTCCTTGTAACAGCCTACTACTTTCACATACTTGATTAGTATTTCTTCTTTGGAAGACTAGTTTTCCATTGAAGGACCTACGTGGGTTTAAAATTTGGGTCTTAATTCTTTCTAAAAGGCTTGAAGACCTACAAGTTTTGTATTGTCTCCTTTCTTCTTCTTTTTCTTTTTGTCAACATCATAACCATCAATTATAAAAATCAAGATCATTTCTTGCCATTCTCCTAGATTGTTCCTTGTAATCAGAGTCATCAAAAAAAAGATCAATATCACTTTCAAATAAGGGATTTGGATTATGGCAGCTATAACTTGGTTTACACATTTTTTAGGCACATTTCCCTATAAAATGATCATAAATATAGGAAACATAAACATGCTTGCCATCAGGTTGGAAAGTACACAATAGGAAAAGTACATCTCTTAATGTCATGAACAAGTACTAGTATGATAAACAGAATTTGTTAAACAAAAGAAAGAGCTTATAAAGGTTTTAAAGAGGACTCATCATGCTTTCTAAAAGTAGTTTAAACTTGACCATTGGACAATCGTCATAGTTCTGGTGGAGTTGATGTAAACATCGACTTATTATGAACATGGAGCTGTTCATAGTTGTGATCCATTTAGTCGGCATAGGTTGAAGCAAATCCTTTTCAAAAATTTGCCTTGGGATCGGGATGATGGTTACTACATCAAACTTGTCGGATATTATCATGAGGGCATCCTTAGTGTGATTTAGGAAATGATGGTCCATGGCATAGTTTTAAAGTCTAAAAACCATTTGACGGTGTAAGGTGTCTATAATGGCTTGAAAGATCTATGGAGTGTCAATGATTTGGAGCTAGACCTTAAGACACTTACAAAGGGTGGCATTTGATAACTTCAGGCTGAAATTTGGACAGATTGTGAGAACAACTGTTCAAACATTGAGAGATGTAAAGGTTGTTCCTATAAGGGCATCTTTGTAGCAGGTGTATGTGGTATCAAGGAGCCTGGCAATAATAGGTAGTCCTTTTCTTCCATGGTAAGTCAATCAAATAGATGTGAATAACACCCAAATGGAGCTGAATGTATCCTTGTTGTATCCAATGATTGATGAATTGTTGAGGAATCTCAAGATCAACACACTATTCTTATGATGAAGACTTGATTCCATAGTTATTCAAATTGGAGGTATGAAGACTTGATAGGTAATATGAACCCATAAATCAGTTTTCTTAAAACTTAACCCCAAGAGTGATCTTGGGAGTAAAGTTGATAAGGTTCATTAAAGGAAGATGGGTGCCCTCTAGGCAATGGCTAAAAAAAATATCTTTATAAGTGATTGCTACAAGATTATCTATTTTAAAGGTTTGAGAGTGAAGAAGGGAATCTCAGAATGGAAATTTCAATAAAAAAAGAAAAGGTTTTACAGGTTAGGAGGACTTGGAAGACTCTATGATGGGTTTTTCTTACTTTTTCATGGACAAAAACCCCATTTTGGTCCTTCACTCTCTCCATCAATTCCATTTTGGTCCTTCATTCAATATTAAACTCAAATCAATCCTCCACTCATTACTTTTACACCATTTTTGTCCTTCTGTTAAGAAGCACGTTACATACTTACTGATTTTAGCCGTGTAATGCTGACGTAGACAGTTGTTGGCCTTCTCTTTGCTTCGACGTCGACTACTGCAATACACTGCTGATATATTTAAATCCATGGCAGTTTTCTCTGCCCTCGTGCATTGCATCTGGTTTGTTTTATAGGAAGAAGGCACACAACTATGTCTGAACTAATGCTTTTATTTCAAGAAAGTTAATGGGCAACCTCGACCTTCCATCGCGGATCATCAACTCTTTCTCTCTCTACATTTATACGTAACACTCGCACATGTTACTCTGTTCCAACGTACAGTGCTCGCATGATTATATATACAGTGTACAGGTGCACTTATTCCTTAAGATTGTTATGATTATAGGAGAAACTAACTTTATCTATCGCTTTTTAAAATTAATAAAAAAGTGACTGAGAAAAACTATCAAGGATTGGAGTTAATTATTTTACAATTGCCATTCTTCTTTAAGCACCCGAATAGCCACCATGCACTATTAAAGAAGTTCTCAGATTTAGAAGTCAGATATAAAAAGGGCCATGAGCAATGGCAAAAACTCATTCCATCTATGACATGTTAACAAGATTTTGTTCTCACGTTTGCCAAAAGTCTAAAGTTGCATGCCTTCTTGTATGTCTTGTTCCCTGTGACCACAGTTGAAAATGGAAAAGGACAGGTAAAGGCAAAGAAATATGCTATTTTTTTAAGAAAAAGTAAAAGAAAAAAAATGTGAGGAACCTCTATTATTAGATCCATATTCTAAGAATAGCACATATCAAATGCCAAATCCAGTTTTCAGCTCATTTTATATTGAAACCCAAAATTTTTTCAACATTCTCCTTACAAATTATAAATTATTTGAATAAGGTTTACAAAAAAGTTCTCTTATTTATCCTTCTATTACTACTTTATAGACATTAATAACAATGTGTTGGAAATGGAACAACATATTTGTTGAGCTATTATATATATTCCTTTTGTTGACAGAGAGGTATGATATAATGTAACATATGCATTGCATTCTCAAATATGCAACCAAATTGTGAAAGTGGAACAAAAGGATTACATAAAGTTCACAACATTTCCATGATCTTGAAAGTCTCAATAAGGGATGTGCACGTTAGAACTAAAGTGAGGAAGATGAAGTGAGGGATGTGAAGGAGGGGGATCACATGCTAATAGGAAAGCACAGAGAATGCAAGCACTGTAGGTCAAAGCAAATCAACATGTGCGGGCTATTGCAAATAAATGCAGAGAAAGAGAGAGGTGATGATTGGCGATGGAAGGTCGAGGTTGCCCACTAACTTTCATGAAATAAAGGCATTAGTTCAGACTTAGTTGCGTGCCTTCTTCCAGCAAAACGAACTAGATGCAATGCATGGGAGCAGAGAACATTGCCATGGATTCAAGTTTGTCAGCAAAGTATTGCAGTAGTCGATGTGGAAATAGAAAGAAGGTTAGCAATTGTCCAGGTTAGCATTGAACGACCAAATCAGCAAGCATGTAACATGCTTCTTAACAAAGGGACGAAAATGGAGAAAAAACAATGAGTGGAGGACTGATTTGAGTTTAATGTTAAGTGAGGACCAAATGGACTTGAAAAAGAAAGTGGGGGACTAAAATGACATCTTTGTTCTTTTTCACCTTGTTGACTATCAATATTAACAAAAATAATAAAATAATTCAGCTACCCCAGTACAAATACTAGTTTTATAATAACTAATATATTATCTTAACATCTTGTACATCCAATGTGTACGACTGATAGATAAAAGAAATAAAAACCAAACTTCAATTAAATTTTTTTTTTTTAAATAAAAGTTCAGAACCGTATGAAATGTTGATTTTGTCATTTTTGGTTGGTATAATATAGTAATAAAATTATAATACATTATCTAATATTTGCAGGGTTAAACTTTTCATTATCTCGTTAATAAGATAAAAATTATCTTTGATATACCAGCTCGCGCCATATCCTGTTCCGGAAAAATAGAAACATCGCAGCCATCGCAATTCCAGGAAATTTGCAGACAACTGTGCCTTGGCTTCAGGTACACTACTCACTACTCGTTTCCATATCTGCGATTCTTTATCCTTCTGTACCTATGTATCCCACTGTTGCTTTGATTTTGCAGTGAATGTGAACGTTATAATTTAAAAACCCTAATTTGGAATTCTTCCTATGCGTTTTTTTTAATGCTTCAGCGACTAATATGCTGCAGTAATGGCAATGTATCGACGACACTGAACGTTCCAGTATAGCTTGTTCTTGTGTTTTGGATGAAATATGTATCAATTCCCGCGGGGGAATGGATGGAGTTGAGCTTGATAATGTTCCGTTGACACAACGGCGAAAGTTTTTGCATGCAAGTAAAGGGCATTCAAATTCCGGTGATCCTAATTCGGGCATTTTTGAGAATGAACGTTCCAAAGCATTAATGTGAGCTTCAATTTTCATCTCATTCTTGATGGGGTGTCTTTCTAAGTGGGTTTTTTTTTTAAAAAAAAAAAGTAATAAAGTTTCTTACTTTTCTCTACTCCCATTATTTTTGGCTGCATACAGGCCCCCTGTTGATGTTGTTGTGAAATGGGAATATGAGTATTGCAATTCACAGGTAAATCATTGTTTGGAAATACTCTTTTTCCCCCTTATTGGATGAGTGTCATTTGTTTATTTTGCTAATGTGGGCGATTGTCTAAATTCTTTGGTGTGTTAAAGAAAAAAAATCCCAATTTTCCTACTGGTTGACCTCAAATTTTATCCTTATCAGAAGCAACTCACTTGTATGTTGCAAGTGAGGTTTCTTTGTTCTTGTTGAGGGTTTTTGGCTTCTTTGTGGTGCCTAGCCGATGGATCTTGCCCTGTTGTGTGCACTTGTGCAGGCATATATGCAGCAACTTCCTCTTTCTCTCAGGGATTAATAAATTTCTTGGAATGCAGGGTGTCTCCTATCTGCCTTCTGGTTGCTCTACAAGAGAAGTAGCGGGTCAACAATTGGCTAAAGAACAAGATCCCAAGAGTCAGGATATAAAGGAAGTGTCTTCTGAAGCTAAATATGGTGTGCTACCACTTGATTCTGCTGTTGATCAACATTTAGAAAGTGGCCACCCTCAGTACAGAGCAGATATTTGTGTGGGTGGCAACTGGCACAAGACTGAAGGATGTTTATGCTCTAGTTTGCAACAGGTAAAATGCCCTTCACGTCAAACTAATACTGGCAAATCAGAGATAGCCAATGTTACCACTAGCAGTTTGCCCCAATGTCCAACATTTTATCATGTTCCCGCCTCTTTGAAGATTGAGGATTCTGAGATTCTTTTGAGTTATGCCGAAGATGGCAGAAAGGCATCTCCTCAATCAGATTTATCTACTCTAAAGGTAAAACAGGAGATTCCTGATGACATTGCTGATGATCTAGATCATATTGTGCTGAAAGATCGGCAAAGGATTCTGCTAGCAAGGTACTGAATGCTGATCAATGATATATCTTTATGTTTGAGTTTCTTGCATGTTAATTTCTGTACTTTAAACAAAAACTTCTTCCATTTTGGTTCCTAATATATCAAAAGAAACCAACCAAGATTGTTACAATGAAATAAGCACATTATATCACAAAATAATCACTTCGTGAAACCAAAGCAAAAACTTAGTTGTTAAAACCTGAATGGAATGTTATTCTTCTACTGTTGAAATAGGAAATTTATCCAATATTGCAGGAAGATGGCAGCATTGTCAAATCCAGCTCTTAAGGTAATTTATTATCCTTCTCTTTTGATTGGTTGTATTAAAAATTTATTGGAAAAAGTCAGTTATAACTCGGTTGCTGTGATTTAGCATTAATTCCTGATAATTAGAAATTAAGTTATGTGGTTATCATGAGTCATCTGGAACCCAGCTTCCTTTTCCCCTTGCTTTTTTTGTCTCTTCTTTCAGCTTCTCCACCAATTTAATTTTTAGTGTCTTGGGTGAATTTATATAGTAATGGAGGACGGATGGGCTGTTGCTCTGTGACAGCGAAGCTGATATTGAACATCAGAAAGGATTTGGGATTTTAGCAAGCTAAGTTTATGGTCATGCAAAGGATGAGGTTTGAAAACACAGGAATTTGAAGTTTGTCTAGGCTGTAAATGGAACAAACAGAGATCAAAGCAATTTAGTGTGTTTATATATTTGTCTTCTTTCTTTGAATTTTGAGTTAGTATTTGGGAGCTCTGCTCTCCATGCGAAGGCCCAACTCAGGTTAATTGCTCTACATGTCTATTTGTCATATTTTATATACAAAAGATGATGATAAATATATTGTTTCATGGCTTGATCTCTTCATGAAAGTTGCTGCTTAATATGTAACAGGGCAGTAGTGGAGGGTTTTTGAAAGATAGATTGGAACACAATGCAGAGAGGGTAAAGGAAGACATTCATTCTGTTGATGGTAAAATGATAGCAGCTAGCAACTGGTGTAATAATGTTCCAGGAGGAAATACTTCATTATTTGAGTCTCCCTCTGGGACCACAGCAGAATCATCTTTGTCTGCTAATTATGGCTCGCTTAAACCAGCAAAATCAATAATCTCAGTAAACCATCAAGAAGGCGACCTTATATTTAAATCTAGAGGAATGGGCATGCAATCCAATTTGCGTGAGGGACAAGGTGTTACATCTGTAAAGAATGATGGTCAAAATAGTTCAACTTTTCCATCATCCATCAAAGTCAAGGATGAACCTTGGGATAGCAATGAGTTCCTCAATGTCAAAGCTGATGGACTGGGTAACTTTTCATCCAACTTCATGAATGTAAAAGGTGAATGCGGAGTCCAAAACAAATATTATGATGATCAAGTAGAACATATATGCTTACGTGATCGGCTACAGTTTTTCATGCCAGGAGAGGGTTTTAATTTAAATTCTTCTCCAAGAAATGCATCTTTGAAGAGTACTAGGCCTTCTGCGCCTGAAAGGAGCTCTGTCTTCTCCAAATCTCTAGAACCTTTAAGCATCAAGCGGCCACGGAAAAGAAAGAAAACAGCCACGTACTATATAATTCTGTTCTATGGATTATACAATGTCTGCTTTGCTTCCATTATCATTTATCCCAAATGTTATATTATTTTGCAGGGACTCTGTTCAAACAGCATTGGAGGAGGATGCTCCTGGGCTCTTGCAGGTACTGTATTTCATATGCAGTCACTATGAAAATGGATTTTATGCTGAGCTTGAAGGAAATGCTATTTTACAGGTATTAATCGACAAGGGTGTATTAGTAGATGAAATTAAGCTTTACGGAGAGATGGACAGTGATGAAGCTCTGGATGAATCATTTTGTGAAGATAGCTTTGCAGAGCTTGAGGCTGTTATATCAAAGGTGAACAGCATACTATGTTTTAATGTTCAATGCTTTGCCAGTTCAGGACCAAAATAACTGAAGACGTTAATGACTTATAACCACTTAACCCTTGACCTTCTCATATTCATATCACAATGTCAATTATAGATTAATAATTGTTTTTCAGTGGGTAGTAGTATTATGAATATGTCAAGAGATGATAATTAACATGGTTTTACGTGATATTTTCTTGGGAGACATTTCTGTGGAAATCATTCTTTTAAAAGTTAGTTCCTTAGATATTCTTTTCACTAATTGCTAAACAGTGGTAATGTGGAAAATGTTTTTCAACAAATCATGGATGATCAAAATAGCGGGATAAGGTTAAACAACTATGCAATATGTATGTAATTTTAAGGTGAGAAAAACATGAAGGGTTTATATTTGGTTTAGTTGGAAAGAAAGTAAAGGAAAAGATGAGCATTGTTTGTTGTCTTATTTGAGATTTTATTGGATAATGGAAATTGAGGGAACTTATCTATCCTTGTTTGCTTGTGCTCTAGGAATGAGATGAAAAAGTTTTTGTTCCAGATAATTTAAAGTTTCAATTGTTAGCTCTTGACCATGTTTCCCATTTACCTGGGTTTTATCATAAAATAATCAGGTGTTTTGCTCAAATATTGTACAGCAATGTAGTAAGGATAATATATTAGGTTAATATCAGGCATAGAGACTATCCATTGATATCAACTGGCTATAGCTGCACTTTTATGTTTGTGGTATCGTATTGAAATCTTATTCTTATTCTTATCGGTGATTTTGCTTAATCAATTTGCATTATTTTTTGACCCCCTCTTCCCTTTAAAAAAAAAAAATTCTGGAGACAGCTTTTCTCTAAGCGCCATTCTTTTGTAAAATTCCCTCCTATTCGTGCCACAAAGACCTCAAGAGCAAGTTACTGTTTAGCTTGTGTTATCTCACTTGTGGAACAGGTAATAGGACTATTACAACCTTGCATTGTCAAATTAACCATCCTTTTAGATTGTCTATATCAGTTTCTACTATGTGTACTACAGACACGGTATCTGCAATTTCGAAAATGGCCTGTTGAGTGGGGTTGGTGCCGAGACCTCCAGTCATTTATTTTTGTGTTTGAGAGACATAACAGGTGCTTCATTTGCATAAAGATAATCTTTAAGGTCTGTTGTTTCTTGACTTGCTTCTATATTCCAATGATGCTGACATTGAATCTGATTCAATGCAGGATAGTGCTGGAACGCCCTGAATATGGCTTTGCAACTTACTTCTTTGAGCTAGTAGAATCCTTACCCATTTCATGGCAGATCAAGCGGTTGGTGACTGCTATGAAACTGACTAGCTGTGGCAGGATTTCCCTTATTGAGAACAAAGCATTAACGGTAACAACTTAATGCATCTTTGAGATACTGTCAGATGACTTGTTAAATGGATTTCTTTTGTCTAATGGTGAATATCTAAGCCTTCGAAAAGTTTGCTGCAAGGCTAGGTGATGTTTTTGTCAAATAAGAAATTATTTGTGGCTTGGATGTAATATCAGATGATGATTGACAGTTATTGGTCTGTCAGAAACTGCTGTTATGTGAATTCTTAGATTCAATGCATGAACTGCTCTTAATACTGCTTTCTACCCCACCCTAAAACAATTTTACTGTGCTCAATTCCTGCTGTCTCTGATGTAGGTTGGAGAAGATTTGACTGAAGGCGAGGCAAGGGTGCTAATGGAATATGGTTGGACACCGAATAGTGGGCTGGGAACGATGCTCAACTACTGTGATAGAGTTGTGCATGATAGGAAAAATGAGAAGGACAGCTCAGAGTGGCGATCAAAAATTGGGAAGTTGCTGATGGATGGTTATAATGGCGGAACCATCGTAGCACCCAACATCCCAAAAGGAGCTTCAGAATACAGGTGTGCTCAAAGCCTAAATAGAAGTTGACTGAGTATCTAATTATAGGTTAGCTTGTGTAGAAAGTTTTTGCATATCAATATGTAGTACATGTAAATGCGTACTGGGTGCTCGTTTAGGCTTTACCTATATTTTTCTTTAGTCCTTTGATTGTAAGTTGCTATCCTTTGATGAGGCTAGTTTGATTTAATTATCTATGCATTTCCGTTTGTAAACTGAAAAATGAATAGGTTGGGAAGGATTTGGAAACGTGTTACGTAGATCTGTGCTGTACACTGGACGACCCAGTAAATAACTGGCTATAATTCTACTTTTGGCAACTGTTGCAATCATTTGAACTAAAGTAAGATGGTTAATTGTCTCAATTTTGGCAATGGTAAAATGATGTCAACTCAAGGCCATCTTCGGACTGAGCAATTCTAAGAAATTTCTGATTTCATATCTTTTACTTTTCTGAAAAATTTCTTGGGTTTTCAAGATAATCTAGAAAAATGAGGTATTTTTTCCATATTCTATTGACAAGGCAATAAATTTAAGTTGGCCAGATCGACCAGTCTCAGTGAAAGACTAATTATATTCATTAAACAAAAGCGAATCTAGTTTATGACAAAATAATATTAGTTCTTCCTACTCAAGCCCAGATTGCTAGTGTCAGCTACAAACATTAACCTCTAATAAGAACGTATAACAATTTTTTTCTTCACAAAGGGGGAAAAAATAAAAGATTAGGGAATAGTCGATTTTCATACTCGAGTTCCGAACCTATTCCAAAGAATCTTTGAAAGCAATCGTTAAAAATGGCCATACGAAAGCAAATTTTAAAAATAACCATGGTTCTAAAGCCTCTTTGTTAGGGGTTCAATCAATATTCATGTCTTTATTTTCTTCCATTTTAGTTTTACCATTTTATGATGTAAACCTTGAATTGCTTAGTGTTTTCTACTGCTGCTATTAGTTTCATGCGCTTGCCAATTAAATAAAATATATAGAGAATTTTTTTTTATAGAAAAATCTCATTATAAAGTACTGAATTACAAAAATCTCTTTACAAAATAAACACTCAAAAAGTAATTTAAAGTTTTTCATATTGAAAAAGCCAAGATGAAAGAAAATACGATAAAGAGAGAAGAAAAAAAAAAATTGAAGTGTACGATATTATTTCACAAATATTTGAGGGAGGAGTAAACATGATCCTTTTGTTTTTGCGCCCAATGATGCAAGATCTCACTTGTTTAATAAAGGAAAAGGCATAGGATAGGCCATACCTTCCACTCATTACAGGTAATAGTTTTCAAACTTGTTGCAATGATTACCAGATTATGCTGATTCATCCAAACGTGGAAGCTTCTCGAGTTTAATGTTAAATTGTTGTATGAAAACCCTCCACTTTCTCCTCCAACCACAAGTGCTTAACCAAACTTCAACCCACACAAAACCATACAACTCAGATATGACGTTATATGTGACATTATCTATCTTCAGCTTGATCAACCCCTTGCATCATATATATATATAAACTTCAGCATATATATAAACTTCAGCATATCTAATTGCTTTCTTTATCAATGATATTTAACAGAAAAGAGGAAAAAAAACAACAGTTGATGTGAAAAGCTCTTCATAGTTTCTGAATATTAATATGCTTGATAAAGTTTTCATGGTAAATTTGAAAGCATTTATAAAAGATCTTCCAAGCACACGAATCGGATGGATTTTAGTATGTGTAAGTATATATATATATATATATATATATATATATATATATATAAGACATTCAAATATTTGATACCACTCGTGTACGTAATCTTTAATCCAAAAAAATTGGTGAATTTCAAGTCAACTTATTTAAATTAAGTCTTTGATAAATTATCAAATAAATATAACAATACACTTTCCAAATATAAGGTTGAAATATTTATATATTTCTATATTTTTAATGATTTATCCAACATTGAACTCAAACAAAAACTTTAAATTCTATAGTCATTTTCTGGGGACAGAACCAACCAAAAACGAACAATATTTTAAATGTCACTTGGCCTTTTTGCCAGCTCATTGAGAATGTTAACTTGAGTAATGAAATTAAATATAATTTATTGAGAAAAAGGTGAGAAGCAAAACATATATAATTGGTCATATCATAGACTAAAAACAAAGCCAAATAAAAATGTTTGGGTGACTAATTAAGTGTCATATACTACTACGGTACACATGTATTTATTAAATTGGAGCAAGTGATAGATAATATGGAATATGGGTACGCTCCAAAACATATTGTCTGGTTCATACCTAAAATGGCACACCATAACACATCTCAGGAGCACTGTAGAACTTGGTGTGGTTCCACAAGATAAGCTTTGTATTTCTAATAATTAAAATAAATGTGATTAAATGAATGGATGAAATTGTCTAGAACATAATCACATGTATACCTAATAAATCTTTTGGACATCCCATCATAATCATCACAGAAAGTGATGAATATATGTGTGATAAAAAAATTTGGCAAACATGATGCTGAACTATAATTATGGTTTTCTATCTTCTTTCTTTCTTGGTGTTTCAATAAATTTTTCTCTCCAACAGTTGACCTCTTCTTTCTGTTTTTAAGTTTTGTTGCGTTGGCAAGTCACCCTCTTTGCAGAGAAATAATAACAAAACAAATTAAACGAATGCAAACAAAAACAAAAAAAAGCAGTCATTATTTCTCCTTTTGGACCCATCACCAGTTACAACCTGCAACTACATATTCATAGGGGTCACCTTCACATGTACGCATCTAAGGGCATAAGCTAGAGAAGGTGAGAAGTGGACCTGAGGATTCCATTACACTCATATATATATATATATATATACACACACACACACACACACACACAAACACAAACACAAACACAAGGAGCAAATATTGCATATTAGTTATAAAGTCTTATTCTTAAACAATCGTTATCCTTTTTTCCAGTTTGGAACTCCAATATTTATCCAAAATGATTGTGTTTGTTTTCCTTAAAGTCGAACATTATTGCGTCAAGCTTGTCTATGGCCAATGTCATTCTGGGGGCGACTCTATTTTGCCGCCCATAGATATATATATTATATATATAAAATCATATGTATATATAGATTTATTATTTCTTGTACCATAATAAAAAAAATTTGTAATTCGTCACTTTGTTTTTTTTTATTATCGATATATCACATCATTCATAGGCAAAGAAAGGGGATGTTCTGTTCAAAGAGAAACAAATTTTTTTTTGGTTGCTTATTACAAAATTATTATGTTAATTTTTTATTTATTAAAATATTTAATATAATCCTTTACTCATTAAAAAAATATTATATTTAATTTTTTAATAAATCTTAAATTTTAAATTTAAGAGATTAAATTTGATTTTTTTAAAAATTAAAAAATTAAAAATAATATTTTTCAATGAATAAAAAATTATTTTAAATATTTTAATAAATAAATAATTAAAATAATAATTTTATAATAAATAAAAAAATAGTTTACTCTTATGTTAAATTTGCAGGAACTCTTTCTCTCTTTTATGTTTTTGCGGGGTGGTGTGGGGGAATGTGAGAATGACAAAAGCATTACGAAATGAAGTGCCAGGTGGAGGATGGAGATTGGTGAGAAGAGAAGGAAGAAAGTGAGAGAGCGAGAGATAGTACTGAATACGAAGAAAGCAAAGGAAAGGGAAGATGTGGAGATACACTCATGAGAGCATTGATTCGTTAGAATCATAATGGAACGTAAGGCAGATAGAGAGAGAGAGAGAGGTGTGAGTTGGTGGAGAGACATGGAGGTGGAGCCCACAAGGCACTAAATGGACCAATGGGGTTCATGCGCGTTTGGGTCGACCGTCCCATTCATTCTGGGACACCAATCACCACCGCCCCAATCACCCTTTTCCCTCCCTTCCTCCTTTTTCCCGCTTTGCCCTTACATTTCTGTCCCCACCTTCTCATCCTCCTCCTAACACAACAGTTTTCGATATTCCACAATTTTTATTGCAAAAAATATTAATAATTTATATTTAAAATTGAGTTATCAAATTTAATAATTTTTATAAGTAGAAATTTATAATATTTAAAATTTTAATCTAAAAATTTTAAAAGTTAATTCAACCATTTAAATTTTTTACTGCTGAAAAATGCTACTATACTTGTTCTATTTCAGTATAATTAGACAATGCGAATCTTAAAGTAAATGTATTTGCATTATTATTTATACTAAATTAATTACATCAAGCCTGATCTATCAAAATTGATCATTTTAAAAAAGTTAATTTGACAGCTACAACCAATTTAAAATTTTGATACAATTGCTTAAATTTTTAACTTCACTGTTGGAGGTCCCTTGATGGTGAATTTTGATATTAGAAATTGCTTATAATGTCAAAAGTTTTAAATGTTTAATTCTATTCAATTTTATTTTTAACTACGAAAACTTTGGACGCCAATAAATGAAGTTTGGTTAGAGTTTGAGTATGAATTTTACTCAGAGTCAAATTAACAAAAAAGAAAAAATTATCCTTATGTTGGAAGGATGTTTGATATGCTATATTTCTTATCCTGTAAATTTTAAATATTACAGTGCTTAATATATTTATGTTTAATATATAACAATTAAAAAGACACAAGCATAATATATAATAAAAATCATGTCAGATTTTTAATTTCTTGAAGTGTGAAATCTTATGGAAAAATATATTATTTTATATAATACTCGTCATTTTTTTTTCCTGTTTATTGTGGAATAAGAATAAGTTTGGATTAAAAGGCTAAATCTTATTTCTTACCATTTTAAAGACGCACTTTTATCATCTTTTAGGTACTTTTTAAAGTTAAAACTCGAGTAACTTAAGTAAGGAACACATTCTTTTTACTTAGTAGATTAATTCTTTTGGGTTCTAATGTTTATTATTTTAAATATTAGAGCACTAAATAAATCTAAAATATTTTTAACATTTAAAAGATACGAAAACCAAGATGATAGTGTCTCTCAAGCATTAGAATTTTAGAAAACAAACACATTATATATCTGCCAATCTGCGCCATTAATTTTCATAGAAAATTATATGTGCTTGCCTTTATCACCCAATAAACAAATGCTATTTCAATGGCTTTTCTCATCGTCTTCTTCAAACCATTCACTTTTTCTGATCATGGCATGCTTCTTTATACATGTTTCTGTAAGGCTATAGAGACATATAGACCCTCTTTTTCGCATGCACTTTTTCTTTTTAAATAAAAATTCAAAGCTCCATACATTTATTAGTTATAGTTGCTTCCTGCGTATTTGTTCATATATTTTCTTCTGTTGCATGTACCTGCAACTCGTGGGACCCTTGCCTAGCCTGTGTTCTTTTCTTTAATTACATATATGTTTTTTATCTCTTACTTTTTTGGATATTCTTTTTTACACAATTCTTATTATAATTATACATAACTGTCTACAGTTTTTTAATAGTGACAGCTTGAATTATATAGTGTATTTTTCTCACTATTATGGTGAAAATTATTTTCAAAATTTCTTATTAAGTAATTTTAAGAGTATATTCTCTTGCATTAAAGTATTGTATTCAAAAAAATTATTTTAAAATGCTTTTAAATGTAATCAGGCTGAAATTAATAAACAGAAATATTATTTTTATTTCTTATGAATTCTGGCTAACTCTATAAATTACAAGTTAAAAGATTCAAATAATTTGAGTTTATAGTTCAATTATTCTTGTTCTCACGTACAGGAACAAAAAAAATATAGCAACTCATCACATTTCAATAAAAATGAACAATGAACTTTGCATATAGTATACAATTACGTACAATGATTCAATTTTGGGAGTGTATGATAAATCCTAAAATAAAGGGAATAATCTATAAGTATCTAAAGCTTTTTTGGATACCTTTCTGGAATACGAACGACCATCTCTGATTTTTAAATTGAAAAATCAGCATTAAATTTAAAATTAAAAAATTATAATATTTTCTACTGAACAGTAAAAGATTCTGGACTCGTGAATATCTCGAACAAAATCAATTTGATTTAATAACTGAGAAAAAAAAATCCATTTTGCAAGCTGCGTAATTAACACTGAAACCATTGTACTGGTTTATTCCAATGAGGTTGAAAAGATGAGGAGCAAAAGTGACAATCACCTACTAGCTTTTTGAATTTGGTGAATCAAATTGGGATCCACATAGGTTGTGACAAGAGTCATTGAGATAATTATGGTTTAAAACATTAATTAATAAAAACCACCTTTCACTCGTCTTTGAATTGACCCTCTAACGACTGCTTTTGAACTTATTTAACACACTTTCATATTTCACATACCTCGTACATATGCCAAGTTTGTCGGATTTATACAATGTGGAACGCTGAATTGGTTTTATACCCCCAGTAAATTAATCTCTCTAACCCGAACCATTCATAAATAGTAACTTCTTGTTGAAAAATATAGAATAATAATTAAAAATAGCAGACAATTATAATGCAAATATATAGTTGTTCTAAGTAGATAATTTTGAGTGTTTTTTTTAAAACTAAATTGACAATAAAAATAAATTATTCTGATATTATTGATCAAGGTACTGGTAACATGCCTCCACGATTTTCTTTTTTATTAATATTAATATCTTTTTACATTACTGGTCATGCTATCATCAGTGATTTATGCAACTTATTTAATCTCACATTCTCATTTGCTTAATACACACATTAATTATGTTTTATACTTCAATTAATATAAATATTAGAGTTGGACATGACTTATAGATTCTCCGCTGAGAACATTGAGCAATACGAGGGCTTCTTGAAAAAAAAAGAGTTGATACTACCAAAAGCTCTTTATATTATTTTGGTTAATTAAAATGGTAATATAAATCGGCTCTTCAATATATTATTAAAATGAAGCAGGATTGAAATTTTACGTTAGCCCCACGCTTACATCTATTAATCTAAATGCACCTGTATGTATGATTGCATTTAAAAAAAAAAAAAAAGAGAGAATTTTTTATTTTTTATTTTTTGGCAATTAAGCTGACTTATGTTGATAAAAACTTTTCATATTAGAAGTAAATAATGACAAATAATGAGTGACAGCAAACATGCCAATAGTGCAGATTCTCTGTACTAAATCTCATCCGTGTTTGCATGAACAAAGCCAAGCCTTGAACCGAATCAATTTTATTTCTTTTCTTAAATTAGAAAAAAAAAAAAAGAATCAGTTGTAGGGTTGTTTAGAAACTCGGTAATTTGACCAACTCGATCGAATTGAATTATGTTAGGCCTGGTCAAAACAAAATTTTTTTTTGTTTAAATATCAAATCAAGCCAAGTTTATTAATTAGAGTGGACCAAGTTCGGAGTTCAACCTTTACTAAACTTGATTCGGTCTAATTATATTTTGATTTTTTTAAAATGTTTCTTATAATTTAATTCATTAATTGTTATTTATAATAAATTTTAAAAATATCAATTCATTTTAAAATTTAACTTTTTCTATTTTAAATCTTTATTTTTTTATTTTTTATTTTAGAAAACCTTTTTTTATTCATTAAAAACAATTTTTAAAAGAATAATTTAAAAAAATAAAATATGAACTTGATCAAAACTAATCACTTTTCAAGACACACCGGCTGAGTCCGGGTCTCTAAACAAATTTTTTATCCTGTTCTTTTACCAATTTGAGTCCTAAATTATATTCTAACCCAACCTGACCGGCAGACGAGTGGGCCTAGTTGGTAATGGAATGACCTCATGAAGAGCACTAGAATTGCGTTGACTCCAAATTGACTGAATACGTTGACACGTGGACTTGGTCCCAGTCTCCTCCTGTCTTCCTCTCCAAGCGGTTAGACACGTAAGCAGTGCGTTCAGTCCGCATTCCTATTTTCCATTACTGTTTCAACGCGTGTACGTGTCGGCGAGTGGAGAAACTGCTCACTCCAACTACTTTTTCTCAATTTTCCGTTGAAGCTTGAATGCTAGCCCATGCTTTACTCTTTTGTCAGGAGCTGTATTATCGTGACTCAGAATACGTGTTTCCTACGCCCACGCGCCCTCTTTGAGTGTGGTCCATGATTTATTATTTTATATGTAAAATTTATTATGTGGATTAAGTTTAGTTATAGAATGTACGGTGAGTTTGATACACACATGAACTTCTCTTGCTAATAATTCAGATTGAATGCGCCAACAAGCTTCATAGAGTAAAATGAAATTTTTATATAGTATTTCCGGATTTAAAATTAATTTTATTATGAAAAGTATTAAAATAATTTTTCAAAAATAATGTTTCTGTAAGGGACTAAATCAGTTTGTTTTCTATTTTTAAATGACCATTTTAATATTAATGACAAAAAGAAAAACCAATTTAATATATACTTTTTATATCCATGAATTTAATTATAAAAAAACTCTAAAATCCGTGCATAAACGTTCAGTTCATTGAAGGAAAAGTAATTTGTCTCTAGCTTTTAGATATCTTGTATTAGTTTTTTTTTTTTGCCCTAGAAAAGTCTCAATGTTATAGTAAAATAAAGCTTAATATGTTGAACAAATATGTAATTAAAAATACCTCAACTCATGTATGGAAATCCATCTATTTAAAAGAATAAAAAAAGAAGCAATTAAAGGAGAGAGAGAGAGAGAGAGGATTTAAATTCCTTACTTAATAATATCAATCGTTGAGAGAGGCAGAAAGTATATGAAATTCAATTACATCTTTTCTTATTAACACTAGCTTTTAATTGGAACGGATTCAATAATTTAATATATTAAAATAATAATATTTTATTACTTTAATATATTTTACAAGATTGTTTCAATAACTAGAACAGATCCCAACTCTTAACATTATCACAGATATTCTGTATGCATCTAGTCGTATTTTCAAAATTTTGAATGACTAAAATTATAAAAGACCGAATAAAAATTATAAAACTTTACAAACATACTCATTTAACTAGCATATTTGATTTAGAGTGCAATTATATCAGGGGATGGACATAATTACGCATAATTATTGAAGGCCAAATCCATTGGTATTACAAATAATATCATCGTCTTTCTTAAATTTTTTATTTTATTTTATTCAGACTCTTCAATTTTTTGAAGTTTCAAACAAGCTCTAATTTGTCTCTAAATTTTACAGGAAAAAAATATAATAAATTTTATAGACATATGTATTCATAAATTTGGATTTATGTTGTTACAATTATAAATATAAAAAATAATCATGGGCAATTAAAAATAATTTAAAAATAACTATATGCGATCATTTTTTATACTTATAATACCTGCTGTCGTTGCAGTAAGTAATAATTGACTAACCACTATAAAAGAATAATTGAAGAATAACTTTTTAACGTGTACACTTGTAGTGTGAATACATGAGTTCACTATGTTTTGATGGAGAAAATGTAGTAGAGGAACATGAAACTCGTATGAAGGCAAAGAAAGACAAGAAGCAGAAAAAAGAGTGTGTGAATGTAATCGTTGTGCGTTGAAAGACTTGCAACTCGTGACAAAAGCAGAGGACCATTAATTCCATTCATAGGCAGATATCACAGCCATTTCACACACGCAAATATGTGTATGTGTGTGAGAGAGAGAGTTTTGACTTCAAACTTCATCCTAATTAGCTCCACTTTCCATGGGTCATTTTCTCTAAATGATTTGGTACTTCATATCAAAGACGGGAGCCCCACCTTTTGTTTGTCCTCTTATCTTGTTCTATTATTATATGTAATAGTTATGCCTTAATTACGCGTTTTGAGGTTGCTTTGCAACTTGCAAGACCACTATACATGCTAGCTGTGATCATCAATCTTAGACCAAAAGTCATTCCAAGTTCACATTATATTCCACTGTTTATTCACTGTCTTCATTCCTATCGCTCTGCCGTCACTTTAAACAAAATTAACTCTCTTCTTTTCATATTTAAATACATTAGTATCATAATTTGAATCGATAACTTATTCAAATTACTCTCCAGTGTCAAAATTCAAGTCAACAATTCCGGCAAGCTTGTTTTACATGGTAATTTTATTTTATTTTATTTCTAGTGTCTGATTAGATATACATAATTATTGTATTATAATAAAAGTAATCTAATTGTAAAGATTTTTATAATCATTTGAGTAATTTTGAGTTTGAATTTAATTATAAATAAATACTATAAATTATAATATAATAATAAATCAAAAAAAATTATTGCATATCACCATTCAATTCAACAAATGATTAGATTTATTTTACATATTTGTTACAAGATTTTTTATTTATAATTTTATTAAAATATATTATATTTTTATCTACAATAATAATACATATTTTGAGATATTATTAAAAAAATTATATATATATATATATATATATTATATTATAATTAAGAACAACATGACAAAAATACTTTAAACAAATTTAAAGATGGTCTTACTTGTCTATATCAACTCGTTCCTTTTTTGACAGGAAAAGATTCAGCAGCAGATATTTGAAAGATTCAAAATAATCTGATGTAATTTTATGGTTCATGTGAAGACAAATACTAATCTTAGCTTGCAAAAAAAGATGTACGAGGCAGTGATGATGTAACTGAGACAACCGTAATTCTTGGTATCTAAGAAGGTATTCCTCAAAAGGGACGACCAGCATAAACTAATAAAGATTAAATTTAATAATCAATATCTTATCTTTATAACCAAGTCTTAAAACTGATATACTATAATTATGAGCACAGCATACGCATAATAATAACAATATTGATGGTATGTACATAATACTTTATGCGCAGTATGAATATAAAAAAACGACTAATCGGTGACTTCTTTTCTTAAAAAATAATAAATATATGAAGTCTCTCTTTAGTTTCAATTAATATTATTTATATTTGTGTATATATAACTTAACATGTATTTGTATATATACCTTTGGACCACACATGCGCATGTCATTGTTCCTCGGAACCTACGGTTTTAACCTACACGACAAAGCAATCTATGCAGTCATTCCAAAGTTAAAGGCATTAATTTGCGCGCATTCAAATTTCATAAAGTTACACAATAATAATAACACATAATATAATAACATTACAAGTACATATATACGTCGAATTATATAGAAATAACGATTTTTTAGTATGTAGTTTGATATTGTTAATAAAGTGGAAGAGATACTCAAACAAAATTCTTAGGGTGTACCATTTATCTTTAATTATGTACTTGGTTCAAGTACATTTCTTCTCACTATTTTTTTTCACTGATTAATTCAGAATTTTGAATAAATTATTATTTGGATTGTTTACTAAAAAATGTAACCTAGCTAGCTGCTCATTTTCTAACCCAGAAAATAAATAAAGAAACGGAATAGTTTATTTGTGATGATAACTATTTAAAGTTGTTGGTGGTATGATGAAAGAGCAGGCCAACTTTTTCTCAGAATTTAGAAATAAGAGGATGGACTTCGCGTCGGTGCATTACTTAAAAGATCAAAAGCTATTCTTTTATGGCATACAAATTTCCGATGCATGCTTGCTTCCTAGTCCAATAAAAATTCACAGACTTTTTCTTCCCCACTTTTAATATTACTTTATTTGATCAAGATCATATATCACTTTTTCATTTTAGTGGAAAGACACCTCTATCTTCTGGGTCCAAGGTTTTTTTTTTTATTCTTTAAATTAAGTTAGAGTTCCCCAGGTCTATGAAATGTGAACTTGTAAGCCAATTTCCTTCAACAAATATTATTAATTAATAATAACTTCAAGTCATTGTAAAATTAAAAAAAGAAAAAGAGCATGAAATAATTTAAACAGGATAGTTTTATATGTTAAACCTAGCTTCCTCATGAATTCCACTGTAGACTGTAGAATATATATTTACTGACTTTTTTAAGTCACATGAAATAGAAATGAATTTCAGTTAAATTTTCATAAGGACTTGAACAAAATTCCCAGTATGTACAATATATATGATATAGTAGATATATGCCCTCGAGCAGATTAAAACATCAAACCAGCACTGATGTTTCCATTATCATATACAGAAAATTTTCATTTCCTCTTATGAAAAAGCCAGAAGGATGATACTAACCAGAGGTGGGGGTTTCTCCCTGATTCCTGCTTTACTTTTTATTCTTTATAACGCCTTACAACCAAATTACAAGTAAGCCTCCAATAAAAGGGAAAACAATAAAAAGTAAAAATCAAAAATCAAAACAACCCAAATGCCCAAGACTCTGAATCCTCCATGACCGTTCTTGGATGCTGATTATTCTGAGGAGCATCGAACTCTGGCTTTGTGTTACCATCTTTTTGGTCATTGATCAGCAAATCCCAGCTCCCAAACAGGTCATCGTCCCACAGTTCCATAGCACTGTTGTTATTGTTGTTAACAACATTGTTACTGTCGCTGTAATTACAAGACCACTCATCAAAGTCTGGGAGCTGCAAGTCTTCGAGGAAGTTATTGGAATTTGAGGAATTAGAAGAAGACGAGGATGTAGTAGTCGAGGTTGATGAAGATGGGACGAGAATCTCGTGGGGTTCTATGATTGGAACTTCATCAGTGCAGAACCCATCCTCCATTAATATCGTCTCAAATGAAGGTGTCATCATGTTCTTGTGTTCCTCTGTAGTAGTAGTAGGAGGAGTAGCTAATTCAGTGATATTATTGGTGGCTGAGTCAAATGAAGAAGTGTCTGGTTTATCTGGCAGAGAAGACAACTCTTGGTGTTGCTGTAATTGTTTTTGTTGGGTTTGAGGTTGTTGCTGTTGTTGTTGTTGAGTTAGAGTACTGGAGAGAGGCTTGTGGGTGACAGGGTCGATACCCATCTTCTTGAGCTTCTTCTTTATGTGGGTATTCCAATGGTTCTTTATCTCATTATCAGTTCTTCCAGGCAGATGAGAAGCAATCTTAGACCATCTGAAATAACAGGAAAAAGAAAAAAGGGAAATTAATTAGTAAAATAGGAATAATGATATATAAAAATTAGAAAAGATTCCACGATAAGGTCCATGCGGATTACTTTAAAGGAAGAATGACTTTATGGACACTAGAATGGCCCATGTCTTACAATGTCAGAGAAGCTGCAAAATCAGAAAGGAGGAAAAAAATGGCCACAAGACAAAACTGGGCTATATTTATATATTTACTAGCTTTTCTATATATTAATGTTTCCATGATTCCCATATGCAGGCAACTGAAAGAACTGCAATCATCAACAGTTTCTATTTTACAGAAAAACAGGAAACTGAAAAATAAAAATGAAAAAAGAAGGAAGAGAGAAGACTTGGTCTACGAATTTTAGACGTTTCGTTGCTATGGGAATGGGACCATGCAGGCCTTTCTCTTCTCATTTTGATGAATCATTAAACAAAGCTCAAGTTGAAGGGAATGGCATTATTATAAAACTGAAAATTCAATCCAACCGTAGCAGTGATGTATACTTTCTTGTTCCTAATGATGCAGAAGAGCACTGTATAGTGTGGCAATGATTCTGATGAGAAGAATGAATGAAAGAATGAAAATGAAGAAATGAAGAATTAACCTGTTGCCAAGTTGAGCGTGGAGATCGATCACCACTTTCTCTTCATACTCAGAAAGAAGGCCTCTCTTCAAGTCTGGCCTCAGGTAGTTCGTCCATCGCAGCCTGCAACTTTTCCCACACCTTAATAGCCCTGCATGGCATGCAAAGTTACTGAATTGCATTGGATTTCAAATTCCGTTTCTTCACCGAACGAAGAATTACGATCAGTAAGCATCTCATATTCATAATACATATTTTGAATTCTTGGGAAACCAAATGATGAACAGAACAAAACCCATGACCCAGAAATGCAAAATTATAGAAGGTTCTGAGGATGAAGAAGAGGAACCTGCAAGCTTAGGGACTGCTCTCCAGCAACACTGGCCATTGGTGAGGATGAAGTTGATGAGCTTCTTGTCTTCCTCTGCAGTCCATGGACCCTTCTTCAACCCTACTTTGTCACAGCATGGTTGCCTTCCCATTATAATTTCTCAGTTTACGAATATAGCAGCAAATTCACCAGAGAAAATAAAGCGTAGTCTTTGGAGGAGATCAGTTCTGAGTCTTGATCAGAGAGATAATGTACTGCACAAAACAAGATAGAATAAGGCACTCACCACCTACTTATATATATATACAAATAATAATCAACTCCGACTTAAGCCCCACTGTCACATTTTCCCTATTATTATTTTTCATTCTCATGATTATTAATTTTGATTTTCTTTTTTTTTTCTTTTGTTTTTTATGTATTAGTTTTGCTGACAAAGGAGACACGTGGTGTCCAGGAAATGCAACACGAACTTCTTGGTCAGAAAGCGCCACCTCATCGACCTCCTTTGCTTGAGTTTGAAGGGTGAGATGGTCCACTAACTTCAGGAAAGTACAAATACAATATCCCAAACTAAGATTGGGATATTTCATTTGACAAGTTAATTGCATAATGTTACCATTTTATCTAGTAAAAAAATGTACAAAATTCCTTCAAACTTTGACTCGTTTATAAATAATTTAAAAAATTTTTAATTCATTTTTCAAGAAATAAATCTTTAGGTTTATATTATCATTTAGTATAATTTCAGACTCCTTTATAATTAACATGACAAGCTAAAGCAACATATAATGTAGCAAAGTCAAGGGTAAATTTCACAAAAAAATATTTGTTAGAATGCAAAAATTGAAAAAAAAATTTACTTTGTAATTTTAAAATTTCATAAACTTATTTGTAAGTACTCTAAAATTTAAAGGCAATTTTTACTTTTTACGTGTTTGATCAATACTAAGTTTATGTAAAAGTTTACTACTTTTTAAGATTATAATTCTGAAATTTATCAAGACTTGTTATCCTTGTTTTTGGAAGATAAAGGAGGAGTAGAAATAAGTACACGCCGGAATTATTTTAAAAATAAATAAATTAAGAAATAAATAAAATAAAATTTGAATTTATTTATAAAGATACGTATAATTATATTATGATAGGCATGCATCTACCATATTCATTAGAAAAAAGATAAATGAATAAAAAGAAGTGTCCCGCAGTTTACGTGAGACTTTAATAAGTCTTCCTCGCATGCTCTTGTATTGTATATCTTCTTTAGCAGCTTGGATCACAAAAGATGTATTTATATGAAATTAAACTTTTTGAACTTTGGCCACTCCATCGCCATAATTAAATAAACAAAAATTTTAGAATGTGGATGACTCGCTTGAAAAGAAATGTGAATTACATCACAAGTCTCTCTGCTACGAATATTTTTGCCCTCCAAGGGCTGCAGTGAGAAAAAAATGTAAAATATTTAATTAAGTAATGTGATTTAATTTAGGATTAATTTTTCATATTTGATCAAGAAACGTGATTGTAATATAAAATTAAAAATTGTATATATATATATATATATACACACTACATAGTCTTCTCTCTATTGTCTTTCTCTCATTGGGCTTTTTTTGACTAGGCGTATTCTTTATTTTTGCTTAGATAAAGATTAATTAGGAGTGTAATGAATATGATGGGTTCAATTGAGTGCCTTGCATACGAGTAGAAAGTAGTAGTAGATGATGAAGTATCATAGAATGGTCCCACACTCTCATGTTTTACCTTTGAAGCAAAATTATTAAAAAAAAAAAAAATTAATGGCCCCGGAAATTTTTTTTTTAAAAAAGAGAGAGAGACTTTACGAAATTAACGGCACTTAATGTAATTATCAAGCACGTACGTACAATATTTTCAAAATTTTATCAGAATATAAAATATACTTAAAATGCTCTTCAATAAATTTGTTTTGATCTGTTTGCGAAACTGTAAAGCAGCATCAACAAATTAAATGGACTTGCCACCGTCTTCTAATATTTATAATCAATTCCACGCCAATGCATGTATACATGTCTCCATTATATATATATATATATATATCTATGTATGTATGTATGTATTTATAGATATGAATAGCGAATAATGAGAAATTTAAGGCTTTGTTTCTTCGTTTTCTTTAACAGTGCTTATGCATACATACGCTGCGTAATCTCGTATATAAGAGCTAGAAAACTCAATAGTTGTGAAAGTTTGATTATACGCAGACAAAGATTATGAAGTGAGATGAAAGTATGAAAAAATATCAATTCGTCTGAATATATTTATCTAACAATTAATTTTATATACTAATTTTAATAAAATTATTTAAAATAAAAAATAAAAAATATTAAAAGAATACACTAAATTAATTAAAAATAATTGTATTAAAACTAATACATTAAATTAGTTGTTAAGTAATATGTTTTATGAAAATATTTAGTGCTTTTTTCAGTTCCATTATATATGTACGTGGGTTGACAGTGGAAGATTCCACTCAACATCGTAAATGCAACATTATGTAATATAACTATGACGTAACGAATCCCTAGGCAGCATTTGCTGGAGATGGGGTCTGAAAATATATATAATCTACAGTGTAATTATTTGTATGAAAACTGAATATATGTGCATGTTTATCACAAGTGGACAATGAATTATGACACCAAGATTCATCAACACCCTTTGAAATTGAACACATATATATATAGTGATTAATTATGTGTGTAGTGCTGATCGAAATCATTTTTCTTCAATCTAATTAAAGATGTAAATAAATTGGAAGGGATATATGAGTTAATCATATCCTTACATTTTCTTTTCTATGCTCTTTTTATAACTTCATAGAAGAGTCTTGACATAGACAGGGCTGACACTAAATGATAGATACACAGTCATCATTTTAAAGATAATTCATGAAAGTATTAATATTTAATTACAATAAGACATATATTAAATGAGTTAATTGCCACTACATATACAATATAAAAATGCTCAGTTCTTTTTATTTTAATTTGTGGACTTCGTTTAAATTTATTTATCACGCTACAACGACATCAATATTCTTTGAATAATTAAAACTTCTACCAATTTATATAAGATAGATTAATTATTAAAATTGGAATCACATTGGAGATCGAATTGAAGATCAAAGAAAATTAAGCTATTTAAAGTATCAATCCACAAGCATATATAGGGCAAGAAACTTATGATATATATGAAGTTAATTGGAATAATATATATAAAATTTCGATCACGGCAAGATTGTGCTTCTGCTTCGGAGTTTATCAGGTTTTTCTTCTTAGACATCTCTGCGTCACAGTCTTTGGAAATGTTAATGTTTCAGTTATTTTAGTTTCATCCTCTTCCTTTGTGTTCTTCTATTTCGACAAAACTGCTCCGACTTTCTCACGTGTGACTTTGAACTTTTCTCTTTCTTTCATTTTGCTTTTCCTAATTTATTTTTCTCTTTCCATATATTGAGGTCATTCTAACGTATGGATGCTGTATGCAACAACTATGCTCCTTTTTATTTTTATCCATTTACATATCATATCTTGTCTTTACATGGCAGAAGAAACTGTTTGCAGACAACCTCGTGTTGGCAATAATTAATGCTCCGTTACTAAGTTAAAAAGTTTCGAATCTTAGGTAGGATTTAAAAATTTATGGGGATAATGATCTGTTTATATATATATTTTTGGTATATCCTAATCTTATATATATATATATATATATATATATATATATATATATATATATTATTTTAATGAATAAATTGTTATACGTTGTACTAGACATAACGATCTTCACTATCCTAATTAGAAGTCCATCTTATAGTAATTACATATTGTTGTTAAATATTGGCAAACCAAAATAAGGTGATGAAAAGTTCATAACAAAAACAAGTCATTCAGATTAATTAAACTATTTATATATGTATGGTCTCAGAAAACTTTGGGAAATTGTTGGGCCTAAACCTTTGATAGAATGAACAAATTTAATAGCTTGTTTTGTCCCTTAATATTTGTGGAAATTGGTGGTCGATTCAATGCCAAAATAAGGCAAACAATGGGTGATGGCTCAAAACACAAATGAAGAAAGTAACATATGAATGATTCGAAGGATGAAATCAAGAGGAATTTGATGATGTTCATTGATTTGAGGTAGACGAATATACATAAATAATATATAGATATATATATATATATATATATATTATATTATATCTTCGTTACACTTCATGCTTGCATCATTATTATTTGTAAAGTAAATTCTTCAAGAAGCTTAGAAAATAGACGCCGCCCAGTGGTCAGTCAACAAAGTTGTCAATAAGTGCTTCACTCAACCCCACTAATCAAATTATGATGAAACAATAAAAAGGTTAAACTAATCAAGTTATTTACAGTGGTTTATATTAACTTCAAAATTATCATCTCCCTGTTTTTTTTTTTTTTTGTTGTGAATGACAAGTTATTAAGATAAATGTGTCTTTTGAACTTTCACTTATTCACAAATATATTTTGATTATTTTATTTTTTGCATCTCTTACATTGATTATTACTGGAAAAACTGTAACACCAAATTTATCTCCAAGAATAGTAAAGAAATAAAACCAGGATAGGTGACTTCTTTATATGTGCCCTTGTTTTGGTATGGTGTTAAGAGTTGTGAGGTATGTGGTTGTGATTGGGCCTTTTTTGGAATTTGGTTTAGAATAAGTGATATTTCCTGATGGGACTGCTTTTTGGGCTAATATTAATATTACAAGTCCAGATGCTTTAAGACATTATATTATGTCCCTCTTTAGTGGGTGGGTTCTGTACAATTTGGATTAAATTACTTCTTCGTAAACAAGGATACAAAGTGGACTTTTTAATAATAATAATAATAATAATAATAATAAATATTTTTCAATTTTTTATATTTTAATTTGGTTCTTCTAATTAAGAAAACTCAATTATGCACACCTACGAAACCATTTATGAAAAAAAAAAAAAAGACAATGTCAAATTTAATAGCTTACTTACTTAGACATTATAAACTTATTTAAAAATATTAATTTATACTCAACTTTAGAGTGTATGAAAATAGATAAATAAGTTTGACGCTAAATTTTTTTACAACAATATGACATGAAGGTAAATTTACATTTTAATTAAATAGACTAAAGTACAATTTTTATAAGATTAAAAAATTTTAAGTGAAGGTAAGCCTTAAGTTAATGAAAATCTTCAAAATTTATTTTAATTTGAAGGTCGTCTATTTATCTTGAAAACTGGAACTATGGAAAGCATGAAATAAATTTTGATGTGTGCATCCAAATCACTTCATAAATTCAAATTAAAATAAATTTATCTTGCCTCAATTAATAGGTAAATGGTTACAGAGGGTATGACGAGAATATATATATATATATATATATATATATATATATATATATATATATATATATATATATATAAAACTATATTTTTGTAATGAATACTGCTTTGTTCTCCTTAGTTGCCTAATTTAATGTTACTAGGAAATAAGTTTAAATATCTTAAACCAAGAATTTTAAACAAATTGATTTGAGCGCGCCTTCATGATTTCCTAACTAGTATATGCTGATTTCATCTATTGAAATCAAATGCAAGATTCTATTATATTTCAACAATTAAATCTGAAGTTTCTGAACTCTCTTATTTTAGCTTCATATATCTAAAATTATATGTTTGGATGTTTTGTTTAAAAAGGAACTAAATCTAAATTGATAAAGATTCAGTTTTTGTCATCTAAACTAATCTGTTGAATCAAAGTCTAGTAAATTACTTTCAGTGAAGTACGTGTCATTTGTTCATTGTGTTCAATTTTTAAATAAATTCTTTGTCTCGTGGGATTGCAATATAACTCGAATGGGCATTTTCGGGGGCAATAGCTTGGTATACTGATATATTTAGCAACTCCCTTTCTTGCTCTGTTTTTTTAGTATTTTTTTTATCGCCAAAAAAGAGAAAAAGTACCAAAAGAATTTTTAGACTATGCTCCAAAAAGATAAAAATGGTAGTATTCAAATAAATGTGTCATAGAACTCTCATTAACTCACACATATCTCAATAACATGAATCTTTTACAGAATTTGGTTCAGAATTATCTGTGTAATGGAGCTCTAGTCCATTATATTAAGTCCAGATTGTAGAATTCAAAATACAAGAGTGAGAATTAAATTGAAAGAACTTTTTATTATATATTACATAATTACAACACATACCAACGGTGCAATTTTAGATAAAATTCATTGCCATACTATCACCTTACGTCACTTTCTCAGTTGAATTAATATTTATACTTCTCACTTTTTGCTATTCGCAAATAACATACATACATGTGGGTATGAAGTCAGTGCAACGCTTTCGAGATTTCTTTTTAATCGATGCATCTTTTTTTTTAGATCTCAAATTCTTCCTATTATTTTCGTAAATATTTATAATTCACCGCCAATTTGTTTTCTTGACAGTTATCCTCCATCGTCGCTAACTATTTTCGAAGTTCAATGAGAAATAAGTCGTTGACTTCTTCACAGATCTGTGGGGTGCGTTACTTATTCATAAACATAGAATATATGACACATTTGCTTTCCATATAACGGATAGCTACAAGAATTTGAACTCCATTATTCTGTGAGTAGCATATAGCATATGTAATAAACTGCAAGAATTATTGGAAGTTGAGCGATAGCAAAAATAGCAATGTAAGAAATGCCTAAAACTAGAAAGCCGCAGCACTATGTAGAGATCTTCTCTCATACAAACCAATAATTTGATCAGCCACAGCCCACATAATGGCCTGCCCTGGTGGGATCCTCATCAGACGTGGCAACAGACCTTTCCACAGGGCAAGAATCCCTTCCTCTGCATATATTGTTCTAATGGCATGGGTCATTCCCTTGTACTTGACTTCACCTCCTTCTCCACTCTGAGCCATGAGCCTCGTCTTCACTACATCAAAGGGACCAGTACAGATGGGGCCTGCTGTTCCTGCAAGAAATCCTGAGATCATAGACTGCCATGGTTGGAGCACCTTCCCATCTCCTTCATGTTTCTTCCACAGAACCACATCGAAAGCGTTCTTGGCAGTAAACATGGCAGCTTGATTTGTCCCATTTCGCATTACTGTTGGGGTAGCTCCTGCCCATAGCCCACGGAGACCTTCTTCCCTTATGATCATTCCAGCACAGTGAACGGGTCCCTTGTACTTCAGTAGCTCAGGACTCAGACCTCTCTGTTGCTGCAATCTGATCTTCACTACCTGCAAATACGAGACCAGGCCAAAAGAACAAAAGGAAAATGCAGTTAGTAATGTTAAGTGCTAAATAGCGACACAATCTATAAACTTCTATATCGGACGGCAAAAAATTGGCCATTGGGACAATCACTTGATGCAACTTGAAAGCAAACGTCATGTCCTCAACTCAATGGTACATTGCACTATATATAGGTGAACATGTTCATTTCAATGGATATGTTTCTGAACATTATACATGTGCTTGCTAAGAACTGCCGGCTTTTTTTCTTTTACTTTACTATTCTCTCATTAAGACAAGGCTTAATGTCTAACCAAAACATGCAATATTGAAACAAATTTAACGATTTGTATTTCTAATATGCAGCATGATGAGTCAACCTTATCGTGAAGGAAGTTCATCCCATTCATCCCATTCATCCCAGCTATGCATTAAGGGTGTGGAATGAACACTGTTCTAAGTATTATAAAGTTAAGGATAACCAGAAGCCAAGAACTAGAATGTCTAGTCATCTTAATATAATAGATCAATTTGTATTAGTAATACCAAAATAACTGATTTAATGTCATGAAAAAAGATAAACAAACCTCAAATGGCGTGACAATAACAAGAGCCTCAAGTACCCCTGCACCAAATCCAGAGAGAAACCGCCCATGACTGCTGAGTTTCCCACTCTCAGAGTCCTTAAATGCTGATTGAAGCACTGCATTTGAACCCATTCGAAGTGCATACTTCAAAGTCAAATGTGTAGCAAAAGGCGTCAATCCCTTCCATAAAGCCCTTGCTCCTTCTGTACGTGAAATTGTGGCACCACAATGTACTATTCCTTTGTAGTTCCCGGACCTATCAAGCTGCAATCGGGTCTTAATAACATCAATGGGTTGCAGGCAAGCGGCCTCCATAACACCACCAAGCGAGCCAGATATTGCTTTCATGTAGGGTGGGATCATTTTCTTTGCATATAATTTGGGGGTATCTTGTGTGGCATCTTCTTGTTTCATGGTTGATGGAGGTTTAGTTTTGTTTTGCTCTGCTTCACAAGCCTGATGTTATTAAAAAAAAAAAAATGTTTATATTGAGGCCAACACCTAACTAAAAGGTGACAAAGTAAATATGAATTCGCTCAATGCCTAGAAAACACTAAATTAAAATAGTACCTGAAAGGGCTGAAACACAAGAGTCGCTGTCCTTTCGTGCTTTGCTTGCTTCAAGGCCACTTTGGCAGAGATGTTGGTTGCTAGTCTAACAGAGGCTGCCCTTTCAAAAACAAGTCTTTGCTGCAAGAAAGAATGGGTGCGACAGACTAGTGAGATAATCAAAGATGATAAAAAGTTAAAAACACGGCCTTCTCCCAAAAACCCGCAACGCAAGCCTTCGCTTTCATTTTCACAAACACTTGGATGACCCAAAAAAATAAACTGTATTCAAGTGATATGTTCAAATTCAACAGTAATTAGACTGACAAAAGGCAACGAAAGAAAGAAAACATACTTTTGGATCTCAAGCTGCACTGTCTTTTCACAAATGGTGAGACTTGACACCTTCCCCTATGAAATCTGGAAACCCCAAAACGAGAATTGTGGGATTAAGCTGGTAACAAATACAGAAAAACGGTATTCTGGAGTTAAGAGGAAGTTATTAACGAACTCAGCAAGATTTATATGTAATTGATAGTGGTAAGAAAGCGTACCAAAAAATGCGTAGATTGATTATAAAGAAGCGGAATGCACTCGAAGGCTGGCAGTACGAGTACGAAATGATGATGGTACTTACAGGCTCACACCAATACGCATAAATTGATTCACGCAACTTCATGGATAATAGTTTATTTCATTGTTTTCTTTTTTTAATGCATATAATTCTTTTTGGTCATGGTCAAGTTAATATTATTTTCAGAGAAAATATCTATTCACATTGATTAAACGAACAACCAAGAAATTGTGTTAGAAAAAACAATACAACATAATGTAGTATCAGCAAGGAAGTCATGTGCAATAGATGAATGATGCGTTAGCACTATGTAATTGTTATTATATATATATATATATATATATATATATATATATATATATATAAAAGGTATCACGTGCATCATTCCTATGTTTACTTTTTCAGCCAAAATAATAAATTCAATAAAAAAAAAAAAAACTTTCCCAACAACTTTGTTTTTTGGACGAACCCCCAACAACTTGTAACGGTAGTTTGTGGTGCAATTGTTACGTTCTTACAATTTTAACGTTATAGTTTATTAATTATTTGACTTTGACTTTTGGGTAAGACTTAATGGCTTAAGTGGTATTGATTATGTAATTAATTAATTAAATAAATAATTAAATGGGCTAAACTCTAATTGGTTGTTTGAGAGATAGTTTTCTTATGTTTAATTGTAACTAATCACTTAATGAAAGTAGTTAATAGAATATTTGATAATTTGAAATTTAAAATTATTGGATAATAAATAATTATTAGATAATCATGATGATTATTTGACAACAAATGTTCATTTAAAAACTAGTATCTATCTCTACCTATAAATAGGTGGTATATGTTCTCTCATAATTTATCACTAGTGTACACGTAAATTAAGATAAGCTATGTGATAGAAATAAAATTTTTATTTCTCATAGTTCTTTTCTATGTTTTAGAGATTTAAGGTTTGACCACAATTGAGCGATGAATTAAGGTATAAATTCTTTGAAAGTTGATAATATTATATATTATATAATATGTAAAAATTTATGAGTTGCCAAGATTTAATAAACTATAATTGATTAATAATTTTTATCATTAGGTTTAAATTAAAAATTAATAAAAAATTTGACTTTTGAGGCATGAAAAATGTGAATTTTTGGTTTAATATTGAACACTTTTTCATATTAATTTTCAAATTTTTATTTGTATAAAAATAAGAAAAAATTATTTTTGCATGAAATGTGTTATATTGATATTAAAATTTATTTTTAAATAAATATTTTAAATATAAATAATCTTCATATAAATTTTTTGATCAAAATTAATTTTATAAATTGATAAAAATAAATTTTTAGTCTTTTACTTATTGAAATGTCTAAAATAATCTTTTACTTGTTAAAAAATATCACACTTTGTCTCTTACTTAAAAAAAAAAAACCAAATTAAATCATTTTAATTTAGGGTTTAATAAATGAACTAAATTTAGTTATTTTTCGAAAAGTGAAAAACTAAATATAATATTTTTTAATAAATAAAAATTTATTTTAGACATTTAAATAAATAAAAAATTAAAATAATAATTTTATAATAAATAAAAAATAAAAGTGTATTTTTATCAATTAACCAAAAGTTGAAGCACTACATTGGGATTCACTCCTAAAATGACACTGCATTGAAATTAGTTATTAGTTAATTAATCGTAAATGCATTGATACAACAACATATTTTATGTTTTCAATTGGTGGTGGATATTGTGATGAGACTGGATCCTTCCATGAAATTGTTTCTCTTGTCTGGTTTGAATTGAATTAGTCGTCGAAAGGAAGGAAACCTGCCCATATATCCTACACGACCTGTGAAAGCATTAAATGAGGAGGGAAAATTTATGGCAAATAGAAACATTTTATAAAAGTGAGTTAATAAAATAACGTTGAATTATAAAAGAAATGTACATTTATAACTATTTATTTGACAATCTAATGATAAACAACTAGAATTATACTATGTTCTTTCATATATAAGTATTTTTTTTTAAATTTAGTCTCACAAAATTACTTTAATAAATTAGTTCCTAGGTGAGTGTTTTTCAATTTATTTTGTTACAAATAAATTTATTGTCAATAATATTATTAAAAATATGTTAATTTAGAAAAAAATGTAAAAGACATTATTGATACTTATTTATTTGTAAAATATCAAATTGAAAATATTTATATGTGACATCAAATTAAAAAAATATTTTATACTTAAGGGGACTAAATTGAAAAAATAATTCTATAAATGATTGAATTAAAAATCTTGGTGAACAGGTTCATTTAATAATAAACATATAATTTTTTTGGTACTAGGAGCAAGGACAAAGAAAAGTCGCCATTTGCACGGCGAATGTGACTGACCCTCCCAACTTCTTCACATAATAAGTCTTTATTTTTTATTTTTGGTCAAATTCCCATGAGTCTTTATTACGTTCTTACAGATTGTAAATGATCACATCACATGCTACTGTCGCCAGAATCACGTTAAACCTATATTCTTATATACATATATAAACCCAATAACAAAATATTCATATATATATATAAAACATATTGCCTAGTGACCTACGTAAGAGGTCAAAAATAAATGATCGACATTAATGCATAAATTTTAGTTTAGGTTGGGATATAGACAACCACGGGCTTAAAAAAAAAAACACCACCGATTGAGGCGTTAGCTTATTTTAGGCTAGTTTGTTTTGTAATTTTCTTTATTGGATTTGGGATTTTTTGTTTTTATATACTCTAGTTGTTTTCTCATTTTCATATCTGCCTAATGTATTTGTTGTTGGTTTTTTTTACTGGACCACTCAATTTCAATCCATTAATGAACCTGGTTCTCTATCTTTTTTTTATTAACCCAGATGCATAATGCTGATTTTTTATAAAGTTTTGTGCAAATTTTGCGCATCATGTAAATGAATTTTCTGTGATACAATGTTAGTTGCTAGGTCATGGTTGGATCATCATCCATCTGAAAGCCTGCTCAGTCTAAAGAAAACGAATTTGAGCCTAACCTAAAAAGCTTAACTCGAAAATAGGCACAAATTAAAAAATAGGTTAGGCTCAGCCTTCATTTTAAAGTCCAACTTAGCCTAAATTATATATATATATATATATATATATATATATATATATATATATATATTATTTTGAAGAAGATATACTTGTTTGTTTTTTATATTAAGTCTATTAGTCATATCTTTAACTTATGAAATTTTTGTATGATTGTATAATAATTATGAAAGACAACTTAATTTAGATATTTTACTTTAATTAGACTTTTATTGATAGACATAGTATTATTTTTTTCTTATTAAAATGAAAATAATTTTTTGCAAAAAAATATTCGAGTCGAGTCGGGCTTGTTATCTAACTGGGTCCAAGCCTAAAAGTAAATAAAAACTTTAGCTTAGACTCGAGCTTGGACAACAAATAAAAGTAAACCTGATCAAAAGTCTAACTTATTTTTTTAATCGTTCAGCCTAGGTCTAGTCACAGTATACCTCTCCCGGTGACTTGATAGACTCTTTTTTAGATAGGTACATTCCGTAGTTTTTTGACTCTAACACTTATGTGAAACATTTAATAACTGATTCATTGTGTTGTTATATTTTTCACTAAGATGCTTAAAATGCTTTTTTTAATTGAAAAATTAGGATCGTGTGAATCTAACTCACACGATCTATAATGATTTCACAACTTTTTTTTATTTGCTGACTGTCAGTCACATGATCAATTTTTTCTTTTTATAATTTTGTTAGGCCATGGGATTTAACATCCCGCGACATAGTAGAGATGGATACCATCTTAGTATAAATATAATAAATTAAATATGTAATATAATATAATATGATATATTATATTATATGATTTTATAAATTAAATATACCTATTATATTTATTATTTTATATAATTTTTTTATTAAATTAATAATCAAGAATAATATAAAATTTTATCAAACTATGATAATTCAATTTAGTTGTCACATCAAATTATAGATACAAAATAAATATATTTATTAGTACTTGTGAGTCTTTTTTATTATTAAAATTATTTTTAAAATTTCTATTTAGTAAAATCAAAAAGTGTTTGGGGTCAATTTTACCAAAAAGAAATAATTTGTCTCTTTTATTAATTATTATTTTGATATTATTTAGCTAAATTATACACTATTTTTTTATATATAAAATAACACACCAAACACAATATTGCAACTTACAACAACTACATTCATCAAATAACATCAACAAAGAAAAATTATCAAAACCTTTTCATTTTACTAAATAAAAATTTTAAAAATAATTTTAACAATAAAAGAGACTCACAAATACTAATAAATATATTTATTTTGTATCTATAATTCATGGTGGCAAGTAAATTGAATTATAATAGTTTAATAAAATTTTATACAATTCTTTATTATTAATTTACCAAAATTTGATAAAATAATAAATATAATAATTATATTTAATTTATTATGATTATTATATAGATAGGGGGATTACCCCATCAGTAGTGAGAAGGCAACCTTTTTTGTCAAATTGCAAGATTTAGCATTCTGCGACTTGACAAGTGGATTCCATTGTATCTACCAAGCAGAATTCAAATATTTATAAAGTATTCGGTCTTTAATTCCTTATAAGTATCTAAAAACTTTCTTTGCATGCATTAGACTCAATAACGACAAATGCATAAGGAATTCCTTCCCTCTATTTCTGTTCTAAATCATTTTTTGGACATTGTATAAGACTAAATTTGTCTCCTTTCTAAATTGGAACTGGAAATGCTGAATAGTTTTCCATCTAAATCTCTCTAAAACTTTGTTGATATAGCCTTGTAAGACAAACTTAATAATCCTTGTAATCTATCTCAGAATATTTCTATCCTAATCACATAGTTTGTCTTTCCCATATCCTTCATTTCAAAGTTGTTAAAAAGAAATTTCTTAGTCTCATGTCATAGACCAAGATCATTAGCTTCTAGCAAGATGTCAGCAACATACAGAATCATAAATATAAACTTACTTCTACTAACCTTTAGATATACACACCAGTTGATGGTGTGTTCTTTGAATCCAAAGTTAACAACAGTATCATTGAGCTTGAAATACCATTGTCAAGAAGCTTGTTTAAGTCCGTATATTGATTTCTTTAGTTTACACACCATGTGTTCCTTTCCTTTAACTTAAAAACCCCATTGGTTGATCAATGTAAACTTCTTCCTCTAAGTTTCCATTAAGAAACATAGTTTTCACATTTATTTGATATAGCTCCACATCATAATAAGCTACCAACGCTATGATAATTTTAAAAGAATCCTTTCTAAAGATGGGTGAAAATGTCTTCATATAATCGATACTATTTTTCTGAGTAAAACCTTTGGCAATAAGCCTGACCTTATAGCATTCAAGGTTGCCATGAAAGTCATGTTTAGTCCTAAAGACCCATTTACACCTAACTCTCTTGCGACCTTCAAACAACTTTACAAGGTCTCACACATTATTATGTTCCATAGATTTTAACTCTTCTTTCATGGCATTTAACCATTTATCAACATTATCACTATTTCTGGATCATGTAGATAAACCACATAATCTTTAAAAATTAAATAATCTTTTTTCCCTTTAGGATCTTCTTAATACTATCTCTTCTGGCTCATTTACTACAGGCTAATTGTGAACAATAAGATCAATAATTTGTTGCTCTTCTTATTTTGTGGGTCAACAATTTAAGTAACAACTACTTTAGAATAATTGTTAATTAATGGAACTTGCATTCTTATTTCCACATTTTGTGGAACTTCATTACCACTAATTTTACCATCTTCAATGAATATGGTATTTCCAGTTTCAACAATTCTTGTGCTATGTTTAGGATAATAAAATATATATCCCTTAGATTTTTTTAGATAACTAATGAAATATCCACTAATTGTTCTTGCATCTAGTTTCTTTTCTTGTGGGTTGTAGACTCTTAATTCTATCGAGCAACTTCAAACATGCAGGTGCCTTAAATTAGGTTTTCTACCAGTCCACAGTTCAAAAGGTGTTTTTGGAATTGGCTTACTAGAAACCCTATTCAATAAATGCATGGCAATTTTCAAAACATACATGTACAATGAGATAGGTTAAGATGAATTACAAGTCATACTTCTAACCATATCCATTAATGTTCTGTTGTGTCTTTCTGATACACCATTTTGTTATGATGTACCTTGCATAGTATCTTGCAAACATATTTGCATTTCTCAAGAAATTTAGCAAGTGGACTTAGATATTGTCCAATTTCATTATATCTCCCATAACATTCACCACCTCCATCTGATTGGACAATTTTTGCTTTATGATCCAATTGGCTTTCAACTTCATTTATGAATATTTCTAAGACATTCACTACTTAAGATTTCTCATGCAGTAAATAGATATATCCATAACATGAATAATCATCCATAAAGGTGATGAAGTACTTCTCTTTATTAAAAGAATTGACATAAAAAAGTTCACAAACATTGGTGTGTGTAATCTCAAGAACCTGCATGCTTCTTGTGGCTCTTTTCTTTTGTGTTTTGTTTGTTTTCCTTTTATTCAATAAAATCCAATTTTGGAATGATGTCATTCTTTACTAATTTTTCCAATCTTTCTTTAAAAATATGACCTAAACGCCTATGCTACAAGTTAACAGAGCGTTCATTTCCTAAACCATGTTTAGTACAAATATTATGATGCAGGGTCAAAAGTGTTTCAATGTAAGACTATCAAGATTGAGCTTGTATAGTCCATTATAGAGAACACATGAGCCCATAAGATAGTTATGTTTAAACAACTTAAACATCTGTTACCAAAATTAACAAAATATCTAGTAACATCAAGTTTAGATAATAGAATTAAATTCCAAAGATACTAGATACATAAAAAGTGTCAAATATGTCTAAAGGATGTCTAATGTCTAGGATTAAATTATAAGTTCCGATAGCTTCCACTGGAGCTTTCATTCTGTTTCCCATGGAGATAAACTTCTTATTTGGGATTATGGTCCAGATTGTAAGGAATTCTTACATCGTATTAGAAACATGAGTTAAACATCTTAAGTCAATTCACAAATATTATAAGGAACTTTAGTTAAATTTGATTCGAAAACATACATAAATATTAAGCTTACCTTTCTTTTCACATCAAGTTTTACTTTCAGGCAATCCTTTTTGGAAATGCCTAAACTTCTATAAAAATTGCACTTGTCATTCTTTCATCCCTTTTTGTGGATTTAATAAAAGGAAACATTTAGCTTCAGTAGTACTTTACTCTTGTCATGTTTCTTTTCTTTCTTCTTTCTGGCTCATTGATGGTTCACATAATGGACAAAATGATTTCCTTAATTTTTAAGCCTTGTTTCCTCCTGAACTAACATACTGTGCAATTCATGTACATTCCATTTATTTTTCATAGTGTTGTAGTTTATTTGAAAATGACTATACTCAAGCAGTAATGAGTTAATTATGAATTGTACAAGAAAATTCTCATCCACATTCATTTCCAAGAACTTAAGTCTTACTACTATATTTGTCATCTTAATAACATATTCATGCATGGTGCAAGAACCATCAAATTTCATGGTGGTTAGGGTACCCATTAATGTCCCAATAAGAGACTTGTCAGTTGTTTGGGAGCACTCTTTTACAAATTTCATAAATTCTTTAGCACTTTTAATTTTGGGAAGAGCTTATTTAATATTACTGACTATGCTTATTCGCATAAACATTAAGCTTAATCTATTTATCCTTTCCCAATTTTTATAATGGGCTTTCTCTTCATTGCTACTAACATTAGTAATAACAGCAGGTTGCTTAACTTGGAGTATCAAATCAATAACCAATACACAAAAATGAAATTGGACTTGTTTACTCTAATTAGAAAAAAATTAACTCATTAAAATTGAAATAGGCAAAACATGTGAATGAAGCAAATTAGAAATAAATACTGTAAGAAATAATATGCCGAATTAACATTAATGCTTTCAGTTATATTATAGATATTCTCAAAATAGTTCATTTAACAATCAATTACACATTAATGTTCACCTTTGGGTAATATGCTAATACACAACTACAAAACGTAATTGATGCTTAAGTTCAATTTCACATAATTAGTAATTATATATACTTTAATTAGACATATTTGCTATCTTTGAATATGCTAAACATGTCTAAGTAGGCATATAAATTAACTGCCATCATGTTTATGATTATAAAATAACTAATCAACCTTTGGGTGATCCTAAATGTTTTACAATTAATGAAACTTCAATATAACAATAAAACAACAATAATTAAACCTTTCATAACATCACCTAATTTTGGGTATTTGAAATTTACTTAATTTGACATCTATCAAAACTTTTTAATTTGGCCATTTTGGTGACTAATGAATTATCCGTCATATAGATATGAAAATAAATCATAATACTATAAAATTTGATAAACATCATATTTTATAACTTAATTATTCGATAACTAATAAGTCATCCATATAATATACACAAATGTAGCAATTTAAAATAAAACTTAATTTAAATGCTACACAATATTAATGCATCAACAATAATGTACATAACTTAACTTGTAATATAGCTTGCAAAAATTCAAACATAGCATGAGTTTTTCATTGATGCAACGGGCATAAATTTATAAAACTTCATAATTGATAGATACAATAATTATTCAATCAAACATCATTAATTATATATTCTAATTTTATTTTTTTAAAAAATAAAATTCATCATTAGAATAATAAATTTCTTAATGGAAAATTATGAGATCCTAAACCTACGCTCTAATACAACATGTAAGTTTTTCTTAATTTCTATCTAACCCTAATGATAGAAATCATCAATCAATTATAGTTTTCCAAATCTTGGGAACTTATAAATTTTCACATGCTATACAAAATACAATACTATCAAATTAGGAAAGAAATCATACCTTAATCCATTGCTCAATAGGTGTAAACCCTTAGATTTCTAGAGGAAAACTGAGAGAAGGAGAGAGGAAAAATGTGTTTCTATCTCTTAACCTCTCTTAATTTATGTGTGCGTTAGTGATAGATTGGGAGAGAACACGTAACCCTTATTTATAGGCAGAGATAGGAAATAATTTCCAAATAAACATTTATTATCTGATAACAATTATGATTATCAAATAACATTTATTATCTAATAATTTCAAATTTCAAATTATTAAATATTTTATTAATCACTCCTACCAAATGGTTAGTTATAATTAAACATAAGGAAACTATTTCTGAATTAACTAATTAGAAATTAGCCCATTTAATTATTTATTTAACCAATTAAATACTTAATCAATATTACTTGGTCCAACTTAAGTCTTATACTACTAATTGCTAGCATACATAAATGTGTATGGCTAAACATGTGAAGTAGATAATTTTAATAATATTAAATATATTTTCAATTTGGGTCTTCTAATTGAAAGTAATCTATTATGCACATCTATGATATAATTTAAGAAATATATATATATATATATAGTCAAATTTGATAACTTATTACTTAGACATTATTTATTTATTTTAAATTATTAATTTACACTCCAATTTAGCGTCCAACACAATAGATAATTAAGTTTGACACTAAACTTTTGACAACAATATAACATAAGGGTAAATTTGAACAAATTTTTTTTAACAAACAGACAATTTGCTTTTTAACTAAATAGACAAAATTGAAACTTTTAGAACAAAAAAAAGTTATAAGTGAAGGTAAAACTCAAGTTAATGGAGGTCTTCTACATACCTTGAAAACTGGAGCTATAGAAAACATGAAATAAATTTTAATTTGTGCATTCAAATCATTTCATAAATTGAAATTAAAATAAATTTATCTTGCCTCAATTAATAGGTAAATGGTTACAGAAGGCATGAAGAGAATATATAGATGTATGTATGTATATATATATATATATATATATATATATATATATGTATGTATGTATGTATATAGAGAACTATATTTTTGTAATGAATACTGTTTCGTTCTCCCTCGTTGCTTAATGTAATTAGGAAATAAGCAGTCTAAATATCTTAAACCAGAAATTTAAAAACAACAGAGCATTTGCTTCCCATATATAATGGATGCTTGAAGAAATTGCACTTCATTTGAATACAACATGTAATAGATTAAGATGACATATTGGTATTTGACTTGATAGCAAGTAACAAAAAGCAATATAAGACATGCCTACAATTATATGAAGTCATCTCTCATATAATACAAAGAAGCACATACAAACCTATCTCATTAATATGGATCATTTACAAAATTTGGTTCAAAATCATATGTCTTATGGACCTTTAGTCCATTATATTAACTCTTGTAGAACTTAAGGGGCAAAAATAGGGATTAAATTGAAATAATTTTTTTTATTATTTATCACACAATTATAATACACACTAAAGGTACAACTTTGACATAGTTCATTGTCACACTATCACCTTGCCTCAGTCTTCACTTTAATTCACACTTACACATCTCACTTTTTGCTACACACACATAACTCATACTTACATGCAAAAGGATCTAATACTGCACAACACACTTAGACCATTGGATCAAGGTGAGTTTCACCTTAATTTGTGGACCCCACCTTCATCTTCTAGTTTAGCCAGTACAACACACTTTGCTATACAATACTAGATCGAGGCTCATACTTACACACATGCATATGTAGGTGAAAATGTTGAAATTTTTCCTTAATTAATGAACCACTCTTTTAGTTCTCAAGTTTTTTTTTTTTTATCATGTTAATAATTATCTACAGTCCACCACCAATTTGTTTCCTTCACAATTATCCTCTATCATTGCCAATTATATACAAACTTCACGAGAGATAAGTCATGATTTCTTCACTAATTGGTTAGGTCCATTACTTGTTCATAAACATATGATAAGTCCTATTAAGTCTACGAAGATTGTCTGCCTTAGAGCCAAAGAATGTATGGCATATTTGCTTTCCATATAACAGTAACTACAAAAATTTTAAGTCCATTAATTATTCTATGAAAAGCATATAACATATGTGATAAACTACAAGAATTATTGGGAGTTGAGCGATAGCAAAAATAGCAATGTAAGAAATGCCTAAAACTACAAAGCAGCAGCACTGTGAAGTGATCTTCTCTCATACGAACCAATAATTTGATCAGCCACAGGGCAAGAATCCCATCCTCTGTATATATTGTTCTAATGGCATGCATCATCCCCTTGTAGTTGACTTCACCTCCTTCTCTCTGAGCCATAAGCCTCATATTCACTATGTCAAAGGGACCAGTACAGATAGGACCTATTGTACTTGCAAGAAATCTTGAGATTATAGACTTCCATGGTTAAAACACCTTCCCATCTCTTTCATGTTTCTTTCACAGAACCAATGTTGTCAAAATCGTGATTTAACTTGGTAGAATCGCAGATTTAAGATCCTAGATAGCAATTTTGTGTTAAATCGCAATTAAAATTAGAATCAGGGCTAACTCAGTCAAACTCGTCACTAACTCGATAAAATCAGCAAGTTTGACCAAGTCAACTGAGTTAGCACAATCACCATTTCTGTAGCCAAAAAAAAAAAAAATGAAAGGCCTAATATTTTCCAATCTTGTTGATAAAATGATAGCCCATACATTTTGCACTATAGATAGCCCTGTGTCCAACAGATCACCTCACCTATTGCCTAAGTCCAACATATCATCTGTGATGTGTGAATGTGATCACCCGAACTGAACAGGTTTCCTTTAGGTTTTAGAGTAGCATCACCATCACTTATTCATCGAGCCCTAACCTACCTCTATTCTTAACTTCTCTTTGATCTCTCGTTGCCATTGTGCTCTTCAGTTCACTATACTATACTATCACTGGTCTTCTCTCCTGGTCTTAGTTGTCGCATTGCTTTCCTTCTGTTCTCTCCTGCTCTCGTGGTTGACGCTGTGCTCTCTTAGTCTTGGTTCACTGCACTGTCACCAATCTCCTCTCCTGGTCTTAGTTCATTGCAGTTATCCTACTCTCAGTTCAGTGGTTGTGCTCTGGTCCTCTCAGTTTAGTGGCTGGTTTTGCTCTTATCGGTTTGCTTCCTTAGTTCGCTGCTCGGTGCTCGCTGGTCACTGTCTTACCTCTGTTTTCCAGTCCTTCTCTCAGTTCACTCCTCTATTCATGCTCAACTCAGTGGTTCACTTTCAGTTCAGTGGTTGTGTCTCCTTTCCCTCAGTGCTCACAATTTTTTCAGGTTCAGGTAACATTTGCTTTTCTTTCTTTATTTAGTCATAATTCTATAATAATACAATCTACTTGACTATATTAGAAGAAAGTAAGTAGTGCTCTTGGAGTGTAAAACAAGGATAAATGGTGTTAGGGACAAGGATGAGCTTGAGTTGACCTATAAAGTGTTTAGATATATAGAGAATTTGGCTAAATTGCTTAAAGTAGATAGATAATTGCTTGTAAATTTTTTGGGTTAATAGTTTCAATCGAGATTAAGGGAACCTTGGTTTATTTTCACAGTGAATGTGCCAAATTATAAACTTGGACTGCATAAAAAGAAACTCATTGTAAGTTGCTGATAGCTTTTAATGGAAAAAAAAAATAAAAGAAACAAAGAAAGTGTAAAGAATAATATGGTTGGTTAGCTATTATTATTTTGAACAAATTATAAAACCTATTGTGTTAACTGTGAATTCATTTCCTACATTTATTCATCTTTGTTTTGGTTTGCCTCATTGGATTTCTCTTTAACTGATATAAACTTATATATTGTTTTGTTGTAATACACCAAAGAAAATATGTCTTCAAGTGCAAGTGCTCCACCAGCCCTTATTGGAAAAAATGTAGCTGCTGGAAGGTAGAATTTTCCTAGTAATAGATCTGATATAGAATGGAAACATGAGAAGGATGTTAATGGGGATGGTAAAAGTTCAATGTAGTTATTGTGGAAAGGTTTATAGTAGAGGAGTCTATATGTTCAAACATCATTTAACTGGCATAAGAATAGATGTTGAACCATGTGTTAGTGTTCCAAATGATGTTAAGGCATAAATGTTACAATATGTTATTGAAACCAAATGTGCATCATCTAAAAGGAAAAGACAATGGGTTGATGTTGGTGAGGAGGAAACTTCGGGCACTTAAGGACATTCTAATCCCCAAGACCTCTTAAATTTATTAAGAGCTCCCAAAAAACATAGCAGTGGCCAAGGTAGCTAACAATTTACCATTAATCACATGTTCAAGAAAGATATTAAGAAAGAAGCTTGCCAACAAATAGCTTAATTTTTTTACACAAGTGTCATTCCCTTTAATTATGTAAAAAATCCTAAGTTTATTAAAATATGTGAGATTATTGAAAGACATGGCCAAGGGTTTAAGCCTCAATCCAATCATGAGATTAGAGAAAAATACTTGAATATGGAAGTTAAGAACACACATGTCATGCTTAAAGAGTTTAAACAAGAATGGAAAAAGATAGGTTGTTCCATTATGTCTGATGGGTGGACGAATAATAAAAGGCATTCCATTTGTATTTTTTTGGTCAATAGTCCTAAAGGGACCGTGTTTTTATATTTACTGAACACTTCTCATATTTCTAAAACTGCTGACAAAGTGTTTGAGATGCTTGATGAAGTTGTTGAGAAAGTGGGAGAGGAGAATGTGGTGCAAATAATAACTGACAATGTTGCAAATTACAAGAGAATTGGACAAAAATTGATGGAGAAAAGAAAACACTTGTATTGGACACAATGTGCAACCCATTGCATTGATTTGATGTTGAAGGACTTAGAAAAGAAAATAGAGTTACATAAAGAAACCATAAGTAAGGGCAAAAGAATTACAACTTACATTTATGCAAGATCAATACTTATCAATATGTTAAGAAAATTCACAAAAGGGAGAGGCTTGATTAGGCCAACTGTGACTTGTTTTGCCACAGCTTATTTGACATTAGGTTGTTTTAATGACCATAAAGCGGCATTGATAAATCTATTTAATTCTGAGGAATGGAAAGATAGCAAATTTTATACTACCAAGGATGGGAAGGAAGTGGCAAGAAGTGTTATGAATAATAGGTTGTAGAGGAATATTATTACTTGCCTCAAAGCTACTGCTCCTCTTATTAAAGTTATTTGCTTAGTGGATTTAGAGGAAAAACTAGCAATGGGATTCATATATAAAGCAATGGAAAGTACAAAGGCAAAAATTAAGCTAAACTTTAATAATGTTTCAAGGAGGTAAATACAAACAAATATACCTTATATTAGTGTCTTTATCTTTAATATATTTAGCATGATTGTTTGTTGATTACTGCAGCTATAAGCTTGTATTAAACATAATTGATGAAAGGTGGGATGCTCAATTGCATAGGTCTTTACATGCAGCTGCATACTACCTCAATCCTCATTTTCACTTTAACATTGACTTCCAAGCTAATTATACAGTTAAGCAAGGGCTGTATGAATGCGTAGCAAGACTAGTTAAAGATAAGGGAGAAAGAGACAAAATTGAGTTCCAATTGGTTGAATTCCATTTCACAAAGGGCATGTTTAGTTTTGGTTCTACACAGACGTTAAGAACACAGTTGGCCCTAGTAGAATGGTGGGAAGCCTATGGAGATAGATGTCTAAAACTTAAAAGATTAGCAATTCGCATTCTTAGCTTATGCAACAACTCTTCTGGATGTGAACGTAATTGGAGTGCTTTTGAAAGGGCAAGTAATCATAAAATTATAAATTAATTTCTTTCTTTATTTTCATTTTAATTTTGTTTAAGGGTTAGAATACTTATCAACATTGTTTATTTTTTTAAGACTCATACCTAGAAAAGAAATTGCTTGCACCAAAAGAAGATGAATGACTTGGCATTTGTGATGTGTAATTTGAAGTTAAAAACTAAGCAAACTACAAGAACTCATGTTTATGATTTTGATGATATTCATTTGGATAATGAATGGATAACTGAAGAGATAGGAAATGAAGGTAATGTGAAGGCAAATAATGAGGTTCTTTAACCCATTCAAGTTAATCCTCTTTCGACGGCAATATAAATTAGTGATTTAATTGTTTAGCTTTATGCTAATGTTGGTGGTACTAGTACTGGTGAACAATTTAACAATATGGATTTCGATGATGACTTCCAAGATAAAGAAGAAAATAATAATAATGGTGAAAATGAGAATGAGATAGGTGGAGGTTATATAGGAGATGATCAAGATTTAAGAAGTGATGACAATCGTGAGATTGATGATCTTTATTGAATTTATATTGAAAGTTTCTTATGTTAAATGAATGATTATTATGTATCATGTGTTATGGATTATGGATGATGACCTATGGATTGTAGAGTTTATTGAACTTTGTATGTTGATTTGGATTATATATTATGGATTATGGATATTGATTACAAAGTTTATTGAACTTTGTATGTTGATTTGGGTTATATATTATGGATTATGGATATGGATTACATAGTTTATTGAACTTTATATATTACAGATTATGGATTATGAACTATGTATGAAATTTTTTGTGATATGGTTATGTTTAATAGCTTAAATAACAGGTGCAGGTAAACTCTTACGATTCTACGTTACAAGTCAACCTCCCTTTTTGAGTCTACCTAGAATCATGATTTTAACAACATTGCATAGAACCACATCGAAATTGTTCTTGGCAGTAAACATGACAGCTTGATTTGTCCCATTTCGCATTACAATAGGGGTAGCCCCTGCCCAAAGTCCACAAAGGCCTTCTTCTCTTATGATAATTCCAGCACAGTGTACGGGTCCCTTGTACATCAAAAGCTTAAGATTCAGACCTCTCTGTTGCTGTAATATGATCTTCACCACCTATAGGTATAAGACCAGAGCAACAAAACAAAAATAAACTGTAGTTAGCAATGTTAAATGCCAAATAGCATCACAATTTATAAACTTTTATACCGGACAGAAAAAAAAAAAAATTGGTCATTGGGATAATCACTTAAAGCTACATGAAAGCAAACGTCATGTCCTCAACTCAACATTACATTACACTACATGTAGGTGAACTTGTTCATTTCAATAAACATGTTTATGAACATTACGCCCCTGCTTGATAAGAACTACCGATTTTTTCTCTTTTACTTCACTATTCTCCCATTAAGACAAGGCTTAAGGTCCAACCAAAACATACAATATTGAAACAAATTTAACTATTTGTATTTCTAATATGTTGATTAATAAGCTAACCTCATCGCAAAGGAAGTTCATCGCATTCATCCCGGTCATGCATTAATGGTACGGAATGAACACTGTTTTCAAGTATTATAAAGTTAAGGATAACCAATAGCCAAGAATAAGAATGTCTAGTTAACTTAATATAATAGATTAATTTGTATTACTACTACCATTAGGGCTGCACAAAAAATTTTGGAACCTGGCTAACCCGGATCGGCCTGGACTATTCAGGCCGAGCCGGGCCGGGGTATAAGAAGCACTGGGTAGAAGATTAGGAAAAAAGAAATTGAGCTGGTCCGGGTCAAGGTCGGAGTAGAAAAAAGCTCCACCTGGCCCGGCCCGGCCCAATATCCCTATTTTAATTATATTTTATTTAATTTATTTAATTTTTTTTGTTTGATTTATCATCACTATCCTTCGCACTTGCAGTCTCACGCTCTCCTTTGTCCTCTCACCTGTCGCATTCCACTCGCACTTGCAGCCCTAAAAATCTTGACTCAGTCTCAAATTCTCGACTCTCACTGACTTTGTCACTCTAGCTCTCGTCTCCGGTCCAATCTCTCTGTGAACTCGTCGCTGCTGTCTCTCTGTGAACTCGTCACCACTGTCTCTCTATGCTCATCTGTCATTGCACAAAGCCACGAACCACAAAGGCAAGTCCGCTGTTGTGAAGGTATGACCGTATGAGTATGATTTTGTTATTCCCTTTCACTTTTAGCATACTTTATAGTTTATACCTGCTTACCATTCAATTCTATTTCAATTTCAGCCTCTATTTCAATTTAATTGTGTTTCATTTTGCCTTGTTTGATAATTGATATAAAAAAATGAAAAAAAGTTAGATTAACGAATATTCGTTAACCTATCAAAATAAACGTGTAGACTGTTATTCGGCCAAATACATTTCCTTGTTTGATATATTAAGGAACAAAAAAAATGAAAAAAAAGTCAGATGTTATCATGTTAACTTATGCCAAAATGGCTTTACTTATGTTGTTGAGTGCTGACTTGCTATTACATTAGGAGTAAGAAACCCCGATTGAGTGGATAGCTTCAAAGCCTTCAATTTTGAAATTGTTACTTATGTTGCTGACTTGCTGTTGCTGTTACATTATGTTACTTATCTTGCTGACTTGTTGTTACATTAGGAGTGAGTGGAAAGCTTCAATTTTGAAATTGCAGGTTAATTCTAATAATAGCTTTAATAGACTATGGATCTGTTTAAGTTATAGGTGAAGCAAACTTTTAGCTATGGAATTGTTTATCATTTTGACATTTGTGTGATTATCTAAGTGCTAATACAAAAGAGCTGAATGAGACACTTCAAAGTTCAAACCACATGGAGCGGATCTTATTTCAGGCTGAACCATAAGGGGGTACCCCATATTGGACGATAATTTTAATGTAAGTCTATATGGAAGTAATCTTAATCATTGCTGCTTTGTTGCTGTAATCTTACCTTACCTTACCCCATATTTAGGGAATTAGACAAGTACCTTTTTTGTCCTTTATGTTTGGGGTGAATTTCAATCTCATGCCAAAATGTTTCTTTTTCTAAGTCAATTTTGTCCTACATGTTCATTAATCTCGATGTCTTCTTACTTGCTAATGCCATCCTTTGGTCAATGTAATTAGTTGGCTTGTCAAACATATAGGCTGTGGATTGGGGATTATTTGGGCTATGTTTCTGCATGTTTGTTGTTCCATATTGATTAAAGTTGTGATATGGTGACGTTGTTTGTTTAGTCTTTTTGCTTTGGTAGGCTCTTATCATTTTCAAAGTTGTGAAGAAGTGATAGTGATAATTTCAAAGCCCAGTACCTGCTTTAGTATTAGACTAATAAACTTAAGCTACAAACTTCCAATTTAATATGTTGTTAAATGTTCCATTGTCTTACTTGATGTTGGATAGATGGATGCTAGTAGTCAACAATCCCCAAGAGAAGGCCAATCGTAAGCAAGCAACGTGCCTTCTTCCAACCCAAACCTGATAGCTACAAGACCTAATGATAATACCATGGCTCCAACATTTGTATCTGCAGTGGAGTCTACTGTGGTAGGTGAGAAGAGAAAACTTCCTCCATGAAAGTCAGGTGTGTGGGAGCATTTTACAAAGCTCCCATTAGAAGAAACCAATGGGGAGGTTTGAGCTATTTGTAATTACTGTGGGGCTTCATATGCTTGTGACCCTAACAAACATGGCATGAACTCCCTTAAAAAACACTTAAGGAGATGTCAGAAGCATCCCAATAGGGCTAATGAGACATCCCAGTCTATGTTAACCTATCTGACCCCACCAGGTTCATCTCAACCAAGAATATTGGTCCCACACACGTATAATGCAGATGCGTGCTGAAAAGCTGTAGCTAAATATGTGATATGTGATGAGGTGCCATTTCAAGCTGTAGAGAGGTATGGGTTTAGAAGTCTATTGAACCAATTTGAACCTAGATTTCCTCCTCCCTCAAGAATGACTGTTGCTAGAGATTGTTACAAAATCTATCTTGAGGAAGGTAAAGATTTCAAGGCTTTCTTGAAGAACTCATGTAATCGTGTTTGTTTGACAACTGATTGTTGGACATTAATGCAAAACTTCAACTATATGTGTCTCACAGCTCATTTCATTGATGAGCACTAGAGGTTGCAAAAGAGGATATTAAGTTTTTGTCCTGTTGAAAATCATACGGGTGACACCATAAGAAAAGCCATTGAGAAATGTTTGCTTACATGGGGGATTGAAAAGGTGTTTACAGTGACAATTGATAACGCAAGTTTGAATGACACAGCCATGGTTGTTAACTCGCTGAGTTAACGTTTTTATATGTGGAAAATGAGTTGACTCGGTGGGCGAGTTGAGGAAAGCTTACTTCAGAAGTCAAAAATGCATTCCCCAGGTGTCAAACCCATGTGCAACAGGGCACCAGGCAGCTAACCATTAGGCCATGATGCTTGTTCAATATATATATGACAAACACTATATATATACAAGTCTTGATTTTAATTTGGCAAAATAAGTAAAATCTTTTTTTAGTCCCTCACTTGTAGGGTATTTTTTTTAAGTTAATCCTTTATCAAATTTATTTTTCATTTTAATCCCTCACAAGTAAGATATTATTTTAATTTAGTCCTTCATAGAATTTTTTTTCAATTTAGTTCCTCATATGAATATTTTTCAATGTCTTTCTTCACAAATAGCATTATTATTAATAATACCCTTTTATATTTTTTTATAGTTTGAAACTTTGAATTTTATTTTGGCCAAATGAATAAAATCTCTTTTGGTCTCTCACTAATAGGTTATTTATTAATTTGATTCCTTATAAAATTATTTCTCATTTTGGTCCCTCAAATAAAATACTTCTTAATTGAGTCACTCATAGAATATTTTTTTATCAATTTAGTCCCTTACATATAAATTTTTCTCAATTTATTAATAGAAGTAAACTCTTAAGATTCTACGTTATGAGTCTACACCCCCCTCATGAGTCTACCTAGAATCGCGAGTTTGACAACCTTGGACACAGCAGTTACTTATTTAAAGAAACGTTTGAAAAGTGGGAATGGGTTGGTATGTGAGGCAGAATTTTTACATGTAAGGTGTTGTGCTCATATTTTAAACTTAGTTGTAAACGAGGGGTTGAAGGATTTGCATGATTCTATTGCTACCATTCGAAATGCAGTGAGATACATTAGGTCTTCTCCTGCGAGATTGCAACGATTTAAAAGCTTTGTGGAGACTGAAAAAATTGAGTCAAAAGTTTGGTATACTTAGATGTTCCAACCATATAGAACTCCACTTACTTGATTTGAAGCATGCCGTAAAGTTCCAGAGGGTATTTGATAGAATGGAGGATGAAGATGAGGGGTTTAATGCTTACTTTAGAGAGGATAGGCATCGAAAAGGTCCACCCAATGCTTTATATTGGAGTAATGCAGCTGTATTTGTGAAGTTCCTAAGGGTGTTTTATGACATGACGTTGAGGTTATCTGGATCGTTGCATGTGACAGCAAATACCTGCTTCCATGAAATTGCACATGTTCAGACCTTGTTACTTGCAAGTTCCATGCATCAGAATCTAGTTATCGAGGAAATGGCTCAGAATATGAAAAGTAAATATGAAAAATATTGGGTTCACTCAGACAACCTTAACATATTGCTTGTAATAGGGTAGTATTGGACCCTAGGTACAAGCTTGGATATGTGCATGCCCCCTTTGAAGACATATACCTTGATCCTGAAGTATGTGAGAGCATGAAGAAAAGGGTGAAAGACAGTTTGTATCGTCTGTATGAACAATATTCTGATGCAGTTGTTCCAGGATCAGTTGAAACCTTTAGAGATTCAAGTGTGGCTTCAGACACTTCAGAGTTTAGAGGTTTAGACGATCCAGACTTTTTCCCATCTGGCTCACAAGATAAATGAAAGTCTTTAAAGAGGGTCAAGGTTAGTGTAGACCAAAAATCAGAGTTAGAGAAGTATCTGGAAGCTGAAGTACTTGATGATGAATCTCCATTTGATATCTTGGCATGATGGAAAGAAAATTCATCAAAATATAAAGCACTCTCTTGGCTTGCACGTGATGTCTTAGCCATGTCAGTGTTTACTGTCGCTTCTAAATCAACATTCAACACTGGTGGACAAGTGCTTGATGTCTTTAGGAGTTCATTGTCACCGAGGATGACCAAGGCACTTGTGTGTGCCCAGGATTGGCTAATCCCTCAAGACTCCAAATTCGATGATTGTGACTTTGACCAGTTCGAAGAATTCGAAAGTGTTGCATCTAGTAAGCTCTTAGTGAGTTAATATATAAAGTTTTCATTGTCAATTTTTAGAAATTAATATCAATTTGTTTGATTTCTACAAATGTTTCCAGGGATTCAAGTGTCACACACGGGATGTTATAAACAGTTATTAAAGTTTAGTATCTTTTTTATTTCCAGTTTATGAACACTTAGTGTATGTTATTTCCAGTTTAAGACCACATTTTGATGCTACTTTTTAAATCATTCCCATTGGTAACTGTTGTGTTGTCTTTATTTGCCCTGTTATTATTTATTGACAATGAAGTTAGTTTATTAGCAAAATTTAGAGTAAGTTGATATAATTTTCCTTTAAATATTTGGATTCACTTTGGCATAAATCCAATCACATTACACTAACTTAGGCTTGGTTTTCTTTTTGTGTGTGGTGTCCATACCTTCTTTGTAAGGCCACACATCTTGCGGACAACACTAACAATGTTGGTCACTTTCAAAAGGTATATCTTCATCTGTGATGCTCCTTTAATTTTGTTCAAGAATTACAATTTCAGACTAAATTGTTTGTCTATGGTTTCTAATGCTTCTTCTGGGCCTCCACATTTTGCAGATGATGAAGCTTACTTCAATGAAGATAATGGGTGCTTTTACCCTCTAATATCAACAAAAACAGCAAAAGTGGAGAAGATTGGTAAAAGGAGGCAGAAAGTCAGGGAAAATCAACACCGGCTTTCTTTACTTGATGACACTACAAGCTCTCCTGTTGTTGATTTCTCAAAGGTAAAATTTTGAACTTGGAATACGCAATTTCAATCTCTGATTGTTGATAAGAGAAGCAATGGGTTTGTGGGCTATGTTTTACTCAATTGGCTCTTGACTATCTTTTCAGAACAATGTCACTGTGACCAATCAACAGGGTTCAACAGAGAGTATGCTGGATTATTCACAAGGTTTTTCTGCAATTTATTTTGAGGTACTAGGCATTTTTTTTTCTGTTTTATTTGGAGATTGTACTTTGTTAGATGGATTGTTCTCAATTCTTTGTGTCCTTCCAGGAGAGATCCTCATTTCAAGACCATTTTGGATACCTACAATCATCTATATCACAAAATGAGCTTAAGAACAACCAGTAAGTAATTGACTATAGTTTCTTCTCTGCACTAAATGTTAGTTTTGCAGTCTCTGTGATGATTTAATTGCATTGTGAGTTTAATTAGCAGGTGGTTTGGAAGGAAAGGGATGGGGATGAGATGAAGATAAGACCAGTTCCATTGATGGCTGCCATTACCATTGAAGAAGTTACAGTAAAAGTAAATGAAGATCAAAGAAGGAAGAAGTGAAGTGTGAAAGGAATTTGATCTCAAAAGGGATCATTTTCCTTTCTTTTCTTTTCTGTCAATGCAATGGGAAATAACTTGAAAGGAACACTTAGATTTTTTTTTTCTTTTTTAGCTTGCAAAGTTTAATGTTCATGTCAATGAATAGTCGATACAAGTGAGCCAAGTTAGGCAGGCTCTGTCGAAGCATGCTCACTCCTTTGTTTTTGATGAAGACCCATGCTCACTTTATATCAGCAATATTTATAACTTGCAACTCTTTCTCTTTAAAATTATTCAATATATAATTCACCTCCTTTTCTTTTCCCCTTTTTTTTTTTCTTCTGAGTGTTAAATATCAAACCTTCAACTCTTTCTCTGTAGTGCAGTGGGATGATCAAGTCATTAGAGATGGTGAGTGCTTGTACTGCTTCCTTCCTAGAAAGACAGTCATGATTTAATATATATGCTCAAGTAAATCATCAGCATTTGCATTGATTTTGATCAATATTGCTTCTATAAGACTTGAGTAGATTGGTTTATGGATAGTAACCAATTTTCATTATATGGCTTGTTTTTGTGTTTTCTTTACAATACATCAATGCATTTCAATATGAGTTATTAATTCCAGGGAAGAACGTCCTTCTTCTTGTAGTCAAGGGTGCTTGGGATCATTTTCATAGTTTGATCATGTTATGGGATCCTAATTTTTGTTCTTATTCCAAGATGACTTAGACAGTTAAACTTTAATCAAGACTTCTCTTGCTTATTCTTTGGTTGAGATTTCTGAACTTGCCATTATTTAATTGTTGCAAAATTAAGTTATTTCCTAGTTTCGTTTTGGCCCTCCCATTGTTAATTCACAGAGTCTTTGTTTTTTTGGATGTATTTGGATGTTCTTGTTCTGGTTTTGTCGTGATCTAGTTTTAGCTATACTGAGATGTTTAATTTCTTTTTGGTTACGTGTTGGGCAATCTAACTGAAAGTTCTAGTTAACTTTCTACTCTAGCTTTTCCGTTTGCCTGATGAGAAAATGTCAAAAAATGAAGAGATTTGAATATTGCGAATCTAAACATTTTGAGCAATTTACATACTTTAAATTATATGTTGATACTTATAATTTTGTTGTGTCGTGATTCTTTATCAATCTATGTCTCATGTCAATATTAATTAGTCTCCTTGCATGTCTTGAGAAACATATATAATGATGAAATGGAACCTTTTTGTAGGAGAAAATTATATTTTTTTGGCCCCTCTTACTGACAACTAGTCTATTTTTTGTTGTCTCAGGATGTTACCATGAAGATAATATCATTTTCTCAATAAGGGCCAAGAACTATATGCGTTCTTCCTGCAAATGGAGTCATATCAAGTGTCACACTTCATCAACCTGATTCTTCTGGGGGAACATTGACATATGAGGTGCAGCATATTTTGTTTAAATAATCTGATAGTATCATTTTCTCTACTTCAATGAAGATAAATGGAACTCGTTTCTAGTTTGTTAAATGTATGTTGTTTCCAATATAGGTTCAATCAATGAAAATTGCATACCAGTGGCTAAAATAGAGCATTTAACTTCAAAATTTATGTTTTATTTATGGTCTTTTTGTGCTATTGTTGACAACTTATAAGACTATACTATTTTCCTCTTTCCTACATTTGGCACATAGTGATAACCTTTGCTTGAATTTTTCCAGTTGTTAATTATTTATTGTAACTTAATAATTTATGGGATTGCATGCAGGTGATTTTCCCCCTTCATATTATTGTGATTATTTTCCTCTTGGTGTTCTTCCTCTATTCATGAAAGCATATTTTGTGACATACATCAATATATGCTGATATGAAAGGTATGGATATTGCCCCTTGCTTCTAAGCCTTGATTTTTAAAAAAAAAAATTGTGAGAAATTTTTAAGAATTATTAATGCTCTAGCATATTCTACAAACCTTAATGGTTAGCAGTCATGAGATAGATGCTTGCAAAACTTCTAGAAACTGTATAGTTTGTAATATTGGCTTTAGATTTTATTGGCTGCAAATTAGTCAAGGTAACACACCGTCAGCTTTCACTTTTGATGCTCCTGAAATTTAAATTTGTAATGACAGCATGCTTTTATGCTTAAAGCTCTCTTTTTGGCAGATAACATGCTTAAAGTTCACATCATTGATCAAGACTCAAGGGTCATCTTCCTTATTTAGAACATTCATATCCAGGTTAACTAAAAGGGGATTTATTGAACATTATTCAACAGAGGTTCACAGGTAAAATTCTAAAAGTTTTGATCAGAATAATTGAATGTATGAATTCATTTCATTTAAATAGATTGCTAAAATATTAAAAGTTAAATATCAAAATTAAATTCATGTAATTATTAGTTAAAACATCATGGTTATAGTGACTTACATATGCTCTATTCTAGAAAATATACTATTACAATGGCTTTTGCACACTAATACTATAATAAAAATAATAAATGAATCATACTGTGACATTGTACTTTTTTAATATAATTTAGTCCATATTATTACATCTTTTTCAATATTATATATAAGTTAGTTTTACTTCATCGTTTATTTTTATTATTAAAATAAGTCTTATATTTTAGAATATTATGATTTGTATAAATAGTTTTATCAACAAAATTTAATAAAATATCTACCTAAATTTAATTAGAAGGACTAAATTGAAATATTTATAAAAAATGAAAACTTAATTATAAAATTTTAGACTATAGAGATTATATTAAAAATTATCTGAAATTATAAAAACTGAAAATTAAATTTTCTCCAAAAAAAAAAAAAAACCAACCCACTTTTCTCCTCTGTTATCTCTGCCTTCATTCCTTTTCTCTCTCATCACGCCAGCCAGGCAGCCACTAACTAATAGTAGGCAGACTCAGCCCGGCCCGGTTGTACCAACCCGGCCTAGTAATATCACTGGGTCCACCGAGCCGAGTACTGAGCCTGGGTCTTATTTTTCAATTCCATGTATTTATCGGGTCGAGTCTCGGGCTTAAGGGTGGCCCAGCCCGGCCTTTGTGCAGCCCTAACTACCATAATGACTGATTTAATGTCAAGAAAAATGATAAACAAACCTTAAATGGCATGACAATAACAAGAGCCTCAAGTATCCCTGCACCAAATCCAGAGAGAAACCGCCTCTGGCCTCTGAGTTTCTCACTCTCAGAGTCCTTAAATGCTGATTGAAGCACTGCATTTGAAGCCATTTAAAGTGCATACTTAAAAGTCAAATGTGTAGCAAAAGGGTCAATCCCTTCCATAAAGAAGCCTTTACTCTTTCTATGTGTGAAATTGTGGCACCATAATGTACTATTCCTTTATAGTTCCTGATCAGGTCTTAATAACATCAATGGGTTATAGGTAAACGGCCTTTATAACACCTCCAAGTGAGCTAAATATTGCTTTCATATAGAGTGGGATCATTTTCTTTGCATATAATTTGGGAGAATCTGTTGGCCCAAACCCAAGTTTGATTTATGACAAACGAAATGCAAAAAAAATCCAACCCACATCATTAAAATGAAGAAGTTTTCCAGCAATTCATTACAATTCTGGGCATATTCTTAACTCATAGTTTTATGACCCAAATCTAAAGTCCATATTCCTTGTTTGAAATTTCAAACAAGTGGAAGGCAATTCATGACTCTCTCTCTCTCTCTCTCTCTCTCTCTCTCTCTCTCTCTCTCTCTCTCTCTCTCTAACATACAACATGTGAAGGCTATCAAAAAGGGACAAGTCTCAACTTTATTCTGACAGCCTCTCATCCATTTACTCTGCATCACCCTTTCTCTCTTGAAGTTGCTGACAAGAACAACCATTTATGGCGTTCTCAACTTTCCAAGAAAAATCACGCCTATTAAAGCTAAACTCATACTTCATGGCAGTTAATCAAAGAACAATCGAATCATTTCCTCAATCATGAAGATATGCAGCGTTTATTATTCTCCAACAACTAGTTTCTAAAAAACTATATATATGGATTTGTTGTCCTTCTTGTTGATAAGAGAGTAATAGATCTGTAACATTCAAAAAGTCTTCTTCCTTAAACTGAGTTTTTAGTTTATTTGCTTGTCAGAGCACTTTGTAAGCTGTTAATGAAAACTCATTTTATAAGGGTTCATAAATCTCATATTCAATTACTGGTTTTGAGCCTTTATCTCAGTAAAGAAAGGGAGTATATTAGAGTAAGATACTCTAATTAATTTGAGGTTAAGCTTGAAAACCTTATGTTTAGAGAGTGACCACATGAAAACTCTGTGAAATTGTAAAAAAGTGTTATTCTTAGTGGAAAATCCCTTAAATGAGTCAAGGGGACTGAAAGTAGGCATTGTTCTTAGCCAAACTAGGACAAATTATCGTGTTTGATACTCATTCTCTGATCTTTGCATTCTTGAATTATTTATGGTCAACTACATATCTTATAGTCAACTAATTTCTCAAACTTGTCTTTTCTCCTCAAGTAACACAGTTTACTAAAATATTTACAGTTAACTTTCTTTTTGCTTGATAGAGTGAATAAATTGCTGAAAGACTTAGTTGACTCTATTTTATCACAATCAACTATTTACTAAGGTTCATATTCAAATAAAAATATTTTCAGTTAATTATAATTTTAAAAACAGAATTTAAGCAACTTTTTAAAAAAACACCTATTCAGCCCCTTTAGGTACATTATCAATTGGTATCAAAGCCAGGTCTCACTTGATCTATGCTTTATAGCCAAGAGAAAAGATCCATTTTGCAGAAAATGACTTCATAACACCTTGAGGGAGCTTATTTTAGTGAAGGGCACTCAGCCACAAGGCCACCGTACTTCAATGGAAATTATAATACACACTGGAAAGGTAGAATGAAGATATTCATACAAGCCACAGATTACCCAGTATGGAAAGTCATTAAGCAAAGTCCAAAATTTCCTAAAACTGAAATGGGGAACTCAAACCTGAAGAGGAGTATGATGATGATGACATCAAGATAATTCAAGCAAATGCTAGAGCTATAAATACTCTCTATTGTACTGTCAGTGGTGAAAAATATGACAAGATTTCAACCTGTGATACAACAAAAGATACATGGGACAAACTAGAAGTCACACATGAGGAAACAACAAATGTGAAGAAATCCAAGACAAGTACTTTGCAATACAAACTGGAGTTATTTGAAATGAAGGAAAATAAGGACACATAAGTTATGTTCAATCGATTCTCCAAAATTCTGGGGTCAACTAAAACTGCTTGGACAATCTTACACCAGTCATGAAATAGTAAAGAGAATGTTAAGGTTTCTCCCAAAAAGTTGGAAATTCAAATTGGATAAAATTGAGAACAGCTCAAGGTTTAAAGAGTTAATGTATGATGAGCCAATATAGCTTATAAAAACAATCACCTCAAACGCTATGAGCTCAAAAAGAAAAGAAATATGGCACTAAAAGCTGTAGCAACCTTTGAAGAACAAGAAGATGATGAAAGTAAAATAGACCTACAAGACTTAGCCTTCTTCTCAAAGAAATTTAATAAATATGCTAGACAAAAAGGAAAACTCTTGAAGAATAAAATGAACTTTCCAAGAAATGAGTTCAAGAAAGAAGATCAAGGGAAAATTACTATAACTTGTTATGAATATGGAAGAAATGCCCACATACATTTTGATTATCCTTCCTAAAGAAGAAATTCAACAAAGTATCAAATAGAAGAAGAACACTTGCTACTTGGAGTGATGATGATGAAGATGAAGATGAAGAGGAGCTAGAGCAGGAGATAGCCAACCTATGCTTTATGGCCACAGCTGAAAGTGAGGTAACTGTTGAACTCTCTAAAGAAGAATTACAAAATACTTTAAATAAAATGTTTTATGAATTTAAGAAATTATTTTTTAAATATAGAGATTTAGAACAAGAAAAACAAATGCTTGAAACAAATTTTCAAACTCTAAAAACTGAACTTGTAAAGGTTTTGAGTGAAAATAAGGATTTGCAACTTAAAGTCTCTACATTATCTAAAGACCTGGCAAACTTTGTCAAAGGAGAAGAAAACTTATATATGATTTTAGGAAAATAGAAATGTATCTTTGACAAATCTGGTTTTAGTTATGATAAAAATAACTTTATAAAATTGTATACAAATTTTGTAAAATCTTCAAATGATGTTTGTCTATACTATCAAAGAAGAGGACATGCTTGCTATAAATATAAAAACCACAAAGATAACAAGATATGGATTCCCAAAAGGCATCTCAGCTGCCTATACTAACAAGAAAGGACCTAAGCAAGTTTGGACACCTAAAACAAAGTGAATTTCTCTGCAAGTTTATCTCAAAGGAAAAATTTCAAGAAATCAATAGTTCTTGGATAATGATTGCTCAAGGCATATGACAGGTGACCCATCCAAGTTTGTATCCATATCAATAAAGGATGGAGGATTCGTCACTTTTGGAGACAATAATAAAGGTAAAATTGTTGGCATAGGTAAAGTACAATTATGTCCTAATTGCTGTATAGAAAATGTGTATCTAGTGTAAGGACTCAAACATAATCTTCTTAGCATAAGTCAATTATATGATAAAGGATGCAAAGTAATGTTTGAATCACTTCATTGTAGAGTCTTTAATGGTGACAAAGCTCTTTTTGTTGGCCAAAGACATGAGAACATTTACATCTTAAACCTATAAGATTTATCTTCAAAAAATGTTACATGTATTTCATCCATTTGTAATGACTTTTGGGTGTGGCATAAAAGACTAAGTCATGCTAGCATGCATATCATTTCAAAACTTTCTAAACTTGACCTTGTTAAAGGTCTTCCAAAATTAAACTTTGAAAAAGATCATGTATGTGATGCATGTCAACTTGGCAAACAAACTAAGTCTTTGTTCAAACCAAAAGAATATGTCTCTACTTTTATACCTCTCCAATTATTACACATGGACTTGTTTAGACCTACTCAAACTTAAAGCTTTGGTGGAAAAAGTTATGTTTTTGTTATCATTGATGACTACTCAAGATATACTTGGGTATATTTTCTAAGGCATAAACATGAAACTTTCAAATTCTTTGAAATATTTTGCATGCAAGTTTAAAAGGAACAAGGGTATTTAATATCAAGTATTAGGAGTGATCATGGTGGTGAATTTGAAAACGAACTTTTTAAAAATTTCTGCAATGAGCATGGATTTTACCATAACTTCTTTTCTCCTAAAACTCCACAACAAAATGTTGTGATAGAAAGGAAGAATAGAACTTTACAACATATGGTAAGAACCATGCTTATTGATAATGATCTTCCTAAATACTTTTGGGTTGAGGCCATAAACCCTACTTGTTACATTTTGAATTGTTGCTTAATAAGACCTATTCTCATGAAAACACCTGATGAACTTTGGAAGGGAAGAAAACCCAATAGCAGTTATTTTCATGCTTTTGGTTGCAAGTGTTTCATTCACAACAATGGTAAAAACAACCTTGGAAAATTTGATACTCACAATGATGAAGGTATTTTTTTAGGGTATTCTACTTCTAGTAAAGCATATAGAGTTTACAACAAACTTACACTAGTTGTAGAGGAATCCATGCATGTGGTATTTGATGACTCTAACTTAATTTCTAAGAAATTTGTAGTCATAGATGATGATGAAGAGACTGCACTCATCTCTATCCCGCACCAAGGTTAGGAGAATCAAGAAAAGGTATCTAATTTAAAAGGAAATTAGAATACTCCAACCAATCAAAATTTCAATCAACTAGAAAATGAACATAGTCAACTGAACTCCAATCAAAATATTTTTACTTATCAAAACTTTAGGCAACTACAAAATGAATGTAGTCAATTGGAAAAATCTATAACAAAATAGAGACCTCCAAGAGTATGGAAACATTCACCCATATATCCTATGTAGTTCATTCTTAGAAATCCATAGGAAAGACTAAGGACTAGATCATCCTTCAAGAAAAATAATAATTTGGCTCTTATATCTTAAATAAAGCTAAAAATAATAAATAAGGCACTAAATGATTAAGGATGGATCCTAGCCATGCAAGAGGAGCTAAATCAGTTTAAACAAAATGAAGTACGGACTCTTGTTGAAAAACCAAAAGATGCTTCCATAATTGGAACTAAATTGATATTTGGAAACAAGATGGATGAGTAAGGAAAAATGATGAGAAACAAAGTTCGTCTAACAGCTCAAGGATACACTCAACAAGAAGGTATAGACTATGATTAAACTTATGCTCTTGTTGTTAGATTAGAATCTATTAAAATATTGCTTGCGTATGCTTCTCACATGAATTTTAAATTATATCAAATGGATGTCAAGATATCCTTTTTAAATGGTTTCATAAATGAAAAAGTATATGTCAAACAACCTCATGGGTTTGAAGATAAAAAATTGCCTAACCATGTGTATAAACTTTCAAAGGTGCTTTATGGCTTAAAGTAAACTCCTAGAGCTTGGTATGAGAGGTTAAGCAATTTTCTTACCTTAAATAATTTTAAAAGAGGAAATGTTGACACTACTTTGGTCATTAGAAAAACTAACAAAGAAGTTATACTTGTACAACTTTATGTTGATGACATTATTTTTAGAAGTACTAATGATGATTTGTGCAAGGAATTTTTTAAACTTATGCAAAGTGAATTTGAGATGAGCATGATGGGTGAGATAACCTTCTTCCTTGGTCTTCAAATAAAGTAAACCAATAAAGGGAGCTTCGTTAGTCAAACAAAGTATACAAAAGAGTTACTTCAAATATTCAGGTTTGAAAATGCAAAACCTATGGGAACTCCCATAAATCCTTCTACCCACTTGGACAAGGATGAAAATGGTAAGGACTTTGACTAAAAAGTGTATAAAGGTATGATTGGTTCACTTCTCCATCTTACAGCTAGTCGTCCTGATATAATGAATAATGTTTGCAAATGTGCTATATATCAAACTAGTCCAAAATAATCACACTTTGTTGCAATTAAAAGAATATTTAGATATATAGTAAGAACTTAAGATCATGGCTTATGGTATCCTAGAACTAATAGCTTTGAACTAGTTGGATATGTAGATTTTGATTTTGTAGAGGACAAATTAGATAGAAAGAGCTCTAGTGGAATTTGTCAAATGCTTGGTTAAGCCCTAGTCTCTTGGTTCAGCAAGAAGCAAACCTCAGTAGCACTATCCACCACTGAAGCTGAATATATGGCTCTTAGTAGTTGCTGCACTCAACTCTTGTGGATGAAGCAAAAACTTGAAGATTACTCACTATGCTTCTCACAAATCCCTATATACTGTGACAACACAAATGCTATATACCTCACAAAGAACCCTATCCATCAATCAAGAACAAAACACATTAAGGTCTGTCATCACTATATTCGAGATCATGTACAACAAGGAAACATTAAGGTAAAATATGTTTAAACTAGATATCAACTTGCTAACATTATCACTAAGCCTCTACATGATGACATGTTCAATTTTCTTCGCTTTGAACTTGGAATAATTGCATTTTATGAAAAATAAGTTTTTTTATACTTTTACAATAAACTATAAATTTTTCAATTAACTGTTTTTTGGTTTTCTCCATCGACTAAAAATTCATAGTTAACTAAAATTTCATAAAATAGTCAACTGAAAAATTTTTAGTTAACTTAAATTTAGAAACACAATTAACTATAAATTTATTAGCTAATTGAAGTTTAGACAAATAGTCAACGGTAAAATTTTTAGCTAACTATTTTAAATTTAATTGACTATATTATTTTGAGTGAACTTAATTTTATCTGAGGTCAAAAATGTCAATCTAAATGGGGAGACCCAAAACAATGTGCTTCATGATCACAACTCTTACAAGTCAAGTCAGTAAGAGGACATCAACTTTCCTTCCATCATCATGACAGTTACATTAATAAGCCACTTCTTGGGAAATACTATTTTCAAACACATCTGTTCACACTAGTAAGGGAGCAATTATCAGAATTGTTGGAGTAACAAAAAGCAAGTTTTCTCTTGCCCCTTCTCATCGTCTTATTCGTGCCTTAAAGAGAACATGAAACTAAGCATCTTAGTTCTCTCTCTCTCCACTTGCCGACGGTCTCTATTTGAAATCTTCTCTCACTCGCCGGTATCTATAGACTTAGCACATACCTTCTCTCGATGCTGGTATTCCTGACAACATGCTTCAACCGCAACCCAACAGCCTCCATCAACCACCACCGAAGAGCAACTTCCTCCAGTCATCAAAGACGCTCCAACAGTAGAACCCAAGCCTCTAACCCCTTCCTCTATTTCAAAAATGGCATCCTCTGAAGGAAAAAGGCACTTTATGCTTCCATCTTCCTTACACGAAAAAGAAAAGAGCCTTATTATTACTGAAGAAACCCTTTGGCCGAAGAAACCCCGATGAATGTCTCTCCTCCTCTGCCTTCCTGAGTTACCAAAAGTACAACAGTCAAAGAAAAAGCCAAAAGTCCTATATCTTCTTCTCATCCAAAAGGCTCCAAAGGAAAAGGTATCTCATCTTCCTCTCATGTCTTAAGGCATTTTCTGTCCACTGAACATGAGGTTAAATATAGGTAGTACTTCTCTTCAAAACCTATTGCATCTGGGAGAACAGTGTCATTTGAACTTCTGGGAAACTTACACATTCCAGTAGAACCTGAAATCTGAAACCTAAGATGGTTCCCTATTTTCACTTTATCTAAGCCTATCTATGAGGATTTAGTTATAAGGTTTTATTCAGATTTATCAGGTATGGCTGATGGCTCCACACTAAAGTCCTTAGTTGATGGGGTACGCATAATTATGGATGAAGAAACTATTGCTGATATTCTTTACATGCATTTTGAGGCAGAAAATAAGTTTTTCTTTAAAAACAAATGGCCTAAGAACTTTAATTTCACTTTTAAGAAAGTCAAGACTTAGTTAGTAGATAGGCCTGAGTTTTTTCATGGAAAAAAACTAAATGGCCTAGCCTTTCCTTTCAAAGAAAGAGTGTAAGCCTACATGATTGCCACCTGTGTACTTCCTAGGATTAGATCTTTAAAAGTACTCAGTAAAAGGGAATTACTTCTGCTATTCTGTTTACATGTTTAGTAGCCTTTCAACCTTCATAATTGGATCCTACAGTACATGTTAGAGAGTAACACTCACTTGGATCCCTCATGTAGCCTTCCCTATGGCATGCTGCTTACCGGACTTTTCAGGGCTCAAAGAGTGGGCTTAGACAATCATCCATACAAGAAAATTTCAATAACTTATGATGCATCTTCCTTCAAGCTAATGAAGTACAAATTTATGCAAGAACAGTGGGTAAGGATAAATGATACTGAGGCACCTCCACCACAACCTGCACCTACTAATTTTGAAGCACCAGCCTTTCCTTCCTCTTCTGATCCTCCAGCTGGCCCATCTTCTTCTACTGTTGGTTCCTTTCTTCCCAACCCCTTTTAGATTATGACCACCATGGTTAATAACCAAACTTAAATGCTTGCTCTACTAGAAAATATGCATATACAAATGCTTAAGATTCAATTTGAGTTGGCCATCATCAAGGGAGAATTAAATACTTCCAATCAAAGGCAAGAGGCAACCCATACTGATTTACAAGATGCCAAGACTGCTACACAACAAAGAGAGGCCTAGTTGAACCAGAAATTTTAGGAACTTCATAACACTATTCATCAATCTCATCTAGGTGTTCAATAAATTCTCCAAAGGCATTGTTAATTTGGCCCTCTTCCCACTAGATTGACATTTGGCCTATGATGGCCCTTTTTTGTTTCACCCTCTTTTTGAGTGATGACAAAAAAGGGGAGATGGATAAGTTTAGTTAACTTTATTTGTTGTTTTCTATTTTTAGTTGACAATTTTTTCTTTTGAACTAGCACTGTGTGTTATTTTTTTTATCTCATTAAATGTTAACAAATACGACTTTAACGGAATATTATTAACTTTGATGGTTGTTATTATATTGTGATTATATTGAATATCTTGTCATGTGATGGCTGTCATATATTTATTATGTAAAAATAAGAAGATTCTTAGTTTCAAGGGGAGCTCTTGATGTTTCTCCATTTAGTTTTGTCATCATCAAAAGAGGGAGATTGTTGGCCTAAAAATGATTGTCCCAAACCTAAGTTTGATTTATGACAAATCAAATGCAAAAAAAGCCCTGCCTACATCATTAAAATGAATAAGTCTTTCAATAGGTCATTATAAGTTTGGGCATATTCTCAACCCATAATTTTGTAGCCTAAATCTAAAGCCTATATTCCTTGTCTAAAATTTCAAACAAGTGGAAGACAACTCATGACTCTCTCTCTCCAGCATACAACACATGAAAGCTATCAAAAGAGGACAAGTCTCAGCATTATTCTGACAGTCTCTCATCCATCTACTCTGCATCATCCTTTCTCTCCTGAAGTTGTCAACAAGAACAACCATTTATGGCGTTCTCAACTTTTCAAGAAAAACCACGCCTACTGAAGTTGAAACTCATACTTCATGGCAGTTAATCAAAGAACAAACGGAACATCTCCTCAATCATGATGATTTACAACATTTATTATTCTCCAACAACTAGTTTCTAGAAAACTATGTATATGGATTTGCTGTCCTTCTTGTTGGTAGAGAGTAATAGATTTGTAACATTCAAAAAGTCTTCTTCCTTAAATTAAGTTTCTAGTTTATTTGCTTGTCAAAGCACTTTGTAAGTTGGTACTGAAAACCCATGTTATAAGGGTTCATAAATCTCATATTTAGTTATTGGTTTTGAGCCTCTGTCATAGTAGAGAAGGAGAGTGTATTAGAGTAAAGTACTCTAATTAGTTTGAAGTTAACCTTGAAAACTTTGTATTTAGAGAGTAATCACGTGAAAACTCTGTGAAATTGTAAAAAGTGTTATTCTTAATAGAAAATCCCTTGAAGGAATCAATGGGACTGAAAGTAGGCATTATTCTTGGCTAAACCAGGGTAAATCATCATGTTTGATACTCTGTCTCTGATCTTTGCATTCTTGAATTATTTACAGTTAATTGCATATTTTATAGTCAACTGATTTTTTAAACTTGTCTTTTTTCTTCAAATAATACAATTTACTAAAAGATTTACAATTAATTCTCTTTTTACTTGATAGAGTGAACAAATTACTGAAAAATTCAATTGACTATATTTTATCACAGTCAACTATTTACTAAGGTTTATAGTCAAATAAAAATATTTTCAGTTAACTATAATCTTTAAAACTGAAGTTAAGCAAAAATTTTTTAAAACTACATATTCACTCCCTTTTATGTGCATTATCAGTATCTTGTGTGGCATCTTCTTGTTTCATTGTTTATGGATGTTTAGTTTTGTTTTGCTCTGCATCACAAGCCTGATGTTATTCTAAAAGAAAAAAGTTTATATTGAGGCCAACACCTAACTAAAAGGTGACAAAGTAAATATGAATTCGCTTAATGTCTAGAAAACACTGAATTACAATAGTACCTGAAAGGCTGAAACACAAGAATCACTATTATTTTGTGTTTTGCTTGCTTCAAGGCTACTTTGGCAGAGATGTTGGTTGCTGCTTTAACAGAGGCTGCCCTTTCAAAAACAAGTCTTTCCTGAAGAAAGAATGGGTGCGACACAAAGCAATGGTAAGTAGACTTGTGAGATAATCGAAGATGATAAAAAGTTAAGAACATAGCCTTCTCCGAAAAACCCGTAATGCAAGCCTTCGCTTTCATTTTCACAAACACTTGGATGACCCCAAAACAATATAATGATTTCGAGTGGTATGTTCAAGTTCAACAGTATAACAACATGCAAATTACACTCGAAGAGAACGATACAAGGCAACTAAAGAAAGAAAACATACTTTTGGATATCAAGCTGCACCCTTTTTTCCCCAATTGGTGAGATTTGACCCCTTCCCCTATGAAATATGGAAACCCAAAACAAGAATGGTGAGATTTAGTTGGGAGCGAATACAGAAAAATTGTATGTGGACTTATGAGGAAGTTATTAACGAACTCAGAGCAATACTTATGCAACTGATAGCAGTAGGAAAGCGTATGAAAAAATGCATACATTGATTATAAGGTAGCTTAATGGACTCGAAGATGGGTTTATGCCTACGAAATGATAATGGTACTTGTATAGGCTCACCCCGACACACACATGAAGTCTTGTCGGGGGGACAAAGAGTCTAATATGATTCACGCTACTTCATAAATCATAATTTATTTACGCCATGTTTGGAGTTGTAAGCATGTAATTACCATCTAATATATTGAGAAAAAGTTGTAACAATAACGTGTTAAAATATATGTTGATGGTAAGTTGATTAAAAGAAATTTATTATATTTATATTTTGATTTTAATATTTTAAATTTTATTTATAAATTTAAAACATTTTAATAATTTTTTAATTTATTTTTTTTATTTTTATTTTTTAATAACTGTACAAAATATTAGTTTATCAATTAAAATAAGAATAAAATTAGAGAGTCATGGAGTTATTAGGAAAAAAGTATAGGAATATGTTAATAAAGTTATAAACTAATATTTTTTGGTAGGTTATTAAAAAATAAAAAGTAGAGAAAGTAAATTAAAAAATTTAAATTTATAAATAAAATTTTAAAATAATAAAATTAAAATATAAATATAAGAAATTATGTTGAGTTATTATATAATTAACATAACCTGACACATCACATAATAATTGTAACTATGCAACTAATTTTATAATTGTACAAAAAAATTTATCTAATTTATTCATTGTTTTCCATTTTTAATGCATATAATTTTTTTCCAGGGTTAAGGTCAAGTTTTTTTTTTTTTTTCAGAGAAAATCTGTTCACATGGATTAAACTAAAGAACTACTAGTTTGTGTGAGAAAAGATAATACAACATAATTTAGAATGAGCAATGATCTCCTATATTTTACAATATTTTTGTGAATCATTAAATTTTAATCTAATAGTCTACATATTTTATATATATTTTTAATATTATTGTATAAAAAAGTTGTGAAGCATCCACTGCAGTTTGGCAGATTCTACGGTACGATATGAGATCGAAATTCATGTGCATTAGGAGAATGATGAGTTGGCAATATATATATATATATATATTCTATTACAGCCAAAATATTAAAATCAATTAAAAAAATTAACCCAACAACTGTTTTTTGGGCCATTACCCCCAACAGCTTATACGGCTAGTTTTGTAGTGCAATTTCTGCGTTGTTACAAATTTTACATAAAAGTTTATTAATTATTTGACTGAATCTAAATTTAATATGATAGAAAAATTTTCTTATATTTGACATTCAATTCTATAATTAAGACTGTGTTAGGTTTGGTACTAATGTTTCCTCTCGAATTACATTTGGCTTTTAAATTCTTAGATAGGCAAAAATAAATGATTGATTGTATGATGACAAAATTTACTTTATAAATAAAAATTTTAAAAAATAAATTAAGAGTATGTAAATTAATTTTATAAATCAAACTAATCCAAAATTATTCTGAGACAGTTGAAGTTCAATCACGTACTAAAGCATTACATTAGTTTTCACATTGAAAATGGCATTTCATTCGTACGAATTTATAGTATTAAATTGGTTATTAACTAATTAATAGTAAATGCATTACTTATGCCATGTGACATATCTGTCATCCTTGATTTATACCACAACATTTTTATTTTTTAATTGGTGATTTGTTTTGTACTGAGACTGGACCCTTTTATGAAATTTTATTTCTTTTCCGTCAGTCTTTAGGGTTAGGGTTTGTCTTTGAAAGGAAACAAGCCTGCTCGTATATCCTACGCGACCTGGCATAAAATAATGATATAAATTCAGTATATTTAAAAGAAAATATATAAATTTAACAGTTAAGACTAATGAAAATATACGATTTAATGGTTTAAATTAATTTTTGTAAATGTATACGATCAAAAAATTATTATTTTAATCAAATGCAATCTCTCAAGTCTAAACTAATGACTCATGAAAAAATTATGCGATTTAACAATCCATGGTTTCCTTTACAAAAACTTTAACAAATCTAGATTCATAAAATGGTGAGAGAAAATTTATTGCAAATATAAGAATTTTTTGAAAACGAGTCAATAAAATAATGTTGAATTATGAAAAAGAAACACTTATATTTAATTGACAATCTAATAATAAACGACTAAAATTATATACTTTGTTCATTCATAAATATGGCATTATACTTTAGTCCTTTGCCAAATTACTTCATTAATATAGTCCCTCTCAAAAAAAATCTTCTCAATTTGTTGCTGAATTGAATATCACTCAATTTATTATCTCACAAATTTATTCATTATCAACAAAATTCATATATTTAAAATTATGAAAGGCATTACTGATAATTATTTGATTTGTGAGGAATTAAATTAAAAATATTTATATGCAAAGTCAAATTAAAAAATAATTTATTTGTAAGAGAATAAATCAAAAAGACAATTCTATAAATAACGAAATTAAGAAATGTGATGAACAGTAATTTTATTCAATAATATCCCGTGCATAAGAAGCAAGACAATGAACAACATGATTGCTTGCTGATTGACCCAACTTCTTCATACAAAGTCTTAATTAAGAATTGTTTCAGATCGTAACTAATCTCATGCAAATGCTGCTATATATCCTCAGAATCTCGTTAAACCTATATATAGATCACCATAGATATATAGTATTAATATATACCCAATAATTATATATAATAAAACATTAATACAAAAATTTTGGTTTAGGTTGGAATCTAGACAGCCTTTGGCTTATAAAAAATTATTGATTGTGGAGTTTTCTAGGTTAGTTTGTTTTGTAATTTGCTTTTTCGGGTTTGAGATTTGTTTTCCTTAATGTTTTCATAATGGACCTTTATTGTTACTGGGTTTTTTAAAATAACTTTTATATTATTAAATTGATTCAATTTAACTTTATTTTGTCCTTATTACTCATAACACGTTTAATTTATATACATTCACCAGGGTTTTTATGGAGGACTTTTACACTTGTTTTAACATCGTCATTTTTTAACATTTTACAGATCAATTTGTTCGGAACAATTGTGTCAGGGAATGCTCTCAAAGAGATAATAATAAGTTCAGTTGCTTTCAGTAATTATGTGTCCAAAATGTAGGGTACAATACTTATTCATAATTATGGATTCTATCCAATAAGCTTGTCAGCTTCACCTAAAATAGTAGAGTACAATACTTTAAGCAAAGCAGAATGCAAACATGTCCTCAACGTTACATTACACCATAGGTGGACTTCTTGTTCATTTAAGTGGTTACGTTCCTCAGTATCAGACTTATCCACATTTTTGTTCTACTTCATTCTTCTCCCATAAAAGGAGGGTTCAAGGGTTTAAGGCTATGTATTGCTTTGTTTGGTAGAAAGAATTAATTTAAGAATATAAAAAATAATGCTAAAATTAATTTAATGACCCCATAATAATAACAACAAATTAAAGATAAAAAAAATGTCTCATTTTTTAAACAATGTTTACTTTCTCCAATTTGATGGAATATAATGATCCGTTTTCAATTAACACAAGCATAGACCGTGACAAGATTGACAGATGCCACAATATATTTCTGTGTACCTGATCCTTTTTTCTTTATTTTGTGTCTCCAATTGCATTCCAATAAAAAAAAAAAAACACACACACACACACACGCATAGACAAACACCCCACTTGAAGAAAAACATAAAGCATAACTCATTTGTGCGTCGTTCAAAGCTAAGCAAGGATGAGAGAATCAGGGGCAATTTCGTCCGAAAGGCATCCCTTCCCAACAGAGTACCCTCTTTTGATATAATTTGGGGTTGTAAGTAGGAGGCCATCATAATACCCCCAAGCGTGGAAGATATTGTTTTCTTTTGATATAATTTGGGGTTCTCTTGTGTGGCATCCGGTTGTTTCATGGCAGATGGAGTCAACAGTATCTACAGACACTGGATTAAATTAGAGCTTGAATCAAACACACCAAAACACTATTCTTTTGTGTTTACTTGCTTAAAGGCTACTTTGGCAAACATGTTGGTTGTTGCTGAGATGAGTTAGGATTTGCTATTGTACATGATCATATGCCGTGCATTCTCTATCATTAGATTAGAATAATTGATAACGAGAATATAATGTTACTTCAAATCCAATGATTGAGAATGCTTGCATATGATGGTACACAGCACCAAATCTTAACTCTGTTGTGAAACTGGTTGCCTTTTGAATAGTTGTTCTTTGACTAATTAAGAAAGGATTTGTTCATGCAAAGAACTATTAATTTAAGACTATATTATGCGAATCTCCTTTCAATTTTGTTGAAATTACACAAATTATTTATTTATTTTTAAAATATACATTAACTTCTTTAAAACAAAAGGTTGTGTTTCACTTTTTATCTAATTTTAAATTTACTGGACTTTAATACCTTCTTTGAACTGAAATATATATTTTATTCAACTAAAATTCCTGCTCACAAATTTTTTTTTATAAAAGGTATTTTAGACACAAAATTTAAAATTGAATTAAATTGTATACATTGAACATAGAAAGAGGTACATGTAATTTCAATAAAATTTATGACAAATCTGTGTAATTTATTCTTGATTTAATGATGAATTTTTTTATGAAAAATGCATTGATTGTTTAATAATATAACATTAATTTGAATTTATTTCTTCTCTTGTACTTGTACAGATACAGTGACAAACAAATGTTTCACATCATTACTCGACGCTCCCATAAACAGGTTACATCTTGGGCTACACCTTTATGTTTCTTCCATGATATCCGTAATATATTGAACTCTTTTAGTTAGTGCAGCCATTTTCTTCATACTGAAGCACTTCATTTAATTGTTGATCAAAATATTAGAAATAGTTAACAGCCACTAGGATCGTTTATTATTCTGTTTATGTTCATTCAAAGTACAAATTATTTCACATTAATTCAATCATAATTAATTTTTTGCAAATAGAAATCATACAATATAATTCTATAGAACGTGTAACGATGAAATTTAATTTATGGGTTCCGCAAAAGGACACAACATGCTATGCACAGTAGACAGAAGAGCGGTTATAGCGACAGAAGAGAGCAGGAAAGAGACAGGACAGACGAGAGGAAATCAGAATCCTTATTCTCCAGCCTAAGTAGCACACAGAATCCATTCCCTTTTTCCGAGTCGGCGGAGTTTCTTGTTTTCTCCCTTTACCTCCTACTTCCCTTCCTTCTCTCTCTTGCTTTTCTGGAAAGGGGGAAAAAAATTCAGGGATTCTCTTCTAATGCTATTTTGCCAGATTCTGAATCTGATCTTAAAGGCTTAAACTCAGTTTTGTTCTTATTCCGAGATGGGTCTCTGGGATTCTTTTCTCAACTGGCTCCGCAGGTAAGCTGTTTCTTCCCCATCTTTTTTTGATTACTGTGTTTTCTTTTCATTTTCCTTTTCTTCCTTTTGTTATTTACTGGCAGAACTCCTATTATCAGAATGAAATATCATTCCTAGTTACTTGCTTGGTGTATCTTTGATACTATTTCAAATCCCAGAAACTAATTTCACAACTTGTAGCTCCATGACCTGTTGTTAGAAAAATTGGTGAAATTTTTGCTGTATGATTTACTTCGCAATAGTTATTTCACTGTTAATCAGTATTTGCATTTGTTTTGTATCTTTTGGCTATTTATAATGTATGAAAATTGAAAAAGGTTGGCCGAAGCTGTTTGGCTCTATTGAACTGCCTGCCCTTTGTAGAAACATCCGCTGACACCTTAGTTGTTTTGGAGTAACCTATTCCACTACCACCTTTAATCCCCTAAACAAGTTATTGAAAAGTTTTGGATGTTCTATCATAAGACTTTTGTAGGTGGTTTGCTAGCTAGTAAGTGACAACCCAGTGTGCGATGTGACAAAGCAAAGTTTTTCTTGTTTTTGTTTTTTAATTGTCCGACAGAATTAAGTTACATGTTTTAGGAGGTTGTCCTATTATCGTGAATTTGGTAAAATCTACAATTGAGGAATGAATACTGAAATCAATTATAGCTGTAAAAAGCATGAGTTCTACAATAGCTTCTGCTTTGACACATTCAAGTTCCCGAATTGCAGTGGCCTTTGAATAACATCTTATCTATCTACCCATAAATATGTGAAACAATATGTGGTTTTTATGGATAGCATGACTGAGATAATGGTCCCTCTAAACCCTCTTATTGACTTTTCCACATTTCTGTATCAGCTTATTTTTTAAGCAGGAGATGGAACTTTCCCTCGTAGGCCTTCAGAATGCAGGGAAGACATCTCTTGTCAATGCAATAGCTGTGAGTAAATGAAAATCCTGAATTTTTTTTTTCTGTTTACTGATGAATGACAATATTTTGACATCTATGGTTTGATCATGTTCACCAGACAGGGGGATACAGTGAGGACATGATTCCAACTGTATGTAATTTTTTATCTTTTGAGTACATTTTTAATAGCATATATGAACTTCTTACAATAGAAACCTTTTCCTACTATGATATCCAGGTAGGGTTCAACATGCGAAAAGTGAGAAAAGGAAATGTCACAATAAAGCTTTGGGACCTCGGAGGACAGCGAAGATTCCGAACAATGTGGGAGCGTTACTGTCGTGGTGTCTCTGCTATAGTGTACTTCCAATCTCTTAATGTTCTGTCCTTGTAGAAGTAAAGAAACACGAACAGGCATATAAGTATTCATGACACAATTTTGGCTTTAATGGCTCTTAGTTTTAGAACTTGAGCATAGTTCACCTGTAGGAGAGAAATTTAGGCGCATTTCACAAAGAGAATTTAGACTGGGAAAAGAGAATCATTACCTTATAGCACAAATTTCGTTGGAAGTGCTTTCAAGTAGGCTGCCATTCATCCCTTTCTTTGTTGAGACACCATTAGAAGGTTTTTCCAGGTTGCACATATGCACAGAATAAAAATCGATGGATGTAAACTGCAAATGGTTCCTTTATTCTTTCCCGAAGATATTTTCCGCTCAGAAGGAAAATGTGAAGTTTGTACATAATTGTAATGATCACCTCTGTCAAGGGCCAATTAACTTGAAAGCTTTATCTGTTAGAATCACTGGTCCTTGATACGAAATTGGGGTGTTAAGGAACGTCTCTCTGCATTGTTATCTAGGCTCTCAATAGTATATCAAAGCTCAGTCATCACAGACGCTTGAGTTATTAGGGAAGAACTCAGGAGTAGTTTTGATACATACTTAGCATCCTGTAAGACAGAATGCTGACTTCATACAGCATTTTCTATACTGTTGTTTGTTTTCTGTTAAAGTTTTAAACATGATGAGCAGAAAACTTAGTGGTGTTTGGTGTTTATTTGGTTTCTGCTTATTACAATCAACATGACTTGTTCATAGTTGAGTATTGTACCCTTTCTAAATGATCTGGAATAGCAGTTTTCAATCCTTTTACAAATTTTTTTTTTTACAACTTATGGATGCAAAGACAGTTATGTTGTAGATGCTGCTGATAGAGACAGCATTCCAATATCTCGAAGCGAGTTACATGAGCTCTTGATGAAACCTTCCTTGAGTGAGATTCCTGTGCTTGTTCTCGGAAACAAAATTGACAAGTCTGAAGCACTATCCAAACAAACATTGGTAGATCAGTTGTGAGTGCAGGAAACTTAAAAGAAATTATGTCATAATAACTCAATATTATTCATTTTGTTGCTCAGTTTCAATCCCCTGTATATTACTAAAAGGTGCCTTGGCTTTTCATCGTGAATCATTTCAGAGGACTCGAATCAATCAAAGACAGAGAGGTCTGCTGCTACATGATTTCATGCAAGGATTCCATAAATATAGATGTTGTCATTGACTGGCTTGTCAAGCACTCCAGAACTGTAAAATGATCCTTGGTTCGACCACTTTGAAGTTTTTGGTGATCAGTGTCTCTCTTAGTTATTGTTTGTTGTCCAAGTAAATGTTCTTGTATAGTATCAAACAATGGAGTCATGTCTTCCATGCATCGTTCTTATATTTCACTCAATTGATGACACTAGCCACCTGGTTACTTCTCTTTGAACGAATTCAAATGTTTATAATAAATAAGCTAAGTGTCTATTGAATATTATTATAAGACAAAGAAGTAACAAATGACATGTCGAACGGAAAAGATAAAGCAGTAGTACAAGGACTATTATAATCTTTAATATTAATCACACGTTCATTCTTCATTACAACATGCAATTGATTACATGATCAGATACAATTTCTCTATATCGTTAACATCCTCAAAACCAGAATGATCTCAACAGCCGAGTCTCCAAAGCTCAGAGCTTGCTAGTGATGTTAATGTTTCGCACTTTAGGCGATTTTGGGGCATCTTTGGGAACAATTAAGGTGAGAACTCCATTTTCGACCTGTGCCTTAATCTGATCAACCTTAACATTTTCTGGCAATTCAATTGCGCGAGAAAAATCACCCTTCCCGGTGCCCCTCTCAGCCACATGCCAAACACAATCTTTCGCTTGAGGCTCCTCTTTTCCACCTTCTCCTTTGATGTACAAAATATTTCCATCCTCAATCTGCACCTTTATGTCATCTTTGCAGAACCCTATTCACAGATCCAGAAAGGGGTAAGCAAGTAATTTTGCTGAATATACACCAATCCCATCAAGACTACTCTGTAAAATCAAAATGGAGGGTGTAAAATGACGGACCTGGAACGTTGATTTTGAAGATATGGGCAGAAGGGGATTCAAGCCAATCCATAAGAGCCGTTGATCCAGACCATTCTCGGAAAATTGGAGGGCCCCAGATTAGGCGCCTGAAAGGGTACCCAAATAAACTGTCACCCATTGTTGATGCTGCAAAAACCAAGTTGGTTGACTTGCCCGAGAGAACGAATAAGACGCAGAAGAACTAAACGGGTATTATGGGGTTTAAGGAAACGAAGTTTATACAGTTTTTATAGGAGTAATCGCGACAATCCAGAATGTTCACTGGACCTTATCTGCTGTACCAACTATGCGTGACAGATAGCCAAGAAGACGGTTCAGGATGATTCAGGAATCAGTATCTATTCTTGGAGTTAGGACCGAACCAGGTTTAGTGGGCTAAACTCTCATTCTTGTTTTGGGTTTGCCTCTTTGGATTGGACCTGTAAAATCACACGAGAAATTTCTGGTGTTTGGTTCCTAAATTATGTTTTTTTTCTTCGTTATCGGCATTCTGATTTCTTCTTGTGGTTAATATATAATCTTTTAATTTATTAAAGAAAATATTTATTAGTTGAAGAATTATGCTTTATCCCTCTAAAATAAGATTTAAATATAGAATTAATGTTACAATTTTTTCTTGGACTCTAGACTATAATAAAAACTTTAAATTTCAATATCAAATCTAGTGACAATTTGTGAAGAATGTTAATGAAAGGGTACAATCTTTCACTACTAATTTTTATCAAAATTTATTATTTTTAGCTTATTTTAATGTTTAAAAAATATTAATAACATTTAAAATTTATGCATTGAAGTAATAATTAAACTTACTTTAACAGGTAACTTAAAGATTTTCCCAATAATAATAAATTCAGTCAGGTTTAGGTGAGCGACGTACATGTCCCATAGTAGGGCGACAAAAGGAGTCACTGCATGTTGAAAGGTGAAGAAAAACTCAGACATTTTAAAGTATGAATGGAAAAGCCAGAGTGAGAAAAACATATGAACATAACACACAAATTTATTTCTACCTAAGTATATATGAACAAGACCCTTGCACTAACTTTTTTCCACATCATCCAAACACAATGTGAAGGAATATTTTAAAAAGAGAAAAAAGAAGTACTCTGTTTGGGTTTGTCAGTTTGCAATTTGTGGGGGGAATAATAATAAGGTTAGAGGAGTTGCTTTACTGATAATATTATTGGAGGAGGAAATGCGTATCAGTGGGTGTGATTGCTTACTTAATTGTGAAGCTTTGGATGGCATCCATCTGGAGGCCAAACTCACATATAGGTTCCGTTCAATGATGTCTGGGTAAAGACAAAGCACAAAAAAGAGGGAGAGGGGAAAGTTGAGATTAGCTTCCACAATGCAGATTTTTTTAGAGGCACTCTTTTTGTGTCATAGGATCTGAAGTGGATTCAATTAGAATGTCTTGTCTCACTTTGTTATCCACTAGGCAATAACATCGACACCATAATTATATTTGCGTCGTTGATTGGACTTAGAATGCGGTTATTACCGGTGAAAAAAGTTGTTGAGCCTTCATATCATATACTTCTACCGCAAGTAATCCTGCTATACTTGTGTGATATGGGTCCAAATCCAAATGTTATAATTTAATTTATATTTTATGTTTGTATCCTTAATTAATAAAAACTTTTTTTTTTCTTTATAAAAATTTATTTTCTTAATTAGAATCATATTAATTATTTGTATAATATAATTCATATATTTTTGCTGTCTAAAACCAAATTGATATAATTCAAACATGACCACAACTCAAGAAAATTGATATGACTTTATCAGAGACTTTGACACTCAAGTCACATAGACACTGAATGAATTAGGTAAATAACACTAAAGGTTTATGGAAGTATTTATATTTTAAGTTTTTAAAACAACTGAATCCACATGTTATAATACTCCTTACGGTTGTTTTGTTCAGTCAAAATAGCCATAAATGAAGGGGCATGTGACCAAGGCTTGCTGGCTCTATAACACACCATCCATAAGCTCATGATATGGTTGAAACCTTGCTTTCACAAAATATTATGGTACATTTGATTAATCAGCCCAACATAGGAGAGCAGCACAATCCAAAAATATTTAGGCCCAACTCCAAAAGCCTCATTACCAAAATATGCTCAATTATAATACCAATTATCAATACATTTTTTTTTAGGTGCTACGCATAATTGTAGTGAATGATTTCACATCTATCTCTTGTCTTTAAAATTTTTATTAATTTGGTTATTCAATTCTATGTCTTATATAATTTTTTACAAATTAGATTAATTAATACTCAGTAACTGATTTTTTTTTTTATTGTTGCTTCTCAAATTTTAACTAGTTTAAATTTGATAATTTTTACTTTTAATTCACACGTAACTTAAATATATTTAAAATATTTAAATTTGATAGTATTAAGGAAAAATTTGGTAATCGGTGAGAAAAGGTGGAGTCCAACATTTTTGGCTCATAAAAGTACACTGACGATGATAATTACACAACATCAAGTTTGGTGTTTGCTAATAGCTGAATTTATAACTAATGCAGATCACATTAATTTATGCTTTCCTTGTTACATAAATGATGGGAATCTCTCAAATAATTATCATGTACATCAGATACTTTTGTTGAACTCGTTTTGCTTAAAGTATAATTCCAAAAGGCCTCTCGGGCACAATTATAAGCAGAAGTGAATAAAGATTTAAAAGAATAGTTTAAAAAATTAAGCTATATATAAAAAAAGGTAGTGTTTGCAAAGCAAAAGGAGAATCATACGAAAATCCGTTGTCCCAAAAGATGAAGGGAGGCGCATATACCAATGATACAGGAGAGAGTACAAAATGTCATACAACTTTAAAATTAAAGAATAATATAATATATATAAAATACACCAAGATAACATCACTTTGTTAAGTGGAGGAGCAAATTATACAATCTTTTTAGCTCTCGCTTTCCTTCCTCTTTGCTTTTTTGCTTCTTTATTAATTTTTCATTTTGCCTTTGCATTCATTCCAGTAAGTGCCCCCATCTATCTTACATCCTTTTCCACATGATCTCCTCAGTCTCTTCTTTCCAAATTGGATTTTAAATTGGGGAAAATAATAAAGGGACATGATAAAGGAATAGAGGTCGGAAAAAAAAAAAAAAGTCGACATTTTGAAGAGAGAAAAGGGAAAGCAAAAGAGTCACCAAAAGCAAACTAATAGAGGAGAGGCTGATAATTGAGCAGTTTGGCAGGCTCCTAATTTACTTACCTGCATGAGGAAAGATGAAAATCATGTTAATGTAACGCTGAATCCTCTCTCTTTTTTTTTTTTTTTGGTATAATTAAATTTAAAGAAAAAGGTAGGAGAAAGTAAGCAATTACCACGATCTTCACAAAGCTTTCTCAAGAAAGCAAGGAAAATGATAAGTATGGCCACTCCTGCTAATAATCCGATGATTATAGCAAATGTCTTCTCCCCTTCATCGCTTGATCTGTCTGCATGCACCGCAAAATTAATAACCAATACCCCCAACATATAAAATTAACATATTAATTTCAATATATGCAAAACCACCATGTTCTCCTACCCTTTAATAGATGATACTTCTATGATGTAGTATGTGTGCGTGTGTATCTATATATATATATATAAAGATAAATTGGTCCTTATTTCCCAAAAAATTATGAAATTATCTAAAGTTTTGTGTCCCAGCAAATGTCTGAACTGTGAAAGAGTTATGAAGTAGGAAAATCGAAAATGTTGTGAGAGGTGATTACATGAGAGTCGAGCAGCTTGCAGAAAAGTTAAACTTTTTTCTTTCTTTGGTTTAAAGCTATCAAATAGGCAAAAAGAAAATTATGACACAAACTGTTCATTGCTTCTGGTGATTTCTATTGTTACACATTTTGAAAACTCTATACAATTTTTTTTGTTTACATCCATCTAAGGCAACAAAACAAATCACCATTCACTTCACCCCACCACACCACACCACACCACACCCACTTTGCTGGATCAGAAGAAGAGGAATGGAAGGAGTAGGAGGGAGAAGAGGGCTTGCGGTAGCATGATTAGATGGGCCTTACCATGGGCCTTAGAGTACGCGTGGGCCCCACCGGTGGAGTACCTCGCGTAGCACTTGGCCAAGAACATGTCGCCGTAATCGGCGGTGCCACAGTCGCTTCTCAGCCGTCCGATGGCCTCGCCGATGCAATCCTGGCACTCCGCGAAGCTCAGATCGCCGGTGCACTGTGCCATGCCCCGCACTTTCCCGGACCCACCCACCCGGAACGGCCCGCCCGAACCCGCCAACCCGGACAGAACGGCGTCCCGGCTGGCCATGGCGTCCGAGTTGTACCCGACGGACGGCCCGCATTTCTTCAGCACGACGGTCTTGTCCTCGACGCCTAAGAAGGAGGCGTTGTCGTACTTGACGTAGCAGCCCTCGAGCTGGACGGCCCCGCCGCAGGTCTGGGAGCAGATGACGCCAGCGCGGGTGACGGCGCGGGCGACGCAGGTGGCGCAGTCGGGCATGGAGAGGTCGGCGCGGCACTGGTAGAGCCCGTACACGACGTCTTGGGGGCTGGAGCCGATGACGGTGAGGTTGCCATAGGTGGAGTATGTGGCTGAGTTGACGAGGGAGGTGAGTAGCGAGTCGAGGTTTGACTCGTAGGGCGAGTTGGGGGTGTACCTTTGCTGGGTGCACCCTCCGTAGAGGAATGAGTCCGTGGAGGATGAGAGCGAAGGGTAAGGGAGAACGGAGAGACTGATAATAATGAGAACGAGGAAGATGATAGGGTGTGAGAAGAAAAAGCTGGTTTTGGCCATTTGATTTTGTTGCCGTATGTAAATATGTATGTTTTTCAATGTGTGTTTGTTTTTTCTGTCTGTGTAAACGAAGGATTGGAAGCAAATTTCATGGAACTTGCAAGTGGAGAAGAAGGACCTGTGAAGGAGTTGCTTTATATAAGGAAATCCATGGCTTACCCATTTCATATAAAGGATAAACCCAAAAAAAAATAAAGGAAAAACTTCCTACACTGATTCACATTTCACAATGTGGGGTATCGTTTCAAATTAAACGAAGTTTGAGTTCCTTTTTATGAAAAAAAAAATTGAGACAAAGCTCTAATATATTGGAAAAACAATCTTTTACTATTATTCAACAAATGACATTATATATAATTAATTATACACGAATAAAGATAAAAGTAGGAGTGAGCGAAAAAAATACAAATTCATCTTATTCCTGTTAATGTCATATTGAAAACCATGGCCCATATAATAAATTTATTAGAAACTTTAGTAAGTAGTAAGTAAAAGCATATCCATCTTTATACTCTTTTTCTGTAACAATCACTGTAACATCCTCCATAAGCCAACTCAAGGGTAATCTTTTAACTTTCATGATTTCATTATTGTATATGTTATTGTGAAAGAAAAAGGCATTACCGCCTACCTTTCCTATCCCTAAAGTTTTCGGGAGATGTAAAAGATCCTTTTTCTTTGACAATAAAATTAACTTCTATAATGTATTGTAAAAGAGAGAGAGAAAGAGAGAACTTTTATCATGCTAGTAAAAACACCAAATGTCCCTAGTATAAGACCCATACCATTGCTCATACTGATCAACTTTATTTCCAGAAAAAAAAAAAAAAAAAAAAACACTTGTGGTGGGCACGATAGGGGATTCAAATCCTATGATCAACTTTGACAACATCTTTTTCCTATTTCTCTGAGAAGACATTACACATTTTCCCGTGCAAATTTTTTCGAACTATAAATGTGGAGTTGAAGAATGAAAAAATGCTATACATGCATAAGCATAACAAGTTAGAAAAGTTCAGAATACAAGAAGAGACAATGACGAAGCTTATCCACTATTACCAAGAAGAACAGACCAAAATCAGATTCCAAAATCTTTCAGTAATTGGAAACTGAAAGCTTGCGTGGTTGGCCATGCCATGCAATGTCATGCATATTGAATATATAGAATTCAGGACCTTAAAACGATAATCTCTCTGCTAAACAATAAATACATCAAATAATGCTGAGACTACAAGACAAGGAAAGGGCTTGAACACTTTACTTATTATGGAGACAAACACTTTTGAAATGAAGAAGCAAGAAGACAACTGTGATATCGCACTACGCCTACCCTCCTCATCATCAATAACTTTAGAACCCTACAATAGTTCATTTCCGGAGAAGCTTGCATCAGCAAAATGGCCTTATTGTATGTACAGTCATGACGAGGGGTTCAATATAGCAGAGAGAAAATTCATCTAATTCAAGCATTGGTTTGTAGACAGAAGTTATAAGCTCTCTCTCATGTGAACTTGCCCAACAAATGAAGTGGGGCTCGAATGGTGTTGTTGGGAACTGTAGCATACAGTCACGAGAAAGCTTGTTGTTGAAGGTTGAATCATGAACGATTTTTACTGCAGAATCCTACTTTCTTCCCTATCTATATTGCAGTTTGAAAATTACATATGGTCCCCCAATAAGGTCCCCTACTACAACGTGTAACTTTCAGAGGATTATATCAATGTAATCACTAATGAGGTTGTGAGTTATATTGGTCCAAATCATTGAGATCTTCAAATACAAGGAAGATTAGTTCAAGCCTAGCGTCATGGAGATGTATTGGGTTCAGGTAAAGGCTAGACATGTTGAAGAAGGAGACAGTGGAAATTTAATGCGTAGAGATCTTGCTCTCACTGGAGATCAAGACCAAATTTGTGGTCAACTTCAATGCTTCCTTCTCTTTCTCGTAATTTTTCTATTGGGCCATTTCATGGTTACATGAAGTGGGGGAGGAAGGAGTGTGTGTATTTTTCTCAAGAGAACAATGAGAGAGATGGAAGAGAAATGTGTTACTTTCAGATTTGTCTTAATAAATTAATGATGCCTTGTCTTTGTACCTCATCTCCATCGCATGCTACGCAATCTATTGTCCTTCATGTCCTCCAAATCTCTGCATAGGCCAGCCCACAACCATGTTTGGACCTAATCAATGTCTTTAATTCATTTTTAGTAAAATTTTAAAGAGTTCGAGTTTCAAACATGGCAACAATATTTTACATAAAATAAAATTTTAAAGTATAAATCCACCACACCCATAGCAGTAGAGTGGGGTAAAATTTCATAATCGTAGGAAAAAATTATTAGACTAAAGTACAATCTTCTTTATCTTTTTCATAAAAAACCTGTGAACGACTCTTAAAAAAGTACAAACATATGATGCTAGACTACAGAATCCATATATTTATATGCAGAATTATAACAAGGGAAACAAGATTAATTTCAAAGTTTAAATTATAGGAGGCATTCCTGATGAATTTTATATATTATGGTTTATAGTTTATTGACTTTTGTTGGTCCATACTCCATAATGGCGAGAACTTGTGGAGTAAGCAAAGAGAGAATGAGGTAGGTGTACCAGACAGCAAAGTATGACTTGTGACTCTAATTTCATACGCACAATTTGTGGTTGTGGGCTAATCTGAGGCCTTCACTTAGTTATAGCCCATAGTTGGAGAACAGTTTCTGGGCCTCTCCTTTTCTTCTTTTGAAAACATTTTATGCAATTTCCCTTCCTTCCCAAATCTCATCCACTATTCCTCTGTCAACTGATCTATCTACTTTTCTTTTTTTAGGTTTATTCACTACACCAGTCTCCAAAGTACTGTTTTAAAAAGTGAGGTTAATAAGCTTAAGGGTTAGACTTTAACATAATTTTTTACATATATGTTATTAAGTTTTCTATTTAAAACACAAAAATCAAAATAACTAATGATGTAGTGTGTTGAGATGTTAAAAGTTCACTTGCTGTGCCTTTTTTTTTTCTTTTTTTCTAAATTTTCAAGGGTATTTCTACCTATTTTAAGTGGAATTTTTTTTTTCTTTTGGGAACCAATGGAGGCAATGAATAAAACACTTCGTGTCTATAAAATTAAATTATTATTTTTTTGAAGATTTAAATAGTTGCTACTACAGCGGTCAGCCAAGCGCTAGGTTCACTTATTGTGCATCAATTTATTTTAAAAACAATACTTCGAACTTACCATTAAGTGCGTTATGTAGTATTTAGATGAACAATAACCAAATACGGTTTTTGATTCGTATTTTATAGAAGTGCCGTAAAACCACGTCACCCATATTACTGAAAAGTGCATAGCTTTCAGCCGAAGTCTTTGAATCCAAGTTGTAAAGTAACATGTCAAAACCGACAATGAACTGAAAAGCTATATGAACGAAGTTACACGAGAAGTTTAGTGAGTAAAACAAAGCCAAGGAGTTGTCACTCTCAGGTTACTGTCAGGAAACTTACTTCGACCATCACAATTCACAACTAACAATGCTGAAAATACAGAAAAATCTGTTCATTAACTTGGCAGAATGACGTTGGCCGGAACTAGAATGAAGCCAACCAAGCCGTAAAACTTCTGATTTGTTTCAAACAAAAACAAGAATTGCCAATTGCACGAGCATCCACTTGTTGGGATTCCGTCCGAGACAAAGGCATGAAAAGCAGCTCAATCCTCCACGAAACTCACTATTTACATGTCAGATGTGACTTTGACGTCTCTATATGCAGCCTCTCCTTCCTCACCACCACATCTTCGAGCCTTGAGACGATTCACCAGTCTCTCTAGAGCATCTTTCATCCACCAATGTTGACAAACTTCTCTGGCTTCACACACGCTCATCTACACCCACCACACCATTTCAATCATTATCTCACCCACTGTTCAAACTCCACAAAACAAAACCAAAAAACAAAAACTCAACAAGTTAGTAAAAGATTCTTGGTTCATACCCATATTCGTTGACGGACGTTTTGCTCTGGCCAGAACTCTAGTTGTTCTTGGACAAGCAGAGGGAACATGTAGCCTTCATAGAACGAGTCATGAGTTTTGCTCTTGAAACTCCATTTCCCCAATTTACCCTGCTCCAAACACAATAAAACTGAGGACTTCTTATTTCGTTCAATTAAGAACTCTATGTGGGAAATGGGTTTTATTGAGTTAAATAGTGGGTTACCCCAACGATGCCTCGCACTCCAGCTTCCTCTATGCTCTCTCGCAAAGCTGCCTCCTTTTTGGATTCGTCCAGTTCCCACCCTCCCTGTTGTGGGTCAACCAGAGGATGTTAATAAAATATTGAAACATTGTGCCTTATTAGGTGTTCATTGTTGACTAATGTTTCTGTACCTTTGGAAATAGCATCCCTTTGCCTTTCTGAGAACTTATCACTAGAACTTCTAATTCTAATTCTGATTCTTCTGATGCCTTCAATCTAGCTTCTTCCCTGGTTTTAAACCTGTATGGTATGCATCTGCATGATTCCAAGCACAAATGTCAAAGTTAATAACCACTGGAATCAGAAACTCAACAAAGCAGCACTGCAATTTAGGATTCACCGACTATGCATATTCCATTTCACCCATTTGAAACTCAACCCAGATTACAAGAACTTTCTTATTTGTTCTTCTTCCTCCATATTCTTAGACATTATAGCAAAAAGGCAAGACCTTTAATATTTCTTTTCACCTTTCTCTTGGTGAGAAAATCCATGTTTTCCGCGGAAGAACAGACTGAAGAAAATATAAAGAACTTGCATTTTATAGAAAAATACAAACTTTTTTTTTTCTGGGTAAAGCTTAAAACTTTGATGGAAACGTAGATCGTTCTTAGAAACACAGTAAATGACAGAAAGAGACGAACCCAACGACTTGGCGACGACCTTTTCTGTAGCGCTGCAACTCCCGACCGGTCCGAGAAATCAATGCCGCAGCATTTTCCTGGGAAACCAAAGACACCATTTTTGTCTTCTTCCTTCTGAAGAATTTCTGACACAGACTCGAACGAAACGAAAAAGAAAGGGCGTGAATTTACAGAATGAGAGAAAGGCAACTGTGTCTTGTGTTCATGTATCTAAAAATATGGTTAGCAAATCTCATCACCGTCATTGTAGATATTAGAATATGGTTGAAGAAACTGGCGCATTTAATAGACAAGGTAGTGCCTCTTCCACAGAGAGAGAGTGTGACGTGTTGTTCGAGGTTTGAGCCCCTACGACACGTGTGAATGACGTGTCACGTGAGTTCCTATGTGGCCTTCGCTGCTCTCTATCTATAGCCTACAGGGTGGTCCAGTAGCTGTTCATCCATCATCACATTATTTTTCTTTGGTCTGCACAAAAATACAAAGCTGCTAAAAGTTTCTCTAGAAGACTAGAAGTCAAGAACATGGTTTAATTATTTTTAAGAAACAAATTAAAAGACAATCTTATATCAAAATTATTATTTGGTTGACGATGAAGAGCTATACGAATTTGTTACCTAATTTTAAACGTAAGTAAAAAATTTAAAATTTTAGATAAAAATTTAATATTCAAATTTTAAGAAATTATTAAAAATTATTTAATATTTATTAAAGTCTAAATTATTGAATAAAAATTTAATAACTCAATTTTTTTCGAATATAAAAATTAAATGTAGAAAAAACAAAATCGATAAGGGTGATAGTATGGTGTGAGCATTTAATAGAAGTTAAATTCAAAGTCTTATTATACCGATTAAAGAACTGTCTTAGAAAAAACTTTAGGATTTGATGATATATGGATACAAATGTACTAGTTGGAAGGAATGTTTGCTTAACCAAAAATGACAATAATGTTGTAAAATATATATAAAAAAAGTATTTCTAATAACAACATACTTAAAAGAAAAAGTGAAAACTGTAAAAAAAGAATGTTTTTTCACTCAACTTATGACTATTGTTAATATCATCACACAAATGCTTCTATTGATAAGTTAGGAAATCTTAAAGTTAAAATGTCAAAAGTTATCTACAAATTTATGAAGTCAAATGTTGAAATGTTAAAGATTATATACATTTATATAAAATGCTAAAGATTATATACATTCACGTAGAATGCCAAAGGTTAAAATGTCAATTGTAAACATTTGTATATAATATTTTATAACACTTCCATTAAATGTCAAGTATACGCATTGTTGGGACAAAATCATGGCAAAAAAAAAGAAAGTATAGCTAGCCTATATCTCTCACTTATTGTAGTTTTATTGAAGGTCCTTTAATCGACGTATTCCAATATAGTGAACGAGCTTCTCAAATGTTGCAGTTGGTAATACATTAGTGAACAAATCTATCACTTGAATGGATTGTTAAACATCAATTTTATCATCTTTTTTTAAGATCATGAGTGAAGAACTTTGGTGAGATATGTTTAGTCCTATCTTATTTGATTTATCATTCTTTTAGTTGAGCTATGCAGGCAACATTGTCTTCATACAATGTCGTTGGGACATTTTCATTGAGTGACAGACCACACAATTCATGGATATATTGAGTCATAAATTTCAAATATACATATTCGCAACTTGCTTCATGAATTGCCAGTAACTCCGCATGATTTGTTAAAGTAATTGCTATAATTTGTTTTGTTGAGTGCCAATATATAGCCGTATCACCAAATGTAAACAAGTAGCCTATTTGGGATCATCATTTGTATGGATCAAATAAATACCTTGCATTTACATAACCAATTAATGGTGAAATAGATTTATTTGAATAAGTATTCATCTTTTTAAGTGTTCAATTTGTAGTCCAAAACAATATTTTCTCTTTCCAAGGTTTTTCATCTCAAACTCTCCAATAATATTCAAATCATCAACATATATTGTAATGATAACAAATTTAGATCTTCACTTTTTTATAAAAACATATGGACAAATACAATCATGAAATGTTACCACATTCACTTCAAGGAATGGAATGGAACCAGTTGGACGGGATTCATGGTTTTTCATCAAAATTTCATTATTTTACTTAGCCACAAGAAGACATGATATCAAGTCAAAATAATTTTTAAATTCTCACTCCTAATATTGCTATTACAGGAGCATGTTGGAGGCATGAAAAATAGCAAATGTTTTCTTTAATATATCATTATCAGTAATATTTTCCCTGCATAGCTTCAATTGAGAGCTAATTTTAAACATTGCAATTGTAAGTGCATCCAGTTATATCAAAATTTTTCGAGAATGACCATTTTTAAATGGTCATATCTCTCTTTCAAACTTTGCCACAAAACAAAGGGATCTTTCCCAGTGATGTATTCATTTTTCAATCCCTTATCCAAATGATGGTGTATGAATATCATAGCCTTAGTACATTCTTGACTTGATGCTTCATTTCCTTCTTTTATTGTTTCTCCAAGACCTATAGCATTCAAATGCATTTTAGCATCAAATGTCCATGACAAATAATTTTTGCCAGATATGTCAAGAACCACAAATTCAAATTTTATGAGATTTTTCATAATAAGTATTATAAGAAAATAATGAATTCATTAGGAAATAAGATTCTTATATACAAAACATATTCAATATATTAACAATTATTTTATTATAATTGATTTAATAAGTACACAATATTAATAGTAATTTAAACATATATTAAACATCATATATAGTGTAACTATATAAACATAGACGAAACTTACAAGTATAAATTATATATATATCAATTAGATAAACATGCTTTCAAAACTAATACATATGTTTTTATAGGGCATGGTTAACTTAGAACAACAAATATATCTATCAAATTCTCATGCTAAAGAGAACAAAAGGTAATAAATAAATAACAAGATATATTCAATTTATGTGTATACAATAGAACATATATTTAGCAATATATGAATATGCTTGTATTAAGAGATAAACATATGCAAAATGGAATTCATTAGAACATAAGAATGTTTATCATTTCATTTGAATATGAGAGAAAAGATTATGTATTATGCATATGATGGATCATGAGCATGTAAAGATAGAAAGTGAAGTGATTTCATATAACTTGAATAATGCCTCAGTTACCCAAAACTTAGATAAGAAGAGATTCATGCTGATAACGTGTTATAAAATATGTAAAAAAAAAAGCCTTTATATGAACAAAATACTCAAAAGAGATAAAGATAAATGTAGAAAAAAATAATGTTTCTTTACTTAATTCATGAATATTGTCAATATTATCACACAAATGCTTCTATTTATAGGCTGAGTGACCTTAAGGTTTAAATATCAAAAGTTGTCTATACATTTATGAAGAAAACTAAATATTGTATACATTTATGTAAAATGTCAAATGTCAAAATATTAAATGTATTATAAATTTATATAGAATATCAAAAGTTGTGCAGGGAGATATTCAAAAATTATGAATATTCGCATATAATATTTTATAACAAATAGTGTATTATTGTCCCTTTTTTTCTACGTGCCTTTCAGAAAATATGATTCCGTAAAGGAAACATAATTAAATATGTTGATGAACATTTATTTAATGACTATTTAGATAACAAAGACATCAGAAGGAAATAGAGCACTAGCCGAAAGCGGTTAAAAGTAGCGCATAACCAAGCGCGGACGTAGGTTTAAAATAAATTATTTAATTTAGGGTTAATTTTATAATGCTTTATTAATATTAGTTATACTTATGTATAGTACACTAAAAAATATGTACTTTTTAACCATAATATTTTTTAAGATTTTATTTATAAATTTAATTTCTTTATTTGGTAATTTATTTATTTGGTATTTTTTTCATTAACATTCCAAAAATATTAGCCATAAAGTCAATTTATCAATCAGAAGTATTTTATTTTTTCCAATATCAGCCAAAATTGGAATTTACCTTAATTTATAAATGGATGTTTTTAGATTAATTTCCAATATGCAATATCTCAACGAAAGGTCTCAAATTAAATATGTAGTTGTCGATCGTCATTGTTGTCAACTTTATTTCACTATCAAACTTTGGTGTGTCATTCTAGGAGTTATGTTTCAACTAAATTAATTGATGGAGTCCACAAATTATTCTCACAGTAGCTTAAGCATCAGCGAAGAAAATGATTCCTTTTACAATGTAAACAAATTAGTAAATTAAGTGCAAAAATACGATTGGCCAAAAAAAGGTGCAAAAATACAATCCATGATAAGTATGATAGCACAAGAAGAAATAATATAACTAAGTTGATTCTGGGAAGAAAACTAGATGATTGAAGTTTTAAGCCCTCAAGTACACATATCTTATACAATATTTAATTTAGAGTAAACTACACTTATCTATTTTGAATTTTGTTAAAAATATCCAAATCAATCATCTATTTATAAAATGTATACGGATCTCTCAAAAGACAAATCCTAGGACTGAACATAGTTTTAAATTTTGATTATAATAGCTTCAATTAATATTTAAACTTAAAAAATTTAAAATTGATGGTATTCTAGTAAAAATATTTAAAATTTAAATAAAGCATATGATATTTTTATTTTTGGTTTCATGGTGGACCTATGTATATTTGTAAAATAAAAATAAGGTCTGTACAATTTTAACAAAGCTCGAAAGAGACATATATAATTTACTCCTTAATTTAATATATATGGAATAACAAAAGAATCAAATTATATGATTTAATTGTGAGAAATAAAATTGGAAAAGTCGAAGGTATGAAAAGTCAATCATTTCGGGGAAACGTGGTTATGGCACACTGTATTTGCCTCTAAATACAATCACGTTTCTTGTTTTGGAATTCCTTATTTTTCTTTATAGCTTACGGCGCTGCTATATAATAATAAAAATAATAAAATAAATCTCTTATAATAATTCAAAATTAGGATTTGGACAGCAAATATTGGAGTGTCTATCTCATGTGAAATGTTATCTATAAGAGGCAAGGAACTTAGAATGATTTTGAGGTTTCTAAAGAAAATGATAATAATAATATAATAAAGTTGTAATTGTAATTGTGGGATTTTGTCTTTATGCGCTAGAAGTGGTCGGAGACACCCACCCAGGCGCCCACCATTCTAGAAATTTATGGAAAAACAGATAAATATTAAGACTTTACTTTTCAACATTATTATTATTATTATTATTATTTTGTCATCTCTGACATTCATCTCTCATTTTTTAAATAAAATAAAATGTATAAATATTTTCTGTCCTATACAGTGTGTATCGCGTGTTGATAAATGAGCCGTGATGAATTTTTAATAACAAATAATATTATTGATAATCTACCATTTGGTGGGCCGCACTTTGGTTTATCTTTGAATTCTATGTATATATATATTTTTGGTTATAATTTGTTCATCATTGACTTTAATGTCCGAATCCCACCGAAATTAACTACTTTTTCGTTAATTTCATATTTTAACTTGTTTCATAGTTTCTGGTGTTTTATATCTATAATCAACCATGTTAATTTATAAGAAAAGTGCATCACGTAGATTTAATTATAATATCATTTTAAGTATATTTATATTTTTGAGTTTATCAATGCATTAATACCTATGTTAATTTATATAGTTTTATTATTTTAAATATTAACACAGAAATAATGATATTACATTATAATTATACCAAAAATTTTACTTTTAATTATTGGATCTAATTTAATTATTGGATCAAATTTTAGAAGATCGGGGTAGATTTTGGTTAAAAAAAATAGTTTAAGTTGTTTTTTCAATCAAACTTTTTTATTCGACTTTTTATCTTTTGTTTTTTTTGGATCAAGTTTATTGGATCTAATGGATATTTTCAAATTATAAGCAAGTCTATTTAATTCTTAAAATTTAAGATAAACTATATAGTTAATGGTTATTATTACTTATATGATTTTATATAAAAATGTTATAAATATAAATTAGTTGTTATATTTTTATAAATTTTTTGAATAAAAAGTACTAATTTTTTTTTTCCTTTACTAAGAAATCACATCATATTAACGTATGATTTCATATATAACCATTTTAAATTAAAAATAAACTAATCTCACTAATAAACTTATATTTTATATTTTTAAAATTAAAATAATTTTGCTTTTGGTATCTTAAATCTTACGTTACAATACTTTTTTAAAAATTAAATTAAATTTTTTTAAATAATAAATTTTTTATTTTAAAAAATATTTGTTGAACTTTTCCAACTTAAATTGGACTTTTAAAAAAGTTTAAATTAATCTAAACTCAATTCATTTTACAAAATGATTTTTCTAATCATGCTCTTTTTAGTCTTTTTTTTTTTTTTAGTCGAACCTATTAGATTAAGCAAACTTTTAAAGTTATGATTAAGTTTATTTTTAAAATAAATTAATTTTTATTTATTATATTAAAAAAATACAACAACTATAGAAATTTTTATTTTTTAGCAAATAGTTTCATGAAACTTTTAAAACTAGAAAATAATTCTTTTACTTTTCATAGTTTAATAAATAAGTCATTTTGTTCAGTTTTCCCTGAACGTTGTTATTTGATATGTTATTTTATACTTTTCTTTAAGAACAACGGTGTCAAAAGTAAAATAAACAAAAGTTCATAATAATGTAATTGAACTTTTAATTGTATATAAAAAAATCACTGTTAAACTTAAATATCTAGCATTGATGTTGATGAATAACTCGATCACGTTTTAGTTTACCGAATAGTCCACAACTGTATAGAAACTTTGTCCTACTAAGCGGAATAGAAAATTTAGATTATTAACTTTTTATTTAAAAATTTAAATTTTAATAAATAATTAATAAAATTTAAACTCATTTTAACAATTTATTAAAATTTAAATTATTAAATTTTTACTTAACAATTCAAATTTTATTAAATTTATCAGTTTTAAAAATTCAAATGTATAGAATCCATATAAAAAATTTACTTGGTGGGCTAAGTTTCAAATTTGAATTCCACCGTATACGTTATTTTTATTCTTTTTTTATATCTCACTAAATTCATTTTATACATTTAATTACTAAATTTATGAGATGCAAATTGAACTTCTTCTTCTTCTTTTTTCTCGCTTTGGCGTATAGATGTTGTACTCTCCACCACACACCACTTGCAAACTTTGGGGACTTTAGCTTTCTGTATGGATTTGATTCATCAACTATTGATAAACGAACTTAATTATAAATAAAAATGATATTTCTGATAATTTCTTTTATGATTTATGTCTCCTTCAACCTTTTTTCTCTTATTAGAATATAGTCTTTGACAATTCATTGTTGTTACTTTTAACCTTTAAAGCTTAAAAAAGAACTATACAAAAATTATAACGATTGCTCTCTTTAGTCTTTTCTTTTTCTTTTGGTGTGTATGTTAATGAAATTTAAATACTCTCAATTACTTTTCCTTAATTTTTTAAAGGGAGAAAAATTAAAGAAAGAAAGAGAGAGAAACTATTGATGTGGTTTCATCCAAATTTCTCATATTTAAAAAAATGTATGTACAACGAAAACATGACTATCACCCACTATTCTAGCTGCATCATAAAAAAGCCAACAAATAAAACGGAAAAGAAACTCTGCTAGCACTACGAGACTCTATTCTTCGAGATTAGCAGCGAGTACCTTAACCAACACCTGTTCTGTCTTCCATTGCTTCTGTAGCAATAATATGAGCAAAAGGGAGTGGGAGGATAATTCCCCATCCAGGTGGACACACACCCTTACACACAGATTTGGCTAGCCAATAGGTAGACTTGTTAGCATCCCTACTGACCCAAGAAAATCTGAAGCCAATGGACTCAGTACTCATCATTTTGATCTCATCCATTAATAAAGTGCAGCTCCAATCGACACTATGGAAGTTTCCTCTGATTGCTTCAATCAGATTTTTGTTATCTGATTCAAATGTCACTTCCTTCAAGCCTAAACCCTTAGCCATGAGCATTCCATGACGGAGAGCCAGAGTTTCAGCCATTATAGCAGAGCTTGCCTTGCAAGTGGTGCCAATAGATTCCAAAACTGTTTCTCTATAGTCCCTGATCAAAACACCAATACCAGCTTTGTTCAGTGAAGAGTCAAAGCTCCCATCTACGTTAATTTTGAATTTATCATTACAAAGGAGAAACCATTTGTGATCCTCTTTTTCATTACATGGTGAGGGGTTATTCTTCTCGTAAGTAGAGACCCTTAGCCTTCTAGGCTTCTAGTATTCAATTTGATTGAACGAATTAAATTTGATTAACTACATGTAATTAAATTTTAAATATTAACTGGATGCAATTTTATTATTTACATTAAATGCCATCTAGTGGCCTTTTTTCTCTTCTTTCTTCCCTCACTAATGACAAGAAATTGAGAGATAGAGTAGGACTTTGAGGAATTTTGATTTCTTTATACTATTTTTTTTGTGTTACTCTCTTGTTAGAGAGAAATATATACATAATCAGTAATATTTATTACTTAAACAGGTTTCACATATTTAAATGGGAGTGGATAATATTTACTCTATGTCTATTTCTCTCCAATATAATAACAAAATGAGGAGATTTAAATTAGACTTTAGGAGTTGTAGAATGTTCAATTAATTTTGTACTTTAACTACCTCTTAAATATTTCAAAATCTAATTGATGATTTTATAAAAAAAAATATAAATTTCAAACAAATGAAGAAATAATAAATTTAATTTCAAAATTAAAAAATAGAAACAAAATGAAGAGAGTAAAAGTGAAATTTTATCAACTTTTCTAAAAATCGCAAAATAACTAACATGAATATTATAAATGAATATTCTAAACATCTTAAATTTCTAATCATATAAAGATTTACAACAAATACAAGTTCAGAAAATAAAATATCATTCCGACTAAAATTTAATGTAGAACTACAATTTTACAAATAATTGAGTCACGTGTTAAAGGAGATGCCAACAACATATTAATAGAGAAAATTGGCAAAAACATAAGCATTATAATAGCAAAATATTTCCTTTGGCTTTCATATTATTTATTTATTTATTTTACTTTTATGTGAATTATGTTAAGTTAATAAAAACAATAAATAAAGATTAGCCATGATAATCCGTCCATCTAAAACATAAATTCAACCAAGTGACAAGAAAATTAAATAAAGCACGTAAAGTATATTAATCATGTAAAAAAAAAAATTGAAGTAGTTAATTTATCCAAGACGCGTTAACCATAGAAATCGTGTGGGAAATTCTGGTAAGAATATTGATCATGAAAAAAATGATCCATACATCCATTTGTCAAGTAAAACACTCCAATATCGTGATTCCTAATATTACTTTCTGGGTCCACCACACAAGTATATGTAAATACAATGAATTTGGGTGCACCAAGTGTTGCTGGGAAGCCATATTGAATTTGGATACACCAAGTGTTGTTGGGAAACATTATTATTTAACTGTAGTTGTTGAAATTACTTTACCACTATCCCAATCCAAAAACACAAACGAAAAGCCAAATTATTAATTCGGTATCCATCTTGGTCCATTCAAATCCTACTTAAACACTCGACGTCCTTTTAATCCAGAGCATTAACAAATTATTGCAAAAATATTTATGGGAATGTAGGGAGATCATAAACAATTATCCTATTGTTGCATATATCCCTAGATGATATTATTTATCATCAAATTTAAATTTAAATTCATTATAAAGCTCTATATTAGAGTATCTACTATGAGGCTTAAGCTTATGCATGAATAATGTTTGAGCTATTAATTTGAAGTATTTTTAAGATAAAAAAACATCACAGAATTTGTATCATTTATAGTATATAAAATGCTACCATGTATTGCAATACTTTTAAAATATCAATGTTTAGCATTCCTAATTACAATTGCAGTTTAAGATTCATCTTTAATCCTATAAAAAAATTAGCAGAGTAGCATGAGTATGATGTATTATGGCAGCCACTATACAATTTGAAGAATTTGATGCATAAGAAGCAACGGCTTTTTGAAAATCATAAAATGAAATGGTTGTTGGAGTTGGAGGTAGGAGTTTAATCTTACAGTCTGATAGTCGATTTAGAAAAAAAAAAGAAAGATATATAATGAAAAATATTAACGAGTAAATGAAATATTATCAGCCATCCCTCAACTAAACCAAAGTATTTGTACCCTATGGTGTGAACTTTTTCGGGATTTAAACTTAAGAGTTGATTACTCATCTTGTTGTTTACCAAAATGTATGAAAAGTTGGGATAGAAAATAACACTTGTGTGTTATGGCATTATTAACTATTGTTTGCCAAGTGAAGCATACAACATGCAAGTAAGGATAATCCAAAATGGTAATTTTAGTAGAATGATTTCTACAATTTTTAAAGGAATTCGATACATCCAATCATGAATATATTCTCTTCCATCTTCTTCCTTTCAGTCATCCTAAAAGTGGCTTGGTGATATTAACAACCTTTATAATTTGTAAATATTTTCTTTGAAAGCTCTGTTTCTCATCTTTGAACTTATTTAGTTTTCAATAACCATATGACATGAAAAACATGAGAGAAGGATCACAAGACTCTTATGGAACCAAACCTTCTCCATTATGACATTAATTGATATATTCTAAATATTAAAAAAATAATTATGCAATATTAACAATTTGAAATATAATTTGGAAGATTCATGAAAGTAATATATATCTAGCCAAATTTTTGAAATCAAAGACAACATATTTGTAAATTTTGCAAAGATGATATTTATGATAATCACTTTCAATCCAATGAGAATTTGTAAATAATCATCTTATAAAGATTATTCAAAAGTGCAAGTCTAATTTTGATTGGCACAAATATATACTTGACATTCAAGACAATTTAGTGGATGAAAATAGTTTGCGAAAAATGATATGGAATAAGGGTGTTTCACCATTTATAATAACTTTTAGGGGTTAAATTGTAATTTTCTTTTAACAAAATTTGGTTAGGGAAGAAAGGGTATATTTGGCTTTTTACTTGTAAGATGGCTGTTATAACCATTAGGCATGAAGTTGAGAGGCAAGCTGACTGTTACACTTCTCTTTGTTTATGTATTCTTCACTAAATTATTCTTTAGAGCATTTCACTTTTGTTCTCATTCTTCTCTCTTCTTTTTGCCTTCCTTATCAGTGGCATTAGAGCCAATGATTCATGACTGACAACACTCGTTCGCAAGTAGCTTTCTAAGACACTAAGAAGTGTTTGCATACTGTCATTAGCCAGAGGATTATTGCTAAGGAATGACAACTTTAGGGGCTCTATGATCTTGTCCTAAGGCTCTCCTTGAAACCAAGGTGATTAACATCTAGCCACTTGATTTAATGAGCTTGATTTTCCAAAATTTACTTGTGATGATGTACTAGGCAAGCTTTATAAGTATAATCACTTCTTTGAGTTGGATAATACTTTGGAAGCTAACAAAGTCACTATACTAAGTTTGGTTCTTGATGAGTTGACATACAAATGGTTCCAAAACTATGAACATTCTTAACATGGCTTGCCCTGTCTAATGTGATTAAAATTCACTTTGGATCTCTTTTTGATGACCAATTAGAGGAGTTAATACAATTGAACAAGCTAGGTAGATTGTTAGAGTTCCAATAAGCCTTTGATAATCTAATTTGCAAGATAGAATTCATATAAGCTAAAAAACTTAATTGTTATATTGCAGCCTTGAAACTTGAACTTGCTATTAGGGTGAAATTATTCTATCCTCAAACCCCATTAGATGCGACTCACTTGGCAAAACTACAAGATCTTAATGTCAATTTATTATACAAGAATTCATATGTTTTATGTAATAATTACAAAATGGTGTGTTCTTTCGCAAGCTAGTTCTTTTATGGAGTTAGGTAAATCACTTGATCATGAGATCAAAAAGATTGTAGGATCACAACCATCACCACTTTCTTAGAAATGGATTTTGGGTAAACCATCACTATGATTTCAACAAAAACTTACCCTTGCTAAAGTAGATTAGCATTGTGCTAAAAGACTTTGCTATGGTATTTGGGATGCAATGGCTCTTTTCATTAGGAGTATTAAATGGGATTGTCTAAAGATTACAATGGCATTTGTTTATTAGGGGTGAAAAATCCTATTGCAAGTAACCAAATAAGGTTATGGCAGTGCTATCTCGACAGATAAGATAGGCAAGCTATTAAAGGAATTTGCTTACATATAGGGGTTACAATTAATCCCTGCTAATGACAATATGTCTTGTTGTTATGTTAAGGTAGAGGATATCGACACTTCACCAACAAAATTTCAAATATTGCTAGAAGAATTTGCTATTCTATTTGAAGAGCCAAAGTCCTTACCTCTTCATAGACCAACACATGACCACACCATCATCTTAGAGCAAGGCGTAGATCTTGTTAATATTTACCCTTATAGATAACCATCAGCATAGAAGGATGTCAATGAATACATGATTTATGATATGCTTGAGTTTGGAATAATCCAACTAGATCCTCCCTTTTCACTTATTCGATAATCTTGGTGAAAAAAAGAAAGATGGCAATTGGTGTATGTGTATTGACTATAAAGGCCTCAATGAAATTACAGTCAAAAGCAGATTCCCCATTCCCTTGGTTGAAGACTTTCTAAATGAGTTGGGTAGTGCCATGACCAACTCAAAGTCAGATTCAAATGCAAAAGGAAGATATTCATAATACCACATTTTAGACTTATTCTAGGCATTATAAGTCTATTATTATGCCTTTTGGGCTCACAAATACTCTTTCAACATTCTAAGAAGGCATGAATGCAATTTTTAAGCATCAACAAAGGAAATATGTCTTGATCTTTCTTGATCACATTCTTATTTACAACAAAGGAGAAGAAGCACATTTGGAATACTTGACCACTGTGTTTACTATTCTTTGCTAGCACCATTTTTTTTTAAAGCGTAGCAAGTGTGATTTTGTAATGTCTCAAATTGAATATTTGGGTTATTTCCTTTCTATTAAAAAAGTTGAAACTAATCCAACAAAGGTCCAGGTGGTTGCTATTTGGCCTGCCCCCACTAAAGTCAAGTAATTGCAGAGTTGGATTTCACAGGATATGTTGAGATTGTTTTGATGATGACAAATATATGGAAAATATGAGTCACAAATATAATAGTAATATATACTTAATTGATTAACCATTGGGACTAATTATTTGGTTTGCTAGTTGAATATCTATTATATATAGGATGATCCAAAGAAGGAAGAGTGAGCATTGAAGTGAAGACAAGGAAATATCAATATTATGCTTTACCCAAAGTAATGACAAGCAAGAAATGTGTTCTAAGCTTTGAAGAAACTAAAAATTAAAAGAGTTAGAAGCTTGGATGCATCAAGATAGCCAATGGATTAAATATGTATAATTATTATAGGCTAAGTGTTATGTGAGATTCAATGATTTAGAATTGCATTTATTGACTCAAGATATTTTGGTTCTCAAAATATAAGTTTGGACTTAAAAAATAGTGAGATATAGATTTTGCTTAAAATCGTTTTTGACCTTTAGTCAATATTTTATGTATATCTCACAAACCATATGGGATATAGCAATGAAACTTATTTTGTTAGAAACTAAACTTAAATCTTTTCAATGATATGTCATTCACTTAATATAAAGTTCAATGAAAAAGTTATGACCTTATAAATTTGAGTGACGAGATATGGATTATGCATAAAAATGTATTCTGAGCTTTGGTCACTATTTTAATAATATGTCCTAAACTATATTTATTTTTTATATGAAACTTGTTTCATTGGAAAATATACTTAAATATATTTCTAATCATGGGTCATTCACTTAAATTTGATTTAAAATGAGAAAGTTATGACTATTTGAAGTTGGGACTGTGTCACTATAAGTGAGCAGTGGATTAGTCAGCCCCTAACAGTCAACTGGTCTATCCTAGATTTGAAATAATGGTCATATTTTAATGGGTAGTTGACTAATGAGCCCCAACAGTCAACTGGTCACTCGTTGAGACAGTTTTTTGCCATAAATAACGACTAGTTTGAAGGGGTCACGGCTATATCTCATCTTGATCTATAAATATATCATTCCAAACATATTTTTAAGAAGAACCAAGTGCTAGAATGTAAGCCTTAACTTGTTATATCATTCTTGAGAAAGAAACAAAGATCATTGAGCCAAACTTGCAAATTCTCTATAATTTGAGTTCTTACAGCTTCATTTGTATGTTTACTTCTTTGAGAGATGTTGTTCAATTGTATTCTTTTCTTCTTAGTGAGAGAGAAGCTCAACAAGGTTCCTTAAGGGTGTCAAGCAAGGGTGTATTTGGGTTGAGGGGGAGGTTCCCCTATTTAAGTGTAAGGAAGAGGTTCTTCTTAGGAATTACGATTAAGGGAGAGGTTCTCCCTTGTTGTTGTTGTAATTGATTGAATGAGATAGTGGAAAATCTTAAGAAATTACTTGGGGACTAGATGTAGGCTTGGATTATAGCCGAACCAGGATAAATCACTGAGTTTGCTTTCTCTATCCCTACACTCTTTATATTTTCAATTGTCATATTTATGCTCTATATTTATTGTTGATATTGCACTTGAAGTGTTGATATATATATACACCCCAAGCATCTACATGAAGCCTCCATTAATTCATATAATTGTTGTTTTACATCATATTCTTTTAAGCATAATTCATAACAAGAACTTCTGTTAAGCAATTGAGAAAAGAAATAGAAATTCTATCAACACCCAATTCACCCTCTCTTGGGTATTTGTTGCCTAGGCTAACAGGATACTATAGACATTTTATCAAGAATTACAATATCAATGTAAGACCTTTAACTAATATCTTAAAGAAAAATGCCATCATATGGTCAAATAAGGCTGTTATAACTTTTTATTGTCTAAAAGAGGCATTAATCGAAGCCTTTATTTTAGCTATACCTAATATGACCCAATCATTTACAGTGGAAATTAATGCTTCTAACAATGATATTGGCCTTGTTTTAATGCAATCCATATACCTAATTGCTTTCATATGCAAGGTATTGTCTCCAAGACATTGTATGCTCTCTATATATGATCAAGTACTCCTTATACTTGTTTATGTAGTAGGGAAATGGTACCAGTACCTTTGCATTCAATCATTTACTATCCTCACTAATAAGAAAATACCAAAGTACTTGCTTAAACAGTGACTTGCAACACTTGATTAATTTAACTGGGTCACAAAGTTAATGGGATTATAGTACTCAATTTGCTATAAATAAGGAAGAGAAAATGTTATTGTAAATGCTTTATCTCGTGTTACCCTGGGTGAAATTTTGCACATAGCTATTACTTTAATTTCTACAGAGTTATGGCAATAAATTTGTCAAGAATTTTCTAATGACCCTTCTCTAATTACGATCATTAGTCAAATATAATCAAGTCCCACCTCTCATTCAAAATATACATAGGATGGGAAGATATTAACAAGGCACAATATGGTGGTTGTAAGTAATGCTCTCGGTACTCAACTTATATTTTGCAATGGCTTCATTCCTTTCCATAAGGTGGTCACTCTAGCATTAATGCTGCTTAGTGAAGGGTTAAGTATTTGTTCTATTGGAAGGGTTTGCATAAGGAAGTCAAACAACTCATTTAAAACTGAGAGACCTTTTCATTGCAAACACAAGAAAGTAGCTTCTCCAAGCCTCCTTCAACCTTTGTCAATTCTTGATGGTGTATGGCATAGTATTACCATGGATTTTATCAAACAACTCCCACTATCCAGAGGCAAATTGCATTTGGATCATTGTTGACAAACTTAGAAAATACACTCATTTTATTAGTCTTTTACACCCTTAGACTGCTATTCAATTGGCTCAACTTTTTTTAGATAATATATATAGACTTCATAGAGCTCCAAGAATCATCATCAATGATCGAGACCCCTTATTCACAAGTACATTATGATGTTTATGTTTATAGAAATTGGGTGTCACGCAAAACTTGACTACTACTTACCACCTCAATTTGATGGCCAGAATGAAGAGGTTAATAGATGCCTTGAAATATATTTGCAAAGAATGGTGTGGCAGTCTCCTAAAGACTCGAGTCACTTGCTAAATGGTGGTATAACACATAATACCACATTTCCTTGGGAACAAACTCGTATGAGGTTTTATATGGTCAACCTCTACCTATTCATACTCCCTATTAACTACAGGAATCTTCTATGGATGTCATTAACATAAGTTTCTTGGCAAAGGAACATATACTTACTAAACTGCAAGTATACAGGCCAAATTATAGTAAAAGGATCTAAAAGATCCAATATCATTCTCACAAGAATAATGTAATATCTTTGTTGTTCTTAAGATTAAATTTTTGCTTACCAAATATACAATTTATACAAAAGTATGGGTTAGTGTGATAATTTACATATTTACACTAATGACCCTGATAAATCTAGTCATTAGAAAATGATTTAAGTATAGTAAACAGAACAACTTAACTAACTAATATTTTAAGGGGCCCAAACTAAAATTAAAAGACTTAAAACATTACACTAAATTAAGCTAATTGGGAGTTAGAATGAGAATAAGTTGAGTTATTATCACACCTGAAATGCGACCCCCCCCCAATGCAAAAAAAGAATGATTTTATAATTTTTCATTTAAAAAACAAAAACCAAAATTTATAAGTCACCACCAAAATTTTTAAAGGAAAATCTTAGAAAACCAATTTAAATGATAAGGTGGTATGTGAACCAAAAATCAAGTTCAGGAGTCGGTTGTGCATGTGGAAGGTGTTAAGCACCCCATAACACTCATTCTTAAGAACGATTACTCAGATTACCCAAAGTTGATTATACAAAAATTATATGGCCTTAATTTTAACAAGAATTACTCTTACTAATCACATACAAATAAAAAAAACATGAAAGTGACAAACGAAATAAAGCAAGATAAACAGAAGAAAAATAGATTACTTATAAAGGACATACTTGACTTAATATCAAAGCCTAGGGCTAACATACCCTACAATAGGGATCAAAATCCATGTAGTTTGTCTAAAAAATGTGTGTCTGTTGGTTGGCGTATTTTAATTTTTGTAAAAAGAACAAGAAAGTTGAAATTAAATAAATCTTTGTCAACAAAATGGGATTGAAATTTAGTTAGCATGTTTTAATTTACAAAATAAATTTAATATTAGTTCCTTACTCCTTTCATTTTCCCCATTTTTAATTTTTTTGGATTTTTGGCTTTTATTTTAATTTTGAAAGTAAGATTAGAGTGAAAAAAGTATTTTTAGGATTTTTAATTACAAATAACAAGCAAAATAAACCCTTTTTTAATTTTGGAATTATTCCATCTTGTTTTTGTTTTTTTTGAAAACATATATTAACTTTTAAGATATGAGAAGACTAAGAATCCTACGTGGCCTCTACTAGTTAATTCTCAAATATTTGAGGAGATTAACGATCTCACACGATAGTTTGAAATGCAGAAGAAATTATTTATGATTTTTATTTTTATTTTTAGGAAAAAAAACAAGATTGCCGAAATTAAATTAGTTTAATGAACAAAACGAATTTGAGATTTGGTTAGTATGTTTTAATTCATGACAAAATATTTTGAAAATTATTTTTATTTTCTTTTTTTAAGAAGCAATATCAGTATTCAAAGTCTAATGAGATAACAATAAATAAAAAGAAATAACATATGAAAAATAAATACAATGAAATAAATAAATAAAATAAAAAAGTCTTATGTAATTATGAATTTGCTGAGAATCAAACATTACCCCATGAATGTGCTCAGAAAAAAAAAAAAAACACACACACACACACACACATTATCTTATCATTGTTTGCTTAAGCCTTGCCATATGCCCTCTTTCATTTTTTGCTCCCTCTCTTTTTCACTTCATTAAACAAGAAGAAAAATACAAGAAAATCTTGTGGACCCATCACTTGACTAAACCATGCATGAATACAAAATTGGTCACCTTAGGCTAAATCATATTTCTTAAGCATATATCAATATAAGGGAAAATCAAACTATGACTATGACATTATGTTAGATCATCATCATTTCAAAAAGCAATGCATTTAGTACCCCCATTAAATATATCAAGCATTCATTCCCACTGCATATATATAAAAAAAGAAACAAACAAAAGTAAGGTACTTAATGCTTAACACGCATAGAATGCCCAAGCATGATTGATGAAGCAGCCTTATGAAACTTACCTCAAGTATCTACCACGCTATAAGACAATGTCATTTTTCCTTTTGCCCACGTCTCTGTTTCCCGTTCTTCTTTGCTGCTTTCACTGTCCTCAAGCTTTAGCCTTGGTTTCCTCTTTTCATTTTCTGCTTCTCCTTTACCTCTGAAGTTCTTTCTTAAGCTTAAGTTTTTGTTCTCCTCTCTGCACCTCAACTTTTTATCTCCTTTTTGCCCTCGTAGGCTTTGTTCTTAAGCCATGAACATAAGTGCTTTTAAGCTAAAAACATTCTCCTCAAATTACTATAACAACATGATCTTCCAGTCTTTGATCCCTATAGTTTTTGACGTGAAAACAAACATGTTATGCCCATGGAAAGCTTGACTCCTTTCTTTTTTATGCTTCTTTTGTTAGTCTTTATGATAGTTTGGCCCCAGGTTTTTGTTGTTAGTGCACAAAACAGAGGCTTACTCTTTTCTTGGTTTCTCTTTCAAAAGTCTCACCTTCTCTTGTGCTTTCCTGCTATGTGTAATACAATGAAAACATGGGCTCTTTCTTACACTCACTCTTCTTTCATTTCGATTTCTAGCTTTTTCTCTCTTAGTTTCTCCTTTCTCCCCCATGCCCTCTTTCTTTTTTGCTTTTTTCTTCTTTTTTATGATGCTCTACACTTTTAACATAAAAACAAGGAATTTCCTTTTTGAAACATTCAGTTCCTCACTCAAAAGAACCTCTTCCTAGACCTCTACTTGTGGGTTTCGAAGCAAAGGCATCTACAACCTATCTCTCTATTTGTTTTGTGTGTTCCTTTTTATTTCTTTCTCCTCTTCTTCCTTAGTTTTAAGCTCCATCTTTCTACATTCAATTTTCTCAGCCTAAGTCTCACTTCCCCCCCTCTTTTGCCTCAGCTGGCCTCTCCTTTTCTTTTATTTCTTTCTCATATCTGGTTCTACTCCCTCTCGGTCTCTCCTTGCCTTTATTTTTTATGATGCCAAATCAGAGGTCCTTAGGCTCTCCCCTATCTTCTTCATCATTTTTTCTCTGTCTTTTCTGTCCCTTTCATTCTCTGCTTGAGTACCTTTCATCCTCCATGAGCTTTTTAGCCGCAAAGACCCGAGGAAGGTCGACGCTCTATACCAGCTTGAAGCTTTCCTTTCTCGGCTTTACTCTCTAGCCAAAGGTGGACGTATGTTCTTGTTTTAATCTCAATTGATCTTTCAGCTTGCAGTAGGCTTGAGTAGGGGGAGGTAGTATGTTTTAAAGTCAACTTCTTGCCTTTTTCATTTTTGCTTTTTTTAAATTTTCGTTTTATTATTATTTTTTTAATTTTCATTTAATTGATGATGAAAAAGAAAGTCTATTTTTACTTTCTCATTTTATTTTATTTTGCTGAATTTCCTAACTTAATTATGAATTCTTCTTCATTGTTTTCATTCTCATCTTCTCTCTTTGTTTTTGTTTTGTTTATTTTATCTCAATAAATTTAAAGTGCAATTAGTCAAGCATAATTTGGAAATCACCGTTGTTTGGTTTTTTAATTTCAATTTTTTTAATTTAAAAAATCTTGATGATTTTCTTAAAGATGTTTTAACAATTCTTACTTTATCATTGAAAATTTTCATTTTAAACCTTGTATCATTAATTATTAATTTATAATTTTGAAATTTAAAGTTAGGTGTTCACAGTTATCAAATTCATTCTTAACTTTGTTACACATAGTTCAATTCCATTTCTAGATAATTTTACTCCTAAAAAGATAAGTTTATTTCCAGACGTTATCCTAATTCTAGTTCTAATTACACTTATAGGTTATCTTTAAATATTTAAGGGCAATTTTCCCTAGAATGCATTAAACTTAAGAGTTAAATCATCAAGCACAACCTACATAAAGGTTGTTTCTAAACATTTAGGTAAAAATGCACTACATCAACCATTTGCCTCCCTTAGAGGTTGTTTCCAAACATTTAAGGAATACTAATTTTGAGGTGCTTTAAGTCCTTGGCTATCATTATAAATGTGAACATGAAATTGCCTTAAAGGTTGTCTTTAAACATTTAAAGCAGAAGCATTCAATTCTGAATGAGTCATTTCATCAAACACCTTGTGGGCATTCAATTTCATTACAAGAGATTATTAAGAAATTCATCAATATAGCCTATTCAATGCACTTGCATTCATCTCAATTAACTAAACAAAATGAAAACCCCAATTAAGAAGCAACATACATTCATTAATCAATAAATAATTACAAAAGGAAAGAAATAATCTCTCTTAACATATGCAGATAAAAACCATAAAATCATTATTCAATATTCATAAAAATTCATCACAACAACTAGCAACAAACTTAAATCTGAATTACATTAAGGAAAAGAAGAGGAAAAAGAGAAAACAAAATAAAGAAAAGAGTGGAAAGATAACTCTATGGAAGAATCCATGAAGGTTTAGCTAAAGGAGGTCTAAGAAGACCAACCTTTGGCCTTTCCTTCCAAGGGAATACCTTGGAACCCCAAGAAACTAGAAGATTTCCTTGCTTTTCTAGAGAGATTTTCAAACCCTAACCTCTTCCTCTGCTCTTCCCTTCTCGAAATAACAAAAACCCCCTTTTATACCCTTAAAAACCAAAAAAATTGTGCTTCTGCATAACCATGTTATATTTTGGCATTTAGGCATTTAGAAACAACATGAAAGCACAAAAATACTAGGCACCCAGATTAGTCCCCTGATACAATTTTAGTATTTTGGTCATACCTTTGCAATCTGATGTTAGAATTCAGCAAATTAATACTTGTTGCTAAGCTCTCGATGAGCTCTACAACTTTGTGTTAAATGGTTAAAGTCTTAAGTTTAAGGGTCTAAAAATGGAATTTAAGTTGAGTTTTCACCATATTGAGTTAAAAACCATCTCAACTGTCTTCTTTAGCTTCTTCCAACTTCTAAGATGTTTATGAATTCCTTTAAAACATCCTTAAATCTTACTCTTCCAAGCCACTAATCTCTTAATCTCATTATATCAAATAAATTTTCTTGCAGTTATCATCAAAACAATGCAAAATCAAATTAGCTTACTGCAAGGAAGCAACCAAATAATGTCATCTATAAAATGCCTTAAACTAACATCAATTGGTTATTAACTTCAAGGAATTTATCCAAAATACATGATAAGTCTCTAGTAAAATAAATATAAAAATGACATGCTTAGGGACTTATCAATGCTACAACACCTCAAAGTCAATTTAGCTCCAATGACAGCTAGAATGAAGACAATTTAAGGTAAGCAAATATGTGCTTTTGAAGTTGCAACCTTATCGCTAAACTTCAATAGGACAAAAGAGCTCTATGTAACTATCATCTACATATTTTGTCTTGTACAAAATTATTAAGAAGGAAAAAACTGTGGCATACACTTTGTAACTTTAACCTACATTTAAGATACATCCAACTTTCCATGTTTCACAAATTAAAAAATGCGTAGCTCCTCACATAATTGCTCACTAGTTACTTGATGAATGAGGTACTATAACAACTATTGTGAACCCAAAAAAAAAAATTTGGATTGTCAAATAGTCAAAAAGCATAACTTAGTTGTAATTGAAATGTTAGTCAAATAGAAAGGGAAAATTAAAATGAAGCTGGCAAAAAGGTATGGGTGGAATGCTAGTAGGAGAGTGTCGTATACAGGTGTAAGCAATATGGACGTGTAGGCCACATTGTAAAGGACTGTGATTGGAACACTAAGCAAGCAATGGAAGCTCAAGAAGATATCAAATTGAGGATAAAAAATAAATTTAACACTAACATAATTTATGGCTTGAGATTTCCTCTTGTATCTAACTCTTCTATCATTTTTTTTTTTAACCTTCAAGAGTACAACCAAGGTTAAATGGTTGGAATATAGTGAAGGATCTTTCTGTTGTGTTCACAAGAAAGACCCAGATCTAACCTTGGAGGAACATGAATCACAACATCAATAATGCAATATTATATGTGCAAGGGAGGATTCTTTTACCTCGGATTCCTCAAATGATCCAAACATTGAGCCCCATTTAATTTGAATGCCTACACCTCTAATCATATGGAGGATCAAGTAAAAGAGGAACCCAATAATTGACACTTATCACCTAAAGTTAATCAATAATATAGAAAACATATTGACACTCATCAACAACAGTCGTTTTTATATGCAAATCATGATCCAACTTTTGGACCACAAGAGGTAAGGTATGAAAAACCTAGCTTTTCCATGCTTATGCTGACTTCGATTGGTGCAGGAATATCAATATTATAGGTGAAATAGACATTGATGATTGGAATCATCAAGTGGATCCTCCCTTGATTCCTTCTTTCTTACAATAAGTGGATAACACCCTCGATCACAAGAACACACCCATGCCCCTTACTGACTTAGACCTTTAGTTGATTGCTCATAAAGTGGAGATCCTAACTCTCTTAAGGGGAAGAAATCACTTTACGCACTTGAGCAATTAGTGAAAAGTAACCTCCCCAGTGAATTAAACCCTCAAAAAATTAATCATATCCTTAATAGCAATGGAACTCTAGACTGTGGTGTATTTTTCTCCTCAGGCATCTACACAGAGCAAGACAACCCCTTCTTTCATGAGTTTAATCTTGTATCTTATGGAATTGTACCTGTGAAACACTCAATTTTTCTCAGAGACTTCTCCTTCCTCCAAGTAAAGTCACATACCCTCTTCAATTAGTGAGAGACTATTTCTTGAGACTAACAGTGGCTCGTATAATAAGATGAACCTCTAAATATTAGTCTCATAGCTATGGTCACTAGAGAAGCTAAGATTGAATGACTATTCTGGCCATCCAACATTCTGAATCTTGACAATCACACTTAGAAAGCTCTATATCTACTTTTCATACCTGAGGCTGTAAAATAAGCGGAGTATGTCCTCTTCAACAAGTACTTTTATAGCAAAATGTTACTCTCTATCCTTGAGGACTAGAGCCTTTAAAAAGATAAACTCAAAATTGATACTCTACCTTTTTCTATAGCCAAAGAGATCCTCTTACTCATAGACAAAGCCTCAAGAAAACATCCAATTTCCTCTTAGCAACCTCTGCAACACGAACAACAAATGTTGCCTTTTAAAAAACATAAAAGGATAGAAACAATTAGGAAAATGAGGAAGAAATACCTTCTAACGAATAAAAAAGATCAAAGAATCATAGAAAAAGCCTTCTTAACTAAGCAGAAAACATGGGTCCAAGAAGCTACCCTTGTAAAACTTCTCAAGGCACTATGATTTACCTTAGCTAAAACTATCAAGGTTTCAAAAAAGCCACGACAGTTCGTCGCCTTAAATACCTCCTCTGTACATACCATCCTATTTTTATCTTCTTGTCTAAAACTCTAATACATATTAACAAAATTTACAATCAAATGAATCACTTTGGTCACTCATGCTTGTCTAGTTGTGATTCAATATGGAGTAGCAATGGTAACATTGAGGCTTAGAAAGATGAAACTAATTGCATTGTCTTAGATTGTTGCCCCAATTGGATCCATATCTTAACTTGGGATAACAATATTCAATTTGTAATTACTTTTATTTATGGCCATCTAAAACTGAATGAAAGATAGTTACTTTGGACCTGAATAATACAAATTGCTATTAGAATTAAGGTTCTTTGGCTTTAAATAGGAAATTATAATCAAGCTTACTTGGAATCTAACAAGTTAAGTAATTCAACCTCTTTACCTGGAACTAAGGACTACAAAAGCCTCCTTGATGGCTATAATCTCATTGATATTGAGCCTAGTGGTCAAAGATTCTCTTGGATAAATACAAGGACAAACAGTTAAAATGTTTAGACCAGATTGGATCAAGCTTTGTTCAATCCTCAATGGATATAAATGTTCGCCTCATTAAATCTCACCATCCTTCTAATCTTCACTTCTGACCATTCCCTTATGCTTTTTTGCACTATTCCCCCTCCCCCAGAAGCAAATTTAAAGGTAAATGTCAAAAGTTTGAGAACTTATAGACAACTTACCCAGAACATAAGATAATTCAAGTGTCTTAGATTTCCAAAGTCTTCAGGTTTCCAGGTTACGTCACTCACAAAATGCTTGCATCCACAGTGATAGCTTTACAGTTGTGGGATCAACAAGTTGGAAATTTAAGGCATAAGACTAGAAGTATAGAATCAAAGTTGCAAAGAATTCAATGCAATATTAACCACTCATTTATTGTACAATTAGAAAAAATGTGAGGCACAATCTGGGATTTCTATATGATTGTGAGGAAATGCTCTTAGCTTAAAGAGCCAAGCAAACATGGATGATTCAGGGTGACAAATATACCAAATTTTTTCACACATTGGTTTGGAAAAGGAATAACAACAAAAGAATCCACAAGATAAAAAATAAATAGAGGGAATGGATGAAAGAAGAATGTCATATTAAGGAAGATATTTAGAGACACTTTGGCAAGGTCTACAAGGACACATCTTATAGCAAAGACAATATTCTTGGGAGGCTTAATCAGTTAATGGTCCTGGAGCTTTCGCCAAGTCATATTAACTTCATGGAAAATGCCATTAAAGAAGAAGAAATACATCATGTTATTTTTAACCTCAACCCAGATAATGCACTAGGCCCTGGTAGCTTTAATGTCAACTTCTTTCAAAAGTACTGGGACATATGTTGCATGCAAAATGCCACGGTGCAAGTGTACACTGTCAACAAGTAATACAATGGTGGAAAAAAATGAGTATCGTCCTCTAAGAACTCTTGTTAAAGCCTTAACTGAGTAGTAATGCTATCACGGCTACCTTATCCAAGCTTATTGCAATATTCAATTTAATAAAGAAAGAAAATTATGCAAAAAAACTGATAAAGCGAGACTAACAGATATAAGTATATATCAAAGAAAAATCCCTAAGATTTTATTTTAATTTGGCATTTCGATTATTATACAACTATTTTTCTAACTTGAATTCAATGCTTATAAGTTAGTCTAAGCCTCTAAATTCATTATAAGAATTCGTTAATCCTTTATAAATTCTATTATCTTGAATCAATTCTCTATATTTCTATGAGAATCAAATTAAAGTGATGCAACACATGTAACTAATCACAACTCCACTAGACCAGTAGGTATATATCTATTCTAAAGGCAAATTGAGTTAATTTAAACAATTAATTAACATCAATCAAGTAGTATTCAATCCTATGACTAAATTTGGGCTTCTCTTATAAGAATTCCCGAATCCTCAATATAAACCCTAATCGATGGCCAAGTAAAAGGGGCACAATACAAAAGTAAATTGAATAAACTCATTCATATTGAAATTCAATAAAAAAAAGTAACAATAATCATTAATTTGCATGCCAGTTAGCCATAATCCTAGAGAAAGAAAACCTAGCCTATCACATTTAGAGTTACAATCAATTCCATCTTAGAAAACATAGTAAAGAAGAAGAAAAAGAGAAAAGGAAGAAATGAAAACACATTTTTGTCACTTTAATTAGTTCCTTTCTTAATTTCTCGACCCATAATGCCTTCCTCTAAGCATTAGTTGCCTTCTTAGTGTCCCTCTATCTCTAAAGTCTCTCCCTTATTTGAAAAAGCCTCAAAATCTTTGTTAAATTAGCTTTTCCCCCGCTTAAAAAATAGACTTTCCCTTTGTTCTAGAGCCTAGGTGCCAACTCTTAGGTTGATTTGCACATTCTAATGCCTAGGTGCCACTTTCTGGCATTTTTAGATATCTTAGTGCCTAGGCTCTAGTTTCTAGTGCCTAGGTGCTAGATCGTAGCCTACTGGACCAAATTCACTATTTTAGCTATAACTTTGGGCTCCGATGTCGGAATTTGGAGAACCACCACTCGTTAGAAAGGTCTTGAAAGGATCTACAACTTCATATAAACTAGCCATCTCCAAATTCTGAAATCTAAATGTCTAAAAGTTGCCTTAAAGTTGGGACATTCACTTTCTTGATGTCAAAACACTCCTTTCTTTCATCCAAGGCATGAGTAAAAGATGGAAACAACAATGACAAATTCCAAATTGCTAAGATTTAAACATGTAAATCATCAACACAAGACTAAAATAACTTAAACAACTATAAATCCTAACTTCTAAATTCAAAAGCCTAAACTAACAAAAAATGACTCAAACTTTAACTAAAGCTAACAAGATTACATATAATAAAGCATGAAAATTGCTTGAATAACTCTATGTTCATAAAGTTATCAACATAATAAAACATGATATAGTCTACATGTTCCAAAAAAAATTTTGAAAAAAGGTTTTCTACTCAAATCCTTAAACAAGATGCTTATCACATTAATTCACAAGATTAACTCTCCCAAGACTATGAAGGACTTTAGATTTATTGGTTTATGTAATATAGCCTATAAAATCATTTCTAAAGTATTGTGTAATAGGCTTAAAGAAATCTTGCAAAGATACATCTTCCCTTTCTAATTTGGCTCCATCAAAGGAAGGCTTATCTCCAATAATGTGCTGGTGGCCTCAGAAGTCCTAAATGTCATTAAAATCATGAACAAGACAAATAAGAGGAATTGTGGCCTTAAGCTCAGCATTAAAAAGCTTTTGATAGCATTTCTTAGCAATTTCTAAAGGGAGTCCTCACTAGAATGAAATTACCTTTGAGATGGATTTAACTTATCCTACAATGTGTTTCCACAATGAATTACCAAATCCTTGTCAATGGTAGGAGATACTACTATGTTCTACCAAAATGAGGTCTAAGAAAAAGGGATCTCATCTCACCCTTCTTATATATCATATGCTCAAATGTGTTCTTGTATGATAGTAAAGGAAGTGAAGATAAGAGCTTCAAAAGGAATAAAAATTTGAAAGATGACTAATCCTATCTCACACTTAATGTGCATTGATGACACCATTCTCTTCTTTGAAACTAGTAGTAAAGCTTTGCATTAGTCAAGGATGGCCTTAAACACTTCGACAACCTTTTTAGGCTCAAGGTGAACAGGCATAAGTTCACAATATTTAATAGTCCAAACACCCCAAGAATCTTCAAGAAATTCATAACTGGCACCCTTGGAATTAAACACTTAAATTCATTTAGGCGCTATCTAGGCACTTGGATAGAATATGGGTTTGGAAACAAAAATGAAGTTATCAATCCTTAATTGAAAAGATTAAGTGAAAACTCATGGCTTGGAAATCCTCACTTCCATTTAAGTCAGGTGCCTCACTCTCATCAAGTCAATGGTGAACTCTTCCTTAATCTATGACCTATCTTACATTAATCTTTCTAAGAAATATTGTGATTAAACTGATTCCAAGATATCCGACTTTTACTAGGGTTACAAGGACCAGAAACAACAAATACACTTAATTGATTGGAATACAATCTACTTACCAAAAAAGAAAGGTGGTCTCGGCCTTAGACACTGGCATGCTTTCAATCAAGCTCTCCTAGCCAAGCAAGGTTGGCGATTGCTAAACGCCGGCAATGACTTCTCGCTCCTAAGTCTACCTACCAAATAATAGCCTTGAAAGAGGCCACTTCCTTGCTAGATCAAAGTCTTCCAGGATTTGGTTAAGAATTCACAAAGCTCAACCTTTCATTACCCCTAATCTCCAATGGGATGTAGGAATGAGCAGGTCAATCTCATTAAATCATAGTTATTGGTTTAAATCCAAAGATAGAATGGAGATAACGGGCCTAAAAGTTGTTGACAAGCTACATTGGATGGGAAACACTATAGGAACATACATGATTAAAGATGGATACCAAATGCAAATTCAAAATAGAGTCAATCCTAGCCTTTTCATAAATTGGGGGTTTTATGGAGAATGAAGCTTCCATATCAAATAGTCAATTTCATTTGGTGACTCCTATCCAAAGCAATTCCTATAGAAGTGCTTCAAGCTCATCATATCCAGGTTAAGAGTCCTTGCCCTCTCTGTGGTTTAGTCTTTGACCATCTCTTCCTTTAGGGTAGCATCGTGAGGGCCATTTAGTTTGCTGGCCCGCTGGGAATATGAATTAACTGAATTGTCCCACAAAATATCTTACATTGGACAAAGAGTGGCTCTCAATAGAACGTTCTGCCCTTAAGGGAGTTAAAACACACAACAACTTCATCCTAGTGGCTCTATACGTTATAAGGTATACCGGGAATAGGACAATTCTTGAAAGACATGTACCAAATGCTGAAGCTGCCTTAAGAGAAAGTCAAAGAATAGCTCATACAGTATTGCTTCCTTGGAAAGGGGGCAAGGTGGAAGGATACACTTCTACTACAAATTCGGTCACTCCTCCTTGCACAGATTCTGGTTGGACATTGGTATGTTGGGTCAACAAGCTTAGAAGGCCTAGGAAGACTCTCCTATCAGCGGTTCATATTACCCTCAACAGAAACCACATCAGGAACTGGTGTTGGAAGAGGTCAGTCATACATGATAAGAAACCTCTTTATAGATCTTGTCTTAAGGAAAGTGCTTCTTTGGATATCTGAGAAAGAGCAATATGGCCAAACCCCATTTAAACTTACTCTTCCTTGACAATGCAACCCATAGAAGAGTCAACCACATTCTCAAGGGAGAGCACATTAAAAATGTGGTTAGAGAAGATATCTATATGCTTATGTGGAATTTTAGACAGGTAGCTACAGGAATCATCACTAGGGAATGAGAGCAACAATGGAAAGACTTCTTCAGAAGGCAGGAGGAAAATCTCTCAGCTTCTAGACCCCTTATTTAATCTCTGGCTTTTATTTGTCTCCATATCAAAGTAAAAAAATGTAGCATGAAGGTAGACAGTTTGCTTCCAGAGTACATTATTTTTTTAATTTTGTTAGAATTATATAATTTTTTAAAAAATACATTACATCTTAGTTTGATATTTAATTTTTTTGAAGAAAATACACTTTATTATTTAAATATATATTTTTTAAATAAAATATCCTTTTTGCATGTTTTTTAAGGACAATATTTTAACAAAAAAATTTAAATTTTGAATAAATTTTGTAGTTTAAAAATTAAAAAACACTGTATAATTTTAGTAATATATTAGGAAAATCAATATAATTTATTCTTGGTTTTACTTTTCATTGATAAAGCAGTTTTCATAGTTTTTATCATTATTATTAGAATTGGATTGATAACAACAGTATCAGAATGTCAGGTTATTAGTTTAATTATTGAGTTACTAATTAAATTAGTCAAACTTATAATTATAAACATAATATAAAAATATTTCTTACGCATCAAAATAATGTAATTGAACTTTCAATTCTATAAAATAAAATGAGCTGTGTAGTATTCTTAAAAATTTAACTCAAAATATTCAGTCATTTAATCCCCAGTACATGATAAACTAAAATTTTTACACCACTTCATAGCAGAATGATAAACACAATACTTAACATTGGTTTGATAATTAACTTTTTGGCGTCTTAGTGTGTACCAAATGATTAATAACTGTATAGAAATTTTGTCCTACTACATGGCGTGGTGTCCACAAAGAGATTGCTGGGAGGGCTATGCTTTTCAAACATTTTGGGGGTATAGATGTTGCACTCTCCAATACACACACCACTTGCATAGTTTGGAGACTGTCTCTTTCTATATAGAATTGATTCATAAAGTAAATATATATGAAAGTAATTATAACTAAAAATATTTTTGCCTAATAATTTTTTTTATATATTATGTCTACTTCAAACTCTTTTTCTCTTCTGAGAATAACGTTCTTGACATTTTTTGTTTTGTTTTATTTTTAACCTTTTGAACCTTAAAATGACTGTAAAAAAATTATAATGGTAACTCTCATTCACTTTTTTTTTGTTGGGATGTAAGTTATGAAATTTAAATTTTCTCAATTACTCTTTTTTCTTTTTTCTTTTTTTATTACTTGAAAAGAGGGAAATTATCAAAAAAAAAAAAATGGACAGGGAGTGAGACGCATTGACTATGACCTCACACAAATTGAAAAACATCCCAAGTTAATATATTGTGCACATGGTTAGGACTTTGGGTAGAGGTTGTAGAATCTCTTATTGATCTTGTAGTACTCTAACCAACAATCATACAATGACTCTATCGTTTTGGACCACGACGAATAACCTAAATCATTGTGCTTAAACCTTTCTCAATTGGGTAAATTAGAGTTTTGAGTGGTAAGGACGCATACATAATATATTATGTGAATCATCTTTGTCTGTATATTAGGATTTCATCTATGCCATCAAATCTTCAATCTTGATGCCTTTGCCATATAATTCAATATAACCTTTCCTTTGCTATTGCTTTCAACTATTCAATGACATGAATTATTGTGTATATGGTATAAATGCCTATCCTACCAATGGGTAACGGAGAATTCATGAGACAGTAAGGAGCTAGGCCTCAAATGCATCTGCAAGTTCGTATATGCCCCTAGCTATAACTACCAGTACACCAGAGATTGCATTTTATGGCTGCACCAAAGCAAAATTTGTCCTCTAGTCAGTAGTTGATTATTCCAATCCCACATTTGCTTTCCCCATTGTTTTTAGATCCATTAGCTAACACTTACAAACTGCACTACGTTCATATCCTGATGGTGTCTAGAAGCCTGCTTATTACCATTGGAATAATTAAAGCACAAAATGGTAGATTAGCCTGTTTGAATACGAGGAGATACACGAGACCAGTCCACACAAGATCAAAATTATTCCTTCAGTTTCTAATAAATATCAACATAGATACATGATTACTTAAGCAATCCCCAAAAAGGCAGAGACTAGGCTTGTTCTTCTACTCTTTTTTCCCTAATGAAATTCCACCGACTTAATAATTGACATTTGACATACAACAATTATTCAACCATACAAAGCGTTCCAATAAGAAATGAGATGCACAACAGAGTAATTTGGAACCACCTCATAAGAGCATTCACTATTTCACTCATCTTAATGCAACAATATTTTCCCAGTGACTTAAGACACCATGTACCTTGAATGAACCAAAACAAGTAGTCAAACATGCAACTTGTTAGAGCAAACTCGTACAGACTTGAATACTAATGCGCTCCACTATACAATATTTGCAATCTAAATACTCACGCTATGGTACAAGATGTAGATGTGTTAAAGGAACAGATATGGCAATAACTACTGAACTACCAAGGGTAGTTATCGGAATCTTCAGTTGTCACGTCAGAGTCTTCATCTTCTTGGTCTTCGTTTTCATGGTCTTTTATTGCTGACGCTGTACAGGCAGACATCTTGGTCAATGCTGCACTTTTACTTGCTCTCTGTGAGCGACTGTTTACCGTGTGATGGATGGCATTAGGAACTACAGAAGCAGGCGAAACTTCGTCGTCGTCATCATCATCAGACGAGTCTTGCTCAATCCTCACTCTTCTCCTAGAACGAGTCGCTCTGGTTGTTGGGCGCGCAGCTGGTGTTTGTGGCATTGTAACAGACTCATCAAGATCCAGTTGGAACTCAAGTTCCAACTTCCCTTCAATAAATTAAGTTGGAGAACGAACATGTTAGCACCACAGAAGCAAAAATAGGTAGAGTAAAATAAATTATTAGGAAGACCTGTAATAACAGTTTCTCCTTCCAAACATAAAAGAAAAACCAAGTACCCAAAATGAGATCAACTTCGGCTTGCAACAGTTCTTGATCTGTTTGTCTATCCAGAGTCATGAGATGTTCCGCCTTTCGCTTCAGTTCTTTTACAAGATCCTTCTCTGACAACACACATTCAACCACGCGACTTAAAAGCCTCCTCATGAACTTTAGGGGCCCTTGTTCTGATAACCGAAAACGAAGCTGGACGAGTATTCTACATAATGCTGACACATATGACTTCTCAGCAGCTGTCTTCTTCGAATGAAAGCTTACCACCTCAACGAAGCAAATAGGGGGTAAGAAGAAAAGGAGAAATGAAAAACGAGGAAGAGAACCATTAATTAATTTTGAATCCTGCAATATTTTTTCTCAACCATCTGATACGGCATTCTTGTTATGTCATTTCATCACGTGATATATATTTTAATTGACTCCCAGATTACTATTGGAACGAACACGCAGTAGCTATCAACGTTCATTTGACAGTGACATAATTACATGGCTTGTTTCTCTTCTCAACTTGTTGGACACCGAGAAATAACTAGTAAAGGAGTAACTTAACAAAATGTAAAAGGAGCTTCACAAAATGTTAAAAAGCTTTCTAGGACCATGCAGGATCTTCTTCATGAACCATTCCAAGTTTCAACATGACTTCACCTTAATGATTGATGATTACATTATATAGCATTAAAAATTGACACTACCAATTAAGTCCTAGCAAGGTGAAAGTGGAATCACAGTATAACAAGGTTAGTCAATGTGAAAATGAAGATCAAGCTTTAGCATATTTTAAACTAACTTCAAATTCGTGAAAGGTTACCTCAATGGCTATGCGTATTGCAAGCCCCTCCTCATCACACTCAAAAGGAACTTCTGTACTATTATTTTCACATTCTGGTTGAGTCTCTTCAGCGTATAAAGGGAGCTGCATCATCTGTAGCATAAATCGTGAAGCTTGAATAGCACGTTTCCGCATCTGAGATACCAGGAAAGAAGAACCTCCAGAGTTGCCAAACATTCCTGGCCACATTGAACGCATGACGGGAATGAAAGCCTTGGATGTGCACTTCTGGTGTTACAGAAACGAAACAATTAGGGCAATGAATATGACGTTCAAAATAATAATAAAGCCTACAAACAAAAGACACATTTGAACGAGATATCAGCAATGCTTGCCTTGTTATTGGCTGAGAGACACGGATAGTGCTCAAAAAAGACAGATAGACACTGCTTCAACCTGGTCGAGGAGTGAAAGAGTCAATTTCAATTAACTACTTGTACAAGACAACCAAAAAAAATAGAGCGAGAAAAAATAACTACTGGCATCTATGCTACCTCTGTGGGTATTCTCCAACATCGCTGAAGAACAAGCTAATGAGCTTTGATAAAAGCACAGGATGCAAAGAAGCCGGTATACTTGGATAATTCCCACTTAGGAGAAGAATTTTCGCAAACCCCTCTCCAAGAACAGCATGAACGCACTCATCTTCATTGCAAGTTGAAAGAATGCCCCAGTCATCTTTTTCAAACCCACCATATAAGAGATCAAGCATGCCAACATTTAAATCCCCTTCTAAATCGGAAAAGTTTACTGGACTGAAAAACTTTTTGTCACACTGGATTTGGCACTTCAACACCCTGTCAACTTCTTGGGGGCCATGCCACATCCCAATATTAATTAATGCTTTACACGCCTCTATGCTGACTGGATGTGGTCCTTTGATATACGAAACCCTCAGTTGTTTAACAAGTTCTTCACTCGGTATCCTCTCCAACAACCCAAAAAGACCAAGACATCTGATGGCAACCCTTTGAACATCTAAGTGAGCATGTTTTGCCTGCAGTTCATTATAATAGAAAATAGTTACCAGCGCGCTCCAACAAGACCAACCAGGACAGATTGGTTTGGCCCAAAGGTCATTTCCTAAATATGCCGTTCATCAGACAGTTAATACCTTCATCAACATATACATGCATTCTTTATATGCGCACAACATTAGACAAGCAATCCTCAGAATCGATAGGTTTCTAATCAGCAATTAATATTGTTGTTATAGTTCATTGATTTCATTCATCCCTAAGAAACCTAAGTAAAAGCAGTGCTGAAATGAGTGAAGGATTCTCCAATGTCCCAATTTTTCAAGATCAGATGGATAATTAATCAAAATGGAATGAAAGCAAACTGAGAAGAACGTAGAAATACACAGTGAATTTGTTACCCCAGGAAGCAGTATAGATTGCAGTAGTTCAATAGCCTTGCCCTGAAGATAGCGGAATGACATCACATTTTTCAGCAAAAGGCCAGTAAGAGAAAGGCTGTGTATCCACTGCACACAATTTGCCGTTCTATCCCTGCAAGGTTGAGCAATCTCTTCTATAATTGCAAGAACTACTTCTTCAAATTCACCAGGAGCAGCATGGACTTTCCTAGCCAACCTGGCTATGGCTTCAGCCCAGTCATTGTCTCCCCCAAAATTTAATCCATCTCCTATAACAATCACATTCCCTTCATCATCATCCTCATGCTCAAGGGGCTTACGCATCAATTCCTGCAGAAATGCACTAGCAACCTTTCTATTTGTGGCATCAGAAAAATCAAAAATGACACCGAGCAAAAGTAGCTGTCGGCATGCAAAGCGATGGCTTGATCCTGGGGATATCATAATTCAAACCAATTTAGCATGTATTAAAGAGTTAGATGTATCATACGAGTAGGTTAAACCAGATCAATTTATACCTACCAGCATTAATATGAGCTCTAACCAACTCTATGTAATCATCAACTGTTGCAGGCAGAATTTTTTCCAGAAGGTCATTTTTATCTGATGCTTCTGCTGCATATACTTCTGCTTCAGTGCCCATTGTAGTAGCAGCATCAGAACCTTTGGCCTGTTATGACACAAGTTTAAATCATCACTGGTTAGGGAAAAAAAAATTGCAACTACAGCATTGTAATTGAAATAAATAGATTTCAATAACTACAACGAAAAGAAGAGCGATCAATGAGTAAGCCGAGTGTAAGTCTGAATATGGGCACAGTGTACATGAAAAGAAAGGTGGGTAACAAAATAACCAGTGAAATTATAATTTGAAGAATGCATCGTCTGTACATGTAATTTTCAAGAGGACAGATTAGCCACTCAAAAGTCTGGAATACAATGCACCAATTAGTGTTACAAAATACAGTGGCAAGATAGCAATTAAAAGTTGCCATCTAATGCAACCGAGCACACTTATGCACAATACCGTAACCTACAATGAAATGAAGTCAAAACATGCCTCCACTCGTTTCTTGGACTGAGCTTATACAGAACTAAAGGTAAAGAAACAAGGTATACAGATATACTCCTTCCAACTCACATGTGCTTCTGTCTGTAAATGCTTGCATACAACTCTCCAATAAAGTGCAACCTCTGCTTCCATCAGCTTAATATTTGGTGGGCAACGAACTGAGTTCCCTACAATGAATAGAGAAACAATGAAGATATTGTACAACTGCCAAGCGGATTCAGTTCTAATATCGATTCTGCTTAGCTTAGCAGTCAACGCAATTATGAGTAAGCTCACAAATAGCAATAAGGAAACTAAAAATAAAAAGCCCCACCCACCCCTTTCTGTTGATTTCATGACAAAACATTTAATCTCACTCATAAGAGAGACTCTTATTTAACATCTTATTATCTTCTCATTAAGTATTTACCATCATAACCAACACAGCATAGCTTCCCAAACTCCAAAGTTGTTTTGAATTAGTTAATCGAGGAACAAGAATAAATGACAAACAGGTAGATATATCTTAAAAAACATAGTTAACCTTCAGTATTGTCACTATTTGATGATATATACTCCTGGATACTTGCACCATTTTGCAGTTTTATGAAACCAGCTTTTAGAAGCGCCTCAATAACAGACTCGCTTACTGATTCATAGGTTTCAACATCAAGATACTTGAGAAGCTCTAATGGGTCTCCATTGCAGCATTTTAAAAGCCATTCATCTTTCAACAGTTTGAAACATTCCTTTGAGACAACACCAGAACGGTCGGCTAGTCCTCTCCGAAGAATTACTGTCCTGAGTTTAATGCTGCAGAAACCGAAATTGAGAAGATGTTGGAATATAAAGGAGGAAAGATTGCAATGGCAACAATAATATATCCACCAAAAGCAGTGAATTTATGCTATAATTGATTTGATTCATTATTTATAATGCTGATAACAGATGAAAAGTTTTGCAAGAGTAAATGGGGTGGGGGGGGGGGGGGGGGGCGGGATGATGCTGGAAGTTATATACCATTTTACGAAAGAAAAGTTCATTAGAAAGAGAAGAAGCATAAGGTGGCAAGATAGGGTAATTATTGTTCATTTACCATACCACACATTACCTTAGGCTTTGAAGTGGAAATTTATTAGCAAGAACACAATACGTTGCTTTGCGTACGGATTCACTCACATCCAAGGTACAATCAACGATCACTTGAGAGGTTACACTTGTAGGAGGCAAAGATAATACAATCATTTTTCGAACATCCTGCACGCTTTCCAACATTAATTATTGAAAAACAAGGTTTCTACATTTATGGGAAAACACCATTATTTATCACAAGCACCAGATGAGTGAAATCCCGTGAGACACTCACCGCATTCTGCTCCAAGGGAAGCACCTCAAAGAACAAATCAAGGATGTCACTATTGTCAGAGTCATTCACAAAGCGAGAGAGCGCCCTTACAGCAAATGTACGGATGACGGGGATCTTGTCTCCTACTCTCAACTTCATGCATTCTATCACCTCATCCCATAGGTCATCACTCACTTCGGCATCGTCTGGCAACCGCAGTATGATCTACAAGGATATGTATATAATCAAGCAAGACCAACAGTAAGAAAGCAAACCAAGCAGAAAGTATCTACTGGATAACCCCATTAATTACTGATAGTGAGTTGGCATTGAACATTTTCCAGTAATATTTCCACCCACGTGTCCAGATAATGAATCAACACTATCATTACTTTTAAATGATCTAGCAATCAGATCTTCCAAGTAGTCCGGAGGATGGAACCATATATTCGTAAATGCAGTATCAATTTAAATATCCAGAATATACAGAAAACCTTAAAAAAGAAATTCAGGAAAGTTAAGTTCAACCTTGAATTTATCGTAAGAGTATCCGTTAAAAAACTTGCATCCAGCTTCAAGAGACCAAAATTTCCAAGTATATGTGCGTTTATATTTCCAAATCTCACATCAAATTAATTAAACCCTACGAATGGAAACTCCAAATATTCTGAATTCCATACATTTTTCCCTCAAGCCAAGCATCACAAGGAGCGCAATCGGTACCTCGGAAATAATCTGACAAGCTCGAGACCTTGCAGTCTTGTTGGCTGCTGCAGCAGCAACCAGCAGAAACTTGAGAAAAAGGTCCAAGAATTTATCGTAAGAGGAAGCATTGCTGTGGTCACGGGAGCTGGCGAAAATAGAGACAAAGCGGACAACGCGTTCAGCGGAAGCTAGGCGCCTCTGGAAATTGAAAAGTGGTATTAAGGATGTGGAGAATGCAGAGAAGAATTGGGAAATGGAAGACGATTTCGAACGAAGAACAGATAGCTCCTTAAGCTTCCGATTGTGAGTGGCATATGAGGTTCGGGCCTCGTCAAATAATTTAGCGATTTTCTGCGTCAGATGCTTCGTCTCTTCGCCTCTGCCCTCCATCTCTCGGAGCCTATGCTGTGGTTGTGGTGGGGGATCTGAACTTATCGCCGTTTCGTTTTTGAATATGAGCGGGAAGCTTACATGGTTCAAATCAATTTGGGCCTAAACCGCTGTCACTTAAGCGTCAGGCCCAGTAATGAGAATTGCATTGAATGTCAAATGAATAAGCCCAATATTGACATGAAAGCCCATTGAAAATGGTTCCAATGAGAGTAAACCAAAAAGTCATAATAGATAAAATATTAATTTCAATAGTTAGAACTTATTGGAAGTAAAACAATCACCGTTGTTAGGTTTAACTTTTTATCAGATAATTAAATCTTTTTATTATTTGCTTTGCTTGGTTTAAAATTCAAGGTAATTAATTATCTTATGTAGCCTCATCAATTGTAACCCTTGTATGTATTTTATGCGATTTTAGAATAATGTACATGGTGAATTATTGTCCATTAGAAAATCAACTGTTCAAAATTTTACTAAGTATGAATAATTAGTGTTTGCTACTTGTTATGCTTTTAAGGTGGGGTTATATGGCCTCAAAAAATTCGTATCCATTATCTAATATGCTTAAAATGAGGTAAAAAATTTTTAAGTGTTTATTATTAGGGCTTTTTAATTAATATATAGCATGTGAATAATTTGTTTATGTTTCAATCACATAGTGTTAAAATGTAATAAAATGTACTTATCATATTTTATCGAAATTCCTAATAAAAACATATGAAAATTATGATTTAGTTTTGTCATTCTTTTAAGTGCACATAAAATTTAAATAGTTAAAATTTTAAAATATATTACGATCAACCTATAAATATCTAAAATCAATGTCGATAAAAAAAAGTATAAAATCAATTCGTTTAATTTTTATTTTATCAGCGATCACTCAAATAAACTTTATTTTCTTAAATCCACTGTATACTCTAAAAAGAGCCGAATCTGAGAGATGCACAATCTCTTTTATGGATACAAATGGGACCATAATACAAAAAATGATCAATATCTATCCAATGCTTTAATTTCTGCCTCTATTTCACAAGTACAATAATTGTACATCGAAATGCCCACTGATAAGTAGATGGCCACGAACTTGTCTACAAAGCTTTCAGAGACCTAAAGTAGTTGGAGCACATATTCCCTTTGTAAAAAGAAATTGCCCTAAAAACAAGAAGAAGAAAAGATAGAGCAGGCAGGCATGCATGTACATTTGGGTGGTAATTATAAGAGCCTTAAAAGTAAGGTGTTGTTAGTGGACACTGATATGTGTGGTTCATATATAACTTTCATCGATGGACCTTGCTTCAAAAGGAAAAAGAAAAAAAACTCTCTGAACGAATGGTCCAGGAACAAAACAATGTATTGGTTTTACAAACAGAATATGTTCTTTGTTATAACTGTTACGTACCATTTTGCAGAAAACAGAGACAGTGGTATTTCTGAACCATCCGTGTCCAATAGGAATTAGAACATTATATATATATATATATATATATATTCTATGAAACTGTAAGTATCAAGCTACAACACTGTGGAAAATGAACACTTAATATCTGCAAAACTTGTGCTTCTGAAGATCACTTTGTGCTTTGGTATCTGTTAAGGCTGAAAAGGACAAAAGGCCATTTTGGTGCGTTCAAAAAATTCTACGAAAGATAAAATTGTGTAGCATCTGTACACTAAATTCTGCGTAAGTCAATTATTACAAAATTGAGACATGCATGCATTGGCATCCATTGGGAGTTGGGACACTATATATGGTTGTACTTTAAAGAAATAACCATATATATATGTAGGCTTGCTCTAGTTTCATGCATGCCTCTATTTTTCTTTGCGTCATCCTCCTTGTTAGAACCAAAGACAAAGGAGAAATTACATCAAGAGAGAATCATAAGCAATAATTCTTTTTTAAATAATGATATTTAGGCAAATCAGAAGCTCCCAATATGTTCACATATTAAAAAATTTTTCTACTTAATAAGTAATTACTTTGGAATCTATAAAAAAATTTTCATCGTACATCTTTTTGTTTCAATAGATAGATTACCTCATTTTAATTGAAGGAGAAAGATATGCGTATAAAATTGAATTCGGGTAATATATATATATATATATATATATATATATATTTCAATCCTTATAAATCAATATTGTCAAATTCACTCAGTTTATAATTCACAAAGAGGAGATAAATTTGTACTATGGCCTCATAATCTAAATTCAGAAAAATTTACTTTAAATAATTTTTAATTATTAAATTTTATTATTATATAATTGAAATACTATATAAAATAAAAAAAATATTCAAATGCAAATCAAATTATACTTAGTTAAATGGAAGTTCTCCATATTTTATAATATGCGCTGCTTAACACAAACAATTTAACAAAGTTATATATGAATAATCATTCTATATAAAAACTGAATGATATTATTTTATCTTTATTTTAATAAATACATATTTAATGTAATTTTATTTTTTTAATATATTTAAACTAGTCATCAAGTATGTTATAATAGCTTTTTAGAAAAGAAGCTTTAGTGTTATCCGTTGAATCCGTATGTTGCTTATTATACAAACCATTTGACATGCTTTTTAATAAATAAATTTTGTAAAATCAACATTTAAAAATATTAAATGATTTTGATACAATTATGTGATAGATGAAAAGAATAGTAAAGCTACTAAATAAATAATTTTATTAGAATTAGTACACAAAATCAACTGTCACATATATACATATATATATATATATATATATATTAAAACTAATTAATACTTTTTTAAAATTTAATAAATCAAATGTCTCTCTCTCTCTCTCTCACACACACATATATATATATATATATATATTAAAGCTAATTAATATCTTTTCAAATTTAATAAATCAATTTATAAATTTATCTGAATTTATATTAAATATGAATCCACACATGATCTCATTGTTTTTGTAAAGTATAATCATAAATTTATCAACTGAAATAATAAACTTACAAATTTATCGTCCTTGGTATAGACACTTGTTTTTCTAGAAGGTAATGCATGAATTGAACCAAGGGTCCTGCAATTAAGAATAAAGCCAATGGCTTTGAAAGTAAATTACGTGACTTTTTTATTGTGATTGAACTAACACACACTATCATCTATTAAATAAATGTGTTATTATTAATTAATATATTTTCATAATATCTAGAGCAACGCTATTTTACTAAAGAAAATTGTTGAAATTAAATGGCCAAAAATGCTTTTTGATTGGGAAGCATTCAATGCTTTGTCCACGCGTTTTCTCACGAAAACCAATCTCTCCAATAAGATAATAATCAACCTTTTAAATTTTCGTTTATATATATATATATATATAAGGACAAATTTAATGAGGACATTCTTTTAATTTATTAAATTTAATTTTTTTATTTTTCTTAAAATAAATTTAAATTCATTAATAGAATAAATGGAACAAGAAATATTTTTTAAAAATATAAATAAAATATATTTAAAATAAAAATTATTTTCTTTTCCCTCTCTTCTCCATCCTCTTAATTCAAATATTCTTAAATTTAAGACATAGAGGTTTAAAATAGATTGCCATATTTTATTCTTTCTCCTTTACGTAATACTTCCTTCAAGCACTTTGATATTCTTTGAGCAACAGCTCACTTCTCAGAGTTGAGTAATAATTAATAAATGGTCAACGTAATAGTGGTATTTTTTAAAGATAAAAGTGGTGCTTTCATTGTATCATATTAACATAAGTAAATATAATTAATTTCAAATTGCAATCATATCCACAGTTTAATAATACGGATATTTTGTAGCTTCTGAATTAACATTTATTATGTGACGTTGGACTAGACGCAGCAAATGTATCTTCTTCGGTTTTTATTATTAATAATCAACAAAGTCTGCCCTTTGAAGACAACCATGTTACACCATTACAAGGGGAAGCCATTAGAATCACTTAGTATATATCAGAGTTTGAAGGAAATCACATTATGGTAAATTATATTCAGTTGTACTATTTTATTTACATATACTAAAAAACTTTTCCTGTAATTTATTTCTTGTCGAAATAATTTACTTTTTATACATTATGGCACTCTAATTTTATTTTTCATAATAAATACAATCAAATTAATGTTAATTTCTGTAATTTTTGTTAGTGATAATTCTATTGGTAATCAATCCTTAATTTGCAAAAGAATATTTGTAGGGCCTATTTCATATGTTATATAGAATAAGGTCAGATACGATAAAACATAGTAAAATTTTAATTCTATATACTATTCATATTGATTAGAGCAAAGACTCACTGATACATGGTTAGAATATGTTGTCATTATTTGTACAATAAGATTTAAGAATAAAAAATGTTGGTCAATAATAAATTGATAAGTCATATTAAATAATGTTAGTTAATGTTGATTATATAAATTTATACAATGATATACCAAACACTAGATAAAAATAAATTATATTGTATAAAGTTATGTAATACCATTTTATAATATACCAAATACGTCTTTCAAAATCAATTGCATGGGCTATTATGAAGTTGAAATGAAAAGGGGAAAAAATTATTATGTTTTGTTTACAAACATTTTTTAGGCTTCCAATTAATTACTCTCCAATGAACTTATTATCAACTGTAGTTATTTGGGTATGTTTAACATGAACATAATGAAAAGATAAAGGTAAAATGTATTTTAATTTAAATTTGATATTTTTTAGAATATAAAAAAGAATAAATATAAATTTTTTAAGTAAAAAAATATTTAAATTTTAATGAAAATATAAATTAAAAAATTATTTTTCTTCGCCTTCCTTTCATTTCTATCAGTATTAAAAGAGTTGAGTTTTTAAAATAGATTGACATTATATAACGTAACAGTGACATTATATAAAAATGAAACATGCTATCATTAAATCCTATGTCAATAAAATCTAATATAATTAATTTCAAATTTCAAGTGTTAGATAATAGATATTCTGTAGCGTCTGAATAAACTTATATTATGTGACGTTGGATTCGATGTGGCAAATACTGTCATTGTTACTATTATTTTCAACGATCAACGAGGTCTGTCCTTTGAGACAACCAAATGACACTGCAAGCGAAGCCTGCGTGCTAGCCCACCATGTAGATGTCAGAACTGGAAGAAAAAGTCGGTGACTGTACTTATTTGAGTATATAATACATTTAGGTATAATATAAAAATATAATTATAATATATATAATTATATTTTTATATTATAATAAAATACATTAATATATTTAAAATTATAAATATATTAAAAATTTTATATAATTATAATAATAATAATAATAATTAATATATAACTATTCAACTACGTAAATAATTGACTATATATATACAACAACAAAAAATCTACTTATTTTTTATTTTTTATTTTATACCAGCTAAGAGGCCAATATACTTCAAGCTGGTGACGTTTGCATGTCGCAATTATAGCCACAAGCATTTGAATAGAAAAGTCAAATTAGTATAACAATGTAATACATCATATTTAATTTACCATTCTATTAGTTTAGTTATTGAATTAATTATTAAGTAATAATTTATGTCACTCTTCCCGACTTTTAAACATGTATATCCACTTTGTTTTAACAAAACAATAAAGAATAAACAACAATAACACAACCGAAATGGTGATTGAAATCATGTGACGAATTAATAAACAAAACATACACACAGGTCAATCTTTGTATAAATTATATACAATTATTTATATTTTTACTACGTTGTTCTTCAAATAAAACAAGGGGCAGCAGAGGTAGGAGGCAGCATATGCCATGACCGTACCTCAAATCATGTGTTATATATATTTTGTACAATTTGGTTTTTATCCCATACAGAAAAGATAAAATCTTTATTTAGCTCCTTATATTATAAATTAAATATTAAGTGGTAATTTTTTTAATTAAAAATCATTTTTCTTTATTTAAATTTTTTTAATATTTTCTTATGCTCATCTCTTTGCTTTTTCTTTTTTTTTTTTTAGAGTTTTTTAGGTTATTTCATTTCAATCATGCCTCTTTGCTTTGCTTTTTTGTTTACTTTCATTCTTTAATCTTATTCAATCACAAGCATATATGTACAACTTAAAGAAGAAAACTTGAGCCTTAACAACATTATTCACACTTCACACCTTACTAATAATATTCTCTCATTTTTATCATCTTTGTTTGAGGACTAGTTGAGATGAAACATTTTTTAAAAATGATTATGTTTGGTTTTAGTTATTTTATATTTTAATTTTGTACTTAAACTCATTCTTATATATTTTTGTATTGTTTAATATTTAATGATATTGACTCTAGATATATTTAAGTAACATAAATTATTCATCTAAATATCAATTTTTTTTCATATAACACATTGGTGATAAAATTTTTCTAATATATCAAACATTTTCATTGATCTTTAGCCCTTTAATTTTATTTTTTTGGCTATACCAATGATATGATTATTCAATTATATTACGATTATATTACGATACATGTATGGTTATTGTAAATAATTATATTATTTTCATATTAAACCATGTGCTAGTTATTTGAATTTAACCATACACTTTGTCATGTGGTAATTGATGAACATGAAAATAGAAATACGAAAAAAAAATTGTATGTAAGTGTAATACATTATAAAATTAAAGTCAAATTTATATTGTAATTTTAAATTTTGCAAACTGGATTTAAAAAGGAATTAAACTTAGATATAATTTTTTATATTCTGACAATCAAGTTTTTCTATTAACAGATGACAAGTGTATAACTAATCAATAATAATATAAAAAGTATATTATTTAGCTTGAAAATTATATAGTTATTTGTAAAAATTATATATGTTGTGATATTATTAAAAAAATTATGTTCTAATTAGACAACTAAATAAAAAATTGCATATAAATTTTTTTCTTAACAAATACCAGCATGCAATTCTACAAGAAATTTAGAATTATGAAGGTGAGTAGCTGAGAGTGAACTCTTCTTTATTATTCTACATCTAAAATAAAACACAAAAGAGATAAAGAAAGCATATCCTCAATATATTTGTGAGAAGCACGCATCCACCACACCAAACTCCAGAAGGAACACGATGAATTAGACTTTTCCCCTGATTCTATTTTAATTTCCATTTTCTGAGCAAAAAGCTAGGAATTTAATTGGTAAGTAAATCAAGCCATGCGCGAGTAGATTTCAAGAAAAGTACCCACACCAAAGTATTTGGAAACAAAAATGGACAAATTATGGATGAAAATAATGAAGCTTATAGTATGCGATGATAAAGTGGTCTAAAATGAAGATAGAAGTACAAGATACTTTTATAAGTTGGCGAACTCGTATGGTTTTTCAATCCAATTGTGTTTTAGTGTCTTGGTCTACTAAAATGGTAATTGGTCGATCTTCGTGGAAGCTTCCACCCATGACTTTTTCTCAAAAATACAATGAAATAATTATATATTAATTTAACAAATTCAACTTAATTTATTAATTAACGTGAAATATAAAAGAAACTTCTCTGTAGTGTGTTGCGATCGCAGTCATACATTTTATTTCCTCTATTCTTTTCACACACCTATGACTAGACAAAGGTAATATGTGTCAATGTTTATTCGCTAATATAAATAAATTATGTATAATAATAATAATAATCTAACCTTTAAAAATATTTTGTAAAAAATTCCTCATTTAAAAATAAACCATCTAAATTTTTTATTTTTCGAAAAAAATTAATCGAACTAATCTTTTCGTTAGACAAAAATTCATAGTCACATAATAAATTTGTGGATGAAACAAAAATGAAAACTCACATAACAAAATCATTAATCCTTGATGTGAACTTTCTTTTAGTTAGTTTTGCTTTAATAAAGAAATATTTTGATTAAAATTTTTTATATTAAATTAAAAAGTCTCCTTAAAAGCATGTATTTTAAAAAATATAAAATAAATCATTAATTTACTCTATAAAACAATATGAAACAAGTATTGGTATATTTGATTTAAAAATGAAGTGTGGAAGATGAGTAGAATTTTTGAATGGAAAAAAAAGAAAAAGAAAAAGGGAGTGGAATTCCAGTCCTATGGGCCATGGTAAACGGATTGTGTGGCAATTTTGAAGGGTATGGTGGGGCCTAGTTCCTTGACACGTGGCGGTTCCAGCCAACCACAAAATAAGGTCCTTCACCGTACCATAAAACCACATGACATGATCGTTATCAATATACCATTGGTCCAGTGCCTATAATTGCCAAACGAGTTAATTCATTATCAATTCATTAAACTCATTGCTTTTATATTTTTACGTTGAAATATTGATTTAACTTAATTTTCAAATTAAAATTGAAGTAAATTCATTTAAATTTGTTTAAAATTGATCAAATTTAAATAAATTTGTTCAATTTGACTAGAGTCAACTAAAATTTTTTTGGGTCTAAATTTAAATAATCCAACATTCCAATCAATTTTTTTTTTTTTAAATTAACTAGTTTTAAACTCAACCCAACTATTTCAACCATTAAACATAAATAAAATATAACTTATTTTATAAATATAATTACATTATTATGACTAATACATTATACTTACAAATAATAGAAAATAACATTATTACATTGTAATTAAATTATTAATTTTATTTTTAATTTTTTTCCATTACATAGCCTTGATATACATTATATATATATAATTTACATTAACTTGTTTACTTATTATTACTATTAAAATTACTATTATTTTAAATTTTAATTATTTTGAATTTTTAAATTAGTGACTATCATAATAACAAAGTTTGTTCCTAATTTTCTTTTAATAGATTTAAACCTAATGCTTCTAAGAAAAAGTTTTAAACTCAATCTCTACCTAATTAATTATAATTAAAAGTTCTATAATTTAAATATATTTTTTTAATTATTTTTTTTTCATTCTCTAGTTTTATAATTTGGGTTATTACAATAGTATTTTGTATTTATGTATAGAATTTATTTGTATTTTTAAGTTTTAGTTATATTTAGTAGTTATCCATTAATATAAGTAAACTCTTACGATTCAAAATTACGAATTTACATTACGAATATACACTCCTTTATGAGTCAATCTATACTATGAGTTTGACAACTAGCTAGTATTATTCAACTAAATTAAGCATTTTTATTGTCATAGATATTTAATTATATTTTTAAAAATTATACAGATAATTTAAAAATATAGTGAAATTACAAAAGGAAATAATTTAACCTAATACTCATAATATAAAATATAAAATCTTTTATACACTTATAATTTTGAATACAATAAGTTATAATATAAATATATAATTGTAATATAAGAAGACACCGCTACTAAACATACTTTAATTAAAATTTATGTCTGAGCTTTGGATTGATCTCTCATAATAAACTCTGAAAAGAATGTGTTTTTACAAATGCTTTGTCTGAAGTCAATTGTAGAATAAAAGAGATCAAAAATAAATTATATAAATTTGAATTTCGTACATTATGGTATGCATGTTGTAATATTTTTAAAATTATAAAAATAACCACATACTATAGTTTTTAAAATTATAAAAGTTACAACATAAAACACTCAATGGTACCAAATTCGGGCTCAAACCATAGTTGATTGGCTATGGAAAGCAAGTGGCAAGATGGAATCAAGATTGATTTGACAATAATCATGTAAACCCATATTAATATCTAATAATTGAGTATGCTTAATTTATTAAACCATATCATTTTTTTTTTGGCCAAAATTTAATTAAATTTTCTCAGCAAGATGAAGAGCAATGCCTAATCTGTTCCTCACCACAAACTATCAATAAAGTTTGAATACTATAAAGCTGCCTTTCATGATAATATTAGTAAGTAGGTGTAGTTAGTGAATAACACGTAGATTAAAAAGTTTTTCTCGATTTGGAGATGTCACATGCTACTGGCAGCATAAAATAGCAAGATGGTCCTCTGAATGGCATTTAGTTTTATATTGATGATGCACTTGCATAATTCCACAACACATATGGTAAAAATCATTTAAAAAAATGGAAACTTGCACATGTACATAAAATTAAATATTTGTTACTTTGTTAGTGTATCCAATCCAATAAATGAAGATTAGACCACAAGGTAAAGGTTTGTGTGTGTATATATATATATATATTTCTAATAGAAAATAATTTTTGTTCAAAAAGAGGAAATGAGCGGACAAATGCAGCACATATATTGTTGTCATTTCAAGGCAGCAGAGGAATAAAGTAAAATTGACTTTGATGGCTAAAAGAGACAGGAAATCAAATTTTCCCCTTTTTTATTATCCATAATAAAATTATTTTATTTAAAATATGATCAATGTATTGCCAAAAAGGTGTGATACAAAGATATTGGGTCTACTTCGTCCCCTTCTCACTACCATACTTGCTCTTTCCTCTTTTATCTTCATGACACTGCACAGTTTTACAGTTTATAGTATTGTGTAATTATGGTCCAATAATCTCACTGCACACTGAAGCCGGTAAATCAGGTAGCCAGTCAACAGTGTGGAACTGTGGGGGCAACAGTGGGCCCAACTTATTAAATTCTGAAACATAATTAATTTTTATTTTTATATTTTGTGATAATTTAATTCTTATAAATTAATTTAATAAATTAATATGTTATAAATTTAAATTTATATAAAATTAATTTTTTATAAATTTATATTTATATTTTAATTAATAAGAGATTAAATTTGTATGAAATAATATTTTTTAAAAATTAATTTATTATGATTAATTTATAATAAATTAAATTATCAAATCGTATATAAATAAAAAATTAATTTAATACTTTTTCCTATTACATTCCTTCCTAGCAACGTATGACATGGAAGTATCCAAAACATTTCTATAACGGCCATGGCCAATTAGTCAATTACACCCCTATTTAATTATTAATAAACTTTTGCCCAATAGGAAAAAGCATCATTAATTCCCATTCCTTTTAAGTCCTCTTTAATAATAGTGTTCAGTTCAATTTCTCGCACTATAAAACCTGCGCAAGCTCTAGCTCTGCTCACGTATCTCTGTTGAATCAGAGGAAGAAGGCATAGAGCGAGAGCAATAGTGAGAGAAATTTTCGCTCTAGATAGATATCTGCTTCAAGCTAGAATTTTGGAGATGTCGCTGCTTTCGGATCTAATCAACCTCAATCTCTCCGACACCACAGAGAAGGTGATCGCAGAGTACATATGGTCAGTCTCTCATTTCTTTGACTCTGGCATACTCTGTTTTTCTACGTCCAAATAAGTATAGCATGGCTCTTTATGTTCGTGTGCGCATGAATTTACGTGTGCAGAGATGCTTTCTGTGATTGTTCTCTCAATGGGTGTGATTTACTTTGGTTCCTCTCTCGCTTCATCGATCAGTCTCTGCTATATTCTCTTCATCAGTGTCGTAGTAGCATCTTGCATACACTTACCTACCGCTGTGCTCTTATGGATAGCTAATTTTCTATGGCTTAGATTTGTAATTTCATTACATTTAATAAATTTAAACTGCGGAAAAAATTAAAGTAAAAAAAGGAAAACAAGTTCAATTAAGTTTTCCCCTGCTTCTTGTCGTGTTGTTTCGTTCTGTTTTTTTGGCATGACTCAAACAGTGTTTTGACTGGGTTGGCTCTGTCTTTTGGGAATTGTGCTTGGTTTTGGTATTTTTTCACGAGGATGACTTTTGCATCGGCTACAACTGGGAAAAGGAATAACCTTTTTTACTCGAAGTTTGTTCACTGTTTGCTCTTTTGTTCCTTAGAATAACTATAACCTCAACTCATGCGTGCACGGATGTCAAAATGACGTTAACTTCTTGCTCTGCTTCTCATCTAACTCCTATGTTTACCAACTTTTTTTTCCCTTTTATTTTATCTTTATCACTTCTTGTCTAATCCAGTTTTATTTCCAAAATTTTAGGGTTGGTGGATCTGGCATAGACATGCGGAGCAAAGCAAGGGTAATTTACTTTTTCATTTTGTTCTCTCAAAAACAAAAAAGAAATTGCAGCTATTTTGTTTAGCTGCTTACTTGTGTAGAAATAAATTACAGACTCTCCCAGGACCAGTCAACGACCCTTCAAAGTTGCCCAAGTGGAATTACGATGGCTCCAGCACAGGTCAAGCTCCTGGAGAAGACAGTGAAGTGATCTTATAGTAAGCTTTTTTTTTCCACACTTGATCTCTTTCTTCTCTTTCCTGACATAGTAAATTAACTTTAGTTTCACATTTTGGCAACAGCCCACAAGCAATTTTCAGGGATCCATTCAGAAGGGGTAAAAATATCCTGGTGGGTGTTCTTTCAATTTTCTTTTTCGAATCTTACTCTGGCAATCTTATACCACTAAATTGTTTTCATGCGTAGTTCTCTTTTGAACCTTTTCAATCATAATTTGCATTAGGTTATGTGTGATGCATACACTCCCGCTGGAGAACCCATTCCCACAAACAAGAGACATGCAGCTGCAAAGATATTCAGCCATCCTGAAGTTGCTGCTGAAGAACCCTGGTATTCCTCGTTACTTGATTGTTAATCCGAAGAGACCTTTGTCCAATGTTTTTTTTGGCTGACTCTACGCTCTGCTTTGCATAATCTGAAAACAGGTTTGGAATAGAGCAGGAATACACCTTGCTGCAAAAAGATGTCCAATGGCCTATTGGCTGGCCTCTGGGTGGCTATCCTGGACCTCAGGTGAAATTTTCCTCTCTTCAAAGTTTCTTTCTTTCAGTTTACACATACAGATGAACTTCAAATTCTTTTTTTTTTTTTTTTTTTTTTTTTCAGTTTTTTAACCTATAATCTTTTGTGATTAAAGTATTTGGATAATTGTCAACTTTTTTCTTTAGGGACCATACTATTGTGGTACTGGTGCTGACAAGGCTTTTGGGCGAGATATTGTTGATTCACATTACAAAGCTTGCCTTTATGCTGGCATCAGCATCAGCGGAATTAATGGAGAAGTGATGCCTGGCCAAGTAAGTTTTAAACTTTCAACATTGAGTTACTCATTACATGTTTCATATCAATTTTATTATCTTTTTTCCTATTAATTCAATTGAAATTTTCATGTAATGTAGTGGGAATTCCAAGTTGGTCCTGCAGTTGGTATCTCTGCTGGTGACGAGTTGTGGGCTGCTCGTTACATTTTGGAGGTAGTTCATGACTACCCTCGTAATCAATTTCTGGTTTTTTGTAGGAAAGGCTCAGTGGCTTCTGCATTAAATATCAGAAACTAACGTCTCTGTTTGTGCTTACAGAGGATCACCGAGATTGCTGGGGTGGTTCTTTCCTTTGACCCCAAGCCAATTAAGGTTCAACAATTTTCTACTACACTTACGCTCTATTCAAGTAATTGTTACAGAACTTTGGTTTGATATTGACTCGTGTCTCTGTGATTTTGGTTCTTACAAAACCAGGGTGATTGGAATGGAGCTGGTGCTCACACAAACTACAGGTGAATCATTGTTACTAATAGAGAGAGGCCTACATACTTTTGATTTACTCTACCAGCTTTGATGCTTTACAAGTCCATAATGTAACATTTGCAGCACCAAGTCCATGAGAAAGGATGGAGGCTACGAAGTGATCAAGAAAGCCATAGAGAAGTTGGGAAAGAGACACCTGGAGCACATCGCAGCTTATGGAGAAGGCAACGAGCGTCGTTTGACAGGACGACATGAGACCGCTGACATCAATACTTTCTTATGGGTAAGCAAGAACATAAGACCTCGTACTTTTTCCTTTCTGAGTACTGTTCAGAAAATCTAATGATACTGATAAGAAGAGATGTTATCCCTCTTCACCAATTGGACTAACTTGGCATTTTCGGGGCAGGGTGTGGCAAACCGTGGTGCTTCAATTCGAGTTGGAAGGGACACAGAGAAAACAGGGAAGGGATATTTCGAGGACAGGAGGCCTGCTTCAAACATGGACCCATATGTGGTGACTTCAATGATTGCAGAGACAACCATTCTGTGGAAGCCATGAACAGCATTATTATCCTCCCCTTTCCATGGGACAGGGAACATGGAAGAAGTCTGCTTTTCCTCAGTGCGTGTGTTCATTAGGGTTAGGTTTGTGATCTTATGTCTCGCTGGCTGTTAGGCCCGGTTTTGGGCTATCATCTACCCTAGTGTTTATGGGAAGATTATTGTTTCCTTCGCTCCCTTGTTGTATTCGTTGCAATAATGTCTCTTGTTGTAGTTCAATTTGGGAGTAATATGAATTGGAATGGCATGTCCATGAAATATAGTATTAATTGTTGTCAAACGTGCAATAAACTAGATAACCTCGTCAACTAGTTAAATATACGTTTTAATATAAAAAAAATATGTCGACTATAAATTTGAATTTGCTGATGAAAATTATGTTAATTTTAAGTTGTTCAATCATAAATTATAAAAAATTTAAACTGTTAAAATTGTGTGGAGTTAAAAAGTTACTCCACTTAAATATGAATTGTTAGACTTGTATATTTTATTTAATAACATCTATTATATCAATACATTTTTATCTCAAATACAGTTAATCTTTTTCCATCAACCATGACATAGACTTAGAATTACCATAAACTCGTTGAATACAACATGGCAAATTTAATGAATAAAAGGAGCGTATACGAATTTGATAAGCTAAGTTAACAAAGTCATATCGAGACACATTGAATCAAGTTAAAAAAAGAAAAAATCAATTCTAACCTAACAAGGCCAAGTCTTGGCTTCACTTAAAACTTGGCCCAAATTTTTTCTTCAAAAATATTTATCTTATAATGCATTTTTATTTCATTTAAGATAAATATTCAAAATATTAATTCTTTTCATATCTTTAATTATTTTTCATTCCAAATATTTAATTTATGTATATATATATATATATATATATGTTAATTTGAAATCATTAATTTTCAATTTTTCTTAAAATTGTTTTTATTAATACAATTTTTTATGAAATTAAATTTTTTTAAAAAGAGAAGACCTAACTTGCCCTGGTTTAAAATCAGTCCAACAAGTTCAATGGTCCAAAGCCTTGGAAAATGACCCAATTAAAAACTGGACTGGGTTCGAATCTTGTGCAAATTCAACTCGCATTCATCCCATTGAGTAGAAAAAGGAAGCCTTTTGGACCATGAAACACTCAACCTACCCCCAAAAAAAAATCGCTAAAAATGGTTCTATCCAACTTTTTTTTTTTTTTTTAATTTGAAAATTTTTATATTCAGTTATAAATTACTTTTAACATACTAACATCATACAAACATATGTATTTTAATATTTTTATTATTTTATTTAATAATGATCTAAAATACCATAAAACCTAATATTTCATCTATTTCCTACAAACATAATGATTTACCATTTTTCAAATGCTAAAATAACCCAAAATCTAATGTAATGCGTTGAATTCACTAAAAAAAATGTAATAAAATTATCCTAAATTTATTTCAACATTGACTAACAGATCTACTCAGCTTAGATATCACATTCGACAACAATTCAAAAACGTGACATAAACATTCGACAATCTATATTATATTTACAACATTAAAATTAATAATATAATAAAATTTAATTTGATGATTACAAATAATTTAAAATTTTAATTAAACTATTATTAATATAATTACAGCACATGTAAATACCCATTTAAACACTGGATTCCTGCTAACACGTTGCCACTGCACAGACACGCATCCCTTCCTCAGAGACTCCATCTGTTAAGACTTTCGTTCACACCCTTCTACATTGTAATTGAAGTAGCAACATTTTCTCTCTCCAACTTCAAGTAACTTCGACAACATTGTCTTACTGATTTTAGTAGTGTTTTGCGTGCCAATTCTTCTTTTGTGTGTGTGTGTGTGTGTTTTTTTTTTTTTGGGTTTTCTATTTAATAACTTGAAATTTGAGAAACTTATTCAATAGTCAATATCTACCAGGCTACTACTATCTGATCATTTTTCAAATGAAAAAGATACCGAACTCCTAAAGTCATATAAATCAATACGAATATTAAAGCTAGGGATAATGTTATTAGAAAAATTCTATTCATCCCAAAGTTGGATAATTGAAGCGGTGGATGACAAAAAAATTGAAGAGGAGAAAGACAAAGCAAAGAAACATTTGTCAAGTATGAAGATATATATAAGCCTTTGGGGTGGCGACCCTGCAAGTGAGCATCTGGCGGCACATCTCTCTTGCTTCTCCGTCTTCAATAGGGCCATTATCATATTCATCGTAAGTTCTTTGTTGTGGAAGCCCATAAAACCTACATTAACTTTTATCATATTTGATTTAATGGTAGCTTTTACATCTTCAGCTACGTAATTGCATATCCTTATTCATCTTGGATGTTGATAAGCTTAATGCTTACGAGAAAGAATACATTATCACCCATGCATTTGCTCTATCAGCTCTATTTTGCTGCAAATATAAACACTTTAGCTTGGTTAACCCGTCTACAGTGGTTCAATTATAGCCTTCAAGATTTTGACCAGAATTATCTGAATTCTATATTGAAGAGGATTTCTTAGTTTATCTAGTACCTGTAGCCATTGATGTACTATAGTTTCATGAATAAAGTAATTTTTTTTTTGTTATTCATTTATCATAAAAATATTAATTTAGTTATTTACTTATTGAAATGTTTAAAATAATTTATTATTTGTTAAAAATACCACACTTATTTCTCAACTTTAAAAAAAAAAAATCAAATTTAATCGTTTTAATTTAAGGTTTAGAATTTAATAGGATTATTTAATAATTTTTTGAATAATAGAAGACAAAATATGATATTTTTTAATAAGTAAAAAATTATTTTAAATATTTTAATAAATAAAAAATTAAAATAATAATTTTATAATAAATAAAAGATTATAATATATTTTTCTTGTCATTTCATATTTCGTGACATCTGATATGCAAGGGTGAGGATGATGGTGTATTAAATGCTTCATATACAATCATCGTTTTATGAGGCTTTGCCTGTTAAGTCAAAGCTTAGATATATCTGCAGGAGCAAACATTTCATTTCTGGTCTCAGAAGCTTAGAAAGCTGTGATGGATTCTGATTCTGGGACAGTGGTGCACACTGGAGGGTGCCATTGCAAGAGAGTGAGGTGGAAAGCAGTAGCTCCTTCTAGTGTCGTGGCTTGGGATTGCAGATGTTCAGACTGTTACATGAGATCTAATGATCACTTCACTGTGCCTGCTGAAAGATTTGAGCTTTTGGGAGATTCAGAGAAGTATCTTACAGCTTACTCCTTTGGAACTCACACTGCGAAGCACACGTTCTGCAAACTCTGTGGTATAACCTCGTTCTATTACCCACGCTCGAACCCAGATGGAGTTGCCATAACATTTAGGTGTGTTGACCCGGGGACGCTCAAACATGTTGAAATCAGGCGTTTTGATGGGTGTAAGAGGGATACCTCATAGAGTCAAACAGGTACTTTTTCATGTTCAGAGGTGCTGAAGTAACTTCTATCGTTACTCCGCAAGCTATATATCATATTCTATTTCCAGTTACCGCCAAGAGTTTGAATGTATGGTTGTACGTGTACCAAAAATAGAAATATCTCATGATGTTCAGAAGTGCAGGGGAGTATCACTTCATGTCAAGAATGTAAGGCCTGAAAATCTTCCCGTTTCTTCTTCGTACAAAAAATGGTACCGTTTCAATGACAAGCAAGCCCTCAAATACGTTGGCCCCAACAGGAAAAAAAAAAAAAAACCCTTTAACACGACATTTTTATAAAGCTTTTCTTTTTCCAAATTTCTTGCTGCCTTGCATTGCTCAAAGATTTTAAGGATACAGACCCAAGTAAAGAAATTAGAAATCTATTTTACCTCGAGTAAAAAATTTTCTGAGGTGAGACGTTATGGCTTACTAAAGTGGCAAGATAATCACAAGTTTATATAAACATGCATGAATCCTTCCGATTCATTGGCTTCCCATTGTTTGTCAAAATCTTCCACTTCACAGTTTGAGGAGCGCGACTCAGCAACTTCCATTACACTCTACCACATATAGCAGTTTCCACCTTACTGTTAAAATTTTGCCTATTGGAGACACAGTAGGAGTAAGCTTTGACAATAAGTTGGACAAACCCAAATTGTACATCCGAGTTCAACAAAACGGTGCTTTTACATTGCATAGACATATAAATGCCTAAACTAATTTTATTAAGTACTTCCAACATCTCAGAAGTTTTGGCCAACCAGTGTCTTACATGGCCAGGAAACGAAAAAACATGAATATGCATTTCCATTTGAACAAAAACAAAATCCAAGCTTCAATTCTTCAACAGCATAGCAGTGCATTGCGCCATTATTTTTGATGCCCGAGTTATAGAATCAGTCATATAGAAATTCTTAACTGCAATCCCAAATGGAGTCGTATCCACTTTCTCAGTGACGTCGGGTTTTGGCAAAGATGAAAATGTAGATGGTTCTCTCTCGTCCATGTGCACAAGATTCGGGGCTACTGTTTTAATTCGGGCACGGATAGCGCCAATTGTATCATAGGGCAACCGCATTCCTGCCACCTCAGACAGGGCTCGAATTATCTTCCAATCATCCCTGGCATCACCAACTGTCGGAACTGCAGGCAAGGTTTGTTGAACGCATCCTTCAGTGTTTTCATATGTACCTTCCTTCTCACTGAATGCTGCTGCCGGCAAAATGACGTTGGCGCGATAAACACTCTTATCCCCATGGTGACCCTGATATACAACAAAAGCATCATCCGGAATCTGCTCCAAGTTCACGTCATCAGCACCCATCAAATACACAAATTTTGCAGACTCAAGCGTTTTTTCAGACCGGGGAACAAGTCCCAGGTCAAGTGCAGCAGCCTGGGCAGCATGGAGAAGCACCACATTAAGGCCATTCCAATCAGGTCTGACAACCTTTGCATTTTTTGCAATGGTTTCAACAGCTGCAAAAATTGCATCCTTGTCCTTCCTCTCAAGAATCCCACCACCCACAATGATACAAGGGTTTTTGGCAGTCGAGATAGTCTTGCTGAATGGGTGACGACCCTCAGCAATCTCAAGAAGTGTTTGAGGGCCAGTACCAAGATGTTTATGATCATAGGCAAAATCAGTTGAAGGTCCAATATACCCAACCTTGGCCTGTGTTGCTCTGACAGTCTTCCGTATTCTGGCATTAACCATAGCAGCTTCTAACCGAGGCTACAAATTCAACAGTGAAAGCATATAAAATGGAAAAAACCTAGAAGACATCAGAAGCAACAAAGTTTAACCACCCAGCTTGAGCATAGTATAAACCAGTAGATGAATTCAAGACAGACAAAATTCAGAAACAGTTTTTGTTGAAACAGTCTTTTAACCTTTTCTTCCATATAACCTTCCCCACCCACCCTATATACCACATAACAATAACTAAATCAAGCGAAAGGAGATATCTGATTCCCAAGTGTGGACAAAAACCAAGCCTGCAATTTGGTGACAAGAAATGGCATTCCAGTAATACAGGAACTTGACCATCAAGGGAGATTAAGAATTATATTTAACAGACAGATATACCTGGGTACCAACCAACAGGAAAACATCTGCTTTCTCAAGACCAGCAATGCCACTATTCATAATAAAGCCTGATCGCAAATCAGCATTTGTATTTGGGCCAATTCCTTCACACCACACATTATCTGACCCCATCCTGTTCAGCAAATCTTTTAGTGCCATCATGGACTCGGCATCAGAAAGTCTGCCCGCTGTTCCAACAATTTCCTCTGGTTTAATTTGGTGTGCAATCTCTGCAACCACAGCAAGGGCATCACGCCAGCTCACAGCCTTAAAGCGCCCATCAGGACCACGAATCATGGGATCATTTAGCCTCTGCCTCTTCAAACCATCATAGCAAAAGCGGGTCTTGTCTGAAATCCATTCTTCATTTATGTCCTACATTGGCAAGCAGAACAGGCTTTAATACAAAGTACAAACTATGAACACAAACTAAAAGAAAGAGGGCATTTTGGTCAAAACACCCTATTTGAAGATTTCTAACCACCACAACTAGCCAGTATGGAGGTTATCATTTCCTGTGTGTGTGTATATATATATATATATATATATATCATATTAGCATAAATTATTAACTAATTTAAATGTATATTGCTTTCTTTTTTTGACACAGCCTACCAATATTAGGTAGGAGAAGTGCTACTCCTTAAGCAAACTTCTGTAATGAACTATGAACACAGGGCAAATGAGGTCACATCTGAGTTTAAGTAGCCTGACTCAGATTTCTCCTGTCAGATTCAAGCAGTCATAGCGCTGCATACATATTTTGTGAGAAAAAAAAAAGTTGTGTAAGTTGTATTTTATCAGGGAGGCTCATGGTCAATCTTGTGAATTTTAATCTGAATCAAGAAAGAAAATTTCAAAACATCATCCCCACAAATTAGTGTTTTGTTATTTGTTTTAATTTAATTAATGTTAATTATAACCCTATTAAATTATATTGCTGGCCCATTTGGGGTCTTTCTTGAAAGGATTTGAATTTAGTCATCCTTAATTATTTGGTGAAGAAAAACAGTTGTATACGTTCATTTTGTTATTCCTAGTCCCTACAGCTTGACCATAATCAATGGAGACATTGCTACTGCCCACTGAAAGAGAGTAAATATTAATAAAAAAGATCATTATTTTTCGGAATTCTCCATCCTCCATATAAATTCTTCTTACTGTTTTTGACAGGCTGCCAGCAAAGAGTGTCAGAAATCATCTTGCTTAAGTCATTAAAAGCAGTAATATTATACAATGCGGGGAAGAGCCTACAACCAATGAAAACCATATATTTTTTGTTTAAGAAAAATATTGACTTGAGAACGGAAAAGATCTTGTGGACTAAAGGTCAGAAATCGGACAGAAAGCAGCTAACTCCTCATTGCAAATTGCAATGAACGGAAGCAACCTTTTATCAGAATCTAACCTCATTCAGACGAGGAACAATGCGCATGACTTCAGGTCCTCTGCTATCGATGCGAATATTAGATCCAACAGCATCAGTAACATCAATGCTCTCTGTTCCCTTTAACTCCCAATTCCGGGCTTTAAATGCAAAAGGTTTTGAGGTAAGAGCTCCCACAGGACAAATATCTATCACATTACCAGAAAGTTCACTTGTCATAAGCTTTTCAACATATGTTCCAATCTCCTCTCCACTGCCACGACCTAACATGCCAAGATCCTGAACCCCTGCAACTTCTGTTGCAAACCTAACGCACCTGTTGGATGAAAGAGACACTCAATTATTTTACACAAATCTGATATTCAAGTAACAAGATAAAGGATGTTTCTTAGATACAGAAAGTTAGATTCCATTAAAACATAAAAAAGCCAACATTTTAAGTAGAAAAGGCCAGAGACAAAGCAGAAATTACAAGCAGCCACGCTAACATAGCACCAACCCATGAAAGGAATTAAACTAGATAATCACTGAGCAACTTATCCCAAAACAAAGAATAAACTAAAAAAATTATAAGTCAAAAGGACTAAATGAGAAACAAATAGATAGAATTGAACTTCAATGATGTGAGCATAGATAACAAAAGGCGTGATAGCTTAAATGATGATCTGAATTTTCTTTCGGGTCCAATTACAAGACAGAGAGCTAAGAAGTTTAAGGAATTACTGCAAATTTATGTGAAAAAATTCTTAGGGAATGCAGAAGCAAGCCACTTGGACGGCTTGAGCTTGGAGAAGAAAACCCAAGTCATTAATCGGATTCACATCCAACCCAAATGAAGGCCCAATTCGTTTGGGTTATATTATGCAGAAATGTTGCTACTAAAATAAGTGTTTTGTGCCTCATTGTAATTAATTTGAGCATAGGATATATATGATTATAGATTAAGCTTTTATTTTAATGTCTGAATTTACTTTTGATATCATTTTGAGTGGTAAAAGGCTTGAGTGTTGGTGAGTTTGAGAAAGGTAAAAGCCAAAACTAGTGTGAAATACGGGTCAATTAAACACCCTTGAGTGTAAACATGTGAGGTAGTGCGCTGCTTACCAAAATATTCTATTTCATTTTTTTTAGTTCTTTTTTAGATTGAGAATTATGAGTAGTTTTGGTGAAAATAATGAAGTTCATATGAAACTATTTATGAAGGCTATACAAGACCAGTTCAAAGCTCTAAACTTGAGGTTGGATAATTTAGAGTTATCGAGTAGGTCAAGACCTTCCCAAAGGCCTCTGTTTGTTGAAGAAGAAGGAGAATGATGGGCTTGAGGGAAATAGGCCTAAGGCCCAACAAACTTATGTTAAAAGGAAAATAAGAAAGTAGTAGAACTTCAGGGGGAAGGAAATTAACAGTGCATGGACAGGTGTTTAGCAAGGAAAGAGTGTAGTGTAACAGTGGGGAGAGGAGAGATAGTATGTAAGTGGTGGGTAGGAAGGAAGCGGGGAAAGGAAAGGAATAGGGGAAAGAGAGAACGAGACTTGACCTCTGGGAAGTCAGGATGGAAGCTTTTTTGTTTTCTTTCTCACTAGCCTTGTGTAAGAGCTCCAACAGCTCACAAATATACATAAATAAAACTATTGGAACCTTTCAGTTCCATTAGAGAATCAGATTGTGATGGTGCAAATTCTGAGAAATAGAAGAAGGGAGGTACAAATTGAAAGAAATGATAACAATCACAATGTTATCAAGATGAGCATTCCTCCATTTAAAGGTAAGAATGATGCTGAAACTTATCTTGAATGGGAGAGGACGGTTGAAATGTTATTTGCATGTCATAATTATTTGGAGGAGAAGAAGGTTAGATTGGCTATAGTTGAATTTTTAGAATATGCTTTACTTTGGTGGGATGAGCTTGTAAAGTCTAGAAGGAGAAATAGGGAGGATCCGATTGAGACTTGGGCTGAGACAGAGAGTGATGAGAAAGCAATTTGTGTCTTCTTATTACTATAGAGAAATACATCAGAAACTACAAAGGCATATTCAAGGATCAAAGTTGGTTAAAGATTACAAAGAGATGGAGATGCTAATGATAAAAGCTACAACTGAGGAAGGTAAAGAAGTGACAATGTCTAGATTTCTTGTTGGTTTGAATAAAGAAATTGCTGACGTAGTAGACTTGCATCCTTATGTGGAAATGGACGATCTAGTTAGCCTAACTATGAAAGTGGAGAGGCAACGAAAACAAAAGAGTTCAGCAAGATTATTTTCAAATTCTAGCAGTAAATGGAGCTCAAAATGGAATAAAGATGACAACAAAAAGAAAGGACCAAGTCTAGATTTAAGAGTGAAGGCCAATGAAACAAACAAGGGCAAGGTGAACAATACTTCGAATGAAAAAGTACTTCTAATCCGCCTACTAAACATAGAGAAATTAAGTGTTTTAAGTGCCAAGGGCGTTGTCATTACGTATCAAATTGTACTAATTGAAAGGCTATGCTTATTAGGGGAAATGAAATTATTTCTGAATATAAGCATGATAGTGATCTTGATGATAACTTAAGTATGCCATCTTTAGATGATTGTTTATAAGTTGATGAGGATGTTGAATATGTTGTGCAAGGAGAATCCCTAGTGACTAGGTGTGCATTAAATTTGACTGTTAAAGAAGAAAGCTTAGAACAGATGGAAAATGTATTTCATACCAAATGCTTAGTAAATAGGAAAGTTTGTAACATGATCATAGATACTGGTAGTTGTACTAATGTGGTTAGTACATACTTGGTAGAGAAGTTGGGGCTGGAGTGTGAAAAGCATCCGAAATTGTATAAGCTCTAGTGGTTGAATGATAGTGGAGAGTGCAAAGTGACTAAGCAGGTTGTTGTGCCATTTTCTATTGGCAAATATATTGACGAAATTAGGTGTGATGTGGTACTTATGTAAGCTGGACATGTTTTATTAGGCAGGCCTTGGCAATTTGATAGAAAGGCAATTCATAATGAATTCACAAATAAATACACGTTTAAGATGAATGGCCGCAAGATTACACTTGCTCCTATGACGCCATCTGAAATTTATCAAGACCAGCTCAAAACAAGGCCTTCGATAAATGAGAGCAAGGATTGTGAGGGTTCCAAAAGAAAATAGAAAAAAAAGGCAAAGAGTTTAAAGAATAAAGGAAAAGGCCCAATAATGAGTAATTATATAAGTGAGGACAAGAAAGTGAGATGTGCAGGAAAGAAGAAGTTAGTGATTGAAAAGCAATAAAAGAATGCAAAAAGTGAGGAAAAAGAAATTGAAAGGGGTGAAGGAGTTAGGACACAACATTGTTATTATGCAAAAGAAAGAGAATTAAAAAGTACATAAGCTTTAATCCTAATACGGTTCAAGAATATTTTGTTCACTAACACTGACCTTGATTCGAATTTATCTATTGTGTTTGTGAGTTTATTACAGGAGTATGATGATATATCTTCTGAAGAGGAATCTCATAGGTTACTGCCATTCAGAGGAATTGAACATCAGATTGATTTCTCCCCAGAGCACAAATTCCTAACAAGCCAGCTTATCGAAGCAAGTCTGAGAAAACAAAGAAGTTGCAAAAGCAAGTAGATGAGTTGTTGGCAAAAGAATACGTGAGGGAAAACATGAGTCATTGTGTTATTCTTGTCCTCTTGGTACTAAAAAAGGATAGAACATTGAAGATGTGCGTGGATTGTAGAGCGGTCAACAAAATCACTACAAAGTATCGTCATCCTATTCCTAGATTAGATGATATGCTAGATGAACTGCATGGTGCATGTGTTTTATCTAAAACTAATTTAAAAAGTGACTATCATCATATTAGGATGAAAGAAGGTGATGAATGGAAAATTGCATTTAAGACAAAATATGGATTGTATGAGTGGTTAGTGATGCCTTTTGAGTTATCAAATGCACCTAGTATATCCATGCGTTTAATGAACCATGTCTTGCGAAAGTTTCTTGGAAAATTTGTTGTTGTCTATTTTGATGACATTTGGATCTACAATATCAGCTTAGATGATCATACCATGCATGTTAGGGCTATTTTGGATGTGCTTAGGAAGGAGAAATTATATGCAAATCTTACGAAATGTGTTTTTGTGTGGATAAAGTTATATTCTTAAGTTTTGTATTGAGTTTGAAAGGAGTTGAGGTAGACTGAAAAGGTGAAGGCTATCCATGAATGACCAATGCTTAAGTCTGTTAGTGAAGTTAGGAGTATCCATGGTTTGACAAGTATCTATAAACGATTTATTAGAGATTTTTTTACTATCGCCGCCCCACTAAATGAAATTGTTAAAAAGAGTGTTGGATTTAAATTAAAAGAGGAACAAGAAGATGCATTTAACACTTTGAAAAAAAAATTATGTTCAACAATTGTTTTGCATCTACTTGATTTTTCAAAAACCTTTGAGATTAAATGTGATGCTTCTAGGATTGGTATATGGCTGTTTTAATGCAGGAAAATTAACCCACAGCATATTTCAGTGAAAAGTTAAGTGGACCAATTCTGAATTACTCCACTTATGATAATGAGTTCTATGTCTTGGCAAGGGCTTTTGGAGTGTGAGAACATTACTTGCTGCCTAAAGAGTTTGTCATCCATAGTGATCACCAATTACTAAAATACTTGAAGGGGCAAGGAAAGTTGAGCAAGAGGCATGCAAAATGCGTGGAATATTTAGAAACATTTCTCTACATGATCAAATACAAGCAAAGGAGAGACAATGTTATAGCTGATGTACTTTCAATAAGTTATTCTTGATTTCTATGCTTAGCTCAAAGCTACTTAGATTTGAGCATTTGAAAGAATTGTATTGTAATGATTCTGATTTTGTTGACGTGTATCAAGCTTGTGAATATGCTACATTTAACAAGTTCTATAGACATTAGGGATTTCTATTTAAAAATAAACAACTATGCAATCCTACATGTTCTATTAGAGACTTGCTTGTGAGAAAACCCCATGATGGTGGGCTAATGGGACATTTTGGTGTACAAAAGACTTTAAATATGCTTTTCGAACATTTTTATTCACCAAATATGAGAAAAGATGTTGAAAGAGTTTGGGCTAAGTGTATCACTTGCAAACAAGTTAAGTCTAAGTCTAAACCACATGCTTGTATACACCTTTGCCTGTTCCTACTGAATCTTGGATTGATATATTAATGGATTTTGTTTTAGAACTACCAAGGACTAGACAAGGTAAAGACAACATATTTGTTGTAGTTGATAAATTTAGTAAAATGACTCATTTTATTGCTTGCTATAAAACAGATGATGTAATAAACATGATTGATATTTTCTTCAGGGGAGTGGTTAGATTTCATGGTGTGCCAAGAACCATAATTTCAAGTAAGGATGTTAAGTTCCTTAGTCATTTCTGTGAAGTCTTGTGGGGATAGTTAGATACTAAGCTTTTATTCTCAACTATATGTCACCTACAGACTGACGGCCAAACTTAAGTAATAAATAGGGCATTAGGAACCAAACTTAAGTAATAAATAGGACATTAGGAACCATGTTGTGCGCTATTGTGGGAAAGAATTTAAAAACTTAAGAAGATTGCTTGCAATTTATTGAGTTTGCATATAACCAAGCTATATATTCTTCTATAGGTTTTTCACTGTTTGAAATTGTATATGGTTTTAATCCATTAATTGTGTTATATTTGATGCCTTTGCTTTCGAGTGAAACTGCTAACTTAGATGAAAAAAGAAGGTTGAAATGATTAAAGCAATACATGAGAAAGCACGTAAGCAAATTGAAAAGAAGAATTGCATGTATGCTTAAAGAGCCAATAAGGGTAAAAAGCAAGTTATCTTTCAACCAAAAGATTGGGTTTGGGTGCACTTGCAAAAGAAGAGGTTTCCACAACAAAGAAAATTAAAACTTAATGTAAAGGGTGATGGACCATTTCAAGTTTTGGAAAGGATCAATAACAATGCATACAAAATAAATTTTCTAGGTAAGTATAATGTAAGTGCCACTTTCAATGTTTTTAATCTTTTTCTATTTGATTTCGATTCAAATTCGAGTACAAATCTTTTTGAGGAACGATGGAATGATGTGAGCACAGGTGACAAGAGGCGTGATGGCTTGAATGATGATTTGAATTTTTCTCTTGATCCAATTACAAGACTAATAGCCAAAAAGTCCAAGGAATCGCTACAAATTTATGTGGGAAACTTCTTAGGGAATGCAAAAGTAAACCACTTGGACGGCTTGGGCTTGAAAAATGAAACCCAAGTCATTAATCTGATTCATGTCCAACCCAAATGAAGGCCCAATTCGTTTGTGTTATATCATCCATAAATGTTGTTATTGAAATAAGTGTTTTGAACCTCATTGTAATTAATTTGGGCATAGGATATATATGGTCATAGACTAGGCTTTTATTTTAATGTTTGAAGTTATTTTTGACATAATTTGACCCAACTTATTAGGGAAGGAGGCATTTTGAATTAGGGTTTATTAGGGGCTTTGAAGTTTATAAAAAGGTTTGAACTTCAACTTTGTAAGATATCAAATTTCATTCTATCAAAGAAATTCTTTTGTTTCCTTCTTGGCTTGGCCAGAGTTCTATAGGGAATGATAGCTTGTCTTCTTCCATTGCAACAAGAATCAATTCTTAGTAAGATGATCTCTTGAGGTGAATTCATTCTTGTTTTTAATCAACCTATCATTTGCATTTCTATTTGCATCTGTTATTTGGGGGTTTTATAGGTTGGTGGTTCATTCCATTTCATGTTCATGCCATAGTGTGTGTTCTAAGAGTTTCAGTTTCTTCATAACCTTGGAGTTTCGCATCATTCAATGTCATTTACGTGTCCATCATTACAATGGTATAAACCTTGCAGAAGTAAGAAAAAGATTTGACAGCCAGATCACTCTAGGCTCATGCTAATGCTGTCAATGGCGTGTAACTATGCAAATGGGGGAAAAAAATCAAAATATACTAAAGAATCAAGTAAAGTGCCCGAACTGATCTCAATAACTTGCTAGAGGGGAATATTTAACAATAAAACCCACAATATACCATAGATTGAGAAACACACAAGATCTGACACATCATCAGATTCAGACTTCTCATGACTAGACGACTTTATTCCATCCAATAGAAATTTCCATAAACACAAGTGCTTTAGGAGATAAATAGAATTTAATCCCAAATACACTGTAGTAGCATCAAAAGGACACATCTATTTTGCTTGATGCTTTGAAATTCATATTGTAGTAATACTGAGATTTCAAAGGACTAGAATGCATAGAGGAACTACACAGACACTGCACTTCAGGACTTCACCAATGCATAACAAGAACATCATTATGATGTTACTTTCCATCAAACTTTGATGATATGCATATTAAATTGGCCCATCAACTTTCCTCAATAACTATCATAATGACTACTGATTCATTTTAAAGCAAAATTAACCAACTCCAATTGGGATAATCAGTTCTTACAAGACCATTCTACAAAATAATAACAACAATAATCAAAGAACTAAAAAAAATTTTTAAAATATAGTAAGCTACAATGAATTGCCAACTTGTAATATAGAGAAAGTTTATAAAAGTTTGCAAATGACAATAATCAGATAAATAGTAAAGGAAATGCTGCCCAATGCTGACCTTGTACATTGAATGCATCGAGTCATCACAGTCTTCACCAAAGGACCGAGATTTTTATCCACCACAGATCTCTTCATTTCAGTGAACCGACCACGATCAGAGCCAAATGCCATTGACTGATCCTGAAGATCACATTCCCCACCCTGATCACAAATTGGGCAATCCAATGGATGGTTCATCAATAAAAATTCCATCACTCCTTCTCGAGCTTTCTTTGCCACAGGTGTGTTGGTCTTAATTTTCATCCCTATAGACCAAAATCTCAATAGATTACATTACAAACCAAAATCAAATGAAAAAGGGACTTGTTAGAACCCCGATATTAAACCCCAATACAACCGAACTTATGCGCGAGGGAGCATGCAAACACACATATAGTGAAATAGGGGTATAAGTCTATTTAAATATATTAGAAGTTATCAGCACAGAAAGGGAGTAAGATAACTGATAGCTTTATCTCCAGACTTCTTGATTATCAGGAAAACGGAAGCTATAACTATAATGTGAATAGATAAAACCGATTCAGGGAAGATCAATGTGTAACAATAAGGTTAAATGACAACGAGAACAGTACAAATTATTTTGCATTTCGGAAAAGAAAAATAACAATTAACAGTAGAACGATTGACTTAACGGAAAAGTCAGCATAACAGTTAAGAAGAAAAACTCAATCAAATGGTCAAAACAAGTGGATTGCTGCATTACCAATATCATCAATACCAACAACCTACCAAAAAAATAAACGAATCACAGTTGAAAATGAATGTCAAATTCGAATACTTTGGGATTCAAATCAGATGGATTAGCTAAGTTTGATGATATAGAATTAAATGTCATTGTTGTGAGAATTGGACATAAAAAACCAAATTGAAATTTCCAAAGAATACGCAGTACTATGATTGTGAACCAAATCATACTCCAATAAATTACATCCACTTACAAAAATAGAAAAGAAGGGTGAGAAAACCTAACCAGGAAGGGCAGGCATGGCACAAGAAGCAACAGGCTTGGGAGATTTCTCAACCTCAACGAGACACATTCGGCAATTCCCAGCAATGGACAGCCGGCTGTGATAGCAAAAACGAGGTATGTCGACACCGGCAGCCTCACATGCCTGGAGAACAGTCATGCCCTTGGGGATTTTGACAGGGTACCCGTCCACGAAAACCTCAATGGCATCATCAGGATTGGTGAAGTGGACCCTGGCTCCGGCAAGCGGCGTCCGCGGCGGGAGATCGACTGGTGGAGGTTCCGGTTGAGTCTGTGCGGCCGCACCTTCCGGCTTTTGCAGCTCCGGTTTCGAAACAATGGTTCGGATGAGGAAGTTTCTAGAGTTCGGGGAATGGAGGATCCTTGAAGCCGGCCTCATGGCCTTGGAAGCTAACAAACCCAACCCCATTTTCTGTTTCGCCCTCTCTCTTTCTCTAAATTGTTACCTTGTCGAGTGTCTGATTTACCCCTAGAACTAGAAGATCTCTGTTCGTTTGAGACTTCCAACCAAAAAAAAAAAAAAAAAGCAAAAGTATTTTCCGTTTAGATCATGAAGCAGACGAAGGCGATGCGGACTGCAACTCAGACCTCAGTCCATTCTTCCCAGTGAAATGATGGATAGATGGATGGTCCGCTCCACCCATATGTATCCGATTCAAACGAAACCGACCCGGGAAAGCAGACGCGTTCTTTTGCCATCGGGCTAAGCCTGATTTAGCCTGATAGCTTCTCATAAATCTTCTGGTAGAAGGCCCATTAAACTTTTCAATGCAAAAATATTGAGAAAACATATAATATTACTTTTAATATAAAACAAAACATAATATCAAGTTTTGGAAGTATTTTTTAATTTGCTCTTTTATAAAATTTTATTTTTAATTTATTTATTTACAAATAAAATTGCTATTAATAATCAATTATAATTTTAAAGAATATTATTAATAACATTTTTATTTAACAAGAAATAAATTAATAAATATTTATGCGACAAATTGAATTGAGATTGTAACTTTATGAATAACCATATAACTTATTTATAAAGGATTAAATTATAAAAATAAATACATAAATTTATAAATTTAAAACTATGTTGTTTATTACAAAATAAAAAATAATATTTTAGGGTTTTTTTAAATGTTGTTTTCAAAAAAAAGTTTTTTATTTTCAAAAATAAAAAAATAAAAAATTTGTTTGATAATGTGTTTTTATCCATTGTTCTAAAAAATTAAAAATTAGAAAATTATTTTTTAAAATTAAAAAAACAAGAACAAGTTTTAAATGTTTTCTCTTGTTTTTCAAAATTATTTTCATTATTGAAAAAATTGTAATTATGTTAAAAAAGATTTAAGTAGGATTGTAGGTTATATTTGAATAAGCTTTGAGACTTGACTCAATTGGTTAGTAACTAACTGGATCAGGTCACTTCTTATTTTTATTTTAAAATTATTTTTTAGAAAAATAAAAATTAATATGTAAAATGAAAAAAAATGAAATAAAAAGTAGTATTTGAAATGGAAAATAATTAACTTTTAAAAGGAACTAACATTTGAAAATTTTTTCATAAATAAAATAAATTAACATTAATAAAATAATACATAGTTATGTTCTAAATAAGTCTAATATCCAACTTGACTTGATTAAAATGTACATGCTCAATACCATGCATACTCTTACATATTAAAATGTAACATACACGAGCATGCATATATGTATGCACAAATATAAAAGACATATATAATAAAGTTATTATGTACACACATATATATACATACATGTGTATACGAGCATTCGTACATATACATATCTATCAAATATATTTAACGCACATAGTACATATAACATATATGTAGCATCAATGCACACATACATACGTACATACACAAATGCATGTGAATGCACACATGTACAAACAAATACACGTTCGCATACACGCACACTTACAAATGTACATATGATGAATTTTTTACATACACGCACATACGCATGCATGTGCACACATATATACATGCATATATATATATATGTGTGTGTGTGTGTGTGGAGATCATGTAACACACACAACACTACAAGAAAACATGAAATTAGGAATAAAATTTATAAGGGAATAAATTTTTTGTCTAATTTGTTCCAAATTTATGTCAAATATTTTCATTTCTTTTTTGATTTTTAAAATTAATTAGAGATGAAATTTTAGGAGGGAAAATTTTGTGTCAAATAATTCATCCCAATTCCCTTCCTAAAATCATCACTAAAATAATTTTGACAATTATTTTCTCAACCAAATGATTTTAGGGCTGATTTTAAGCGTGGAATTTTCCCTCTCAAAAGTTCATACCTAATTATATATCAAATCCATGTTAAAATAATAATATGGTAACTGGGAATAATCTAACTAAATTAGATACGGCGTTTTGGGAGGGAAAAATCCATCCCAAATACTTATATTTTAAAAAAAAATTAGAGAAATAATTATTTCAACATTGAATATTATTTTTTTTATTTCATTTTTTAAAGAATTAAATAATAAATTTTAAAGGTATTTTTACGTTAGAAAATAAAATTAGAATTAATAAAATAATGTTTTAAATTTATATTTAAATATAATGTAATATATGAAAATATATTTTGATTAAATTGAATAGAAAAAATATTTGCTCAGATTTGTTTAGTATGGTAAATGATCAAAATAATTTATGATATGCTATTGAATACAAATCTACAACAATTCATTTTATTTTTAATTTTAATCTTAATACTTATAAATTTTATTTATAAATTTAAAATCCCTTATTTTTTAAAATTAGAAATTTAAATTTTTTATTCTTTTTATTTTTTCAATAATGTTAAAAAATATTAATCTTACAATCTATCAAATTACTCTTATCATTACTTTTTCAATAATCCTCAAATTTTTAATTCTACTCTTTTAAATAATTTATAAATTAATTTTTAAAAGATTATTAGTCAATGAAAAAAGTAAAGAGAGTAAGTTAACAAAATAAAAAATAATTTTAAGTTTATAAACGAAATTTAATAAATAATGTGATTAATTAATATATTTTAACATATAATTATCATAATTTTTTCTCTCAATGTATTACATACTACACTTACTAGTCACACCAGTGCAATCATACCCTAAAATGCATTAAAGTTGGATGATTTAAGAGAGACATAGTAAGTATTGAAAACTGACTACACTTGAACTAATAATGATATTGAAATAATGAACTAGCCATAAGTTCATGGTTAATTTAAGTATAGTTGAACCAAAATTAAATTGCTTCGTGTAAAGAAATTATAGAAAAGATATAAACATATGCAATATTTTATGGTTAAACTATTGTGAATATCCCACCTCAAAATAAATTAAGAAGAAAAATTAATGATGGATTAATTAATCAATTAATTAATTCATTAATTAAGAAAATATAAAATGGGTGAGTCTTAAAATAAAAAAAAAAGATAAATAGAATAAAAAATAAAAAATGGAAAAAGAAAAATAAAAATAAAATGTATGAAAAACAAAACAATAAAAAATAAGAAAAAATAACAAGAAAAGTAAGTAAAAAAATTCAAAAAGGGAAAAAAATGTTTTTTTTTAACTAATTGAAAAATTAAACAAAAAGAATTAATGAAATTAAAAAAAAAAAAGGGAAGTACAGTTAAAATTGAAGCGAAAGTTAAAACAAAAGCAATAAAACGTAAAGGACAAGAAGCTAAACAGAACCTTATCGTTGAAACTCATATAAGGAACCTGCAACTATCTTTCGAAGGAGGGGCTTGAGACCAAATGAGCCTTCTTCCTCGACCAGAAGTGAAGGTTAAGAGAGGAAACTTCTGAGGGTGCCAGAATTGACTCACCAAACCTTTACTCGAGGTGAAGCTCGAAGCAGGTATTGAGAGGGATAGGTGAATGAGGAAGCCCAAGCAATGAGGAAAGGTAAAGGGAGACCAAAGGAGCATCAAAGTGAGAATGAGAGCTTGAGAGTAGATAAAAAGGAGGAGAGAAAGATAGTAAGAAAGGGGGGAGGCTGCAACTTGGTATTGAAGGAGAAGCTAGAGTCGGGGTGAAAGAAGAGCTTGAAATCGAAGAGCTTTCATAGAGGAGAGAAAGCTTAAAGCTTGAAAGAGAAGAATGCACCCTTAAAAACTCTGTTCTCATGTAAAAAAAAACAGGGGGTAGGAGGCGGATAAGAAGGTGACCGAGAGAGAAGACAGAGAGAACGAAAGAGAGAAAGAGATGGAGAGGCACAGACTAGAAGTGGAGCTCGAAGAAGGGGGCTACGAAGAAAAAGAAGGAACAGAGAAGAGAGGAACAGCTTGAAGGGAGCCCAAGAGATCTCTGTCTTCCGGCCATGAACAGGGACATTGAACGTACTGGTGATGGTGAAAGTCTGAAAGCAAGAAACTAAGGAGTAAAGGGGAACTTGAGAGTGGCCAACAGTAAGGAGAAGCAACAAAAAGAGATCGAGAGATGAATAAGAGACCCTATCCTTAAGGCCAAAGACAAAAGATGAACCAAAAGCCAAGAACGGAGGGTTGAGACTGAGAAAAATCAGAATTGAGCCAATGGAAAAGATAAGGGAGAGAGGGAAGTGAGCGGAATAGTGGAAGCAAGGAGCATAACAGAAGGCAATGTGAGTGAAAGAAACACGATCATGCAATGTGAATAGGAGAGAATAAGGAGATTGGTTGAAAGGTTGCATGCATAGGCCCCTATTTTGACGCTAAAAAAAATAGAGTGAAGTTATAATGGATAGCCAGGGAACTTGTGCCGAAGTGGTGAAAAAAGGTTCCCTATTTTAAGGAACAAAGCCAGAGCACTAGGAGCATGTGAGAAAGAAGTTTTGAACATCTAGGACAAGGAAGAAACTGAGAAGAAGAGGCAACAGAAGAAACTGGAGAGGAAAAGGGAAACCTGAAGAAAAAAAAAAAGGGTCAAGAGGACTGCACTTTGTACACCTCTAACGAGTAAGTCCCTCCTTCATTTTATTTTTGTTTTTATATTGTCTTTGAATTAATCACATTAAGGGATGTAAGTCCAATTTTTTTGGGGTAATATGAGTTATGACGTGAAGCTTCTGGGTACACTTTGGATGATTATAGTTTGTGATAAGGTATGCTTCATTCTTGGGTTGGCTTTTATTTCATGCAGTATGTTAAATATTATTATTGTTGTCATTGTTTTAATAAATATGTCGGTCCTAAAAAAAACGAATAAATATGTCTCAAAATATTTTTTTATGATTAGTCTTTATTTAATTTTAGAGTTGTTGTGTGAGATAACGTGTCTCTTCTAGCATTTAGTGAGTTGGTTGGTAGGTTGTGTGAGACTTTATGTATCCTCAAGCCTTACCTAATATAGTTTTTATTTATTTATAATAAAGTGGGTCCAATGGCCCAACTCCAATTGGTGTTTTTTGTAAAAAATTAATAATAATAATAATAATAATAATATTTTTATAAGAAACCCATATTCATATTTCACATTTTAATTTCAAATTTTATAAAATTCCAAACAAATCAAATATGATAATAAAAAATAAAAAAATATAATTTATTCAGAATTTCTCTTGAATGTTTTATTCTAAAATCAAAATAAAAACAATACTATTTTAAGGATTCCTTTCTTATTTTTCAAAAATTTAATTTCTTTTAGATAACAAACAAAATGAAAACAAAAATATTTATCTTTTCTTTTAAACTTGACCTAAAAATAATAAAAAGAGAAACAAATTACACCTCCCACAAAAGTATGATAAAAGCCAAAATTTGTTTTGTTCATAAACTCCAATTTAGTTTCGTTTATCTTGTTCCTTTCCTAAAAAATACAAAAACAAAAATTACAAATAATTTCTCATTTTATATTGTCATGTGAGATTATTAATCTCCTCAAGTACTCAAGAATTAACTAGTAGAGGTCACGTGAGATTGTTTGTCTCCCCAGGCATTTGAATTTAACAGGTAAAAGTCATAAGAGATCTTTAATCGCCCTAGGCTTTAAAAGTTGCATGTGATTTCAAAAAACAAAAACATAAATTCAAAAATCCTAAAAATCTTTTCCCAATATCATTTCATTTGAATTTCAAAAAAAGGAAAAAGAAAGGAGCAAAGAAGTGATAATAAATTGATTTTGTAAATTAAAACACATCAATTGAATTTTAATCCATTTTATTTCTAAAAAATGGTTTAATTTCAACACTCATGTTTTGTTCACAAAAAAAAAAAAAAAAAAAACTAACTAACTGCCATGTATTCATAGGTTGAATTACATAGACTTTGATCTCTATTACAAGGTACGTAAGCCCTAAGCTTTCATCTTAGATCAAGTTTACCCTTTGTAAATATCTATTTGTTTGATTTCATCATTTTTGTTTTTATCTTCTCTTTTAATGAGCATGCATATTAATAAAGAGTAATTGAGATAAATTTAAGGCTATATTTCATCTCATTTGACTAGTTTAAGGTAATCGTCCTTATGGAAAGGGGTTGTAGGGTGCCTAACACTTTCCCTACATTCAAATAGACATTGAACCCATATCTATTTTCATAGACTACTTTGTCTTTTCTTTTTGTTTTAAATTGGTTTTCCAAAGTTTTTCATTAAAAAATTGGTGGCGACTATAGTAAATTGATTTTCAAGATTTATTTGGGAATCAATTTAATCTTTTTTTTTCTTCAAATTTTCACCAAAAGGTCAATTACGATAGTTTGGTGACTCCACTGGGAAAGGTTCGAGAGTCAAGCCTGTTTATCTAGTCAGTCAAAATGATATGGCCTTTTGTTATCTTGATTATCCTTGTTGTGTTTTGTTTGTTTTAATTGTTTATTTCTCTCATGTGGTTGTATGATATGTTTCTATGTATTTGTTATTTATTTTTGTTATTTATGTAGGTATATATCTTTCTTTTAGTTATATATTGTGCTTATAGTTCCTCATTTGTTATATAGTTTTATTTGTTTATTTTTGATACATGTGCTAGGATAAATAACATGTGGAATAAAGCCTAAGGGTAAACGACTCCTATCTGTATTGTATACTCTTCGCTTCTCTTGCAGTTTATCTATTCGACAAATAAGGGTTAGGTAGACTATAGGTTTAAAGGTTTGTATGCTCTCTTCACACACTAAGCACATTAACATCTTACCTCACACACTTTTTAGGCTCTATACCTAGGTCTTCGCTTACCTTAGGTTGGTAGAGGTTTATATTGGTTTTCCTATGAAGCTTACTGCTTCCAAAGATTAATATAAAGACCTTGCTTAGGTTGTACCTCGTTATGTAGATTTAACTGGAGTGGGATTCTGTCCTTTTTTAGTCTAGTTCACGTCGCGAGATCCTCACTCTTTTTCATGGGGGCAATCCGGGGACCGACAATCCTCTAAGATATTAGACCTACTCTCTTAGAACTGTGCACATTATTAGACCGAACCCAATAGCCAACCTTTCTAGAGCCTAAACTTCTCCTCACTTAGGGTTGACCCGAGTTAGAATACCAAGGGAGCATATTTCATTCTTATTCTATATGTTGTCACATCATTCATAGCATAATTACATTTTGTTTTAAAAATTTTATTTAGTTTTGATTGTCATAATGTCTCAATTCAATACATTATTAGTTAAACAAAATAAGGTAAAATTGAAGGCTTTTTACACATGGTTAATTTGGCCTAATGTTGTATCAATGAAGTTGTAAACCATTAAAAAATCGATGATGTTTTGAGAAAATAATATATAAGTGGATGATTTGGTTCACTTATTTTTATTAAGCCTTGCCCACGTGAGGGCCTCCTCCTCCCTGGGTTGAGAGCTAAACCTATTATTCTCAATGAATTAATAAGGCTCTTAGTGATTAATAGAGAATAAAGCGCTAAGTAATCCACTGATTAAGGAAGTTATATGCCTATTTCATTTTTATTTCTAACCAATGGATTTGTTTCAGCAGGAATTGTTATTTTAATTGATTGGCATAAAGATTTGATGGAACTGTTGGGAACCACTCAACCTGAAGACACAAGCTCAATAGGGATAATCTTGACTGGGAAGAGAATTAAAGTGAAGTTAGAAATTGAATCAGTTGAAAGTTTAATTGTTATAAGCAAGAAACTTAGAGGGGAACAACTTCGTCATTTTCAAAAAGATTATAGGATATCTTGGATTTATTATTAGTCCTTATCTAGCCTGACGCTCTAGTGACTCTAGCACAATATTGGGATAATTCATTAAGATGCTACATATTCTTGACCTTCAAGCTTGTGCCTACATTAGAAGAATATGGGAGGTTGATGAAAATGCATGTTACCAAAGACACCCCTGTCTACTTGTACCCTAGACACCTCCCTTTGAAACACGTTGTAGCCCAAATTCTGGGTAAGAAGCCTACATTAATACAGTTATGTCGCTTTGGGGCAACAGAAGGCCTATCCAGAAAGTACCTAGAGAAAAGGTTAGAAACCTTAGCTGAGAAAGGAAATTGGGTTGTTTTCAGAAGAGTTCTTGCTCTGGCAGTGTATGGATTAGTATTATTCCCCTCAGCAATAGGAGTAATCGATCTTGCTACAATGAGTGTTTTGTGGATGGTGGAGAACCACCATGTAAATCTAGTACTAGCACTTTTAGCAAAAACATTTTTGATATTAAGTTTCTGCCACCAAGAAAAGAAAGGAAAACTGAAGTATTGTTTGCCACTCTTGAATATATGGTGGGTTAATCACATTTATAGCATGAAATACCAACTTAGTACAAGATTTGACACCATACATCATCTAATAAGAGATTACCAGCATCACAAAGGATCAACCCCATTACAAGTAAAAATGAATCGCGATAAATGGATAGAAAAGGTAGAAGAGCTTAAGGATAACACCATTTTGTGGAAACTTGCCTAGTGGGAAAGTGAAGATATAATTTATTGTTGCCACAATTTCTTAAATAGACCCCTTATGGGTCCCCTAGGGTGCATTAATTATAACCCTGTAGTCGTATATTGCCAATTTGCATATGAACAAGACATCCTATCTGAAGAGGCTGTACGGAGAATCAGTTTCTACTATAGTGACCCACTGAAAGAGGATATGATCCATGAAATAAAGAGTGCATGGAGCCAAGTAGTGTGTAAAGAGAGGTTTGAGTTAGGAAAACGTGCTGTAGCGACCATGAAAGGATACAAAGCCTGGCTCAAGGAAAGGACAGGTGGAATCAATCCACCCCTTGGACCTCACAAACCCTTACTGAGCAATAACCTACAAGAGGTAAATGAATGTTTCGCTAAGCAATTAGAAAATAAAGAAGCTGAATTGGAAAATCTAGAATAACTAAGCAAAAGGCACTTTGAAAGCTTAGCTAAGTCCCATGAAGATGAAAGAGCAAAAAAGAAAAAGGAATTAGAGATGAATACCGAGCTGAACTGATTGAAGAAGGAAAATGGCAAGCTGAAAGATACTATGAGAAAGATTTAAAAATAGGCTGAAGATAGCAACAAAAAAGCTTTCAATTATCAGACTCGACTATTAAAGGCTGTTAAAGAAAAAGACACTCCGATAAAACAAGTGGAAGAACTTAAGTCTCCTAATAACCTCCAACAAGAAGTTAACGTGCTCGCCAAACGGCTAGAAGAAAATACAAGGGAGTTGGCCATTGTCAAGAGTGATAATGAAATAACAAGACAAAGTTATTAACAAGTTGAAAAGGCACGATTGTAGGAGGTTCGCCATGAAGAACAAGTAATTGAGAAAAAAGTGTAGTTAGAGAGTTTCAAAAAGATGATTTTCTTTACTAACGATGCCATTCATGAATTCGCATATGCGTACAAGCAAGCTGCAGGGCATGCTATCCCTACAAAGGACCCCACAACTATACCTGAATTTTTCACCTTATGTTATAACCTTATGGAAGATTTGAAGATGCTAATGAAGTTTCAGATGATTGATAGACTAGGCTAGTTTCAATATTTTGGAAGTAAACCTATAGGCTGGGTCATTTTTTATGTATGATCTCAAATCAAATGATGTAATGAAACATTTTGTTCTCAGTAAAATGCATAGTCTTCTTTTAGTTATCAAGTGTGCCATTTACTACATATGATGAACATCGGTATCAAGCGAAAGATGATTAGGTTGTATAGTGCAAAACAGACCTACGCATGTAGATATAAAACATCCCTTGTGTTAGCAATTAACCTTAATTCATTGAGTGATACAATAGGTAGCCTCAAAGAATTAAGGGTATAAGTTCTTAAGTTCTTATGCCAAATCAATGTACTGACAAATCAAAAACCTAAATAATTGTTTATCATTAAGATTTGTTTTATTTTTCAAACCAGGTAAGAAACAAACATTGCTCGAGGGAGAAAGAATTTGTCTAACCAAGCTCAGTCATCAAGTCGAACATATGTCACCTAGGCACTTGTTAAAGCCATATCTGTGGCCTTGAAAGACTAAATGGGGACAATGCAGTCTTAAATACTGGAAATGATGAAGTTATTACAAAATATGAGCTCAAGCGTGGCTACTAATAATACCCTACTAAATGCCATTAACATTACGAATGTAGACCATGGGATCCCCAATGCAATTGTTGAGATACCGAGGGTGACCTCAGGTAGTTCGTCTGCCATGAGAGTACTAGAGCTTATACAAAGACCTGTAGCAATAAATCGGCCACAAAATCCTTTGACTTCAAGGGCAGAAGGACAAAGGTATCAAGATTAGAATAAGGGGGCATTTTTACCTACGACATCCCAGGAGGAGAACTAACTATCGTATTCAACGGTCCAACATAGCCTGCCACCAATATGCTTCCTAAAGTAAAAGAGGACAATGATAGGAAAGATTGGGAAGAAGATATAGCCAACGTCAAGGATAGGTTACGAGCTTTGCAAGGGCTAGTTAATTGGAAATCAGTCGAGCTAGAGGAACTATGTTTAGCCCTAGAGGTGCCAATCCTTAAAAATTTTAAAGTGCCAGAATTCACTAAGTATGACGGTAGTGGAGATCCAAACTATCATATGAAATCATACTACACCAAGATGTCAGTGTGGTCTAGAGATGAAAGATTTCTCATAAATTATTTCCACGAAAGTTTGACTATTTCATCATTATACTAGTTCATGAAATTAGACCATTCCAAACTAAAGAAGTGGAGGGATCTTATTGACATATTCATGACATGATATAAGTTTAATTTGGATACAACTCCCACACGTGAACATTTTAAGGGATTAAAGAAGAAATGAACTGAAACCTTTAAGGATTATGCCCAAAGGTGGAGAGCCACAGCAGCTGAGGTCTAGCCACCACTTTTAAACTTTGAATTATGCTCATATTTCATTCGTACCTTAAGGGAAATTGTATCTTAAAATCATATTGGGAACCCATGTGTGTGAATTTGCTAACCTTATTCAGGTAGAGGAAAGAATAAATGTTGATGTACGCGATGGATTATTTGAAGGTACATCCTCAGAAACTAAGAAGCCCATAAGTGATCGGAAAAAGGAAGGGGATATCAGTTATGCTACATACTAGCACCCTCGTTCCATGCATAATCAGCATCCCCAAGCACCGTTTAACAACCAAAACCAGGCCATATTCTACCAGCCCCGAGGTCAAGCCTTGAATAACCATATGAACTATCAAACACCACCTAAATCTTATCTTGGAATGCAACAAGTGATAACTCAAAATAGAGGGCCTCAGCCTATGCAACAACATCGCGATGAAAGGCTGTTACTTGACTTTAATGTTAGCTAATCTGATCTCTTCCATGACCTAGTGGCGAAAAAGCTTATGGGTTCTAAGCCTGTAAAACCTCTCCAGCCACCATTCCTTTAATGGTATGATTCTAATGCTACTTGTGAGTGTCATATGGGAGTTGTGGGGCATAACATTGATAAGTGTGATGCCTTTAGGAGACATGTTTTGGCATTGTTAAATAACAATCATATTGGCATAAAGGTAGGTAATAACCTAACATTGTCACTAATCCGTTGCCGAATCATGACAAGGGGAAGTAAGTGTCCATGATTGACAAGAATGAGTTCACTTTGAAAAACTTGAAAGATGTATCATGCACCATGCAACAATTATACAAATGCTTGAAGGACATTGATTATATCTCTACTAAGGATGAGGAGCGGAACATGCCCAAAGGGCTATCAAATAGTTATTGTAAATTTCATAAAGGAAATATATGGCATGACATCGAAGATTGTGATCATTTTAAAGAACAAACACAAAAGATGATAACATTTAGAGTCCTAACCATTGAAGGAACCAAAGAACGATCAGAGGAGGATGTTTGCATCGTAAAGAAAGATAGTTCTAAGACAAAGGGATTATCAGACCCAACAAAGCCCAGGGGTTCTTTCCTAGTAATTAACAAGCTAATTTATGAGGTCAAAGAGTTTAGTCTAACCCAGGGCAATCGTGACCCATGAAATATAATGGGTGGATCCTTACTCGTTGTACCTGCGTCGGTGTCTATAGAAAATCCAACAGCCATTATCTATGTGCCAACTTGATTCCCATATCAAAGCAATCATATGGTACCATGGAATTATGGTTTAAAGATAGAATGTTCTTAAAACAATGAGGCACTAGAGGAAAAGCCCATCATAGAAGGGAATCATTCAGAAATTGTAGGTGGAATTACTCGGAGTGGTCAAGTTTACTCCAAGGAGTTAGAAGGAATTCCAAACCTAAATTTGGAAATAGGGGAAAGCTCAAACGCGAAAGAAGCCCCTAGGAAAAGGAAGTAAGAGTAAATAAATGAATTCCTAAAGATAATGAAGTAGAGTGAGTATGACGTTATTGAACAACTGCAAAAAATGCCTGCTTGAATTTCTATTTTAACACTTATAATGAACTTGGAAGCTCACTAAAAGGCATTACAAAGTATGTTGAATAAAGCCAATGTACATCCTGACATCACCCCAGAGAAGGTAGTAAACATGATAAATATGGTGAAGAACTCTACCTTGATTGCCTTTACTGAAGACGAGATTTACCTCGCAATAGCTAAAAAATCTAAAGCCCTTCATATCACTCTGAAATGCTATGGGTATGTGATTGCCAAAGTACTCATTGATGGAGGGTCAGCTTTGAATGCCTTACCTTTATCCAGCTTAGGGCAATTACTAGTCGAGAAATCATGTATTGAATGTAATGATTTAGTAGCAAAAGCCTTTGATGGAACAAGGAGAGAAGTGATAGGAGAGATTGAGCTTCCATTAGAAATTGGGCCAAATCTATTCACCATAGAGTTCTAGGTCATGGACATCGATGCAGCATATACTATGCTCTTGGGAAGGCCCTAAATTCATGTGGCCAGTTAGTAACATCAACTTTATACCAGAGGATCAAATACATTGATAAAGCAAGACTCATCACTGTAAAAGGAGAAGAGCAGATGATGATTAGCAAGCTGAGCGTGATGCCATACATTGAAAATGCAGAATAGGTCGTATACAATTCCTACTAGAGTATAGAGGTGTTAGAGACTAAGAAGTCTATGAAAGACACTAACCAGAGGATATTGGGTACTAAGGAGTCTACTAAGGACGTTAACCAAATGGTAGCCAAGATTATAAGGAACAGTGGATATCAGATAGGAAAAGGATTAGATATAAAACTGCAAGGTATAAAAGAACTAATTAATCTACTTGAAAATCCTAGACAGCAAGGATTGGGATATGAGCTACTTATAGAAACCCTCATGACTGAAAAGGCACGACTGAAAGAGGGGAAACCACGAAGAAAAGTGGAAATACCCCACATTCGGGAAACACTCCCTGCTTCTACCCTATATTTGCAATAATGAATGATGAAGAAGGAGAACTCAAGAAAGCAATATGGATCCAGTTGGACGAACCAGGAGAAACACTTAACAATTGGAATTGGAAATGATATCGAATGTCATGTCATTAGAGTAATATTTTGAATGTTGTTTTAAGAGCTCTTGTAATAGCTAACAATTTGAACCTTATTTTGAGTATGGAATGAATGCACTATTTCCATCTTTTTGTCATAATCTTATTCAAATCCTGTCTTTTCATATTTATTCTTGCTTTCTTTACTCATTTTCCAGGGAATTTGAATCTTTAAAACTCTTATTTGAAGCAAAAGCACCTGAGCACTGTTTGAATTAATCGCATGTTGTCACGGATATGAATGATTTAGAAACTAATAATAATGATAAGTTATCTCAAACCTTTGCTAAATAAATATAATCTTCGGAAAAGGGTATTACTCCGTATGAAGAAATCACTAAAGTAATTAATATGAGGATGGAAGATGATAAAAAAGAGTTAAAAATAGTCGATAACCCAGAAAGGAAGAAATGATTAATTTGTTTAAAAAATATATGAATGTGTTTGCTTGGTCATATCAAGATATGCCAGGAATATATCCTAAAATTGCTACTTATAAAATACCCTTATACCCTAATGTAGGGCCTAAGAAATAAAAATTAAAAAGGATGAGCTCAGAGATGTCCCTCAAAATCAAGGGAAAAGTAATGAAACAATGGGATGCTTATTTCCTAGAAATTACTAAATACCCTCAATGGGTTGCAAATATAGTCCTCATACCAAAGAAAGATGGGCGTGTGAGAATGTACATCAATTATCTAGATTTAAAATAGGCTAGCCCAAATGATAACTTTCCTTTACCTCATATTGATGTTTTAGTTGACAATACAGCAATAACTTTCAAGTATTCCTTCATGGATGGGTACTCTGGCTACAATCAAATCCTTATGCACCCCGATGATAAAGAGAAAACCACCTTCATTAATGAGGAACTTTATGGTACAAAATAATGCCATTTGGGCTTAAAAATGCTAGGGTAACCTATTAGTGTGCAATAGTAGTCCTGTTCCATGACTTAATGCATAAAGAAATAGAGGTATACATGGATAACATGGTCACTAAGTCAGTTGAAAGAGAGAGTCATGTGGTTGTGTTGAGAAGGCTCTTTGAAAGGTTGTGGAAGTATAAACTTCAGTTGAATCCCAATAAGTGTGTATTTAGAGCCACATCAAGGAAGCTTTTGAGATTCATTGTCAATAAAAGGGGAATAGAAGTGGACCCTGATAAAATTAAGGTAATTTGTGACATGCCACCACCTAATAGGGAAACAGAAGTTCAAGGGTTCTTGGGGTGTTTGAATTATATAGCTAAGTTCATTGCAAACCCAACTACCACTTGCAAACCAATAATCAAATTATTACACAAGAACTAACTGGGAGAATGGGATGAGACCTGCCAGCTAACATTTGACAAGATAAAAGAATACCTCTTGAATCCTTCTATCTTGGTGCCATCTATGCTAAGACAATCTCTTATCCTTTACCTGACAATTCAACTGGGGTCCATGGGTGCTGTATTAGGCAACATGATAAGTCAGGCAGAAAAAAGTAAGCAATTCATTACCTAAGCAAGAAGTTTAACGAATGCGAGTCGCGGTATCCATTAATTAAGAAAATATGTTGTGGCCTTGTGTGGACCACAAAGAGACTGAGGTAATACATGTTATACCATGTCACATGGTTGATTTCTAGGATGGATCTAATCAATCACATTTTTAAGAGTCCTCAAGTATTAGGAAGAGTCTCTAAGTGGCAAGTGATACTTTCATAATACGATGTGAAGTATATTACTAGTAAGTCAGTCAAGGGAAGCATTATAGCCGAGCACATGATGGCTAATCTCTTGGATGAATACCAACCCTTAGACTTTCAGTTCCCAGATGAGGATATTTTGATAGTGGAGGAAGAAGCACTAAAGGAGATTAAGTTGACAATGTATTTTGATAGGGTAGCTAATATACACGGCAGTGGATTAGGGGCTGTGATAACATCCTCTGAAGGTAAACAGTATCCAGTGGCAGTCAAGCTTAATTTTGATTGCACGAATAATATGGTAGAATATGAGGCTTGTGTCAATGGCTTGTAAGTAGCCTTAGCGTTAGGTATTAAAGATCTTGCCATGTTTGGAGATTCAACTCTTATAATTTATCAAGTAAAGAGGGAATGGCAAACTAAAGTTCCTAAACTGATCCCATACCAAAAGTACCTAACCAAATTAATTCCAAAGTTTGAGGACATAACATTCATACACCTGACCTGTGATAAAAATCAATTTGTTGATGCGTTGGCTATTATCATCGTAATGATCAAATTAGATTGTGAGGTCAATGTACTGCTAATACAGATTGAGACTTAGGACACCCTAGCTTACTATCTAAATGTGGAGGAAGAAAGCAATAGGCAACCATGGTTTCACGATATAAAAAACTATATCTAGAGTCAGCAATATCCAACTAGGGCATCTGAGAGTTATGAGAAGACCATTCATTGGTTAGCATTGAATTTCTTCCTTAACAAAGAGGTGTTGTATAAAAGGTCATGGGATAGCACACTACTTAAATGTGTGGATACATCAGAAGCATAAAGAATCATAGCAGTGATTCATGAGGGGACGTGTGGGACTCATACTAATGGCCATACCATAACTAGACAGATACAAAGGTATGGATACTTCTGGCAAACCATGGAGAAGGACTGCGTTGATTATGTTAGGAAATGCCATAAGTGTTAGACGTATGCCAATAGAATTAATGCTCCACCCTAACCATTACACAACCTTATGGCACCTTGGCCATTCTTGATGTGGGGAATTGATGTGATTGGTCAAATTAATCCAAAGGCATCTAATGGGCACCAATTTATTTTGGTAGCCATCGATTACTTCACAAAATGGATAGAGGCGTGCTCGTTCTCTAATATTACTCAAAGGGTTTTTCTTTGATTCTTGAAATCAAACATCATATGTTAATATTAGATACTGGAAAAGATCATCACTGATAATGCTCCCAATCTGGATAGAGCGGACATTAAGAAGTTGTGTGAACAATTTAAGATTAAGCATCACAATTTTCCAATTTATCGGCCACAAATGAATGGGGCAGTCGAGGTAGCAAATAAGAATATCAAAAAGATCATATGTAAGATGGCTATTATTTACAAAGACTAGCATGAGATGCTCCCATATGCTCTCCTTAAGTATCGTATGACAATACGAACATCCACAGGGGCAACTCCTTACTCTTTAGTATATGGCATGGAAGCTATCACCCTAGTTGAAGTTAAGATCCCTTCTTTTTGAGTGTTGATAGAATTTGGCCTAGAGGAAAGTGAATAGGTCAAGACATGGTATGAGTAGTTGAATATGATCAAAGAAAAACAGCTAATAACTATATGTCATGGGCAACTATATCAGAAAAGAATGGCAAAGGCTTTTAATAAAAAGCTTCATCCCAGATAATTCAAACCAGGGGATTAGGTTTTGAAAAAGATCTTTCCAAATCAAAAAGATAATAGAGGCAAATAAGCTCCTTCATATGAAGGTCTATAGCTATGGTATAAGCATTCTTTGGAGGTGCACTGGTCTTCGCTGACATGGACGTAAAAGAGCTTGGAAAACCAATTAACTTAGATGCAGTGAAGAAATACTTTACTTAAAAATGAAAAATGATGAAGAAAGAAAGAAAAAAGATTTTACAATTGAGGACAATTAAGTTGAAAATCTGAAAATATGACCTAAGCAAAAGTTAAGGCAATAGACAATGAATGAAAAGGACCCACACAAGGATAAAAACACTTACATTGAAGAATCGGTAAATATATCTTTATCAATCAATTTCAAAATATGTTTATCGGTGGCAACACCAAGCGCAAGCAACTAGTGCCACCAGGAGCTAAAAGTCAAGGACATTCTTTTTGCCATTTTTGTTCTTCATTTTATTTATATCCAACTTAGCACTTATTTCCCTTGGAATCATGACATCTATCTTCAAAATAAAGCTATTTATTCATTTCGTAAACTTGCTTCCTATTACTCTTTTTCTCTTTGCATCACCACATCATCTTTATAATTACTCAATTCCTTCAATATGCAGAATAAGTATTCAAGTGAATATGACATTCAAGACATTGTTTAATGATATGCATTCTGGGAACATTTACAAGTATTAAGTAAGTGCCTCCTCATAGTTATTGGAGATAAAGCCTGAAGTGTGAAACATATACACATCTAAGTCATTTTGTTTTCATTACCAAACTACTTTGCAAAAAAGAGAGACGAAGCATTTGTCAAAATCCCCTAAGTCTGACATGTATTGGCCAAAAGAGATGAAGTTATGCTAACCATTGACTGTTGAAACAATGAATTAAAGGTTATGACAAGAGAAGTTTGGTCAAACAATTCTTTTACTCCAGACAATGTGGTTTTCTTTCAAATTAGAATAAGTTATAACCTTGGTGTATTACTCCTCTAGTTTCCAAAAGAAAGGGTGGAAATTCTATTTCCGCATAGCATTCTCTTATCTCATTCTTAGGATTAATGCCCAGGGAATAGACATCACTTGTGGAATGTGTCATAGTTAACAAAATTTTCACTCTCTTACTAAAACATGCATGCCTTATCTACCATGCATACAAAACCCTTAATGTCTATCATATGTCCCACACGTGTGCTTACATTACACTACACCCACTACACATTCGAAATCAATATTTTGAGGACAAGGATAAGCATATGCATCGTGCATTTAGCATGCAAACCATGTCATATCACATCTCACAGATGCCCAGGAGCTGCTTCCTGAAGAATTATAGCCCTTCTTAGCATGAGCACTTTTATTGTTCAAGAAAAATCGCACTGAAGGTTCACAAGGTTGGGATTCAAATGTTGGGGACAAGAACTTGGCAGAATTTTGATCTATTCACTTTTGAGGAACAATATGTTCACAAAGATGTTGAGCTTAGCAAGTAGACCATTAGACGAATCATGCTATAGTATGAGTATGATGATAAGTGTAAACATATGTTTTTCACATGGGTACATGCATTGCACTGTATGATAGCATATACCATGCATGGTGAATACCCTTTTTTAAATCAATGCAAAAGTCCTGCATCATGTTCAAACAATTTAATTCTCTACAAAAGTCCTGCATCATGTCTAGGTAATTTACTTTTCTGTCAAAAGTCCTGCATCGTGTTTAGGTAATATACTTTTCTATAAAAGCCCTGCATCATGTCCAGAAATTTTTTTGTCAAAAGTCCTACTTCATATCTAGGCAATTCTCTGTCAAAAGTCTTCCATCAGGTCCAGACAATTTTCTTTCAAAAGTCCTGCATCGTGTCCAAGCAATTTTCTTTTAAAAGTCCTACATCATGTCCATGTAATTCATTGTCTTGTTCAAACTCTGACTCACATGAGATCCCATTTCATTTGTTTTCTCTTAGCGTGATGAATGATGTGTTCACATCTTTGCTTGCTCATAAGTCAGGATATCTTTTCACAATACTTGCTTCCCTAACCTAAGAAACAAGTAAGGAGGGGCAACTATGAACACCTCATCTCAAAATAAATTAAAAAGAATAATTAATTATGGATTAATTAATCAATTAGTTAATTCATTAATTTGGAAAATATAAAATGGGTGAGTCACAAAATAAAAATAAAAAAATAAGATAAATAAAATGAAAAAATATGAACAAAAAAACAAAATAAAAATAAAAAGTATGAAAAACAAAACAAAATAAAAAATAAGATAAAAATATAAAAAATAAAAAATAGGAAAAGAAATAAGAAAAACAAGTAAAAAACTTAAAAAAGGAAAAAAAAGAAAGAAAAAGAAAATGTTTTTTTTAACTAATTGAAAAATTAAACAAATATAATTAATGAAAATTAGAAAAAAAAGAAAGGTAAAGCTAAAATTGAAGCAAAAGTTAAAACAGAAGCATCAAAACAAAAAAGACAAGAAGCTAAACTGAACCCTTTCACTGAAACTCATCTGAGGAACCTGCAGCTATCTTTCAAAGGAAGAGTTTGAGACCAAATGAGCTTTCTTCCTCAACTAGAAGTGAAAGGTAAGAGAAGAAACTTCTAGGGGTGCTAGAGTTGACTCGTTAGACCTTTGCTTGAGGAGAAGCTCAAAACAGGTATTGAGAGGGATAAGTGAATAAGGAAGCTCGAGCAGTAAGGAAAGGCAGAGCAAGATCGAGGGAGCGTCAAAGTAAGAAGAAGAGCTTGAGAGTAGATAAAAAGGAGGAGAGAAAGATAATAAGAAAAGGGGGAGGATGCAGCTTGGTATTGGAGGAGAAGCTCGAGTCGGGGTGAAAGAAGAGCTTGAAATCAGAAAGCTTTTAGAGAGGAGAGAAAGCTTAAAGCTTAAAAGAGAAGAACACACCCTTAAGACCTCTGTTCTCATGTCTAAAAAAATAGGGGGTAGGGGTGGATAAAAAGGTGACCGAGAGAGAAGACAGAAAGAATGAAAGAGAGAAAGAGGCAGAGAGGCACGGATAGGAAGTGGGGCTTGAAGAGAGGAGCTGAGAAGAAAAAGAAGGAACAGAGAAGAGAGGAAGAGCTTGAGGGGAGCCTGAGAGATCTCTATCTTTCGACCATAAACAAGGACACCGAACGTGCCAGTGACAGTGAGAGTTTGAGAGTAAGAAACCAAGGAGTACAAGGGAATCCAAAAGTAACCAAAAGTAAGGAGAAGAAACAGAAAGAGATAGAGAGATGAAGAAGAAACCCTGTCCTCAAGGCCTAACATAGAAGATGAACCAAAAGCCAAGAACGGAGGGTTGAGACTGAGAAAAATCGAAATTGAACCAACAGAGAAGAAAAAGGAGAGAGAGAAGTGAGCAAAATAATGGAAGCAAAGAGCATAACAAAAGGCAATGTGAGCAAAAGACACACAATCATGCAATGTGAATAGGAGAGAGAAGGAGATTAGCTGAAAAATTGCATGCATAGCCCCTGTTTTGATGCTAAAAAAAATAGAGTGAAGTTACAATAGAAAGCCAAGGAACTTGTGCCGAGGTGGTGAAAAAAAGTTCTTTGTTTTGAGGAACAAAGCCAGAGCACCACGATTATAGTTTGTGATAAGGTATGCTTCATTCTTGGGTTGGCTTTTGCCTCATGCAGTATATTAAATATTATTATTGTTGTCATTTTTTTGATAAATATGTTAGTCTTAAAAAAAATGAATAAATATGCTTGAAATTTTTTTTTTTTATGATTAGTCTTTATTTATTTTTAGAGTTACTCTGTAAGATAACGTGTCTCCTCTAGCATTTAGTGAGTTGGTTGGTGGGCTGTGTGAGACTTTATGTATCCTCAAGCCTTACCTAACATCATTTCATTTTTTATAATAAAGTGGGTCCAATGGCCCAACTCCAATTGGTGTTTTTTGTAAAAAAATTAATAATAATAATAATTTTTTTATAAGAAACTCATATTCACATTTCACATTTTAATTTCAAATTTTATAAAATTCCAAACAAATCAAATACTATAATAAAATAATTGAAAAAAATATAATTTGTTCAAAATTTCTCTTGAATGTTTTATTCTAAAATCAAAATAAAAACAATACTATTTTAAGGATTCCTTTCTTATTTTTCAAAAATTTAATTTCTTTTAGATAACAAACAAAATGAAAACAAAAATATTTATCTTTTCTTTTAAACTTAACCTAAAAATAATAAAAGGAGAAACAAATTACACTTCCCACAAAAGTATGATAAAAGCCCAAATTCGTTTTGTTCATAAACTCCAATTTAGTTTCGTTTATCTTGTTCCTTTCCCCAAAAATACAAAAACAAAAATTACAAATAATTCCTCATTTCATACTGTCATGTGAGATCATTAATTTTCTCAAGTACTTGAGAATTAACTAGTAGAGATCGTGTGAGATTGTTTGGCTCCCCAGGCATTTGAATTTAACAGGTAAAAGTCATAAGAGATCCTTAATCGCCTTAGGCTTTAAAAGCGCATGTGATTTCAAAAAAAAAAAAACATAAATTCAAAAATCCTAAAAATCTTCTCCCAATATCATTTCATTTAAATTTCAAAAAAAGGAAAAAGAAAGGAGCAAGAAAGTAATAAATTGATTTCATAAATTAAAACACATCAACTAAATTTTAATCCCATTTTATATTTGAAAAATGGTTTAATTTCAACCCTCATGTTTGTTCACAAAAAAAAAAAAACTAACTAACTGCCATGTATTCATAGGTCAAATTACATAGATTTTGATCCTTATTAAATGGTACGTAGGCCATTTAACTTTCATCTTAGGTTAAGTCTGCCATTTCTAAATATTTATTTGTTTGATTTCATTATTGTTATTTTTGTCTTCTCTTTTAATGAGTATGCATGTCAATAAAGAGTAATTAAGATAAATTTAAGGCCATATTCTATCTCATTTGACTAGTTTAAGGTAATCATCCTTATGGACGGGTGTTGTGGGGTGCCTAACACCTTCCTTACTCTTAAATAGACTCCTGAACCCATCTCTATTTTCTCTCTATTTTTGCAGACTACTTTGCCTTTTCTTTTTGTTTTAAATTGGTTTTCTAAAGTTTTCTATTAAAAATTTTAATGACGACTCCAGTAAATTGATTTTCAAGATTCATTTAGGAATCAATTTAATCTCTTTTTTTCAAATTTCTGTCGAAAGGTCGGTTATTACAACTAATATAGAAAGGAATCATTTTAGTCTCACACTTTTTGTATTAATATCAATTTGGTTATCTATAAATTTTCAAAGTGTCATTTCTGAGATTTTAAAGTCATTGGATCCATGTCCTTCTATCTTGACATTAAGTAAGTGAATGACTATTTTATTTTAGTAATTTTTATATTTTTAAAAGACTATTTTAATACTATTAATTTATGGAGCACTAAATTAAGACTTATGTAAAAAGTAGGAGACTAAGATATAATAGAGTTAGAAGAATTGCTATGAGATGGGCTAGCTAAGTTGGTCTTGATCAAGATATATTACTTAAAGGTTCTAAGTTTAAATCTTGGCTTGCCTTCTTTGTGATAAGCCTATGATTTTTCCTACTTTGACATGTGGCCATTGAGTAAAATGATAAAACTGCCCTTTTCTGTAATATCTTTTTTGCATCTTATTTTTCTTTTTCCCTTCCATCGCGTTTTTATTTTCATCCATGCCCTTCCTGTATGCATTTTCTGGCATTCAAACACTACAAAAGAATAGAGTCTTTGTGATACCATCGCAAAACACAGTTACAACAATGGTGAAAGGTAAATGTTATTAATTTAGCCATTTTACGACAATTATTTCTGACCGTTGTAATAATCAGTCTTAAACACTTAGTTTTACAATGGTCGATTCTAACTGTCGTAATGAAAATCTTAAAAGAGATGTGTGTTGTTTCCCTTTTTTACGACGGTAGTAATAATTAATGTTAACCGTCGTGAAGCCATGCCTTTATGACGGTCAATACTGAGCGTCGCAATGACTGTTTAATTATATATATATATATATATATATATATATATATATGAGTAAATTATATATATAATAATATATATAATATATGCATATATTCAACAACAACAATTAATATCCCATAATAAAATTTATTTTAGAATATATAGATATTTTATTTCTATTGAACATTGAATTTCTATTTTTATATTCAACAATACATCTAGATTTAATTAAGCACAATATATGTATAAAAATAATTAAATAACTATAAAATATAAAATAAATATATTAATATATATATTTAGTAAATTATACATATATTTAGTAAATTTATATATAATATATACATAATTATTATATTCAATAATAATAATAATTAATATTCAATAATAATACATTTACTCATACATATCTAAAAATATAATTAAAAAGCCCTTAAGACAGTCAATGTTGATTGTCGTAAAATCGTGCCTTTACAATAGTCAATACTGACCGTCGCAAGAGTTATTTAATTATGTTTATATATATATATATATATATATATATATGAGTAAATTATAAACTAATATACATTGTAGATTCTTTCATTCTCTTTTTTTTATTTTGAAATTTTAAGTAAAAAAAAAAAAAAGAGAGAGACCATGACCATAATGATGAAAATTAGATAAATTCTAACAATTAGAATGGTCTTATGTGAATGATGGGTTTATTAGTAATAAGATATGGATATATTAGTAATTTAATTTTTTAGACCACTCTATTTCATCCTTGACCACCCAATTTGGAGGGATACAAAAATTGGGGCTTTGGATGACAAAGAGAGGTATTGGTATCCCTCCCTTACCATCTCAATCCACTTTAAAAAGAAAACCGAACATAAGTTCAATCCATTTTAATCATTCTATGCATTGTCACTCCATCCTGAGCTATCCATCTAAGCATAGCCTAAGTAATTATATTACTTTTTTTGTAAAGGTTTGGATCAAATGTTGTACAGTACTATTTGTTATGCATTTTGAGTTGTTAGATCTATAGTGACATCATGTAATTATTATTAATTATTTTGATCCAACAACTTATAACACATAATAAATGACACTGTGCAACACTTAATTCAGTAAATAATGCTATATAGCATTTGATCCAAACTCATTGTATAAATACATAGTATTATTCTTATAAAGTAACAATATTGAGAAGTCATTTTCATTTTCCACCACGTATTTAAATTTTAGAAGTTGTTTGGTGAGAGAGAGGTTTAAAGTTTAGAGTTGAAATGCCTTTTTCTTTTTGGCCCAAAGGTTTTCAACGTTTCCAATTATGGCCACTTGATTGCATCTTATGAGGTGCCTTGACACACATGCAATGCAGTTCCCATACTTTAATCTTTTATTGAATTAGCTTCTTAAATAGCAAATTTTCTTTTAATCATTTATAGGTGAAATATTTTTTTTAATTATATAATTATATTTTCAATATAATTTTTCATAAATGTAACTTTTTTTAATTTGGTCATTTATAAAATTGTCTTATTAATTTAGTTCTCTACATATAAATACTTTTTAATTTTATCCCTTGCAAATAAAAATTGTTATCAATAATATCTTTCATAATTTCAAATCAATTTATGTTTTGAAGACATTGATAACAACTCCATTTATAAAGGATTAAATTGAAAAATGTTTATTTATAATGGACTAAAATAAAAAATAATTTTATGAGACTATATTTAAAAAATAATAGTACTACAAGAAACTAATTTTTAAAGCACACTATTTCTAATGGACCATAATAAATGTTAGTATTGTTTGAGTACTTTGAAACATATGTTATCTTAAATTAATTTAATGCATTTAAAATTTTAGTTTTAACATTCTTTATGAAAAATATGATCTTGCTAAATGAGCTGGTTGCTTTGACCTAGATCCCACCTTTTAATAACACCTTCTTGAATACACTCTTCAATATTTTTTTTTTGTGGTTTAGAAAAGTATGTTCAATCGTCAAATCAAAGGTTAGGGGAATGATTAAAAAAGAAATGGATCTAAAGAATCTAAAATTGCATTAGAATTTATTAAGAGAAAGAAGGAGCCCTACCCCTCACCTCATGACCAAATTGTACTAACTCCACCACATCATTATTCTGCATTTAGCCCTTTCCCTCTTGCAAAAAGAAGACAATCATAAAGCTTCCAAATTTGTTGACAATTCATACCCTCTTCCCCTCCCCACCTTCCATTCATTGATCCCTTATCTCACTTACTCTTTACATTTCTCTATTTCATCAACATATATACATTCATACATATGTATATCTATTATTATTATTTAACTTTAACATGCTCATATTATAATTAGAGTACCTTATACAATTTTTTTTTAAATTTTGTTGAAATTGTACCAATTTTTTTCTTACTTTTTAAAATATATGCTTTGTTGTAATTTTAAATTTGTTTACTTATAAAATATTCCCACAAAAAAATATGTATAAAAGTATTTTATTTAAAAAATATATATGTATTTAGGTTAATTGATGGTAATTTAGCAAGAAAATTAAAAACTTGACTAAAGTGTAGCACAACTCATGAAAAATTTATATATATACTTTGAAAATAAAGAAAATATTCATACAATTTTAGTAGAACTCAAAGGTAGTCTATATAATTTACTTTTATATATGAGATTTTTTTTTTACTAAACTACTATTAATATTGATATCCATCACACTAAACCTAATGATTTTTTTATTTTTGAAATATGCTTAAAGTGTGTGAAAATTGTTAGTCTCTACCATTAATGTTGAAGATATATATTATCACAAAAACTGAATGGAGATGATCTAGTCTAGTAATAAGATGGTGTATTATTTAGAGTATTTAAGTACGTACAAGAACTACTAATACCTTGTGATATTTTAACCATTATTCATTTATTGACGGAATGTCTGTCACTAAATAGTGACGGATTATATCTCTATCACCATTTAGTAACAGATCATCTGACATTATTTTTGATGGATTTCCTTGCTTTTTTGTGACAGATTATCCGTCACTAATTGGTCACTATTATAATACTTATATGAATGTATTGTTCATTTATATGTTATCCTTATTTCCTTGTTTGGACCTAAATACTACATGTTGCACAAAATTTATATAAACATAAGTTGGTAATGCTCTATTACATTATTAAGATAATATCAAGTCAATCTAGTATCTTAAATTACAAGACAAAGAAACATTCTCACAACTCCAAATAATAATATCAAGTCAATCTAATATCTTAAATTACAAGATATAGAAACATTATAACAATTCTAAATAATACCATCAAAGTGGTCTAAGTATTCCAAAGCACAACAATAATTACAACAACATCCGGCCATTTTAATGAAGTAGTAGTTCCAAAAGAAAAACAAAAAGATGAAGAAGTTGAAGATCAACTTGAAGTTTTTTGATGCAGAGATAGACAGAGTCATCATTATAATGACCAAAATAAAGGGATTAGTAGAAAAAAGAGAGAATAACCTTCAAGAAAAAAAATGATAGAAACTTACCATTTCTCATCGAGATGAGAATTCGCCATAGTTTCTAAAAAGTGAGCGATCCAATAAAAGAAAGAAAAACCCTAAGCACTCCTATTGAGACGAGTTTTTGATGGGTGCAACAGAAGACAAAAAAAAAAAACAATAACAATAATGAAATAAAAAATATAATAATAATATATAATAAAATATACGCTTGAAGAATGAAAATTAACACTTAAGGCAAGTTTAACATAGCAAAACAAAAACAAAAGTGTGTGCGCGCGTGCACACATACACATGTATATACATAAGATATGTGATAATTAAAGGGAAAAAGAAAAAGATTAGAAAACCATTCTTAAGATGATAGTATAGGAACCATATTTAATACTAAACTTTAATAACATGCTTAATAAGATGCTTAGTTGCTGAATAAGTCATATAAACATTTTATTAACTAAATCATATTAAACTTAAATACTCAAGTCTAGAAAATATCATTCTAGTAAAGTAAAAGAGTGCATACCTTATTTAAATATACTTGTCAAGCTTGAAACTCCACGAACAAAAGTAGGAAGGTGGGATAGATTGTAAATTTATAAAATAAAGATACCTTGAGATAAGGAACAAAGATGGCCTTGTCAAGCTTTGTACTTCCCTATGTACAATTTAAATAATTTTATATTCATTGCCTTACAAGTATTAAATTTTCCAAGGCATCATAATATAGTGCATATCTAATAAAAGACAAAGTGAAAAAGCATAATAATAGATAGCATGTCCTTTACCTTCTTTGATTCATTAACTATTGAAGAGAAAAAATGAAAGCACGTCTTATCTTTACATTTCTCATTCAAATTGTTTTGAAGACCAAGTAACCCCCGTAATACATTTTAAAATTGTTTTAAAATATGATTTTGTTGGGACATAAGATCAAGTTTTCATATTCAACTTCATGCAAGGGAAATAAAAAGAATGTATTAAAATATTATAGTGGTTTTGCAAGAAATGTAATAAGATTTAAAGCTAACTTTTTCTCCCATCCAATTAGTATGGATGCAACAATATATATGCAACCCATGATTGAAATCCATTGGGGTTATTGGTTATAACATAAATTTTAATAATATGCAATTGTGCTACTTTTGAACTTAATAATTTTTAAAGTCTCAATAAATCAAGACTATATAAAATATGTCTAAGAAAATTTCAAAATCGCCTATCTTGGCTTTAATTGTCATATTTCATATAAGCATCAATTACTAATTCTTTAAGAAAAGAATGCGAGAGCTTAACAGAAAGTGATTGTGACTAAATTAGTGTAATTTATTAGTGTCCTTTTACTTAATTTTTCTACAAATTATTCAAATTTGGTTGCTTTATATATTACTTAATCATTTTCAATCTTCAAAATCATCATGAAAGCATAAAAATCCCAAAAGCATGTTGACACATGACTCAAAGAAAAGAACAGTTTGATGCACTCCCTTCTTCAATATATATGAACTGATTAAAATGAAACTATAGATTTACAGAGAGAACCAGTAAAAGTAGTAAAAGAGGTGTGCTTTGTTGAGAACATAGGATCCATTAACCATCAATGTTCACAAAGGTTTTATGAATATAGCTTGGGGTTACAGAAATTGCAGTTAGTGTGCAGTGACATGCCAATAATGCAAAAGAGCATCAAGATTTTAAAACCCTTATTTTTTTCTTAGGTGGTGACAGGAAAGTAAGCAATTATTGAAAGAAAACTAAAACAAACTCTACTAATCACCTTTCGCCGAAGATGAATGGTCACAAAGATTAGAGCATGAGTTAAGGTTGAGATTTGCCTTGCGTTTTGAATAGAGGAAACGAGAGGATGTGTGAATGTGAAGGATGATCGAGGGAAGAGACTTAGAGAAGAATCAGAAAAAAGGGATTAATGAAATCTTCCAAGATTAAAATGTCTACGATAAATATTTGACTATTAATGTATTATTTTTAGTGAACTTAAAATATTAATATATTGCTTCTAAAAATTTCATGATTAAATATTTCTTTGAGTTTATTTAAACAAAATTTTAAATAAATTATATTTATAAAATATAAATGAATTAAACTAAATACATATATGGGAGTTTGTCATTAATTCATCACTAACTAATAGATTTTAAATGTTTTAAATTTTATCACAAATTCGTCACTAAATAATCAAATTAGTGATGAATTATAGTGAATGATTTAAGTTCATCACTAACTTTGAAGATTTGAAAAAAAAAAAATTGATCCTTTTCATTAGTCATTATTAATCCACCACTAACTAATAAAATTTAGTTATAGGTTTAAATCTGTCATTAATTTGCATCACTAATTTTAAATTTTCTACTAATATATTCTATCATATTCCTGAACATATTCTAAAGTACGTAATATTTAGTGGGTTTCACGTATGATTTAGGAGAGATTATTATATTTAGTGGGTCTCACGTATGATTTAGGAGAGATTATTATATGTCAATTTTTTCATATTATTATATTTAGTGGGTCTCATGTATGATTGGCTATTATTATATGTCAATTAACTTCTTTCACTTTTTTCTAAAAGAATATATTTTTCTATTGTGATAAATATTTTAAAATTTTTCTTAACATGCTATTCCTATATGTGTTTTCTAGCATTCAAATACAGTAGTGCTAAGGCTCAAGTCTCTCTCCATTTTCCAACAAGGACCAGTTGATCTCTTCCCCCCAAGTGTTGTTGAAGACCTACAAACCTTCTCTCTTGTTTTGGTTAGTGTCGATTTGCATAGATCACTTTAGTTTCTGGTTTAGGTTTGAAATACATCCCCTTCTTTTCGGTTCTTCTTCTTAATCACTCTTCTATACTCAAGTAATGAAATCTAGTAGAAAAATTTTACTTGATTTGGTAGCTTTGATTATTCAAATGATGTTGGAAATATCTTGTTATGGTTGGCATTGATTTGCATCTTCAGAAGATCTTTTTTTCGTTTGGCCCACATCTTCAAAAAGATTAAGTTGAAGGAGATTTTACACTATTATTCATAGACAAGTATTAACTGCGTATACATTAAGACTTCAATCAATGGAAGTATAGAAAAAGGCATATTTTTTTTTTGAAATAGTACCAATCTTGATTTGCTAGATGGATTTACCTGATAGTTGTTTCATCTTGATAAAAAGTAGTTTACATGATTAATGCTTGATGTAATTGTGATATATATATATATATATATATTAAATTTTTTTTTACATGTAATAGGAAATATATTTTGAAAAGGAGGGGAGAATACGCTCACAGGAGCATAAAATAACTTCTTAAATGAGTTGGTATAGAGTCCCAATCAAGATGATTATATGCCATCTTTTAGTGTGGGACACATTAGACTATATATGGACATGTCAATCCTCAAATTGATGTGATTTCTTTCTTAGTTTATCTTCGAAGAAATGTTTTTGAGATAGTAAAGAAACCACATGCTACTACTATTGGAAACACAAATGTAGGTACCTTTTTCGTGGGCTAAAACTAAACAAATTGGTAAGTTGCACAAGACGAACTTACTTGTATCCCATATATTTATATATTTATTATAATTTATATTTATATATTTTATATTTGTTTATATATTTTTAGGCTCATAAAGCCCATATATAATAATGGCTAGTTTGATGAGAAAAGGCATAACCAAAAAAATATTTAGTTGTCTATAAATTCAAATGAAGTGCAAATTTTTTTTACCAAGTTAAATAGTACTTCATGTGTTTAATATTACCATATTTAATACTTTGATATGCTATGATTAAATTATGTGTTGTGTTAGTTTACATATGCAAATCTTGAAACTTCAATCACACACCCCTATATATATATATATATATATATATATATATATATATATACTATTATTTGAATTATGACTAAGAAAATGGAATATCCCTCTAATTAATTTTTCCCCGCATTAATAGACATAGTGTAGCATGGACCTATTAGAGAGTCAAGTATGGATGTACAATAGAGTAACTCCTTACGCAATAAGATTTACACTTGAGTTTATGAAAGGTGTTGATGAGTTTATGCCTAATAAAATGCTAGAATTCATTATTAGAATAATTAATAATATATATAATGAAAATAATTTATATAATCAATAATATCAAACAAATTATGCATTTATTCTTGAATTTTTAGTTCTTTAATTGTGTTATTTTTACTAGTTTTGTTAATACATTGCTTACTTGAATTCTAGATGCCTTTGTTAAGACTCTTGATGATTATTCTTTTCTATCTAGTTGAAGATTAGAAATATAATCTGCTAAGGTAGTTTAAAGCTTGTGTAAGTATTTGTTACATCTTGTGTCAGCCTTGAGTCGGAACAAGTAAGTCCTCACCTTTGACTTATGTTGCTTATTTCAAGTTTTTCCATATAAGTAAGATTAATTTTTGGTTGCTTTGTGATTAGTTTAAAGTATATAATTACACAAACTTAGTTTGCCAAGTAGTAGATTATCACTGTCATTGCATGTAATTTAGAATTAGTGTTAGAGAGCATGGACTTGTTGGAGACTCGAGCATGGATGTACAATAGAGTGACCCTAACCTTTGCAAGATTTACACCTAAGTTTATGAGAGGTGTTGATGAGTTTATTGAACATGCTAGTCAATTGCCACCATACACTAATGAGGGAGTGATACAGTGTCGTTGTGTAAAGTGTAAGTGCAAGAAACTTCTAATTCTTGATAAGGTGAAGGCACATACGTATACAAAAATGGATTTAGACTAAACTATCATTGCCAGAGTTATCATGGTGAACAATTACCTGCATCATCTCTAGTTATGTGTATGCCACAAGTTGAACACTTTGTGGCTCATGAAGATGATTGGGGTAAACAAATCACTTCGAAACCATGGTGACAGATGCTATCGGCCCAACCTTTAAGGATAAATTTTAGGAAATGGTGGATAAGGATCCAAATCTTAATGCTCAAGCATTTTATGACATGTTGGCTATTATACAGGCACCTTTGTGGGAAGGGTATTCCAATCACTCTGAACTTTCAGCTACTATATGGATGTTAAGTATTTAGGCTGAATATAACATGCTTAAGTAATGCTACAACAACATTATGTAATTAATGAAAGAGACAATGCCCTTTAATAACAAGCTTTTTATAGACTTTTATAGGACAATGAAACTAGTGTCCAAGTTGGGGCTTGGATATAAGTAAGATAGATTGTTATATAAATGGGTGTATGCTTTATTACAAGAATGACTTGAATGAAAACCACTACAAGTTATACAAGGCTATATGGTTTGGTGCAAGGACTAGTTGAGGGAGATGTAAAATGATGGCAAACAAGCATGTATGGTTCTTACTATTGATTTCTAAGCTTTAGAGATTGTTCACTTTTGAGGTGATAACTAAAGACATGAGATGACACTATGAAAATTAGCGAGATAATGGAATTTTATGCCATCCTTCTGATGGGGAAACATGGAAAGTATTTGATTAAACTTACTCTGACTTTGTGATTGATCCACAAAATGTAAGGCTAGGGGTCTGTGCTGATGGCTTTACACCATATAGTCAATTTGGGAAAATTATTCTTGTTGGCCTGTAATTGTCACTCCATATAATCTACCACCTGGGAAGTGCATGAAACAAAATTACATGTTCTTGTCACTAATTATTCCTGGGCCAAGCAATCCAAAAAGCAAAATAGATGTTTACTTGCAACCATTAATGGATGAATTAAAACTATTGTGGAGTGAAGGAATGCCAACATATGATATTTCATTAAAACAAAACTTTCATATACGACCAGCCATTATGTGGACAGTCAATGACTTTCAGGCATACCCAATGTTGTCAAGTTGGATGATAGCTAAGAAGTTGGCATGCCCTATTTGTATGGATAAATCAAAGGCATTCACTCTAAAGTATGGGCATAAAATAACTTTCTTTGATTGCCATAGACAATTCTTGCCACTAAGCCATCCATACAGGAGAAATATAAATGCATTTATAAAAAATAAAAAGGAAAAATCACCTCATCCCCTTCAACTAGATAGGGAGCAAGTGTGAGAGCGACTGTACAATCGTCCCAAAGTCATTAAATGTAGACAAGTTCAAACACTTGAAGGATATAGAATTAATCATAACTGGACAAAACAAAGTATCTTTTGGGAGTTGCTATATTGGAAAACTAATTTTTTACAACACAATCTTGATGTCATGCATGTGGAGAAGAATATGTTTGACAATATGATTTACACAGTTATGGATGTTAAGGGGAAAACAAAAGACAATGCAAAAGCAAGAATGAATATTTAGCAAATATATTGATGTAGAGATTTAGAACTTGTTAACCGTAAGGGTAAGTTACTAAAACCGAAGGCAAGATACACTTTCAATATTGAACAAAAACGAGTAGTTTGTTAGTGGGCTAAGAACTTAAAGTTGCTTGACGGGTATGCTTCAAATCTTTGTTGATGTGTAGACCTTAAAGAGGCAAAGCTGCGTGGATTAAAGAGTCATGATTGTCATTTGTTTATAAAACGGTTGCTTCCTATGGCCTTGAGTTACCAAAAGCAGTTTGGAATCCCTTAACTAAGCTTAGTCAGTTCTTCAGTGACTTTTGCTCAACTACATTGAGGGTAGAGCAACTAAAGTTATTGGAGAAAAACATTATCTTGACATTATGCAAATTAGAGAAGATATTTCTCTTGGCTTTTTTAACTCAATGTAGCACCTACCTATCCATTTAACGTATGAATCTAAGGTTGGCGAACCAGTTCAGTATTAGTGGATGTACCTATTTGAGAGGTAATCTTAACTTGTATGTGCCATATCTACCTATTTATTTATGTATGTTTGACCCTTCACTGCTTCTTGTATAGGTTTCTCCATACCTTAAAGAGGAAAGTAAAGAACAAAGCTTGTGTGAAAGGCTCTATATGCGAGGCCTACATAATCGAAAAGACAGCTATTTTTTATTCACACTAGTTTGAGCCACATGTCCATTCTAAGAGAATGAGAGTGCCTAAAAATGATGATGGTGGGAAATCAATCCTGCAACTAATTTCATTATTCAATTATCTAAGTCTCTCATCTGGGGCATGCAAGTCTCGCTTTCTTGATGACAATGAAATGGTTATGGCCAAATTATATGTATTTACGAATTATGATTAAGTGCAACATTACTTGAAGTAGGAGTTAGCCAACCTCACATAATTTTGTATTCCCCATAATTCATTTTATATTACCAATTTAACTTTGCCCTACAACATATATGTCGAGGGATTAACTACTTCAATGCCACACATAACTGATGCTGAGGTGAACAACACATTGAATATCAATTCCCCTTATGGTTCCATAACTATGTAAGGAGTTCATGACTTACAACTTTAATCTTAACATACCAATGAATTTACAAGTCTTTATTTTGTAGGTTCACAATCCTATGAACAATGTGAGAGATTTTTTCTTATAAGACATAGCTGGTAGGCAAAAGAGGAAAGTCTAAGTATGGCTTATTTATATTATCAATGGTTACAAGTTCCATATAGATGTATTAAGCTTTTAAAAATCAATAATCAGTAGTGGTGTTTGCATAACGGGAACTGACTATGGACAGTTAGAAAATGACTACTATGAAATATTGCAAGAGGTTGTGAAACTAGAATATATAGGGATACCAGTTAAATGGATAATGCTTTTTAAGTGCAATTGGTTTGATCCTACCTTTAATCGTGGTATGCACATTAATGATTAATATGGAATTGTTTAAGTTTGAGCATTAAGAAGATACAACAAGTATGATCCATTTATTTTTGCACAACAAGCTGAAGTCATGTAATAATTATGCATAATACATAAACACAGAATAGGGAGAGATAATTATTACATGAACACATAATAGGGAGATTTCAGCTTGTTAAGATCTGATCTGATGAAGACGACATAGTGTTAGTTACGTTCTGCTAGAGAAAAACGTCAACTCACAATATCTAAGAGAGACCACAAAGAAGACAACCACTAGAGAGAGTTATTATAATGTTTTAAAAATTAGGTCATTCAACAAGGTAATTTTAATAATAATAATAATAATTAATCATATTATTAAAATAAAATCCTCATATATCCTTTAAAATAGTTTCCTATTTCATTGTTCGAAGAAAAGAAAACCCATTAACTCTCTCTTAGTAATTAACTTTTAATTAGCAATCTGATGAGATAATTACTAATGCTCTTAGGTTATTGGTTGGGTCTCTGTCCAGTGGGCTTGTGGATAATCCAACCCATTACTGATTACCTACAATGAATATAAACTCAATCCGTTCTTAGTTTATCAATTATAATCTTAATTGCCTAATTAGTCATAATAAGAGATTAATCTAACAGTAAAATTAATGCTAATCCATATAATATTTAAAAATATTCTAACAATTTCCCATTTGGATAGCATTAATTAAATTATTAGGTCAATCAACGAATACATAATTAAGTAATTAAAATTCACATAAACACATGGATGTGTGTATATTTATAAACCATACAAAATTCAGAAATGAAACCACACACAATGATCACTGAATTTGATAGGGAAACAAGTAATATTAACATTGTCATAAATTAGTTTCAATATCGGAATATAATGGAATACAAAATAACATTTGAAGCATCATATTACAATGCAAAAGTCCCTTAAGGACTCAACTCAGAAATTTGGTGTTAAATTGCACCACAAAAGCCCCTTAAGGACTTAACTCAGAAATTTGGTGTCAAATTGCACTACAAAAAACTCCTAAAGGACTCAACTCATACTCCCATTAGACCAAGGCTACATCAAAATTCAACAAGACCTATATAAGTTATATGATTTGAATAACTCCTATGGGTAGGCCTTTGGTCAACAGATCTGTCATCATGTGGTTACTGCAAATGTGAACCATGCGAGTATGAGATAATAAAAATTCAAAAATGAAATTATGAATCAAGGATATTGAATTTGATAAGGAAAGCATTGTTATAAATGCTAACAAAATTTCAATTCTGAATTACATCTAAAATTTTGGCATAACCAAAACATTGAATCTGATAGGGAAACAAATGTTACGAGTGCCAAAATATGTCAAAGTGTTAAGAACACAACTCAGACTCTCACCCCAACACATCAAAATTCAAATATATCCAAGAGTCATATGCTTCCAAAACTCTAATGGGTTTGTCTTGGTAAACGGATCACCCAAAATGAGTATGAGATTCATAGATCTTCCCTCCAACAAACAGGAATTGAGTATCAAAATTTAATGCAACTAAAATTCCTGTAACTTTGAGAGAAGTGCATAATGGAGTCATGTTGCAACAAAATGGTTAAGACTTAAAATATGCATATAACAGAAATAAATTTCCTTGACCATATTCCCTAAGAAGTGACCATCACAAAACTAGTGACATACTCTTTACTTATATATAAAGCAGCTGTAAATGTCTATTTGACACTTCTTAACAAAACAGCTCCTTCAAAACATCATATAGATGTAATCAGAAGTGGGTTCAAGATCATCAACAAATAATGTATAATCTGAATTAGAATATCCCATTATTTCAAATGATTCAGATTACTAAGTAGTCAACATGCAATGTTTTGCACCCTGAAGGTACCTCATAATTGTTTTCGTAGCCTTCAAATGATTATACCCAAAATCACTTAAATATCTGCCAAGCACACCAACCAGAAAAGTAATGTCCAAACGTGTGCACACCTGGCCTACTTAGGCTATCAATAACAGATTCACATGGAACTTTGTCCATCAAAGTTCTCTCATCATCATTTAGGACACAACGATCTAAACAACCTATCACCACTCTGCATAAGTGCAGTACAAAGAGTGTAAGAACACATATCAAATCACTTGTCCAATATAGGTTGCCTGAGACAATCCAAGAATGCCACAAGATCTATCACAGTAAATCTGAATTCCCAAAACAAAAGAAGATTAATCTAAATCTTTCATATCAAAGTGGCATGACAAAATGTATTTTGTCTCATTTAATAAGCACACTGAGTTACTGGCCAATAGGATATCATCCACACACACCACATCCTCATGCAAGTCTTCATCCACTGATGTTGTTTTCAATATCCATTTAGTAACTTAGCAGGTTTTTACTCATTATTATAATGTAACCATCTAAAATTGCAAGTTTACAAATCCTCTGTGATCGTCTCAAATTAGCGACTGATTCTCCTACTTCAGCTATAAGAGCTTCCACAATAGGATCAATTAGATTCTTAACAAGAGTGTCATCTTTAATAGCATGATCCATAGGTAGAGATGACAAAGATGACATCCTCACAATGTAGATTGATTACTCTAGGAATATCACTCCCACTATCTAAGTCATCCTTAAAATAAAACGCTCTATTAGATTCAATAACCCAGGTAGTATGATTATGACAATAAAATCTGCATTCTCTGGATCCTGAACAACATCCAATAAAGAATCCACTGATAGTCCTGAAATTAAGTTTCTTGAGCTGAAGATTATAGGGTCTTACCTCTGCTCTACAACCCCATATGCAAAAGTGCCTTAGACTAGGCTTCTTACCAATGAAAAGTCCATATGGGGCATTTTCAACTGACTTAATTGGAACTTGATTTAGGATATAAGTTGTTGTCTTAAGGGCATCACCCCACAGAAACTCTAGTAAGGAAGAATGACTGATCATGCTTTTGACCATGTCCATCAAGTTGCGATTATGCCTCTCAGTATGTCTATTTTGTTGTGGAGTGCCAGGCATAGTATACTAAGCTTCAATTCCTTGTTCTTGTAAGAATAAAGCAATAGGTCAAAGGTTTCTGCCTATTTTAGTATACCTCCCATAATATTCACCACCTTTGTTTGATCTTACACTTTTAATTGTCTTCCCAGACTTTAATTTAATAGTATGCCTTAAAGGCATCGATTCAGACATTTCATGCAACAAATCCACCCATGGCAACAGGTGTTATAAGTCCACTAAATTTGTGGGGATCTAATCCAAAATATTCTCATATCTATTTATCCTTTTAAATTCGAGTTATACTAAGAAGTTTTCCAATAATACATGCAATATAGGATTCAAAATTTGAGAAATCTAAGTAATGTAATATTCCCTGTCTGACCATCTTTCTAATCTCTTTTTAGAGATATGACCAAAATGTCGATGCCATAACATAAAAGAATTCTCATCAATTCTTCGATGTTTGTTTCTAATAACAGCATTAATAGATGCCACAGAGGTAGAATCTGAACTAACATTTGCATTCAAGCAATATAAACCACTCATTAAGCTAGTAGTTCCAATAATTACTAAATTAAAGAAAACATCAATTCTACCATTTCCATGCCAAAAGGAATATCCATGTTTATCTAATATAGAACTAGAAACTAAATTCCTCCTTAAAGAAGGTACATAGACAGCATCATATAAAGTTAAACTGTGTTTAGAATACAAGTTTAAAATTACAGTTCCTATACAATCCACTGTAGCTGAACTTCTTTCCACTCTCAGAATGGTCATTTCCCTCTCATTTGGGCTTTTCCTATCTCTGAGCCCCTGTATTCTCATGCCTATTTTTCAACTTGAAGCAATCAGAAATTTTATAGCCCATACCTCTTACAGTAATGGTTCTCAAGACTCCATATTCAACAGGAAGAGATTAGAGAACTTTATAAACCAAGTAACTCTCATCCATGTCCACACCATAGGACTTTAGCTTGTTGTAGTAGTTAACAAGATTCATCATATGCTCACACACTTCTGACACTCCATCATAGTGAGTGTTATCCAGCAAAGAGAGATAATAGGCCTTTTAGGTCTTATCTAACTTCTTGAATTTCTTATTGACCACTTTGAGATACTCAATTGCAGTGTCCTTCTCAGGAATACTTTGTTTGATAGTCTTCTCAATCGTATACTTGATGACAATCAGACAAATTCTATTAGACTCATACCATTGCTTATGATAAACCTTGTCAACAGCACTAGACTCATAGGTGAGATCCGCTGGCTTAGGTTCTCTTATACCTAAACTTTTCTTGGTGATCGTCAGATACATATCAAGGGACTCAATCCAATTATCATAGTCTATCTTGTTTAGAGTTTTCACCACAAACAGTTGCAAGAACAGAGAAGTTGAGGGAAAACAAATAGGAAACATATAATTATGTCCCAGACACATAATTATATAACAACTGTGTAACAAAATATTCATCATATCCTGCCTATGGGCTTAGACTATGATAAATCAAGAAAACTCATACACACTAAGGAAGCATATTATCGAGAGAAACGACACAAAATGCACCCACAATCTCTATATCGATAGGATATGAGAAATCATAAATACATCAATCAGCAAATCATTGCTGACAAGTCACAAGTAGGCCTTATTCATAAAATTATATTGACAATGACACACTAATAGGGCATGTACATCATTAACATTATCATACTCTCTATTGTTGGTTGCCTCTATAGTAACCTCTCCCTCAATGATTCAGTGTGTGTTATCTTGAGTAAATAGACAATAACCACAACAATGGGATTTCATTAAGCCAACGTTATCATGATTGGGCCCACAATAGGCGAGCATACAATCAATAGGTGTATGTGACCTAAAATCACAACAGATTCTATACGCAACTTAATCTTTAAGATACGTGCCTAAATTAGAAATAAAATTCAACAAATAATACAAAGAAATTAATTTTAATCTATTCACACACAATCAGGGAGAGTGAACTGAATATGTTGTTCCTCACTATGTCTAGTCTGTACCAAAATTTTCTCAGGTCAAAATACCTTAGCTACATACTATTTTAAGGCTCTAAATCTTCAAGAGATTTTAAAACTCCTATTTTTAAGGCTTAAAATTTTTTTTAAAAATCACCATAATTTAGAATAAGGTGAGTGGAGGTGAACTGTGGAGGTTTGGGGGTCGAATTATCAACATGTCGTCATAATTTAAAATAGGGCAAATAGAAGTGAACTGTATAGGTTTGGGGGTCGAATTACCGGCGCATGACCATGCATCAACACTGTTCATGGGCATCATCTTCAACCTCGACCTGCCGGACCCAGAAATGCAACTTAAAGATTTTTAGCGATTCAACCATCGAAATGCGCATCAAAATGATTGTCAATTCATGATCTATAAATCTCCTTTGGTGATTTTGGCCAATTTCCTTCTATTAGAGTGATTTTTCATTCGAAAAGAGTATTCTTTTTTTCTTTTGGTTATCACAGTTCAAAAACGGGGATTTCGAGAAGGAGTTTTTCTGGCTGAAAGGTGTGTCAGCAACACAAATCAATGGCAGCTTTCAACTAAAGGAGCCTCGCCGATAGTTGTGTTAGATGGTGGCAGTAACAAATTTTGATAACCCCAAAAGGAAAAAAAAAAAATCTAATGACTAAAAAAAAATCACTAAGGAATTTTCAAATCAGAAAAACAAAACCAAAAAAAATAAAAAATTTCATAACCTACAAAGGCTCTGATACCATACAAGTGATGTTATAATTATGTATAATACATGAACACAATAAGGATAGATAATTATTACATGAACACAAAATAGGAAGATTTCAGCTTGTTAAAATCTGATTTGATAAAGATGACATAGTGTTAGTTGTGTTCTGCCAGAGAAAAACGTCAACCCATAATACCCAAAAGAGACCATAGAGTAGACAACCACTAGAGAGAATTATCGTAATGTTTTTAAAATGAGGGCATTCAACAAGGTAATTTATAGGATTTTATTTTAATAATAATAATTAATTATATTATTAAAATAAAATCCTTAGATATTCTTTAAAATAGTTTTTTATTTCATTATTCGAAGAAAAGGAAACCCATGAACTCTCTTTTAGTAATTAACTCTTAATTAGCAATCTGATGGGATAATTACTAATACTTTTGGGTTGTAAGTTGGGTCTCTGTTCAATGGACTTATAGATAATCCAACCCATCACTAATTACTCACAATGAATATAAACCAAATCCATTCTTAATTTATTAATTATAATATTAATTGCCTAATTAGTCATAACAAAATATTAATCTAACAGTAAAATTAATGTTAATCTATATAATATTGAAAAAATTCTAACACAAACAACACATGTGTATTATACACCTTACCCTGCAAATCGTGATAGGGTTGATTGGCTAGCTGTTACCAAAGTTAAGGTTAGGGCCATAATTAATGCTTCAACAATAACTAAAATTGAATGTAATGCATTCCAAGATGGCGAACTACAAGTTGTATTACATGTGGTTATCAATAACGATGAACTCCATACATTGTAAGACAATGAGGGTGACTATGAAGAAGTTAATCCCCTCTTAGGCAACCAAAAGACCACTGAAAGTAAATATGATAAAGACAATGAATATGATTCCTAGGGTGACTTTAATTTATATATATAGAAAGTAAAATGAAAAAAATACTTTCAGATTTGTTACAAACGACGGATTCGAATATTAGATAAAAGTGTGTGTGAGTATGTATATATATATATATATACACACACACACACCTATTTCTTCATCTAATCTATCATAAAACGGTATATTTATTCATAGAAATACAAAGAAAAAATAGTGGAAATGGAAAGAGTTGAATAAAACAAAGGAAGATAGAGGAAAGTGAGAAAGAAACCTCTTTTTTTTTTTTTTTCATTTAATTGAATGGAAAAATAATCTCTTTTGGGATAGGAGCACAAGGTAAAATTATTCTCAAATTGACGTTTTTATAAATCAAAATATTATTTAAATAATTACTGTTACCGTAACCAGCCAACATTAAATAAAATACCTCAATTTTAAAGATTAATACAATTACTAATTGGTGAACCAAAAAAATAAAAAAAGATCAGTATAAATGGAATTACAAACCATATTTGTCTTGCCGTCAGTTTATTTTTGACGGAGCAAATGTAAAAGTATTTAACAAGAAATCCAAGATGAAGCATGTCTTGAATAATTTTTTGTACTTTATTTGAAATTAAACTTCTTTTTAATTAACAAAATTTGATTTCAAATTATTTTTTAAACTATTTAGTATAATTAAACGCAAATCACAGAAAAAAATTTGCTTTCTTATCCACCATGTTCTTCGCCAATTATCAACGGTTTGAACTTTATATGCATTCAATCATGAAATATAAATATAAGAAAAGGCACGTGGCAATGAAAAAATATATTTTGTCTAGAGATCATATATTTATATATACACCTATAATACATATGTTGAAATTATTTTGAAGGGATGAATTTTTTATTTTAAAAAATTATGACCTAAAAATTTTTATTACATGTTTAAAGATAAAAATATAATTTTAATTTTCACTTGTTACAAATTTATCACTTTAGTCTTTCACTTATTGAAATATCCAAAATAATCATTCATTTATTGAAAATGTCACATTTGATCCTTAATTTTTTTAAAAATTACTAAATTTAATCCCTTTTCTAAAACTAAAATATTAAATTTAAGGACTAAATTTAATATTTTTTTTTAAAAAAATGAGAAATCAAATATAATATTTTTCATTAAATGAAAGAGTATTTTAGATATTTCAATAATCGAAAGAATAAAATAATAATTATATGATAAGTAAGAAACCAAAAATATATTTTACTACATGTTTAAATATTTAATTTTTAGGATTTAAATTAAATTTTTTCTAATAAAAAGTTTATTTTACAGTTTTATAAATAGCATTAAAATAAAATATACTATTTAATAAATACGGTCATTTCCTATTGGAAAACGTGGGTCGCAGACCGAAGCTGTGCGTTGAAACACTTGGCGTGGCGATGTCTTCCTCTGTTCCAAGGATTTGTCAATGCCATGTCATTATCCTTGCATTCGAGGAAAATATTATTGTGACAATTTATTTTATTTTAATTTTTCATAAATTTGTCATTTTAAAATAATTTTTATTTTTTTTAAATCAATCTCATTTTGATTTTTTAAAAATTACAAATTTTAAAATAATTTTTTACTTTTAAAATTTAATTCAAAATAATTTCAATTAAATTAAAAAATAAAATATTATTTTAATCAAGTTTTAAAAATATGATAATTATTTTAAAACTTTTAATTTATAAAAGATAAAAATGAGATTAAATTCAAAAATTTAAAAATTATCTTAAAATTTTTAATTTGTATAAAATTAAAATAAAATAAAACTCAAAAATAAAGAACCAAAACAATATTTGTTTTCAATTTTTTATTGATATATATTTAAATTTTAGTTATCAAAATTAATAATTTTTTATAAAATTTAAATTAATATTTTTAAAATTTTAATTTAATAATTACAAATAACTAAAAATCTGGATCTACTAATCTAAGCAAAAAATTCCTGGAGAATCAGTTTCGTCTTTATTAGTTTCTAAGTTATGAGTAGGTGACTCAAATTTCCTACAACCCACCAACTGAGTCCGCAATCTCAAATATTTTTGGTTATTCCCCCAAGTAGTAATCCATTTCATTAAACAAAACCTTTCTGTGTCTTTCACTTTTCGTCACGATCTGCCTCTTATTCGCTGCCTAAGCAACCCCTTCCTTTAAGCCGCAGAAACCACTATCACTATGCCTTAACCTTTTGTTTAATCGTGGACTCCTACATTACGAAACCTTATTCATTTCCCCATCTTTGAATCAAGCATTCAATGCTGTCCCTTTTTGGTTCTTGACATATTCATGTGATGGCACCTCCTCTTCTTAACCAAATTTCAAAACGTGCTAGCTCTTTCTTCCATTACCTTATTATTTGATGTCACTAGTTCCTGAATAAATATTTATTTAATTAACACATACTTGTCATTAGTAAAGCTTATTGAGTCGAAGACTCATTCTCATAGAGATATTTAGATTACAATATTTTCTCCTCTAATTTAAAAATATAAACTTGCCTCTTAAAATTAGAGTATGACAAAAACACTCTTAAAAACAATATAATTTTTTTAATTAAAGATATAGCTTATAAATAATTTTAAACTTTTATTTTATTATTATATATTTTGGATTGTAGCTATAAGTTTGATATATTTTAAAATTTGATTAAAATTATGACTTTACTTATGTTTGATAATATATATTTTATATAAACATTGTTCTCGTAATTAAATTATTTTCAATAAATTAGTTAAATTTAAAAAAATTATTTTGTAAATATGTTGATTTTTAAACACTAATGTTGAACAGGTTGACATTCAATTCCTTATCAACCTGTTTTTTCCTCTTCTTTGTGCATACTAATGTTTTACATTGTGGTTGCCTTTTATAGTTTCCTATTTCAGCATCCTTTTGGCACCAAGTGTGATTGTTCAACCCACATTTTAAATTTGAGTAGTGATTATTTGTTTTTAGAAATGTGATATTTTTTATTTATGATAAAAATAATACTTAAATGTTGAATAATATTGTATCAAAATATTTTTAGTGTGTTTGATTTAATGTTTGGGAGGTTTAAAAATTTGTTTGTATAATTTTTTTTTGACTAATAAAAACGTGTTTGTATATTTAAATATGATATTTTACAAATTTTTTTAATTTTTATTTATACAGAAGTAAAAAAAGTATTTTTTATATTTAATAAATTAAATAAATAATAAAAAATATGATATTTGTGAAAATATATCATCCTTGTTCTAAAATTTTGACAGAGCACTTCCTTGAACTATTGATTTGACCCTAGAGCATGAGATTGCAAATGGATATATGATTCAATAAAAGGGTGCAGAAGAAGACTTCTAAGAAGACACTTGCTTCAAATATAGAAATTCCAATGTGTCAATTCATTAACATAACAGTTATTAGTAGGACTAAGAGTTGTCGGTCTCTGCATTGCCTGCAAGCGTTAACCAACTTGCAGTATTTTTTTAAAAAAAATATTACAAGTATTAAATAAATTTTAATTAATTAAATTAATTTTATAAATATTAATTATTATAAATAATTTTAAATTAATTTGCCTAAAAGTACGATCCACGGAGCAATCACAACCCACTAAGCCTTGACTCGACCTTCGAAATCACCAACAACAGCCTTATTAGAATCCGACACTGAGGTGAAAATCTGACTGGCCAATATAGGGAATTTCAATAAGTTGGCCATTGAGTTAGAACATCCAGGTTAGATCTGAAAAAGTAAAAATCGATGAGAGATTAATGTAAACAAAAAAGGACAAAGCTAACGTGGCGTTCTATACCATCGCATTAATACTAAAACAATTCATATCATATTTTTCCTTTAGCATTATAAAAAGACTAAATTGATAATAGGTTTATGGACAAATTGTAATTTTCACCCTTATAATTTTACTTAATTTTAAATTGGTCTTTATAGTTTAAAATTTTATAATTAAATTCTTAAATTTTACATAATTTTTAATTTAGTCCCTATCATTATATTTTAATCATTATTTTGTCATATATGTAAGTTACTTTTATTTTAATATATATATTTTTTCTTTTATTAACACAGATTATATATATATGTAAAATATTAAGATAATATATAGTTACTTACATCAATAAAAATCAACTTAATATTAACATACTTTTAACAGTAATAACTAAATTAAAACATTGATAAACTATAAAAAACTTAATTACAAAATTTTAAGCTATATGGACCAAATTTGAGATTGGATATAACTATAAGAATTGAAATTATAATTTTTTTTAAAATATTACTTGTAAAGAATTAATTTGTACCAACGGAAATGAATTAAGACAGACCCGATTTTTGAATGACTAAAAGTAGACGAATGATAATAACACAAACAAGTTATAAGGTTTAAGCAAAGCCTAGGTGGCATTTAACGCTATTATAACATTACTTGTCCAAGGCCACGTCATGTTTTCCATTACGTTTTTAAACAATCGATGCTTAGAGAGATTAAATTGACAATAATTTTATTTGTAAAAGATTATTTTAAAGATAAATATCTATGTTCAATAATGACTAAATTGAAAAAAAATCTTATACATGAGCCCCAAAACGAATATTTAATAGTTTAACATCCCTAGTACAAAACAATACTATCAAGCTGGAAGACCAAAAACTCATGGTTATCGACAAATATGAGAGGTGTATAGACATTTGTGACTTGGATATTCATCAAGGCACAAATTTCGGAGTCGTTGCCAGCTTTGCTTACGTGGTTCATCAGCAACTTCACTCACCTCTCAATCTTAATGGATGACCTCAGATTTCCATTGTTAGTAATTCTATATATTTTTTCTTTATTTATAGTATTCATACCCTTTCTTTTCTAAAATAAATATTAATTATTCTTGATACATATTTATAAAATTTAATTTAATATTTTAATTTTAATAAAATTATTTTAAAATAAATTTTATTAAACTAATAAATTAAATTAATTATCACATAAATATATCAAAATTAATTAATTTTTTTTCCATTATTTCTTTTCCCTCTTTTTGTGCTATCCAGTCCACAATAATTGATACACTAAAGAGAGACATTTCCCCTTTCATTATTAATGAACCGACAACTGGCACCCTCCACTGCTACATCAATTAATGTCACAACCTAGTTATTAAAGCCTTCCCCTTTTATGTTCCCGACATTTCAGAAATATAAAAATACACATATAAAAAATGTACATATTGAATCATATTTAAATTCTCGCACGTACAAAAGTTTAGAATTGATTTATTTTTCTGAGTTGAATAGAGGGTTCCTTTCTCTGAGGACCGAACGTTGGTTTATGTGAAGTTAGCCATAAACAGACAAATATTCGTATAATATACAGGCATTATAGTTGATAGATAAGCACAACATTTTATGGGCTAGATAAGCAGGCAGCAAAAAGTAGTAATTGCAGTCAAATATACTGGACGATGCACAGAGCTGAGTGGCCAAAACAAGAGACTACTTAATTTAATGTACCATAAAACTCAAATGTATGGTGGGTGCATTGGGGATAGTGGATAATACGATTCCCAAATCTTGATATGTCCTAGGTAGTGGATGTACCTAAATTTCCTCGTCAAACAATTGGATTAGTGGTCCTAAACCATTTAAAGTGTTGCCGAATATCTATTGGTTTGTGTGTGGCTCGAATTAATTCCTTATATTGACACGTATTATTTTGTTTGGTTTTGTTAAGTGAATGATCATTTATTACATTTATTAATAATAATAATAAAATATTTGTTAACTAATTTTATTATTATTGGTGAGTATAATAAATTATTATCAATCAATAAATTTAGTAAATAAATATTTATTATTATACTAATTGACAAGTGTTTATTATTATTGTGAGAGGACAATAAATACTTCTTAATTAATAATCATATATTATTATTAATCGACACAATAAATAATTTTTAAATAATGTCATAATTCTTTTTTTGTTTAGCTTAAAATATTTAAAATTTTTGTTCTATTTTAAATTATTTATAAATTAATTTTTTATCTTTAAAATTTGAGCATAAATCTTTCAAAATTAAAATTATAGGCAAGAAATCTCATATTTTTAGTTAGTATGTTATTTTATTAACAAATGTGTAATGCATGAGGAGAATATTTTTACATGATTTAAAGTTAAGAAAATTATTAATACATGACTTAAAATTTGAGGAAATCATTTGACCATAAGAAGATCTAAACAAATCCATTTAATCTAATGTGTCACTATTCTCTTGCTAAATTAATGTATATACTAACGACAAGATTATATATATAAATTTAAGCATTCAAAAGAATTTATTTTCAAAATTTGAAGATTAGAAGGTTATATACATTTCATCATTCTAGTCTAATGAGAAAGCCACGCTATTTTAGTTGGATCATGTTTGTATCAAAAGAACTTTAAATATAGTTCATTAGTTTTTATTTTTCTAATCCTTCCCGACAGGGGTTATTGCTATGGTTTGTCTTAAAGTAATTGGGCAAGATGTTTACGTTTTCATTATTAATATTTCATTTTCTTTCGTCTCTTGAAATTTTAATTACAGCTCTATGGAATTGACAGTCACTAATTCAAAGAGAATAATTCGAATAGGGAGCCAGGTTCATTGCAGTAATTTTGCATTAACAACCAACTATTCATATTTAATATTATAAAATATTATATTTTATTATAAAACATTTTTTAAATTATTAAATAAAAATCCAACCATCCAGTTCATTATCCACTAACAAAAATTTATTAGTGGATCCATGGGCTTCGATTTGGTTTTCGAAGGAAGACATCAATCAAGGAGATGGTTTCCCAGTGTGGACAAATCTGTGCACCTTACGTTCGAAATAAATGGAATTAAAAAATAAAAAAGAACATAAATAAATATATAATTTTTTTAAAAAAACGAAAATACTTCTTTTATAAAAAAGTTAACGTACAACGGATCAGGAGAAATATAATGAGCATACAAAGAGTGAACATAGAATTAGTCCAAAGTTGTCACCAACAATTGGATATGTTTCGTAGGGTTTCAAGTCTTATATTTAGAGACTGGTCAATAATGTCAAGGGGAGAATTTAAAGATATTCAAAGGAATATATGATGCATAATTAACGGCAAAATGCAATGAAAGCCTTATCAAGTCAGGGTTAGGGATTACACAACTCATTTCTCAATATTAAAATTAGTGCATGGTAGTTTTACTAATATTATAGTTGAAAATTTTAACGATACTTGTTTACAAAATATTAACAAAGCGAGAGAAATAATTAAAACAGAGAAAAATAAATTCTATAATTCTTAAATTCTATAATTTAGTTTCTTGTTATTCATGCACACATATGTTAGATGTATTCTTTTTATTCTCCCAAATTGGCCTCTAAACTAGGAAGATTTTATTTTTAATTTTTGCATTTTAGTTTACAAGTGAATATATTGTCATCAATTGTTCCTTGTCAATTTGACATGAATTACTACTGGAGAATAATGCCAAAATGAAGTGTCTAATCAGTTGTGTCGAAAAAAAATAAAGAAAACTAAATAATCAAAGGTCAAATCATGACTAATACTATTAGTAAAGTTTCAATCATTTTAATTGGACATTTTTATTTGGCGTGTATGATCTGTGAAGTTGGCAACACACTTCAGAGCTTCTGCAGTAAAATGTTTACAGTCAGGATTGCTGTTAGTATAAATTAATTAAAAAACAAATTATATATTTTTAATAAAATTTTCTCTTTACAGCATCTAAATAAAAATTTTACAGCAGGATCCTGACTCTTGGCAACGCAAGTGGAATTGTAGAAAGCTAGGCAATATATACGTATATATGAAACAAAAGGCCGTTGCTTTTTATGCGTTTGATAAGATAATAAGCAGGTTGCCGATAAAGCATGGTCTAATCTTTAAATATTAGTATTCATTTTGATAAAATATCTATAAATTTTCGTTTTCGTTTTCTTTTATTTTGTGTGAATTAGGTGACGAATGTGCTATTTAATTAAACAAAGTGTTGAACACCGTCTCAAGGATGATAGGTTGTAATTAGAAGTATCTTTTATATGATGAAAAGTCAACAACATTAAGAGCAAAACAAGCTATACAATGGCAACTAAAATTAAAAAGTAAAAAAAAGAAAAAGAAAGGAAGGCCGTTTATCCGTAGATATATATTAATTGATTTTTTTTTCCTCTTAAATATTTTGCGTCCTAATCCAACATCGGCCGCCTTACGCAAGCGTTTTATGAGTTGTCTGCTATATCTTTCACTGCTCATCATCGTCATATACACATCTTTAATCTTAATTAGTTAACTTAAATGCATAAATGCATTAGATAAGATTATCTCATTAAAAAACAGAACGTTAGTAAATTAATGGATTAATTTCTAATTTATCATCAATTGGAACATATTACCAAAAAAAAAAAATAATGATAGTTAAAGTTTTAACTTACTAAAAATTCTTCAAATTGTATGTGTGAATTCAAATCCCCTTGACCTTAAGTTCACGTCGATAATCAACCCTCTCAAAATAATTATGCCCAAACTTGCAGGTCTGCTTATGCTTGCATTAGTAGGTTTTGGAATTTATGGTAGTTTTTATAAATATCTTAAAACTTTGGATATTATATTACACAATTTCCCTTATATATATATATATATATATATATATATATATATATATATATATATATATATATATAAATTTAATGCATTCAAAATATAAAAATACGATCCATATTATATATTATGAATTTCGTATCATATTAATTTGCGTTGGATAAATACTTTATTAGCAGAACTTTGAGAAAACATTATTTAGAATCTGTGTGAGAGAGAAAAATGTAGTCTCAAAACCTTCTAGTGAGTTCTTTAAATATAACTGAATCACCAGATAAGGAGCCAGTTTTTGCAGTGAGGGGAAAGTGGCTATACATGTGCGTGAGGGGAAGGGGGTGATGTGAGAAGTGGATCCACTTGTAAGTATAAAAGGAGCCCCAACACCCCTGGATCCTTGCTTCTATAGTTTGTCCAGTGTAGACGCCAAATCATACACCCAATATCGTCCCTTCTAACCATATATCTGTCACAATGACTCAAAAGCTCCTTCTCTTTCTCTTTCTTTCAACATCTTCCTTGTGATCCAATCAGAATCCTAATTTGCTGAAGACGACGTCGTTTGCCTTTCTGGTGATGACGATTGCCTGTATGTACTATCCTCCAAAATGCTCGTGACTGCGCAAAGGTATCTTGCTGAGCCTCCTCTGGCTCTCTCCGTCTGTTTCATGTGACTTTTTATTCGAAAAAGTTTGTGGCTATAATTAAGAGTTGCTTTATGATTAGCGTGCACTTTTTTCTTCTATTTCTTGAAATGTGAAGCCGCAGACTGCGTTGATCGCTTTCACATACAGTATATAGATATATAGATAGATAGATAGATCGATCGATCGAGCTCCGAGCAGGTTTATATCGAAGCTGAAAGGTTAATTCAGTGACAAAGAGTTTGGAAATGCCTGGAAAGAAGGTGATGCAGGAGGCAGCGGAGTAGGAAAGTGAGGAGCGAGGGAAGCAAATGGTGTCGTCTTCGAGATCATCTTCCTCGTCGTCGTCATCGTCGTCATCGGATGAGAGAGAGTATGAAGTTCAGGACCTGAGAGACAGGTTGAAATCGTCGCGAGGAAGTCGATTCGATTTGATAGAAAACGAGTTGGGACTCAATTGGACTCGGAGAAAGTTCGGTCGCCAAGTCCTCATCGATGGCATCCGAGGCTTCTCCAAAGATTTCATCATCCATCCGGATAACAGGTTCTCTCTCTCTCTCTCTCTCTCTCTCTCTCTCTCTCTCGCTATATATATGTATTTTAATCTTTACTAAAATAATTACTGAAAACACAGTTGGTTACTTTTTCTCTTTTAAACAGTTCGTTGTTTAATCACGGCATTATTTCGCTTTTTTTAATTTTTTTCAAAAAAAAGTCTCCTAAATTAGGGGAGTAGATTAATGTTTTGCTCGTATCCGATGGAAAGAGCGGCAACTTTCAAATGGAGGGAGTTGCACGTCACTCCATCTAACTCCTTCCGCGTGCCCATTTGTGCTGGCAAGTTGGCCCCATGCAGCATCTGATTGCATTATTTTACTATCTTTTCCCAGGCGGAGAAAGATCCGACGGCTGAGATATTTTAAGGTTATTTTTAATGTGAGAGAGTTTACGTTTGCAATACTATATCATTAGAAGTAATCTTATGTGCTACTCGAGATTACAACTTCCTACCAGCCTAAGACAGAAAAAAAGTTTCAGGTGACATTTTAATTCTTTGAGATCATATGTCAATTCAACGATGCAAAATCAAAATTCCTTAGTGGTTCAAAATGATGACATTAACTATTTTTAGTATAAAAATAATGATAACTGATATTTTCATTTTATCATCTATAGAAAAATGGGTATCGATGTTCAATACTATAAGGAGTTGTACGGGGCGCTAGTGCATGCCGGGATGGCCCTAGACTCTGCTTGTGTTATTTTCTTATAACTAGTTCATTGGACGGATTTGACTCAGCAAAGAATGAAAGCAGGGAATATAAACTTAGTGGCACACGTGGCGCTGCCTGAAAATAATTTTTAATACAAATGTTTTGTTATAGATGGGAGTTATGGGACGCTGAAATAATGTTTAGCGCAGCACGCTACCCTTGTTATTCATTATTTAGAGGCTTAGGAGTTCGAGAACTGGATCCCAATGGGAAGATTTTGATGTTATAAAGATCAACAGCCTGAATTTTTAATGCTGAAATGCTGGAACATGGTAAGAAGTTGCAATAGTTCATTTCGGTTTTTAAATATTTGCAAATTATGATGAGAAACACTATGAAGAAGCTTGGTAAACATCTCGCCCTGATAAAAGTTGATCATTTTATGTATGGCAATGATACATTGATTCTACGAAAGAGACGTTCGCTGCCGCAAACATTTTTCAATTAGAGATCAAAGTTTTATTTATTTGTCAACTAAAAATTCCAAAGCATATGAGACCCCAAAAGAATATAAGAAAAATACAGAGTACACCGGACTGAAGGGATATAGGCATGAATGGGGCTGGGTTTTCTCAACGTAGAACAGTTTTTCTTGTAGAACATGGTTTGTCTGGATCATGTTTTTCGAATTTAATACGGTCATTTATACATTAACCTTCGTAGTTGGCGGCTTTAACATAACGTGGTTGGGGATTTTCGTAGTATTTGAGAATCGGGGTTTTGGACCTTCTATCTTACTGTTTAGCACGTCCATTCATGTTACTGCTGTAACTTACGTATTGCTTGTCCGTTAGAAAAATTGTATGGGTTTTTTTTCCTTCTGTCTGAAAATAGATTTATTGAAGCTGTCATGTGATGCTCATGCTGTAGTAGTTTTGTTGCTTAGTAACAATGGTTTGGAGTGTTTAACTGCCAAGGCAAACCTCCAAATCATTGATGTCTAACTTCCTGCATGGTCTTTGTCAGTTCTTTTGTCATATTATTAACTCCTTAAATGATTGAGACTTTGATGTCTACATCTCGTTAACTCCTTAAAAATTATTGACATGTCAGTTATTAAGTTTCACAAATGGTCTTGCTCAATTTGTCTAAATGCTGTTCTATATTGTATCTTATGGAGGATTTATTATTCGCCGCTCTAGAAAAGAACTAATGCTTTGAAAGTTCGGAGCATGATTGCTGGGTTTCAAACAAATGTAAATCTCCATGGTTCGACAATGATATTGATGAGTACTACAGGTGGTATCGGGCGTGGACAAAATTCATATTGCTGTGGGCAGTGTACTCATCCTTCTTTACCCCAATGGAGTTTGGATTTTTTCGTGGGCTGGATGAGAATCTCTTTGTACTGGACATAATTGGACAAGTAGCATTTCTCGTAGACATTGTTTTGCAGTTCTTTCTTGCTTATAGAGACAGTCGGACCTATCGTATGATCTACAAGCGAACCCCTATAGCTCTGCGGTAATTTCTTATTCTTCGTTAATGCTAATTATTATACAACAATTTAATGTAGGCTTTAGGATGAAGTCCAGAATTACTATGGCTATGGTAATGTCCACGAGTAGAATAAAAATATATGAAAAAATGGCATAGCTTACTGGCTTTTCTGTTGGGTATGAATTCTTTCCGTTTGATTTACCAGTTACCTTTTCTGTTCTTGCAGGTATCTGAAGTCTAGCTTTATCTTTGACCTTCTTGGATGTATGCCTTGGGACCTCATCTACAAGGTCCTAATTCATATGCATAAACCCAAATTTATTGAGTATTAACATTTCTTACCTGCAAAATTTTCCTTGATCATCTATGTGTTGTAATACTAGTATCTGTTCAACACTTGATAATTACTAATTTGATTCCACGGAATTTGTAATGCTATTTTGTATGAGAATCTGATTGCTGTCTTCTGGAGACAGATTGTAATAACTGTTTACAGTAATTCCCGCCTATATTGCATTTTTTATAAAATGAAAACAGTTAGAAGGGTACCTCAGTGGGATAACAATACAAATACCTCGAGTCACTTATACATTTCCGTAATTTTTCATGCGAGTCCTACTTTATGTTAGTGCATTAGGGTGTCTGTATTTGTATTTGGGTTTTGCACAAAAAATTTATTATCTACAAATTTAGACAAGTTGATAAAGTTTTAATTTTATGGGTGTTTCCCAACCCCTCCCCGCCCGGAAAAAATTAAAAAAAAGAAAGCTGAGCAAAAATTATGGAATTAAGGTCTCTTTTAGTATCCTGACAATGTCTCAATGCTTTGAAAGACAGATGGCGTTTCTCTCTGAGTTTTACACCTATATATTGTAATGGCGATGGTAGTGATTCATGGCTAGGCAGAAACATTATTTTTCTCCTCTCTTAGTTTTACACCTTTATATGGTCATGGTGATGATTGTGATCATATATCATCGCCATGGAGCCTAAGCAATGGTGCATGTGGCATTAACCTTTTGTTTCTTTACTGCTTCTTTGTATCTTACCACAATGTAAGTCAACTAGACCTATTAGTTAAGCAGTCATGTCGAATGCACTTTATTGCAAGAGACAAGTAAAACAAGTTACTAAATTTTGTGTGACATACATACGATGCAATTCTTTAGTTAGTTAGACATAAGTAATAGTTAATCTTTAGTATTAGTATACCATAACCGCTTACTCTAATACTAGGATAACGGATAAATTTTTATGAACAGGCTTGTGGAAGAAGAGAGGAAATAAGGTATCTTTTGTGGATCAGATTATATCGGGTGCGGAAAGGCACTGATTTTTTCCAGAAGATGGAGAAGGATATACGTATCAATTACATGTTTACAAGGATTGTGAAACTCTTGGTAGTTGAACTCTACTGCACCCATACGGCAGCCTGCATCTTCTACTATTTGGCCACCACTCTACCTCAATCCCAAGAGGGGTACACATGGATAGGAAGTTTAAAGCTGGGTGACTATAGTTATTCACATTTCAGAGATATCGATCTTTGGAAGCGCTACACAACATCTTTGTATTTTGCTATTGTTACCATGGCTACTGTCGGTAGGTTACTACATAATTATAATTGGCACACGCCATTGCGTAGATCTCTTTGCTTTTAGACTGTTGTCCAAATTGTGTGTAATCATATTTCTCTTGGAAGTTCTTCCTAATTAGTTGTCTGATATTTTCATTTTCCTTACACAGGCTATGGAGATATACATGCAGTCAATATGAGGGAGATGATATTCATAATGATATATGTTTCGTTTGACATGGTTCTTGGTGCTTATCTAATTGGTAACATGACGGCTTTAATAGTTAAAGGATCAAAGACAGAAAAGTTTAGGGATAGAATGACAGATCTTATAAAATATATGAATAGAAACAGACTTGGAAGGGACATTCGTGAACAAATAAAAGGCCATTTGCGCTTACAGTATGAGAGTAGCTACACTGAGCCAGCTGTCATTCAGGACATCCCCATTTCTATTCGATCTAAGGTATTGGGTGAAAGATTATGGTCAGCCTTAATAAAATCACCACTTGAATTTTTCCTAATTGATTCATTTACCTACAATAAATTTTTTCTCTTCAATTTATAAGCTTTTTGACAACTGCTTTTTCTTTACAATTGGTTTAATAGGTTGTTGAGATCTGAAACTATTTTATTTGGTTCTGCTTATGCTGTTCCCTTATATTATTTTGTCTGGTAACATTCTTGTTGTCAAAGATAGCTGCACAAACATAGAGGATGGTTATTTACTAATTGTAAGAAAACTATATTAACTGCAACGAGTGATACTAATTTCTCTAATGCTTGCGACTAAATCTGATTAGATCAAAGGATATGTTACTGTAGTTATTGAAATGCTTTGATACTTCTTATAAAGTCCTTGTTGATGCATATTAGGCACATCTTCATACAAGATATTGTCAACATAGGTAGGAACTTAATTTCAAACTCTCGGAGGGATCATGAGTCTATGACATGTCATGTGTGTTTTGTATGCTAGTCACTTATGGTATAGGTTGAATTATGATCCTAAAGAGGTTCGTTTTAAATTATGGCAGATATCAATCATTGAGATGATGACCCCAATGCTATCATAGTGTTGCACAGATCCACTTATTGCTCTATGTCCATCCGTGCCTTTCTTAAGGTCTTATGTATGGATACTTTCATCAGCATATATTCACACATATATTTCACTTCCCCCTTTTTCTACAAATGTGTAGGCTATAATATGTTTATATCCTCAAGACCTCAACATTGATTTCGAGATTTAGATTTTGGTGCTTCTGCTGCCCTTTGTGCCTTGTTGGTGTTTGTGAAATATGAGCTTGAAACTTTCACATTCGCTCTTCTGCTACTCATTTTATAGAAAAAGTTTGATTCCATAATCCATGTGGGTGTTCTATAGTTAAAATGTCAGAATACTCTGAGTCTGATAGAATATGTTGCCTTTTTGATGTCTTAAGAGAAGTACTGAATTCGTTGTCCTCAATAATTTGGTCTCAACATATGAAAATCACGATCTGATTCTATTTCGCAGATATCCCAAGAATTATATTTGCCATACATTGAAAAGGTTTCTCTCTTTAAGGATTGCTCTTCAGAATTCATCAATCAGATTGTAAGTAATATTTTCCCCATCTCATGGAAACTTACCATGCATGTAGGTATAAAATGGTCATCATATCTTCAATGGCATCGGTGTACAAAACTGCATTTCCTTTCTGGACTTGATCTGCCACAAATAACAAATCAGGATTTGCTTCCCACATATAATTTACAAGTTATAACTGAACTTAATGCATCAGCATTTTCTAGCTCTTTTTCACAAGTTATCGTATGTTGTATAGACATCAGCAAGGGAAATTGTCAATTTTCATGGCGTGGCTCCGTCCTAATTATTAGGATATGATTATCAGTATTTTATGCTTGTGTCTTTGGACATTGTATTTTGATTACTAAGCAACTGGGGTACTCAGCATCAATTCTAGCTTTTGAGAATTGAAGGGACAGGATATACTAATGGACCATAGGTCTTTCTTCGTATATTTGTCCACCCATTTACTAAAATTACTACTGTTATTGGTGAGGTTGAACTTTCGTGTGCTAACAAAAATTGCTAGTATGGACCTCTTCTGCTGCATGAACGTGTTCAGCGATAGCTGTATTAAATGCGTTGCATTTTATCGCTCAATTAATTGGCCTTTAGTAATCTTATGAAATTTTCACTTGTGGTCTTATTTCTTTACCTTCACATCGAATTTTGAAATTGAAAAAATTTTGAAATTGAAAAGTTCTGTACCTTTGATCTATCAGGTTATAAGGCTCCATGAAGAATTCTTTCTCCCAGGAGAAGTGATTTTGGAACAAGGAAATGTTGTAGATCAACTATACTTCGTCTGTCATGGTGTGCTGGTATAATTTCTATTTCCACAGCCACTACTGTAAATTTGTATCGTTCAATTTCATTTATTTATTTTTTCTTCTTCGTCATTTCTACCGGTTTTAGTTAGAGCTTCTGAGTAATTTATTACTGGACACACTGGTATGGGTAGCATATTCAGCATGTGAGACGCTGGTCTTTGCAGAATCGTTTTTTACTTAATATTATCACCTTTCATGGAAAGGATTTACCAAACACCGGGTCTGAGAGTCTTGTGAATGTGCTTCATATCCTCAGTTTGTCATCAGATGAAATCCTTCCTCAGAAGACGGATTTCAACATATATGTTTGCTGAATACCGGAAGCTCTTTTTTGTGCAGGAAGAAGTAGGCACAGGTGAAGATGGATCTGAAGAGACTGTTTCACTTCTAGAACCTAACAGTTCGTTTGGGGAAATATCTATTCTATGTAACATGCCACAGCCATATACCGTTCGGGTTTGTGAACTATGTAGGCTTCTGCGGCTTGATAAACAATCATTTACAGATATCCTTGATATATACTTTTATGATGGGAGAAAAGTGTTAAACAACCTTCTAGAGGTAATAGAGTGTTGAACACTCTCTATACCCCTCATCTCTCTCTTTTGGACCTAAATTTGGCCCTTAGTAGAGTTCCGAAATTAAGTACAAATGCTTTAAGCTCTAGTTGACTTTCGCATGGAAGTATTGAGTTACACACACAAAGTTGTTATTGCTGGTCATCATAGTAGACGGCTAAATCTCACATAATTTACAGGGCAAAGAATCTATTCGAGGTAAGCAATTGGAGTCAGACATCACTTTCCATATTGGGAAGCAAGAAGCTGAACTTGCTTTGAAGGTCAATAGTGCAGCTTTTAATGGGGATCTGTATCAGCTTAAAGGTTTGATTCGGGCTGGAGCTGATCCAAACAAGACAGATTATGATGGACGGTCACCCTTAGTGAGTAATTTAACTTCTTAGGATGTGTTTGATTCTTTTATCCTCACAAAAAATTGTGGAGTGGTCAAGTTTGAAGTGTTAATACATTTTATTATGGATTTTAAGGATGGTGACTGAAAGTTGTATTTTGCCTGTCTCCTTTACTTTTATAAATTTCATACTACATGGTATCTACATCATGAGCATCGTTTAGTGTGTGTTTTCATTTTTTTTATCGGGGGCCTGATTTGTGTATGTTTTAATATAATGTGGGATCAGTGACTTCCGTTGATCACGACTGTGTATTTTGTCAGTGCCGCATGAGTTGATCTACCTTTTCATCTTTTAAAGAACATAATAGTTGCCAAATGGAAATTGAAATGGTTTATTTTATGGGTGCCTGAAAATGTACGACACAATCGATAGACCAAAGTTCATTTTCTTTTTTATAGTTATAATGATTGCAGGAAAATGTTTTACTTTGTGCTCTGCTTTTATATTGTATACTAGCATCCCTGTAAAATTTATTGTGGCACATTACATTTACGTAATATTCCATATTGTTATTTCTTTGAATCAGAACTTTGTATTGGAATATTTGTTGTGTTCATTTGCTAACTATTGAGGCACAATTGTGATAACTGATCTCTGATAACATGCGCGTTCTTTGTCAATTGTAATTTAAACGTCTCATCCAGCTACAGCGTATTGTTATGAAAATGCTTGTCTGATATGACTCTTTTTCTCAAAGCATCTTGCGGCATCTAGAGGATATGAAGATATCACTCTTTTCCTTATTCAGGAAGGTGTAGACATCAATATTAGAGGTAAATTATATTTATTAAATAATATACTTATATCTATGGTACTCATAAATTTTATTTCTGACATTGTGAATAATTAATGCGTTGAATTTGCATAGATAACTTTGGGAATACACCCTTACTTGAAGCTGTGAAGAATGGGCATGATCGCATTGCTTCTTTACTTGTTGGAGAAGGGGCTTCTATAAAGATAGAGAATGCTGGTAGTTTTATATGTAATGCTGTTGCAAGGGGAGATTCAGACTATCTGAAAAGGCTATTATCTAATGGTATGGATCCTAACTTGAAAGATTACGATTACCGAAGCCCTCTTCATGTTGCTGCAGCTGAGGGTTTATTCTTCATGGCAAAGTTGCTGTTAGAAGCTGGAGCTAGTGTTTTTATCAAAGACAGGTACAGTTAAAGTACTCATTTTGCGTGTTCATGCTGACATGAATTGTGTTTTCAAGTAGAGAACTTTGCCATAATTTTTTATTAGTAGAAGAGATAGGGATGTATTTGCTGTCTATTGCCTCTTCTTAAATTTTATGCTTGAAATGTCACGTTTGCTATGGCAACATGAAGAAGACTAGAGCCCTGGTTTTTGGCGCTTGTTTCTGGATTTCATGGTAGAAACCACTTGGATAACACGCTTTTTCTGTGCCAATCATTTAATTCCAGCTCTACTGTATTCTTTAGTCCTTTTGCAACAATACCCTTCCTTTCCATTTCCACTTTTGTCATTGTCGGTCCTCTTCGTGTCCTCTTTGATTATTTGTTACTTTAATTCAAGCTGTGTCAGCATTCTTACATTCCCCACACACAAAATTATCTCGGAACATTCTCAGCTGAAGTTACTCCTACCTACCTTTGATCAGAACTTTTTAATATTTGTCCATTCCTTCCTCTTATTAAGTGATATTCACCATATATTTGTTGTCTGGATTACAGTTATCTTTACATCCACACCTTTATCTGCTTAATCTCCTACACCCTCAAGCACTAAAGTTTATATGGCTGACATATTAAATTAAAGATCTATTATCCAGCTAAAATTTATTTTGACCCATATTTGTTTAAAAAAGTACCTCCTTCATGGGACAGTAAAATTTATTGTCCCATAGAGGATTCAATCTCCTAAGTTGAAACTTATCTTATTACGAATGATTATTTAGCTTTTTTATGTACCTTTATGGATAAGCCATAAAATATTTTCTCTTCATATTGGGAAACACCACTACCTTCTGAAAACTAAATATTTTATGGCCTTGAGCATATCCAATCTTTGAAACTCAATGCCGCCTAAAGTCTCTACGTAATTCTAACAGCAATTAATTCAACTGCTCTAAAGTTTATTTTTCTACTTTTAGTTTTCCTATTTCTTTTTAATTATAAATCCAAACATTTCATCCTAATAATGGCACTGTTTTGCTTTAAATCGTGAAGTGCGGAGTTCGTATCTCGGGATTAAGCTTTTGTCATTTTCTCTACCCTGCAGATGGGGAAATACCCCACTTGATGAAGCCCGGATGTGTGGAAATAAGAATCTGATCAAGCTATTGGAAGATGCTAAGTCTGCTCAGTTGTCAGAATGCCCACATCCCTCAGAATTTACAGGTTTTGACAATTCTATTTTGTTCTTATTTTATTATGATAGAAATGGGCAAAGGCTACGTGGCAATTTAAAAAGTTTAGGTGAAAAGTGAAAATTCTCAGGTTACCCCAAAAATAAAAAAAGCACAAAACTGTCTTCAACTTATCCTGACACCTTATTTTTCTCCACCTTTTTCTTTTCGTTGTTCTCCTCCACCTTGCCGTCATGTTGAATAATGTTTTGGATAACTTTAATTTATTCCCCTACTATATTTTAGCACATGCAGCAAAGTCTTTCATCTAGTTCCACCCGGTGCTTTCATGGGATGGCTGGAGACAGAAAATTTACTTCCTCCTACTACAATGTATAATTCATAAAATCTGAGGGAAATCACTAGACTTTAATGTGCCTACAGTAGAGCAGCTTAAGGGGGATAAAATGTATTCAACCCAATATTTCTTGTTTATAAATTTGTTCTTTAAAATTTGGCCCACTAGAAGAATATACTTAATTATGACAACCAGCTGCTATGCTATTTTACGTACAAAATTGCAAAAGATGTTCCTATGACCAACCTATGCTAGAAATAGTTTTGCAATTATTTCTTTCTGGAAATATATAGAGTTAACAGAGAACAGAAATATGACTATTTTTTAAATGAGTAAAATATTTTTTTGATTTTTTATTTAATATAAAATTATTATTTTGATTATTTACTCGTTATAATACCTAAAATGATTTTTCACTCATTAAAAAATATAACAATTAATCATCCACTTTTTATGAAAATATCAAACTCAAATTCTTTATCTAAACTCTAAACCCAAAGTTGAGAAAAATATGATATTTATTAAAAAGTAAAAGACAGAATATAATATTTTTTAATTAGTGAAAATTATTTTAAATATTATAATAAATAAGGAATGAAACAATAATTTTATAATAAATAAAAGGCTAAAAAAACTGTTTTTTTTTTCTCCTCACAACTTTGTATAGACCAACTGTTGCAGGTATCTCAAAGCTGATATTTCTTTTTCTATTTACAGATAAATTTCATCCGAAGAAATGTACAATCTTTCCCTTCCACCCATGGGATCCGAAAGATAATAGAAGACACGGAATTGTACTATGGGTTCCACGCATCATTGAAGAGCTTATCAAAACAGCAACAGAGCAGCTAGGAATTTCTAGTGATTGTTGTATTCTATCAGAAGATGCTGGAAAAATTACTGATGCGAATATGATTAAGGATGGTGAAAAGCTGTATTTAGTCCATGAAACACGTTAAAGATATATAATAACACATCATGGCTTTATATAGCCGTATTATCATGTCTAGCTTTCAGTATTATGTTCTGAGCAATCATATCCCTAACCAATCATGGGGAACCATGTGCATGTACGGAACCTATTGTGAAGGTGAGAAATTACACGATGCTGCTTTTTCAGGTGTTATATGCACTAAAAAAACAATCAGCATGATCCATAAATTCCTAGTTTTCAAAATTCCACCCTTTTGCTATAACTTGGCAGGTACAACAATACATCCTTTGAATTCCACTCCCCGTTTAATTTTTACTTTAGTTCTATATCAGCATTTTGCATGATGTGGATGTCAAAAGAGTGATGAACGTTGGGCTTGACGGCTGAACCTATTATGTTGCTTTCGGTGTGGTTCACTCTACTGGGGACCAATATCACGTATAGTGTACAGAACAGACAGAGGGATCAATACTTCCTTCCAAAAGTTGAATTGTAGTTTTTCCCAGTCTGTTTCACAAAAAGAAAACATGTATTTGGTGAAATTCATAAAGGTTCAGGGTATTCTAAACGCACAAGCCACCAGTATCGCCTTTGGCTCCCCAAAAGGCACCATACCTAGTATACGTGTTGAATTTGTCGAAAGTGCTTTTGAGCTGCAAGATTAGCAGCAGTTGACTCATCATCTTCCTCACTGTTCAACTTGTTCTCCCTGGAAACTCCCCCAAAGTATGATTGAGAAGCAACGGCAAAAAGTTGAGCAATTGACTCCATTAAGAAACTCAAGATGGGCAAGCTTGAGCACACAAGTAATCCCACCCTGAAATTCATAGCTAATAGCTGCTCGAAGTTTAGTTCAAGAATGAGAGAATTTTGGTCATCGAACCATGGAGAGTGCTGGACTTATAGTGGAGTGAAGGACTTAATGATCCATAAAAGTCTCTAGCGTGCTTAACAGGCCAGGAACATAATGAATTATCGTGGTTGCATCTTGTCAAGCCTACACCGATCGACGCGATTGGGGGATAGTGCCAATGGGAGGAATAATTTTAGCAAGAATGAATCTTCAATCTTATCAATCAAGAAATTACCTACTTTGACGATGTGTCAAATTAGTGTTGGAGACGATAATCATATGTCAGTTCATAATCAAGTAAAGAATAAAACTTTAGAAAATCTTAAATCATTTTAATTTGACTGTTTGCGTTATAACATAGAGATTAGTTTTACACGTTAAGTTCAACCCAAGATTAATGATCAAGCAGATTCAAGATAGGGGTGATTACCCTCTTCTCCAAACTTGACAGAATGAATGAGTTCAGTTTAGAATCAACATTTTCTATTTTTTCTCCCTCGAGTCAGTGCAATATTATTTTTTATTTTGAAAGAAAAATTTATCCACATGTCACATTCAATCAATGTACGAAGGAGTCAGTGCAAAGTTAATTCACTCGCCATTGACTAGGAAGGTTTCGTACTAACGAGCTTGGCATTTAGCTAATTTATAAGCTTCAGGAAGTTTAGAATTTGCCTTGGAACCCTTCCAATCTTGGTAATCATCTATTGTTCCTCGTGAGAAAATGGGGAAGACTGACTTATAGTAGACGAATTATATAAATTTTTTTTTCAAAAAAAACATTTTGTTATTTCTGTTCGGCTGTTCCAAACTTCAGTTCAATCAAAGATGGTAAGAAAGAAAATTCTTCACACGTCTTATACACTATTGCCAAGTGGAGAAAGAGAAAATGTGTGAGAGGGATAGAGAGAGAGGCAACAGACTTAAGAACTGTTTCATTGGCGTTCGCCTCATGATCCATATTTTTTACAAGTGGTTGGATGATGTATTTTTTATTTTTTTATACCTGAATTATTAAATCAAAATTTTGAATTATGTGTGACCAAACTTTATAATTTTTTTATTATACATAGTTATCAAGATTAATGTGAATCGTTAAATTATATATTTCTTCTAATATTAATTATTACATCTTTACATTTTTTAAGAAATGCACCAATCCAAATTCTCCATCTCACCTTGGTGCATAGATCACTTCTTATAAGGTGATTATTGGACATTTTTCATTAATCATCTTGAATTATTAAATAAAGATTTAATGATTTAAATTTAAAAAAAATGACTTAAAATCACGTGTGATCAATAATTATTATACGTGATTAATAATACAAAATTTAAATTATTAAATTTTTATTTAACAATTTTTATTATACTGGAGTAAATACTCCCTGTGAGTTGGGATCCAGGTTGCCTCATCCTGTTTCTGAATTCTGATCATCTGACCAAGTACACAAGTGGCTGTTATTGGTTAGTAGTTAGCACACGTGGTCACCGCACAACATGTCCACCTGGATTCCCGGTGTCAAGTTGCCTCTTCACAAACTCTCACCGATGGTGAACGGCTGAGGTAATTCTCACTCGCAAAATGACAATAATGCCCCCAATGGTAGCTCGTTTTTTGAATCTCTCTTTCAGCGCGCAAAGTTTCGCCCTCAGTCGTTTTAACAGAATCAGTTAAAACTACTGAGCTTTTCCTCTCTTCTTCTCTTTCTCTTTCTCTCGCTCTCTTTCTGTGTATATGCCTTCGAGGTTTCTGCATGAAAACTATTCAGAAAGAAGCAAAGTCTTGGGGTATCCTTGAGCTCAAGGAGAAGCTTCAAGCCTTCAACCATGTCTTTCTCTCTCATTGAAACATGTAGAAAGAGAAAAAGATGGCCCAGAATTTTCGGGTTTCACTCTTTCGCCGACCCTGGTTGCCCCATCAGCCCAATTGGACCTTTCAGAGATAACATTCGTCTCTTTCTTCAAGAATGCGGAGAGCTCGAAGAATACCACATCCAGGGCATGCCCCTATGGTGTACCCTTCTTATTCACGAGAAGTCGAACTTGATGACCCCTCTTTACACCATTGAAGAGAACGTCTACCACACTACGCACCCCTTCTGTGACCATTGCCGATGTGCAGGTTAGCCTCTGACTTTGAGCGGTCCATTTTGCAATTTCGGATTTTTCCTTTTGAGGTTTGTCCAATTTCCGTTTAGGGAACTGGGCCGGTTTCACTTGCCAAGAATTTTGATTCATGGAGGGTTTGATGGTTACTTTCACTTTATATTAGCTTTCCTCTGTTTTGTTGAGGTCTCTCTGTTTTAGATACTGATATGGGTCATTGTTGAGATTATGACGCGTAGGCTGGAGCGGCCATTTTGTATCTAAGAGAAGGTACCATTTCATAATCCCCGCCGATAATAAACCGTTGGATGAAGGTTTTCTTGATAACCAAAGCCATCTCTTGCATGGGATGATTCATTGTAATGGGTATGGCCATTTGCTCTGTATCAATGGCATTGAAGGGGGCTCCAAATTCCTCAGTGGCCGAGAAATCATGGATCTGTGGGACAGAATCTGTACTAATCTTCGAACAAGGTGTTGGAAAGACCACTAGACTTATCTTGATTCTATATAAACTTCTCAAACATCCAGAGTCTAAACTTTTTGAGGTTTCTTCCAATGGCAGGAAAATCGCAGTTGAAGATGCGTCAAAGAAGCGTTCAATGGATCTTCGCCTACTTCATGGAGTTGCTTATGGCCATTCTTGGTTTGGTAGGTGGGGTTACAGATTTTGTCGTGGAAGCTTTGGAGTGACAGAGCACAATTACCATTTAGCAATCGAATTGCTAAGTTCGTTAGAGCTTGATGAGGTCGTTCAATATTTTAGTAAGACAATTTGCCATAAAGAAATCAAACAAATAATCCGCCATTACAGAGACATGAGTGAAACCCAGTTGATTACAATCAAGGATCTTCTCAAGTTTATGCTTACCGTCAAGTCTCGTGCTCCTCCCCCACCCAAGAAAATAGTTGTCAATTTCAATGTTCCTCCTTCTTCAGCTTTTAGTTCAAGAAACCCAACAAGAAATGCAATATCAAGCAAACCGAATCCAGTGAAGGAAAAATCTGTGAGGTACAAAAGGTTCAGTTCTGCAGTGGCTAATATGGACAGCAGGTGGCCTGCAAGACGACTAGAATACGCAGCCCAAGTGATTGTAGATGCATTGAAAGAGAACAAGGCAAATAGTTCAGGTTCCGGTGGGATGACCAGGCAGGATGTGAGAGATGCAGCTAGGCTCCACATTGGTGACACAGGCTTGCTGGATTATGTGTTGAAATCACTGAACAATATGATTGTTGGAAACTACGTTGTTCGTCGCATGGTGAATCCGACAACTCGAATCCTAGAATATAATATTCATGAGTTGGGAAATGGGTTTAAAGCCCCTGAACCAGAGCCTGAGCTAAAGGTTCTAGCGGAGCCTGCAGCAGAGTCAGATCAAATGCCTGGAATTGATGTTTACAGTGATGTAGTTTATCTGTACAAGAATGTCCTACTGGGTTATCCAGATTCAGAACCAGTGGACTTGGCGGTTCAAACAATTCTGGACAGTAGGCATTTTGTGAAGGAGTGGACATTAATTGATGAAATAGAGCAAGTTTTGACATTCATATGCCGCTTGAAACTCAACTTTGTTGATATTAAATCAGAGTTGAACAAGGAAGTACCCCCAGGTGAGATTGTTATGGTTCCACTGCATGCAACGGTTGGAGACTTGAAGCATGCAGCTGAGACTGCTCTGAGGGACACTTATTGCATTGCAGAGAGAGTTATAGTGGTAGAGATTGCAGAGTTGGTGGGAGTGAGTGATGAGGAGGTGCTTTTTGGAGTGGTGGAGTCAGGTGCGGATTTGTGTGTGAGGGGAATTGGTGTAGATTTGGATACTCCATTGAAGTATCAGGGAGGAGCAGACAACTGGAAGGTGAGATGTGAATGTGGAGCTCAAGATGATGATGGCGAGAGAATGGTGGCATGCGACATTTGTGAGGTGTGGCAGCACACACGGTGTTGTGGGATAGATGACTCAGAGACGGTGCCACCACTGTTTGTGTGCTCTGGGTGTTGTGATTCACTTGTGCCCCCAAGGATTGAATCTGCCTTCAGCAACAATAGCATGGACTGTGCTGATGATTTTCTAATTTCCCCAGAGCCTAATCCCTTGCTAGAGTTTGGATATGGGTACTGAATACTGCTAAAGATTCATTTTTGCTATCGTCATTTCATTTGATGATTCATGTAAATTTGTAAACTTACATTTGGAAATATGTTCAATTCTTGTATGGAAAATAGAAAAAAGAAAATGGACTAACACTCCCAAGCGTGTAGAGGCAGCCTGTGTGTGTGTACAGGGGGCAAAGCTAGTGTGTTACATTCTACAGCTGGATGAATAAGAATATCCGATCATTATATAAAAATTTTGATAACAGAGGTTTCTTGTGTATGATCTTATACATCTCATATTCAGCATATCTACAAATTTCATTAAAACGATATTTATAGTTTCACTGTCTTGATGACATAAACTTGATGGTGTAATTACTTCCAATCCTGCCTATTTATATTATTTAAGGATATCTGAATCACCATCCGCTTAAGGGCTGAGGCTTTTAGAAGAAGGGAGCTCTGCAGGGTGTTCCCTTTCTCTTCCTTGGAAGCTTTTGGGGTTCAGAAGTTACCACTTTTCTTTTCCTTGGACGACTCTGGATGGTAATGAAGGGAGGAACTGAACCATTAGGCTTTCTTGATACAGCTTTGACCTGAAAGTTAAGATAAAAAATTAAACGAAATATGCTAACTATAAAGTTCAATATTATAACAGGGAGAGAGTAGAGAAGGGATAATCAATTTGCGAGTGATTGTCAAAGTACTGTCACCTTGCATGAAATGGAGCAGTACCGATATGAATCAGGGTCACTCAGCCTTCTACCACAGATCACACATAATACTTCATCATTTAATGCTGCACCACTGTGTGGAAGAGGATTCAGAGCAATAACCAATCGCTTATTGCATTTGTAGGGCTGCAACCAGAAAGGAATCAAATCAATATTAAAAACTTAGGAATGAACTACCTTAAGATTCAATTATCTATTTCTGCTGGTAAATCACCTTTTGAAACATACCAAAAAGAAGGGATTTAGGTGTAGTAAAGAAGTACACGAAACATACCAAAAAGAAGGGATTTAGGTACAGTAAAGAAGTACACGCCTGACGCCAGTTAAGAGTGAAAAACTAGGTTGTACTTGTCTAATCAACAAAAAGAATGCAAGCGGCCTCCCAGTTATTTTCTTGGTATACTGACTAACGGGATTTGAATACTTCTTTTACTTATTGTCACCAACTGTTCTGGTTTTCTCTTTCACGTATGGAATGTAAGAGAACAGAACAATGACAAAAAATCTGGTTGGGAAGGACCAACACAAGATAATATTTACATGAAGCTCTGGAATGCTATTAGCAAAAGATCAGCGCTGTATTATGTTTGTTTTAATCTTACATTCCACCATCACAATGATGCAAATTGTTTATTATCATTTTTCACACTATTATTCCCAAGGTCAAATGACATAATAGAATATATTTTTATTAAGCGCTAACAATAATTACTTGAACTAAATCTAGTCTAGTTATATGCTCTGAGAAGAATATCACCTCAAAAGAACTATTAAAAGGAAGTAATTAAATCTATCCTCCACCGCACCTGTTTTAGCAATACATTTAACAAAATGGACAATCAAAGACTTAATTTTCTCCTACAACTTCCCCAAATGAACTTGAGCCTTTAATATTAGCTAAACAAACTAATTCATATAAGCATACACATTTACACCACATAATCACACAAGAATTGGATGTGACACTTGAAAAGTTTAGTCAGGCAAGGCTAAATATCATACCTGAATTTGTGAACAGTCAATATATTTTTCCACAGCAGCAAGGGCGACTACATCTTTGTAGATATGCCTAAAGACTTTAAGTATCTTGTGACGACTATGAGTATCTGAAGACACACAATATTGGCAAGCTGATCGACAGCAGGTTGTACAGTATCTATTTAATTTATTCCTACGCATTGGATGATCAGCACAAGGGCCAAAGAAAGTTTTTCTCAGCAAAGGCTCAAGCCACCTTGGCTGGCGGACCTTACGTTGGGGCACTTGCTCAACCTACAGAGTAAACCATGTCAGTCAGTTTGCAGAGAGATACAAATATCTATGTCATCATCATTTTATGTTCATATTTCTTTTTTTTTTTTTAAGCTTGATTCATCTTGTTTCCATTTCCCTTTTTCCCCTCAAAAGGTCACTCTCCTGCTCAAATGCTGGTCTCTTTCCGTTGGAAAGTACTTTATTTACATTTTTTATGCACCAATATGTCTATCATCCCTTTGTTGGCTTTCAGTATCGAGACTGCAAAGAATGATGCTTATAGACCAACAACAAATAAAGGCAATCTATTGCTTCCAAACTATATACTTCGCAAAAGTGACACTATCACTTGTTTCAGTTCATATACTTTGTTTCCCTTAAAAAACTTGGACAGAAATTTGAATCCTATAAGATGCCAAAGCTACCAGATATTGTTTACAGGAGACTGTAAGTATGAACAGATAAACCAGTATATTAATCAAGTAGAGTTTGGGAAGTTACTTCAACCAAGTATATTAGCTTTCTGGATTTGAACAAAATTAGCTGTGAGAAGACATGCATGCCACTCGTCAATGCAACATGAAGAGATATTCAACATGAATAAAGTGTATTATGTTACTTGAAGCTTTGACAATAACTATAAATTTATTTCATTGATACAGTATGATGTTAATAGCTTACAATGAAAAAAATATTCTACAAGGAAATTTATAGAGATGAGTATAGTGCATGAAGCATACCAGAAGTTGAAGATCAAGTTCAATGTCGTATACTGTTCAGAAGCAGTTAATTGAAGATTATTAATGGCAATAATTCTTTTTGTCGTGGCTTGAGAAAGTTCGTTATTCAAATGCAACAAAAGAGGAACATATTGTTGCATTTAACGGATGAAACCCTTTCCGAGGCAACATGAAGAAAATTTAAAAATTGGCAGATAGTAGTAAAGATATTTACACGTGGACCAAATGTATTAAAGTTTCTATCTGCTTCGGAAATAAGCAGTCATACATTGCTGTTATCTCCAATGAAATGTCCACTTCCACGTTTCCCTTCCTTTTTCTGAAGAATCTTGATTTTATAAGAGAGACAACTAAGAACTAAGCCTTCCGTGTTCTGATCATTCTAAGCTACTTCTTAGACTAGTAACCAATTTAGCTGCATATTAAAGACGAAAAAAATTGATGTTGTTCTGCTCTCATGATGATTTACCCAAACCCAGAAAGAGTTTTTGCTCTATTAATTTTCATGAGAAGAAATAACCTTGAACAATCCATATACTTTAAAGGGTTTAATATGCCAATCCTTATCAAGTAAAAAATCTATTCTTCTAACCCACAATACATAAAATTGAAAAGAAAAAATAACTAAAGATGCAAAAGGGAAAGGAGTATGTGCTTAATACTGGCTAAATTAACACGAGGAATATAAAGGCAACCAGTCACTTTACCTTGACCACTTTTCTGGAAGAAGAAGCACTCAGTTTTTCCTTTTTGAAAATTCAAATGGAAAATTGGTTTAAAATCTTAGAGCCAATAGGTATTTGAGGAGGAATTCCAGTTTCTATTTGATGAATCTGATAATACAAGAAGAATATACAGGCAACCAGTCACTTTACCTGGACCACATCCCTGGAGGTTGAACCACTCATGTTTTCCTTCTTGCAAATTAAAATGGTGATTGGTTTAAAATCTTAGAGCCAAAAGGTATTTGAGGAGTAATTCCAGTTTCAATTTGACGAATCTGATAATAGAAGAAGAAGCAGAGAAAAAGGGAAAGAGAGGCTACCCTAGAAAGCAACTTTAGATATGATGCTTGCTTTCTGATCTAGTGCCAGTTCATTGTGTAACTGAAGAATGACTGACTGAGGTGTACAAAGAATAGAGACTCTATTGATGAAATCAAGGCACCTATACCAATGCTCTTTTCTTATTTGCCAGTAAGTACGCATGACAGGTGTTTATAAAGCAATAGTACTAATATGTTCCATGACTCAAAGCAAATTTGTCATTAGCAGGATTCAGTTTCATCTTTAAGACCAAATTTACTACCCTTCCTTAGAAAGATAGTATAAAATACATATGGTGCCATTCTTTGAATTATATATATTTTTTAATTAGAGAATAAGGGTGTAAAGGTTGAAACTTCATCGAGTAACCATAACTAACAATTGGCACAAACATCTTCGTATGTATGTTGATTTTATCAGCAAAATTAAACCATAGCAGAAAAAGCCAACGCATAGAGTACATCCTTATTTAAAGTACCCTGAATTTCGGTAATGATCAGAAATATATCAATGAGATACGTTACTGACCATCGTGAGGCCTTCACACACGAAGGAAAAAAAATCGTTTGAAAGAAAGAAGAATTCCCAAATTGCAACAGTAAAATCTTCTTACAATTGAAAATTTCAAACAGTATTTTCATTCACATTCACTTTGCAACCAAACGAAGATATCAACTTTACGAGCTCAATTTACCTAGCAGTTACTTACCTATGCAAAAACCAAGGTGTATCTTGTGAACCACCATTTTGCTCTTTATCACGCTCAGTGATGCCGCTTGCTTCAGTGGCATAGACAGAGGTCTCCATTGCTGTCTGCTAAGAGAAAGAAGAGGAGCAATGCAAAGGGTATCAGAGGCAAAATTAAACGAATCAAAGATTGATATACTGGCAGTCACAGGTGAAATGGATGAAGATGATGACCCAAGAATGGACTTATCTCATGCTCAGCAGGGGTAATTGCTCTCATCCGATGCTCTATGTAAGAATTCATGGAGGGAGAACTTTTCAAAAGTAAGAAGAGTATCAGTATGTTATCGAAAACGACAGCGGATGAACTGGAGGGTTTTCTGCGGATGAGTCCAAAGTTGACGTTTTTCAGAAACAGAAAGAAGGAAGTTGATAAACGCAAAAGCTGTTTTTTCCCTCGTCCTGGTTCTATTTGCGTACGGGAAATACAAAGAAAAAAACAAACACACATGGACTATTGGACTTGTCCAAGCCAGGCCTCTTGGGCACAACGGGCCGGTCCATTCAACCCAAATCAAATAATAATTCAGTCTTTGACTAGTCTATACTTGTATAACTATTTCTCATATATATTGTGTACATTTCACAAACAAAGCCTATTAAAGCGTTCCTCAAAAACAAACTCAAAGTAGCCATTTTTCTAAATATTGTAGTTCAATAAAAGGTGGGAAATTTGACATAGCAACTACGTATCATATATGAGTCAACCATGCGAAATAAAAAAGAAAAAAAAAATGCATATCATAGTTTTTGGTAACTCATGACACAAGCGTCCATTGGTCAAAGAATTATAATAGAATATGGAGGTCTAAGCACGAGAGAAGATCCGCTACTGGAATGCTGTAAATTGCTATGGAGGGAAAGTGCTTTTTTGTATTTTAGTTTTTGTCAAGTTTTTTTCTTTTACCAACACCCTTTGCCGTAAATTATTCACAGCAGGGAATCTGTAGTATATGAGCACTCTCCGGTGTCTGTTTTGGATTCGGATTTCCTTATGTGAAAATATTATAAGAGAAAATCTTGTAAAGTATTTACACCACAAGATGGAATCTGATGGTTCACATTGTTTTAAAATTCTTTTAATTTCAATAATTTTTTTAAAAAATTAATAATACACAAAAATTTATGAATATTTTAGATATTTTTATACATAATAATATTTTATTGATAAAAATTAAATTATAAGATGTAAATAATAGATTGTAAATTATTAAAATTTGTTCATATTTTCTTTTTATCATAATACCATTCTATATAAAAAAAAGCCTAAGACGTAAGGAATTGATTATAAATTATTAGAAGCAGTTATTTTTTAATAAGATATCGTTTTGTATAAACAAAAATCTAAAATATTAAAATTCTTTATATTTCACAAATTTTTTTAAAAAATAGTATTTATTGAAATAAAAAAATTTTGAAACAATTTAGATCATCAAATTTCATCTAATAGTCTAAATGCTTTACAAGATGTTCTCCTATAATATTTTTATCGGAGGAAATTCGAAACCTATAATTTTATTTTCTCCTCTAATATTTCATAGGAGGGAATCCAAATCCGTACGATTGTGTGTCAGAAATAAGAAGCGAAGCAAAGTTTCGAGAATGTCATTGCTCAATGCACTGTTATATTGAAACCTATGAAAAAATAGAACTGTTTTAACTGCCAAAGGCACAACTCCTAGAGTAGATTATTCTCTCATATTTAAGAGGTATTTAAATCATATAGTTCTCTCTTTTATTATAAATAATATATATAAATCTTTCTGCAGCTAGAATATGATAAAAAATCCTAAAAAATGATATTGATTATTGTTAAAAATATAACTTATTAAAAAAGTATTTTATATACGTAATTTTACTTTAAAATTATTTATTTTTTACTACCAAGATACAAATATAATTACTCTTGATTTTGAAAATTAACTATTTTTACAGTCAAATAAATATTTAATACTTATTATATTATATAAATAATAGATATAAAATTATTTTGATCAAAATAGATATAATTGTATCTCATTCCTTGCAACGAGAAAAAATAATATTGAACTTCTTGTAATTAAACAAAAATATAAATAAAATTTGAAAATAAAAATCTTATAATTTCAACATCATTTTAAAAGAATATAATTTACTCATCTATTTCATAATATGCTTGTTAGAATAATAATAATAGTAATGATAGAAAACACTCTGTCTCTCTCTTTGTATCGGATGAGTTTGGGTGAATTTAGATCTTATAACAAGTTGGACTAACTATTTCCCCCAAAAAAGAATATCGACTAGCTCAGCCTAATGAAAAATCAAATGGATTATATTATAAATCAATTTTTGTTACTATTGCACAATTAAGATTATTTTGTACTATGAAGTGTCATCATAATTTGCATGAGATCACCTATGACCCCAAAAAATTGATCTATAAAACTTTATGATAAAATTTAAAATGGTTGTTTTTCATTTCTCATTAATTAGAAATAATAATCGTGTGAGTAAAAATTTATATCTTTCTTATTTTGATGTGATATAAATATATATTATTTTAATTAATACTTTAAAAAGAAAGTTATTATTTGTTTATCCTTATAAAGCAAATAATAATACTGATTAATGAAAATTGAAAATAATATCTGACAGAATCTTCAAGAGGAATCTCGTAAATCTTATGTTTGTCCTTGTAAAGCAAATAATAATACTGATTATGTTTATTACTTTCCGTTGAAGGTATTAGAAGGTAAAATAGACAAATTTCATTAACAAAATATCCCCTCAAGCAAATCTTATGTTAATTTTTTCATTTTGGCTCTAGATATATGTTGTGTCAAAACTTTCCTCACATAAATCCAATTAGGTAAATTTTCTCAATGGAATCCTGCCATAACAACTTAGCCCATAAAATTGCTCACTCATATCAAAGTCCAACATTTTCTCTACTCTCCTTTAATGCTAGAATATGCATACTTGGCATTCCATTTATCATTCTCCTAATATTATGCAAATATATAAAAATATATATTGTTTTTTTTTTCCCTTTTGCTTGATCAATACAGATGTATTTTTTAAGTACTTAACAATACGAAAGATTAAATTTAAAAGTTTCTTATTACATATTACATAAATCATTCAGTACTAAATCACATTTCATGAATTCATAATAAACATATCGAAATTTAAAAGAAAACACTCACATATAAACAACTAGTTTTGGATCAATATATCATATATATATAATTTTTTTTTAATAATAAAATGGTTACAGCTATATATTGGTTGGCATAATTTAAAATTGTAACGTTAAATAAATTTAATTACACAGTTGTGGGTTAATGTACAAAGTATCTAAATTAGTAATTAGTGCCTAATTAATAACATCAATGAATTACTATAATATGAATTCAGATCAAACCCAATTGGACTATATATACAACAGACAGTTTGGAGTAAGAATCACACAACACAACACAGTTTCTCAATTTCCATATGGTTGTGTTAGCTTCGTAGTCGAAAATGACCCGAAAGAAGGTGAAGCTGGCATTCATAGCCAACGACTCAGCGAGAAAAGCAACGTACAAGAAAAGAAAGAAGGGTTTCATAAAGAAGATAGACGAACTCACCACTCTCTGCGGGATCGAGGCCTGTGCTATTGTGTACAGTCCGTACGATTCTCAGCCGGAGGTATGGCCGTCGGCGTTCGGGGTCCAACGCGTGCTGTCCAAGTTCAGGAGAATGCCGGAGTTGGAGCAGAGCAAAAAGATGGTGAACCAGGAGGGATTTCTGAAGCAGAGGATCCTGAAAGCCAAAGAGCAAGTGAATAAGCTGAGGAAGGAGAATAGGGAGAAGGAGATGACGCAGATCATGTACCAGTACCTCAGTGCTGGGAAGGTTCTGCACAACATGACCACGATTGATCTCAACGATCTGGCGTGGCAGATCGAGCAGAACCTGAAGGACGCCAATCGGAGGATTGAGGTGCTGGACAAGAGGGCTCAGAGCCAGAGGGCGGCGGATGCGGCGGCGACGGCAGCTGCGGATGCGGCGGCAGCGAGGAGCAGAGGGAAGGCGAAGTTGGAGCAGGTGGATAGGATGGAGATGAACGAGAACGTCATGCCGAAGCAGCAGTGGCTTACGGATTTGATGAGTGATGGTGGGGACGAAACGATGCCGTTTGGAGATGTGAATCATCCAAATGCATTTTGGCATGGTCATTATCTCCCATGAAATAAATCTGGTGACTTGTGGGGGTTTAAGGGGTTCGTTTGTTCTTTTGCTTGTTGTTCTATTATGTTTGGTTGTCGTTGTTGGGGTGCCTTCACTTTTTTCCTTGAATTTGTGTGTATGTCCAGTGTTCCCGTCTTTTCCTGTGTATATTCTGCTTTTTTTTTTTGGACCAATAATATATATCTGATTGTCTAATTTATATAATTCCTTCCTTCTCAAATTTGATGGTTATGTGAATTTAAGACTTGGATTTTGGCAATGTATAGCATAAGATATTAGAACTGGAGTTCTGCATTATAAAATAAAAAAAATTACTTTGAATTTTTTTAATTAAAATATAATGATCATAATTCTAAATATATGAATTATTTTTCACAATAACCATTCATGTTATATGCTTACGCTATTTTCAATTTTTCTTTTATATCAAACATAAATTTAGACCTTAAAATCAAATGTACTAAGATCATGTTTGGTGACAAGAATTGAATTAGATTTGGTAATTTTATTTCTTTTGTTTGGTTTATATTTTAAAATTTTCATTTTTCAGTTTCACACACTAATTTTATAGAATCGAAAAATAATTAATAAAAATTATTTTTAATTTTTACACCAACCTTAAAAATTACAAGTCTAAAATATGGAATTGAAATGTGATTCTTCTACTTTTAATACAATGCCTAAAATTTCAAAATGTCATTGCTTATTTTTAGCCTCAAATGTTAGATTTTAAAATTTTAATATCAATACAATTATAAAATAACTAAATTTTTTTGGAATATCTTGTTAATTAATAAAACACTTATATTCACCAATGTCGGACGCATATATATCAAATACATAACAAGCGCATACACACACATATGTATATGCACAGATACAAATATGTAAATAATGAACATATTATATATACTTACAAGCACGTTACATATATATAACAAATATATAATACAGTATAGAAATATTTGATATACTAATTTTCAGAAATAAACTGGGTTAAATATGCCGCCAACTCACTACATACTAAAGTGTCGAGCAAAAGCAGAGAGATTGACTCTTAAAATAACAAAAGAAAACATGTAGCAACAAATCACGTACCTTAAGTGAGCAAATAACCAGCTTCTCTAATATCCCAAACTATCTTTTTTACTTCGTCATTTTCCAGTGATGCTTGAAGCTTCATCACTGTTCTCCTTTCTTTTTTGGCAACAAACTCACGGACTCACTTACCACATCAACATTCAAGTCATCCATCCATCTCACCTCTCCTAGCCCATTCAACAATATTTTAATGGTATCATAACAATAGAGGATGGCAGGGACTAATTCTGAAATGTTTTCAAAGTGTAGGGAATGGTTAAAAAAATTTTAAAGTATAAGAATCAAATTGAAAATTGAGAAAAAAAATATATGGACTAATTAATTATTTTTTCATAAATAAAACAATTCTTATGAATATCTCAAATTAAAATCTTTTTACTAATTTTAATAGATGAGTTTTTAATTTTATATAAAACATAATATATATTTATATTTAAAAATATGATATTTTTAAATTTAATTAAGGCGAATCCCCTTATAAATTAGAAAAATAGCGTCAAATACATTCGTTGCCATTCAAGGTGATCACATTGTTTGATCAACCATTAATTTGAGTGTAATAATTTTGTCATATTAAGATTTTAAAAATTAATTTTTTATTATAATATTTAGATAAAAAAGCCTACATACGGGTACATGCACGTGTTACACACATATTATAAAAACATTAAATATACTAATTTTCAAAAATTATATATAACACACTTGCATGTAAACACAAAGACATTCTAACACATGTGATCTTACACACACACACACACATATATATATACCTACAAAAAACAAGGCAGCGCATGAATACACTTTCACATCATACAATGACATCGCATATCTGTTTAGACACATGTATTTACATGTGAGCATTTGAACACAATATTACAAGTACATACATACATATAATATGATATGACATTGTACATGTGCGTAACATGAAACAATTGACATTATACATATATTATATACATTTGTGTATATATATATATATATATATATATATATATATATATATGTATGTATGTTTGTACACATTCATACAACATAATATTACAATACAATATTATAATATGCAAATGACTTAACACAACATTGTAGATAATTTCTTAACAAGATAGTTATTAATTGTACACTTATGACATGTCAAATAATTTTTATAAGAATATTATCTTAAATACTTAATATGACAAATACTTAATATGACGTGGTGTTATCATTACTAAGAAAAACATTTTATATTGTTTAATCTAATATAAGAAAAAGATTTTAAAAAATTAGAAATTATTTTTAATATATATCATGCTAATTTTTTTAACAAATATATATATTTTGTCTAAATAGTAAAATTAGAATTAATCATCTATTTTGATTCATTAGGTTTTGCATATAGTAACTACGCTCTATTAATTAGTACAAAAGGCGTTAATTTTAACCTACCAAAATTAATAGTTATAATTTATTTCTATGATTAACAATTAAGATTTAAGATCATACTTCAAAATAAAAAAAATTTGTAAATATCTTGTTAGAAGGATGAGATGAAGGTGAAGGAATAAGAACAATTATTGACATTATTAACTTTATCAAGAGCCATTATGAGTTGATTTCATTGGTAAAAAGATATTAATTAATAAAATTTCTGCAATTACTTGTGTGGCCTGAGTTTGAATCTCCTACAAGTGATCAATGTGGTATTTTCTTCTCAGGTTTGTCCATCAATAGGTCCTATTCCTACATTGATCTTTATACTAGACGTAGATGCGTTGATATTAATATCTAAGTATATATAGAATTAACTAGTGAAACATTTCAGCAGATCATAGTCGACTATATTAGAGTACTCTATTTATATTATCAAATTTCAATAACAAAAGAAAATATCAAGTGTTATATGAATTTCCATTAATATTATATTCTTGTTGGGATTATTAATTTATTTTGGTAATAAAAAACTATTGAAGAGAAGATTGGTGTGCTTATAAATCATCATTATTAATTGTTGATTCAAATCCTTTTATATAAAGAAATAGGAAGCATATGGAAAAAAAAATTAAAGAAAGATACGGAACATAAGATAAAAGGAAAAATAATTATAGCACTTGAACATAATCTCATATCCAAAATTTCCAAAATTGAATTTCAAAAGCTTCACTGGAATGATTGAGCATAGAAATAGAATCTGTATGCTATCTATGTGCGTGACTCATTAATTTGTACAATGTATTTTGTAGAATAGGTAAAATAGCAACCAATAGAAGCTGCAGAATTTGTAATCTGTATTATTTGCCCCTAGAGAATGTTTACAAAATGTATGTGCACCAATGCTACGGCAAAATTACATCCCTAAAATAAAAACTTGTGGTGTGACTCCTCTACTTCTTATACAACACCTTAAATTTTGAAATGTTGTTGCTAACTTTTAGCCCCTGATATTAAAATTTAAATTATAATATTAATATAATTATAAAATATTTGAATCTTTTAAAATATTTTATTAATTAATAAAGTATATAAATACAAATGACACACAACACATGCACATATATATATATATATATATATATATATATATATATATATATATATATATATATATATATATATATATATATATCAAATGTATAACGCACACGTAAACTTATATATCTAACATGTTACATACGCATATGGACACACATGCACACACTAATATGCATATGCACATAGACAAATATGAATATATTATATTATATTACACATACATGCACATGTTATACACATATAATGAACATATAAGATGGTATAAAATCGTTAGATATACTAATTTTCAAAAATAATATACAGGCATACATAGAATGCAAAATTACATGTACACATAGTCTAACATTTATGATATGATATTACATACATGCGTACAAATAACAAGACAAATTTTATAACATACACTTTTACATGACACAACGATATTGCATATCTACATGACACAAAGTAGTACATGCGCATGCGACACGTGACATTTGATATCATAATATATATTATGATCTTATACGTGTATATGCTTATATACATTAGTACAACATAATATTACAACACAATAATATAATATGCAAATGATATAACATAACATTAAACACACGTTTATGATCAGACACTTATTAAACACATATGACAGGTCAAATAACTTTTACATGAATATTAATTTAAATACTTAATATGATGTGGTGTTACTATTACTAGAAAAAATTTATATCATTTAATCTAAATTAAGAAAAAGATATTCAAAAATAAATAATACATTGTTTTTAATATATATCTTGCTAATTAATTTTTAAAAACATATATATCTTTTTTCTAAATAGTAAAATTGGAATTATAATTTTATATTTTAATTCTTTACATGACTCAAAAATAAAATTTAAAATTATTAATCAATTTTAATTATAATAAAATTAAATTGAAATTATAATTCTATATTCTGATTCTAATTGATACCAAACAAGAAATAAATTGTTAAGAAGCTAACACATTTCTTCACGTTGCCGATTGCTAGAAATTGGAAGTCTTTATACATGTTGATTTTATGGGTATAATGAACATGGGAAGGGTTGGGGGGAGGGGGGAACTGATCACATCTATTAAGGTAATAATTACTATGTAATCTAGGTTTCAAGAGCATTTGTTTTTTCATGGTATCTGAGGATTTCTTTTCTACCCAAGAAATCTTCATTGCAAAAACAACCCAAAGTTTTTTTTTTTTTCTGCATATAGTAAAAGCAACAGGCAGATTCTAATTATATAATTTGATTTATTAGCTTTTGCATGTAGTATCTACATTCTATTAGTTAGTACAAAAGGCGTTAATTTTAATCTATCATAATTAATAGTTATAATTTATTTCTATGATTAACAATTAAGATTTAATATCTTAATTAATAAATAAATAAAATTTTTAAATATCTTGTTAGATGGATGAGATGAAGGTGATGGAATGAGATCAATTATTGATGTTACACTATTAACTTTATCAAGAGCCAGTATGAGTGAATTTCATTGGTAAAAAGACATTAATTAATAAAATTTTTGTTGTTACTTATGTTGCTTGAGTTTGAATTTCTTATGAGTGAATATGGTAACTTCTTTTCAACAAGTCTAATTCCTATGGGTTTAGGGTTTAGATGCGTTGAGATTAATATGTAAGTATATATAGGCCATGCATCATATGAAGCAGTGGATTTTGGTTGAAAGAGAAAGGAAATGAGAATGAGAATATGGCGAAATGGAAAGGAAAGTTTAAATACCAAAACCTATTATGTTAGTATTAGAATATCATATAATATCTAGAGTTTAAATCTGTTAAGATATTATACTGAATCCACCCATGAGGGGTGCTCATTAAAAAAGGGTAAAATAATAATTATAAGATTTACTATTAAACCCTAACCCTAGCTAACCGTTTATAAATAGGGCTAGACTATTATACAATAGAAAACTCATTAAAGAGAGAGACTTTGAGATGCTCTAAGTAGAATACCTGCGAGTATTCTGTAGTCGTATTCAAGAGGAGATTTAGGTTGTCAAAACTTGAGATACACCCAATGTACTGTAGGTATCTCATTCGATTAGTGATCCTAGCCAGAGTTCGATAAGCTTCCGCAATTATGAAATCTATGTAAGTCTTCTACTCTGAATCTATGAATATGTTCATTTATTTATTTTTATTCCTTCATTGGTATTAAAGTCATAGGTTGATTTTTTGATCATTTATATATTATTAGGATTTAAGATTTTCTTTGGGGCTATTTTAGTTAGGGTTAAAAAAATTGATTGAATTTTTTTTGAAGAACTTGCTGCATTTCAAGCTTCTTCCTCAGCCTTCTTCACTACTGTTAGTGACAATGGTCACCGGCGACAGTCCTCCCCTCAAGCTGATGTTTTGTCGCTAGCAACCATGTCATTGGCACCTTTCGAGACTGACTGTCTTCTCTACTGCTAAAATTTTTAAAAACATTGATGAATTTTTTAAATTGTTGCTACTACGTTTTAGCTTCTCCGTTATCCTTCCTCATTGCTACTGGTGACAATGGTTGCCGGCGACACTCCTTGACAGCAAGAAACCACCGGTAACAAGGTCGTCAACAGCCTCAATCAGAAACAAAACAACCCCTTAGCCGAAACAAATTTTCCATTATTTTTTTTAAACAATGGCTCTTTTCTTTCTTGGAATTGACTGCCGTTGGCAATGCCTTGAAAGAGATAGACACTACCACCAACGGTCTTTGTCCACTTCTGACCGGCCAAAGACCGCCAGTGACGAGGCAACCTGTCGATAAGTAATGACAGAAACGAGGAGTTACGGTGGCAATCACTGCGATAAACGCCGCCCTCCCTTATCGGCTTTGGGACCACTCGCCACAACATCACCAATGCCTGAGTGGGCAACCGGCATGCCGGCTAGTAAGCTATAGTGGTGGCGGCAGGGAAAAGGAAGGAAGAAGGAGGAAGGAAGGGAAGGATACTGTTACATGATTGTTACATTTTTTTGAAAATAAAATTAAAAAAATTCTAAAAATAAAAAAAATTCAAAAACCTTAAATTTTTTTAATAAGCTTAAAGGATTTGATCTGGGTTTGCTAAAAAGAATTTTTGTTTTGGGCCTTTAAAAATTTTAAAGAAGATTTGGCCTATTAAAAGAGTTTTTTTCTGGCTATTTTAAAGAGTTAGGCCTTGTGTTTTTTTGGGCATGTGGCCCATCCAAAAATAATAATTAAAGGCCTAATTGTTAAATCCCTAATTAATAAACATCTAGATATGTTCAAAAATATGAATTGTGTATTTATATTTTAGACCCAAATAAACCCAATTAATTTTTCTATGAAAAATTAATTTTTTATATCCTAATAAATTTCAGTTAAGTAATATGTGATTACTTGTCATTATGTTTATTAGTTTAACTTTTTTTTTTGGTCAGTTTTCTTCTAATAGAAAATTTAGACATATAATGTTAATTAGCTTAACATTATGCATTTAATAATGTTGATTAGTTTAACATGTTTATTAATGAATGTTAATTAGTTTAGCATTATATAATTGATTTATTACTGTGTTGATTAGTTTAACACGTTAGTTATCAAATGTTAATTTGTTTAGCATTTGAAAAATCATGATCTACAATTTATTTGTAGCATGATTAGGACACTTAGTTGTGTTTTGATTTCATTGATTTACACATTGCATACAACCTTAGGATGATGATTGGCACTTCATGCTCTTTAGACTCCAGGTTATGCATGAGTTAATTAGTGTAATTATATGATACTTAGTGTAATAATTTGTAAGCATGGTGAACATTAAATCTTGCGTAGGTTTTTAATTATCTAATCCTAATTTAAGTCTATCTTTCTTTTTATGTAAAGAATGACTATAATTTCCAAAAGTATTGTTGCCAAGCTCAACAAGGGGTTAAAGTTAAATGGCGACAATTATGAGATCTAGAGTACAAAAATCTAGTATCTCCTGGAAGAGTAAAAGGATCTTAATAATGTCTTGGAAGAGCCAAAAGTTGGAAACACGGCCCAACATAGGCGAGACTGTGAAGCTTATGACCCTTAAAAAAAGAAGAACTTCACTGTTTGCATTACGTTGTTGAGCACTATGGATGATGACATCGTACAGAAGTTCAAGGACTACCAAAGTGCTATGGGGCTTTGGAATGCTTTGAGAACAAGATTTAAACTAAGTCTATATCCAGATTGCATTATCTGACGATCAAATTTGACTCATATAAGAAACATTTAGAACATTCAATAAGGAAACATCTGAGGCTGATGTCAAATATGATCGCTGAGTTAAAAGATGTTAGAAATGTCTTAACAGATGAGTAGCAAATCTAAGTTGTCATTTGCTTTTTGCCTAGTTCGTGGGAGCATATGAAGATGCATCCATTCATAATGACAGAATCAAGACTCTAGAAGATGTCCAAAGACACCTCGAACTCGAGGAAGAAAGGCTTGAATCAACCAAGCCGATACTTGAGTTGCACATGGCAACTTTAGGTGAAAGATGTGGTTCAAAGAGAAAGAGCTGGGAAAATAATAAAGAATCAACTCAACCTAAGAAAAAGCCAAAGACTAATTAGCAAGGCAAAAAGAAGCAGTGAAAGTGAATACGACAAAAGTTAAGTGCTTCAATTGCCAAAAGAAGGGACACTATACAAGTAATTGCCTTAAGCCTTTTAAAAAGGTAACCTACACTGCTTATGCTAGTAAACTTTGTGTTTCTAGCTCAATTATGCTCACTGAATCTTGTCTTATGTGGATTGTAGACTCAGGAGCCACGAACCATATAGCACGTGATCGTGATGCCTTTGTTGACTTTCAGCGAGTTCTTTCTGGAGCATTTTGGATATATATGGGCAACAACATTAAAGTTGCTGTCAAAGGTATCGAAACATGCAAGTTAGTCCTACGTGGTGGTCAAGACCTGATCTTACATGATAACCTTTATGTGCCTCAAATTCATCGAAATGTTATTTCAGTTTTGGTTTTACTTAGTCTAGGCTATGATTTGTATTTCTATGACAATTGTGTTAAATTGAGTAATGACTTAGTTTTTTATAGTTTTGGTTATGTAACTGGAGGTTTTATTTCTATGGATTTGGATGACAAATCTTAAATTAATAATAATGTTAGTTTTTTTTATGTTTGCCTCTATATATAATTATGATCACGATTTAAATATATGGCATGCTAGACTTGGTCATATTGGCCAATAGAGAATGCAACGGTTAGTAAAAAAGGGTTTGCTTCTCAGCATTGAGTGAGTGGATTTGCTACTTATGAATCTTGTCTAGTAGAAAAATCTACAAGTAAACCCTTCGGTAAAATAACTAGAGCCAATTTTTCACTGTAGTTAGTTCATTTTGATATCTGTGGGCCTATGAATGTCAAGGCATGGCACGGAGTAAATTATTTCATCATATTCATTGATAATTATACTCATTTTGGTTATATCTATTTGATTTCTCATAAGTCAGAAGCATTGAGTTGCTTTAAAAACTATATGACCTTAGTTGAGAATTAATTAGATAAGAAGATTAAGGCTTTTCAAACCGATCGAGGCCGAGAATATTTGTTAGTTCAATTCAATGAATTATGTGATGAGAAAGGGATAGTTCATTAGTTAACTATTCCAAGTACTTCATAACAAAATGGTGTTGCAGAAAGAAGGAATAAAACGCTCATTGAGATGGTTAGGTCCATGATGGCACAGTTAATTTGCCAATCACCTATTGGGGTGATGCATTGATGTCTGCAACCTACATACTTAACAGTGTGCCTACAAAATCAGTTGCAACCATTCTATATGAGTTATGGACTAGGCAAAAGCTTGACTTAAGTGTTATAAAACCTTAGGGATGTTTTGCCTATACACATGATTCTTCCCAAAAGGCTATGTGTTTATAGGTCAGCAAGACAGTGGGAGTATGACTGAATTTGAATATAAAGATGTCACATTCTTAGAGAATGAATATCCTAAGAAGGGTGAGGTAGGTCAAGACCTATCCTTATTTGAGATAGAGGATTCGAACGCACTAAGACCACTTCATTCGAGCAGGATTATAGTAGATGATGAATTAGTTTCTCATAAGCAACATTCTTCATCATTTGATGTGAATGAAAGTGTTCCTGAGCCAGTTGCTTCAAGTGAGAATGAGATGAACATTCTAGATCCCAGTGGGAGCAATATTGATCCAAATGGAAACAATGAAACAAGATTCAATAAATCACAACTGAGGTGTGGTTCACGTAAAAAGACTCTTCACTAACAATATGAAATTGAAGATGGTGAACTTTTTACAATACTCCTGCAAAATGAAGATAAGCCAAGAAATTTGAAAAAAGCTTTCTTATCCCCTTCTAAGGATAAATGGACTAAAGCTATAGAAGAGGAAATGGAGTCTATAAGAGTCAACAACGTTTAAGAACTTGTTAATCTTCTAGGAGGATGCAAAGCTATTGGGAACAAGTGAGTTCTCAAAATAAAAAAAAGAGCTAATGGCATAATCGAAAAATTTAAGGCTCAACTAGTAACAAAGGGGTATACATAATAAGAAGGAATTGACTATGAGGAGACTTTTTCTCCTCCTGTATGATTTATCTTTGTTCACTTACTTCTAGCTATAGTGGCTTATTTAGATCTTGAATTACATTGGATGGATGTAAAGACTGCCTTTCTTAATGGACAATTAAATGAAGAAATTTATATGGAACAACTTGAGGATTTCATTAAAGAGGGCTAAGAAGAAAAAGTTTGTAGAATTTTGAAGTTTATATCTATGGCCTTAAACAATCTTCATGGCAGTGGTATATTTGTTTTTACAATACAGTCATCTTTAGTGGTTTCACTATGATGACTGAAGATAATTGTGTATATACTAAAAGATCTAAGGACAAGTATGTGATTATGACATTATATGTTGATGACATACTCATAGCTGAAAATGATATAGAGCTTATCAATGAGGTAAAGACCTGGTTGTCATCTCACTTTGAGATGAAGGATATGGTTGAAGCTGCATAAATTCTTGGAGTTAAGATTTTAAGAAATCGTTCTAAGAAACTCTTGTATCTCTTACAAGAGAATTACATCAAAAAGGTTTTGGAACATTTTAGTATAGAAAGCTATAACCTTACTAATACTGCTATCAATACAAGTCGAACCTTGAGTGTCAAAGTATGTCCTAAAATTGCCATGGAAAGAGAGCGTATGAGCCAAACTCTATACAAAAATGCAATCGGTTGTCTAATGTACGCTATGATGTGTACTAGACTTGATATCTATCAAATAGTTGGCTTAGTGAGTAGATATCAAATCAACCCAGGTCTTAAACATTAGGAAGTTGTAAAAAGGATCTTAAGATATCTGAAGGGGACTGCTGGTTATGTGCTCTGCTATCAAGGCGACAGAGATCTACGATTGGTAGGATACACTGATGCTGATCATGAAGGGGACTTAGATGAGCAAAAGTTTACCTCAGGATACGTTTTCTTACTCAATGATGGCATCATATCATGGAGTAGTAAGAAACAATCATAAGTATCCTTGTCCACGATGGAGGCAGAGTTCGTGGCCCTATCTTTAGTAGCCCAGGAGGCTGTTTGGTTGAAGAGGTTCTTAGATCAATTGTTGTGCAAAATAGAAAACATTGAACTAGTGTTAGTGTACAGTGACAGTGAGGCTGCGATTGTATACACCAAGGATTCAAAGTACCATTGCAAAACCAAACATATAGATATCAAGTATCACTATGTAAAGGATATGGTTGCACGCAAGACTGTGAACGTGAAGTATATATCTACGCATGAGATGCTGGTAGATCTGCTGACTAAGCCTATTTCTAGAGATGTGTTTATAAGACAAGTTAGGTCTTTAGGATTACGTAGAATTTAGCATACTTCATTTGTATTTTTTAAATTTTCCCATTGTTTACAGACAGAGATGTTTTAATATTCTTTGATAATTAATAAAGTTTGATTTCCATGCTTACATATCTTTATTTGAATGTTGTGTACATTTTTATTTATTATTGAGTATATCGGGTAAACAAAAAGGTTAGCCTTCTCACAGAGGTAACTACCTCAGTGTCTTTGTGACATTGGAGATAAGATAAGATTTTAAGAGAAATTATCAGGAGGATAATTTCAGAGCAACAATACTTAAAATTATTTAAGTTGCCTGATTGATGACATAGGGTTATTAAAATTGATTTGATAAAACAAGTTCATCATTTCTAGTCTATCTTAGTTGCCAAATGTAAGTTTAAGACATTGTGTAGATCAAGGAACTTAGTTGTAGACTTGTGGTGTCTAAAATAACATCTGTACAACATTATTTGTGAAATAGACATACACTCAATGGGAAAATGAGGACTGCTGTAGCACATGTTTTATATCATGTGTGAAAATGCCGACCATATGGGTTAACATAAGTGCAATCTTAACTCATGATTATATGAGACCCTTGTGCCTTTACGCTGGCTCTATATTTATACCCTTGGACTTCGATAAGGTACTTGAGATATAGCTTGGTGTTTGCTATCTTAGCGTATTGCCTAAGGACTATGAGTAATGATTTAGTCTGACGGGACATGTCTAGAAAAGCGAACTAAGTCTGTGTTGATTGAACTATGAGAAGAGGAAGATCATAAAGAGAATCTCATTATTTTGTATTCATTGGTATACCAATTATGACTTGTGTGTCATATTGTGAATACAAGATATTATGATAGTTGAGATTATTAAGAGATATTAGAATGTGATTCTAATGATCTAGGGTGCATGCATGCTTTATGATCTACATGCAGGTGCATTTTCGACCATAGCTATATATTTGTAACTAATGTATAACATTCATGCTCTTATAATATGCTGGTCATACAACCTACTTTTCCTATATGAACGACTGCGGATTATAAAGAGAAAATGTTTTCTTAATTTACCGGGCATATGTTTCTTAGGTTTAGAGTCTATGACCACTCTTATTATGTGTGAGTAGGAGATGTTAGAATATCGTATAATATCTATGGTTCAAATATGTTAAGATATTATACTGAGTCCAACCATAAGGGGTGCTCATTAAATAAGGGTAAAATAGTAATTATAAGAATTACTACTAAACTCTAACTCTAGCTAGCCTTTTATAAATAGGGTTAGACTATTATACGATAGACAACTCATTAAAGAGAGAGACTTGAAATGCTCTGAGTAGAATACCTACAAGTATTTTGCAATCACATTTGATAGGGGATTTAGGCTGTGAAAACCTGAGATAAGCCCAATACATTGTTGGTATCTCATTCCATGAGTTATTCCAACCAGAGTTCGATAAGCTTCCGCAATTAGGAGATCTATGTAAGTTTTTAATTCTGAATCTATGAATGTGTTCATTTATATATTTTTATTCCCTTCAGTTAGCTATGAAGAGATTGAATGAAGTTGCAAAGTTTGTTTAGCATGATAAAGATTTTAGGGTCTGGCCAAACATTAAATTTCAAAGAAGATAAATCATCATGTTGAAATTTGATTGTGTAGGATCCAACAAAACATTAAAGGTCAAAGAAAATAAACGAACTTGTTGAAATTTGGTTAGGTAGGATCCAACCAAATGTTAAATGTCAAAGTAGACAAACTGGTTTGTTGAAATTTGGTGGTACTATAATGTTAAGCCTAGCAACATAGACTGAAAATGTTAAAATGTTACACATGTGAGTTTGAATTATATATCATATGCATATGTAAGTGAACCACTTGTGAACAATATACCAAATGGTGTGTTGTCTTACATGACTTTGAACTTCTATAAATAGAAGCTCATTTGGATATTAAGTAGCAAAAAAGTTAAGCTACACAGTGAGTGAGTGAAAGAGTTATTCTCTGAGTGTGAGAAGAATAAAAGTGTAAGTAAATCTAAGAGAATTTAAGGTGTGGGAAAAATATACCAGGGATATTTTTAGATATTACTTTTATTATTCTTTAGTACTGCAATTATCATAAAATTATATCATTTGAATAAGTAGGGTCTCACTAAGAAACACTATATTTTTCTTTTGTGTAAGAGAGTGTAATGACCCATTAAATTGTAATTAGTGGGATAATTATATTTGATCACTTAGTAAATGAAAAATAAGAAGAGAGAAAATCTCAAGAAAATTTTACTAAGGTATAACATTTTCTAAGGTGAAAATATATCTTAAGATTGAGGCTAGCTCAGTGGTTAGGCCTCATGTGCATAGTTTGAGAGGTTGAGGGTTTGAATCCCTACTTCCCTTTTTTTTTTTTGGCGTTGACACATGTTCCCGATGCACAAAATGACAAAAATACCCTTAGCCTTATATCACCTTCTTCCCCGATAGCTCATGCAGTTAGCCAACGAAGAGGATGTTGATACTGTGCGCTCATCAGAGCTGTAGTTTCACGTCGCCGGAGTTGTCCCTTGCCACCTGTGCTGTCGTCGTCATTGAGTAGCTGGGCAAAAGTTGCCATTTTTTGGTGAGAAAACCTTTAAGTTTCATGATCCAAAACATTGAAATCATAGCTCAAATTCAGCACAGGTAAGCGATTTTCTTTTGTGCTTCTGATATGGGTTTTGTTTCTGACATCATTTTTGGCGTTTCCCCTCTAACCTTGTGCTCTGTCGGCTGGTAATTGCTGCAGATTCTGGCAGTTTGTGCTAGGGTTCCGAGAGGAGCAAAGTTGTGATTTTCATCCAATTAAGCTCGGATTGGTGAGTGAATTGAAAAATTTTGATATGCCTTGTTAATTTCTCTTTATTTTTGGCCATTCTCTGCTGTCAATTTCAAGAAATTTGAGTTTAGGATGAAAAACCCCAATTTGGACATAAATTAGGGTTCTTGAGGGAACGTTTTGAATCTGAGGCTTCAATTAGTAGCATAAAGGCAGTAATTGGGATAATTAGAAGTTATTGTTTAGATAGGAATGATGATTTGGTAATATTTCAAATTTTTCCTTGAATTTTGCATTTATGGTAAATGACCTATAGTCTAAGCAAGTTAGAGAAATTTAATTATGGGAGTTGTAGGAAGAGAATGAATGAGAATTGCTAATTTGGTTATTCCTTGCTAATATGCTAAAGTGGAAATTTCCTTGTGGTGGTAAGCTTCTTAGAGTAAAGAGACTCTTAAGTGTTAAATCAAATGTTAACAGGGTAGTAAGGTATTAATAAGGTGATTACTTGCGATATGAGCTTAATGCCATAATTGTTTAGGGGAAGAGAAAAAGAAGTAATTCCTTTCTTTTTTTGTTGGCATAGTAATTTCTTATGGGTGAGGTTGTCACCTAAGTGAAGGAATTGGTTGCTTGTAATTAACAGCATTCAGGTGCGTAAATAGCACTCCCAAACACTTTTTGTTATATACTCCAGTTTTTCCTTATTTGGAAATGTTTTACAATTACCATTATGATTTTATTAATTGGTATTGTAAATTCTGAGTAGATGAATTTTCTTGACAGGATTATATAATTACAATTGTATATGGTTTGATTTAGACCTTTGAGAAATCTCATGCATACGGTTATGTATAACCGCTGGATAAAATAGTATTGAAATGCTAATTGATTTCATGCATGCTTGTCTTATTTTCCTATGTATGTCTGTTTTATTTTCCTTAACTTGGAAGGACTAGTTAAGACACTAGTAGCAAATAGCAGTTCTGTTAGCCCATGGTGTACCTTGGAAAAATACCTAGTAAATAAGGTTAATGAATGTGCTAGCCCTATGTGACGGTCATCACATACGGACGGATAATGAGTTATGACCTCATGCTTGTTGGTTATTTACCCTCAAGGATTATGTGTCCTCTCTTGTTGTGATTACCCTGTGGGCTGTGTGCCACACCGGATATCTATAGACTAGTCCATGGTAGTCCTTCTCCTTAATAGATATTCAAGAATCTACTATTTCTTTTCTTTTTACTTTATAAGGCATCTTGACTTGGGAAATAAACATGTTTTACAATGTGCATCAAATAGTTGGTTGTTGTTATTTATAAATTAAATGTTATCTTAATCCGTACAAATCATGTTCATGCTCTTGATTGTGAATTATTTATGTATATTGTTTACTGATTTTAAGGTGTTATTTGCCAGAAAATTTGTTATCTCAGATAGTGAAGCTAGTGAGATTTTGGAGGGAACGAGGGAGTGACTAGAATCTCTTTGGGTGAGCTCGCTTGGATTTGCAGGGTTTAGCCTAATTCATTTTGTTGTATAGTACATTTTTTATATGTATATAGATAGTACTAGGTAGCTATTATTTTGTTTATTTTTTAGATGTTTTTTGACCACAGATGAGCCTTCCTCGCTTTTGTATATTGGTGTATGTTGTTTGGTTCATTCTGGCTCTCTTTTTGTATATTTGTTTACCTGATAGAATTTTGTAGTAATTTTGAGATATCCTATTTACTGGGTAGGCTCTGTCGAAATTTCTACAAAATCTTTGTATTGTATATAAGCTGCATACCCTTATGAAAAGAGCAAGTTTATTATGAATATGGTGCAAATTGCAAAAATGTTAGTAAGGTTGTGGATTTTTATCTAGTGTTGGCTTGTAAGTTCGAGATTTTCCTCGTGTCCTATGCTGGTCTCACTCCAGGGATTTGGGGTGTGACAGAGTGTAGAAAGGATATTTTGTAATTATCCTAAATATAGTGAAATATTTTCGAAGTTTGTCTTGTGTTTTTTCTCTCGATACTTGGGGGTTTTCCACATTAAATTTTGGTGTTCTTTTTCTAATTACTTTACACATATTTTATTTCTGTTATGTTGTATTATTTATAGATTTAATTCTATTAAGTCTATTTAGTATTCATTGCTACATTGACATAATTATAATTTACAATATCAATCAATCTCACAGCCCAACAAAGATAATGATTAAATAGGAATGATAATGGGCAAAAAGACCAATGCCATTTATTAAAGTATTTATTAATTAAAAAATAAAAAAAAATTACTCACATTTCACTTTTTTTAAATTGCAAAAACATATTACCAGTACTTAAGAACACACACACCTTGGCCAAAAAAAAGGAAGAAATGAAGAACAGAGACAAAATGCCACCTATATCACTTCACTTTTCTAATTACAACAATTTACATAGACAAAACGCTAACTATTGCATCAGAACACTAAACAGAAACATATAAGGTAGATTAGAAAATTTGAACTTCACCGGAACATCAGACCATAAAATCCAACAACAAAACGCCACCCACGCTATTCTATTACTAGATTTCCGACAACACTTATACCCACAACTCTCCTGGAAGCACGCTAGTGGCAAATCTAGAAGATGAACAAAAGATTAATGAGGTCTGCAACTTAGCCCGCCGGATAGCTGAACTCCAGTATCTGTACATGTTCACAGGCGTCGGTGCTGTCTCTGCAACTCTTGCTGTAATGGCTTCTCTTTTTCACAAGTGTTCTTTGAGGGTCAGAGATTTTAGAATCATTTATGAAGTTAATATCTGGGGATATTTTGGTAATCCAGCTGACTATTCCTTAGAAACCAGCCACTTTGCACCGACCATCTGATGGAAAGAACTCTCCCATGAGAGGCTGGAGAGTTGTCTCCCACAGCGTCAGTACTCCAACGAACCAAATGTCCAAAGCTGCCTTTCCTTACCTTTTCTATCTCCCCTCACCAATCAAGCCGATAAAGTTTACTAGCAGTGAAACATTTCACTAGATCATAACCAACAAGTACTCTATTTATATTATCAATTTTCAATAACAAAAGAAAATATCAAGAGTTATATGAATTTCCATTATTATCATATTCTTGTTGGGATTATATTCTATTTGGTAATTAAAAGCTATTAAAACTATATAAGTTGTTCTAGCTCAAATGCAAGATAATATTACAAATTTTGAAGAGAAGATTGCTGTGCTTATGCATCATTGTTATTATCAAGATTACTAAGATTACGATGATTAATTATTGATTCAAATCTTTAAATATAAAGAAATAGGAAGCATATGGAAAAAAATTTAAAGGAAAATATGGAAGCATAAAATCAAAGGTGACAGAAGCATAGCACTTGCGCGCGCGCGCACACACATATATATATATATATATATATATATATATATATATCTCTCTCTCTCTCAAATCCAAAATTTCCAAAATTGGATTTCAAAACTTCAGTGAAATGATTGAGAATAGAAATAGAATTTGTATGCTATGTATATAGTAGAAATTTAAAAGTTTCTTATTACATATTACAAAAATCAGTCAGTACTAAATCACATTTCCTGAATTCATAATAAACATATCGAGATTTAAAAGAAAACACTCACATGAAAACAAATAGTTTTGGATCAATATATACAAGCATCTATAAATTGATAATAAGCATTCTCTTAATTATATCATATATAATTTTTTTAATTATAAAATGGTTACAACTATTGGTTGTGATAATTTAAAACTGTAACGTAAAATAAATTAATTACGCATTTGTGGGTTAATGTACAAAGTATCTAAATTAGTAATTAGCCTAATTAATACCATCAATGAATTACTATAATATGAATTCAGATCAAACCCAAATTGGACTATAAATATAAAATAGAGTTTGGTATAAGAGCACAACACAAGACAGTTTCTCAATTTCCATATGGTTATGTTAGCTTTGTAGTCGAAAATGACCCGAAAGAAGGTGAAGCTGGCATTCATAACCAACGACTCAGCGAGAAAAGCAACGTACAAGAAAAGAAAGAAGGGTTTTATAAAGAAGATAGATGAACTCACCACTCTCTGTGGGATCGAGGCCTGTGCTATTGTGTACAGTCCGTACGATTCTCAGCCGGAGGTATGGCCGTCGGCGTTCGGGGTCCAACGCGTGCTGTCAAAGTTCCGGAGAATGCCGGAGTTGGAGCAGAGCAAAAAGATGGTGAACCAGGAGGGCTTCCTGAAGCAGAGGATCCTGAAAGCCAAAGAGCAAGTGAATAAGCTGAGGAAGGAGAATAGGGAGAAGGAGATGACGCAGATCATGTACCAGTACCTCAGTGCAGGGAAGGTTCTGCACAACATGACCACGATTGATCTCAACGATCTGGCGTGGCTGATCGAGCAGAACCTGAAGGACGCCAATCGGAGGATTGAGGTGCTGGACAAGAGGGCTCAGAGCCAGAGGGCGGCCGAGGCTGCGACGATGGCAGAGGCGGATGTGGCGGCGGCGAGGAGCAGAGGCAAGGCGAAGGTGGAGCAGGTGGATGGGATGGAGATGAACGAGAACGTTACGCCGAAGCAGCAGTGGCTTACGTATTTGATGAGTGATGGTGGGGACGAAACGATGCCGTTTGGAGATGTAAATCATCCAAATGCATTTTGGCATGGTCATTATCTCCCATGAAATATATCTGGTGACTTGTGGGGGATTAAGGGGTTTGTTTGTTCTTTTACTTTTTGTTCTGTTATGTTCGGTTATTGTTGTTATGGTGTCCTCACTTGTATCCTTAAATTTCTGTGTACTTACTGTGTGTAAGTCTTGTGTTTCCGTCTTTTCCTGTGTATATTCTGTTCTTTTTCATTCAATTATATATATTTGGTTGTCTAATTTATAATTGCAAATTTGCTGGTTATGTGGATTCAAGACCTGGAATTTCGCAATGTATAGCATACGACAATAGAACTGGAGTTATATTTTATATAATAAAAAAAATCACTTTGAATTTTTTCTTATGTCAATTTTTCTTTTACATCAAACATAATTTAGAGCGTAAAATCAAATTTATTAAGATCATGTTTGGCCACAAAAATTGAGTATGGAATTGAAATTTGATCTAGTAATTCCAATTTTTTTGTTTGGTTTATCTTTTAGAATTTCCTTTACAACCTCATACACCATTTTATGGAATTAAAAAATAATTAGTAAAAATAATGTTCAATTCTTATCCTAACATCAAAAATTACAACTCTAAAATATAGAATTGAGATGTAATTCTTTTACTTCTAACACAATGCCTAAAATTGCAAAATGTCATTACTTATTTTTGGCCTCAAATGTTAGATTTTTTTTTTAATTTTAATATCAATACAATTATTAAATAATTGAATCTTTTTTATATATTTTATTAATTAATGATATACATATATTCACAAATGTCGCATACATATATATCAAATATGTAACAAGTGCACGAACATGCTCATATGCATATGCATAGATACAAATATGTATATAATGAACGTATAAGCACATGTTACATACATATCACAAACAAATAATACGGTATAAAAACATTTGATATGCTAATTTCCAAAAATAATATACAATGCAATCACACATAGAATGCAAAATTGCATGTACACACAAAGACATTTTAACACATATGATAATATATATATATATATATATATATATATATATATATATATATATATATATATATATATATATATATACATACGCCTATAAATAACAAGACATAAATTGCATATGCATACAGATTTACATGACACAACCACATCGCATATCTATGTAGACACATGTACTTGCATGAGAGCGTCCAAACACAATATTACATATACATACACATAATATGATACAACATTGTACATGATATTACACATACATACACATGATGTGAAACAACATTGTAAATGTGCTTGTAGCCTTTAACATTTGACATGATACATATATATTATGATCGTATACACGTATATATTTATACTCACAAGTACACCATATATTGCAATACAACACTATAACATGAAAATTACATAACATAACATTGCACACATGATGATGCATTACAAAACATTTATTGCACACATGACATGTTAAATAACTTTTACAAGAATATTATTTTAAAAACTTTATATAATGTGGTGTTAATATCATTAAGAAAAATATCTTATAACGTTTAATCTACATTAGGAAAAATTATTTAAAAGATAAATTATGAACTATTTATAATATATATCATGCTAATTGTATTTTCAAAAAAATATATATTTTTTCTCAATAGTAAATTTGGAAATAAATTTAGAATTATAATTTTCTATCTTAATTTTTTATATGACTCAAACATAAATTTTAAAATTATAAATTAATTTTATTTTTATTGAAATTGGCATTGGAATTATAATTCTACATTTTAATTCTAGTTGATACCAAACGAAAATAGATTGTTGAGAAGCCTAGAACTTTTTTCACATTGCCAATTGCCAGAAGTTGGAAGCCTTCATACATGTTTCCCTCAAGTTGGAGAATGATCATAATCTATCAATCCCAACTTGAAAATTAAATTGTGAAATGGAATGGTGACTATTACCTTTTCTGGTTAAATGAATATCAATATAAATCTTTCCAGTTCTATCAATTAATTAATTTGGTATCAATTTTTTTACTTTTCCTTGAAGGAATTAGAAGGTGGAACAGACAATCTTCGTTATCAAAATATTCCCTCAAGCAAATCTTATATTAATTTTGCCATAATGGTTCTAGATATTTGTTGTGTCAAAACATTCTTCACATAAATCCAATTAGGTAAATTTTCTCAATGAAATCCTACCACTATAACAACTTAGCTCATAAAATTGCTCACTCATATCAAAGTCCAACATTTTCTCTATTCTCCTTTCGTACATGAATATGCAGACATGTCATTGCTTCTGTCATTCTCCGAATATTATGCAAATATATATATATATATATATATATATATATATATATATATATTTATTTTTTTTTCCTTTTGGATGATCAATACAGATGTATTTTTTAAGTAATAACAATACGAAAGATTAAATTTAAAAGTTTCTTATTACATATTACAAAAATCAGCCAGTACTAAATCACATTTCATGAATTCATAATAAACATATCAAATTAAAAAGAAAAAATACTCACATGAAAACAAATAGTTTTGGATCAATATATACAAGCATCTAAATTGATAATAAGCATTCTCCTAATTATGTCATACATATAAATTTTTTTTTTATTACAAAGTGGTTACAGCTATATATTGGTTGCGATAAATTTAAGATTGTAACGTACAATAAATTTATTTGCACATTTGTGAGTTAGTGTCCAAAGTATCTAAATTTGTAATTAATGTCTAATTAATACCATCAATGAATCACACAACACAGTTTCTAAATTCAGATCAAACCAAAATTGGACTATAAATACAAAATAGAGTTCGGAGTAAGAATCACACAACACAACACAGTTTCTCAATTTCCATATGGTTATGTTAGCTTTGTAGTCGAAAATGACCCGAAAGAAGGTGAAGCTGGCATTCATAGCCAACGACTCAGCGAGAAAAGCAACGTACAAGAAAAGAAAGAATGGTTTTATAAAGAAGATAGATGAACTCACCACTCTCTGTGGGATCGAGGCCTGTGCTATTGTGTACAGTCCGTACGATTCTCAGCCGGAGGTATGGCCGTCGGCGTTCGTGGTCCAACGCGTACTGTCAAAGTTCCGGAGAATGCCGGAGTTGGAGCAGAGCAAAAAGATGGTGAACCAGGAGGGCTTCCTGAAGCAGAGGATCCTGAAAGCCAAAGAGCAAGTGAATAAGCTGAGGAAGGAGAATAGGGAGAAGGAGATGACGCAGATCATGTACCAGTACCTCAGTGCAGGGAAGGTTCTGCACAACATGACCACGATTGATCTCAACGATCTGGCGTGGCTGATCGAGCAGAATCTGAAGGACGCCAATCGGAGGATTGAGGTGCTGGACAAGAGGGCTCAGAGCCAGAGGGCGGCGGAGGCAGCTGCGGATGCGGCAGCAGCGAGGAGCAGAGGCAAGGCGAAGGTGGATGAGATGGAGATGAACGAGAACGTAGTGCCGAAGCAGCAGTGACTTACGGATTTGATGAATGGTGGTGCGGACGAAACGATGCCATTCGGAGATGTAAATCATCCAAATGCATTTTGGCATGGTCATTATTTCCCATGAAATAAAGCTGGTGATTGGTGGGGTTTTAAGAAGTTTGTTTGTCCTTTTGCTCGTTGTTCTTTTATGTTTGACTGTTGTCTTCTTGTCTTTACTTCTCTTTTTAAATTTGTGTTACTCAGTGTGCGATAAGTCATGTGTTTTCGACTTTTGTATATTCTGATTTTTCGTTCAATAATATGTATCTGCATGTTGTTTTATATATTTAGAATTGTTTCCTTCTCAAATCTGCCGGTTATGTGGATTTAAGACTTCGAATTGAGCCTCGTACAGAGTGTAGCGAATGACGTAAGAACTAGAGTTTCTTTTTTCTTTTTAATATATATATATATATATATATATATATATATATATAAACAAAAAAATCACTTTGAAATTTTTATTAAAAAATAATGATCATAATACTAATAATATGAATTATTTTTCACGATAACCATTCATGTCCGGTGCTTAAACTATTTTAATTTGTTTTTTTTTTACAGCGAACAGCATTCATAATTTATAACATAAAATCAAGTTCATTCCCTAATATATATTTGCTGAGAAGCCTATGAAACTTCTTTACATTGCCAATTGCCAGAAGTTGGAAGCCTCCGTATACGTTGATTTTACGGGTATGATTATATGAACATGGCGTAGACAATTGATTACATCTATTAAGATTTCATGTGCATTTGTTTTTCGAGGCTATTTAAGGATTTTTTTTTTTTGCCAAAGGAAATATTCATTGCATTAAAAAAATTCCTGCATATAGGAAAAGCAACGGACAGATTTTAATCATATAATTTGATTCATTAGCTTTTGCATCTAGTATCTACATTCTATTAATTAGTATCAAAGGCGTTCATTTTAATATACCATAATTAATAGTTACATTTTATTAATTTCTAAAATTAAAAATTAAGATTTATGATCTTAATTATAAATAAATAAAGTTTTATGATATCTTGTTAGATGGATGAGATGAGGATGATGGAATATACACAGTTAACTTTATCATGAGCTAGTATGAGTTGATTTCATTAACTGGTGAAAAGAAATTAATTGATAAAATTTCTACAGTTACTTATATATGTTGCCTGAGTTTGAATCTCATACAAGTGATCAACGTGGTATTTTCTTCTCAAGTTTATCCATTAATAGGTCCTAGTCCGGCATTGATCATTATACTAGACGTAGATGCATGGAGATTAATATCTAAAGGTCTGTTTAGTTGTTATAATTAATATAATAGGAATAGAAAATGGAGTGGGATTTGGAATAGAAATATTAAAATATTGCTTGGTTGGAAATGAATAAAAATAGGCATGTCACTTTTCACTTCGTAGATTACACATGATAATCAATTAGATAGTGTGCATATTTTATTATATTATTCCTTATTATAAAACAAAAAAAAAAGACAGATATCTCTTCGAATTATTAATTAATAACATAATTATATACTAATATATATATATATATATATATATATATATATATATATATATATATATATTATTAATAATATAATAATATATATTTAATAATTTATTAATAAATAATAAATTAAAAATATTAATAATAAAATAAAAATAAAAATTTAATAATTAATAATCAATAACAAATAGATTAAATAAATAATAATAAATTAAAATTCATAATTTAATAATAAATAATTAATAAATAAGAATAAATCAAATAAATAATAATAAATTAGGGTTTTGATGTATCACAGGAGTATTTTTATTTGAAGATTATTATAAGTGTAGATACTTTTATCAAGCATATTTTCATTCTTAAGAGACTAATTTTATTCTATAATTTCAGTTAAGGAGAGAACTCTCCCTTATATGAGGGAGAACAGACTTTCTAAGGAATGAGAACGAGGACCGAATATGTCAACTAAACATGAGAATGAAAGTGTCTCTCATTCATTTCCTTTGATTCTAGCAACCAAATAGGCTCTAAGTATATATGGAATTAACTAGCGAAACATTTTGGTATATTATAACAAACAATATTAGAGTACTCTATTTATATTATCAATTTTCAATAACAAAAGATAATATCAAGTGTTACATATATTCCATTATTATCATATTCTTGTTGGGATTATTAATTTATTTTGGTAATTAATATTGAAACTATAAAAGTTATTCTACCTTTTCTTTTTTATCAACTATAAAAGTTGTTCAAGCTCAAATGGAAAATAATGTTACAAATTTTGAAGAGAAGATTGGTGTGCTTATACATCATCATTATTATCAAGATTAATAAGATTATGATGGTTAATTCTTGATTCAAATCTTTATATATAAAGAAATGGGAAGCATATGGAAAAAATATATATTAAAGAAAGATACGGAAGCATAACATAAAAGGAAATAGAATTATAGCACTTGCACATATCTCATATCCAAAATTTCCAATATTGAATTTCAAAACTTCAATGGAATGATTGAGCATAGAAATAGAATTTGTATGCTATGTATGTGTGTGACTCATTAATTTGTACAATGTATTTGTAAAATAGGTGAAAAGCAATCAATAGAAGCTGCAGAATTTGTATTTAGTATTACTTGCTCCTAAAGAATGGTGTTTAAAGAGTATGTATATATACACTCACAAATGAAGGCCTACACGAAAACCAAATATAGTAGAACATATACAATGCTATACGTAGAATATAAGAGCAAGAATATGAACTTTAATTAAAAGAACTTTTTATTGCTCTCTACAAATTTATAATAACTACCAAAGATACATTTCACTCTAAACTTTTCTTTGCTCCTCTTCTCACTTCTCACACACTCATACAACTTTTCACCTTGCTACACACTCCCATTATCACATCCCCTATTTATAATGCTAGCAAACCATTAATTCTATAATTGTGGAAATTTCTTCCATGCATATTTTCTAAAGAAACAATTCTAAATGTATAAATTAGACATGTAGATACATATTATTGAATGAAAAATAAAAATATACAAAAGTCGAAAACACATGACTTATCGCATACTGAGTAACACAAATTTAAAAAGAGAAGTAAAGACAAGAACAAAGCAAAATTTGAAATTTTTAAAGAGATAAGTTAGTGGCATATTTAATAATCCCCCTCACCAATTAATATCTTATATTGTTATTCCTAAAGTCATTCTAAGTTGATTTCAAAATTCTTCAAACTTGACTTATTTAAAACTTTGGTAAGTATATCTATAACTTGATGAGTTGTGTCAATGCACTTTAGGTCAATTTCTACTTGCAGCACTTTTTCTCGGATGTAATGATAATGTACCTCTAAACGCTTTGTCCTAGCATGGAAAATTGGATTCTTTACCAAGCGATTTACTGAAATGTTGTCATAATATAATTTTATTGGATACTCTGCTGATTGATCTAAATCTCTTAGTAACTTTATCAACCATGTGTTTTCTTGTACTGATATCATTGCTGCTCTATATTATGATTCTGTGCTTAATAGAGCTACTATAGGTTGCCTTTTACTGCACCAAGATATCAGTCCCAATCCTAAGTCAAATGCATACTCGGTAGTTGAACGATGCATGTCATGATCACCAGCATAATCAACTTCACAATATCCTTTTAACTTACATGAATTTCCTTTCTTGTAGAATATGTCATAATCTAAAGTACCTTTGACATATCTTAAAATGCATCACACTACTTCCAAATTTGGTTTCCTAGGATTTTGCATAAATTGACTCATTACTCAACTTATGGGAAATATCTGGTTGAGTCATCGTTAAGTATATCAGACTTCCCATCAGTTGTCTTTACATAGTGACATCTTCTAAGTCTTTTCCTTTTGCTTAGCAAAATCTTGCATTTGCTTCCATCGGAGTCGAAATAAGTTTACAATCCAGCATTCCAAAATTTTGTAGATGATCTTTGGATACTTTTGCTGACACAAAAATAATCCTTCTATTCTCCATTCGATTTCAAGTCAGAAAATATCTTAGTTTTTTGAGATCTTTCATTTGAAAGTGTATTGTTAGATTGGTTATAATTTAATGAATTTCAATCTCATCATCTCTAGTGATAATCAGATCATCAACATACACTAAGATTACTGTCATTTTTGTCTTTGCAAACTCTTACGAATAGATTTAAATCTGTTGGTGCTAATGAATATCCACTTGTATTAGAAACTTAACAATTTTTCCATACCATGCTCTTAATGCTTGTTTAAGCCCATAGAAAGCTTTCTTCAATTGCATACATAATCAGGGCGTGCTTTGCTCTCAAATCCTCTTAGCTGATTCATATAGATTTCCCAATCCAATTCTCCATGCAGAAATGAATTCTTCATATCCATATGCTACAACTTCTAAGACTTTCTTGCAGCATGCGCTAACAATACTTGTACAGTGGTAATTTTAGCCATTGGGCAGAATGTTTCTTCATAGTCAAATCTGTACCTATGGGAAAAACCACGTGCCACTAGTTGAACTATGTATCTTTCAACTAATCCATTAGGATGAGTCTTTACTTTATACACCCATTTACATGAAATGTGTTGTACATATTTAGGTTTTGGCACTAACTCCTATGTTTAGTTCTATTTCAACGTTTTGATCTCTTTCTTTATAGCTTTCCTTAATTCTTTGGTGCTAGACGCCTTTTCATACATTACTAGCTCATTATGTCTTCTGTCTTCAATCATTGCAGCATTTGCATACTTTAGGTTCAGTTTTATTTGCCTTGTTGATCTTTGTAATTGTTACAGCAGAGAAATATCTTCTTCACTTAAATCTTCTTGCTCCTTGAGTTGACTTAGTCTTTCTTCTTCTAGTGTTGCACGTACTTCTATCTTCTAAGGGTTCTTTTCACTTTGTTTGGCTCTTAAACTATCATTTTCAATTACCAGTTTCACTTCAACTTCAGAGATTGGCTAGGCTTCACTTTCATGCTCATTTAATTTTTTTCATAATTTTTCTTCAATTTCCCTTGAATCAGGAAGATTTATTGCTTGCAGTGACTACCATGATGATACTTCATCGAATACCATATTGCGAGATGTATAACATCTACCAATGGTAGATTGTAGCATTTCCAACTTTTCAGTTGATTATCATAACCCACGAATATACACTGAACTGCCTTCTTGTCAAACTTACTACGATGATGGTTAGGTGTGAAAACATAATACACACAACCAAATACTTGAAAGTGACTTATAGTGGTTTTGATACTCCAAAGCTTCTTGTAGGGTGATATAAAATAAAGCTTTGCATATGGCAGCCTATTGATAATATGAATGGTGGTTTTCATGCATTTTGCCTAGAACTGTGGCAGGACATTCTTGGCATGCAACATACTTTGATTAATTTATGCCAAGTGCTAATTCTTTCTTTCTGTAACCCTATTTTGTTAAAGTGTTATTGGGCATGTCAGTTGTTGCCATATTTTATTCTGCTACAGATATTCATTAAATTCCTTATATGTATATTCTCCTTCATTATCAGTATATAAGCACAAAATTTTATGCCCAAGTTCCCTTTCATTTTCTCTTTGAACAACTTAAATTTAAATAATGCTTCTAACTTCACTTTCATAAAATATATCCATACAAACCTTGAGTAGTCGTCAATGAATGTGATCATGTACTTATATACACTAATAGAGGCTTGCTTTACTAGTCTAAAAATATCAAAGTGCACTAGTTCAAATTGCTACTTAGCTTTGAAACTAGACTCCTCATATGGTAACTAATGTGCCTTATTGTACTAGCATCCTGCACAAACTATAACGTCTTAAACTTCAAGCTGCAGAAGTCCTCTAAGCATTTCCTTCTTCATTATTAACTTCAGCTTAAGATAGTTGACATGGTCAAGCCTTGCATGCCACAAACTAGCTGTCTCATTTCTTCTTGTCTTATCTACGTACGTTGTTAGTGTTGACATTACGTAGATAAACTCTACATGTTTGCCCTTCATAATTGATGCACCAGTTGGATCTAAACTTTTATATATCTTGACATCCTTAGGCCCAAACACCACATAGTTGCCTTTAAATGCAAGTGGTGACATTAATAGGAGATTTTTCTTCATTTTAGGTATATAGTAGACATTTTGTAGATGTATTTACTTTGTACTGTGGACATGGGTTATTGGCAATTTCAAATTGTTTGCTATTACAACAACTTGACCTCCTCTATATTCAAACATTATTGACAACTTCTCTTTATCTCCTGCCATATGGTTAGAACATCTAGAATCAACAATCTGATCTTTTTCATAATTGACATATTTGTCGTTTGTCATTGTTAGTGCCACATCTTCTTGTAGTTCTTCAACATAAGTCAATGCAATATCTTCTTATTCTTCTGTGGTTACAAAGGATGCTTAAAAGTCCCATTCTTCTTCATTATTGTGTGCAGTTGCAATATTTGCTTCTTTACAAGGTGCTCTGCAATCTCTAGCAAAGAGACATTTTTGCCACAATTATAGGATCTATTGTCTCTCTATCGCTCCTTCTTTAATTTAGGGTCTTGTGGATCTAGGCGAGCGCCCCCTCAATACAAGCCTCTCCCACGATAGTTTCTCTGCCAACCATTTTGATGCCTTTTATTATCTCATTTCTTTATTTAATTAGATTCTTCTTATTGGCTTTTTTATTTGCTAAAAATAGTTTTTTCTTCATCTTTTGAAGAAGCTTTGGACATTTGTGAATCTAAAGCCTCTTGGTTGGCTAGTATACTTTCTTGGTTGGCTAGTATACTTTCTAACTCTGTTAAAGTTGGTTCCTTGGCCTAGCCTCTTGTCGTAGTGACAAGACTACGATACTTTGGGTTTAATCATGCGATAATAATTCTCCGCATTTTGGTGTCGGTAATAGCATTCTATGGATCTAATTTTGAAATCTCTATGCAAATAGATTTAATCTTAAAAAATATTCACTTACTAGCATATCATTTTACCGACTTGACACAGCTCGTTCTCTAGTCGCTACAACTTTGCATTATTCGCCCTCATAAACAGTGTGGCAAGCGCATCCCATGCTTCTTGTGGTGTCTTGGCTTCCTTAATGTAACTAACTAATTGCGGTTCTATAGTAGAAATTAATACATAAAGAGTCTTTCTAGCTCTTACCTGCCATTTCTTCAATTCTTTTGAATTTGTTAGTGGAACTGTTTCATCTCTGTTAATAAGGTCCCAAAGATTCAAGCCTCCAAGATAGAGCTTAACTACGACGCTCCAGACCTGAAAGGTGTCATTATTTAACTTCTTAACTGAGCATGTATTCATCGACATATCAGCTATAGCGATTTTGGAAGTGCGCTGCACTTACACTAAGTTTCCTTGATTCTTGATAGAGTTTCTTCACAGTCCTTGACTGTATTTTGACATAATCTCTTTGTATGATGATCCTACATCTCATACTTGAACAAAAGAAACCTCCTAGCTTGAAAACTTAGTAGATCAGACTCGAACTAAGCCTAGACTATATTAGAGCTAGACTCTAACAGGCTTTGATATTACTTGTAGTATATTAGAGGCAAAAATAGGGACTTTAATTGAAAGGACTTTTAATTACTCTCCATAAACTTACAATAACTACTAAAGACACATTTCACTTCAAACTTCTCTCCACACCTCTTCTCACTTTTCACTTCTCACACATTCATTCAATTTCTCACCTAATCATACACTCCTATTATCACCTCCTCTCTATTTATAATGCTAGCAAACCATTAATTTAAAATTATAGAGATTTCTTTCATACATATTTTCTAAAGATGGTTACCAACCTTTGACAAATTACTACTGACTTTTAAAAAACTTACTACCAACTTTTGAAAGATTTTCACCTAATTTTAAAATTCTTAAAGTTGTTACCAAATTTTGAAATTCTTAAAGAGATAATTTGGGGGCATATTTAATACTATATAATATCTACGTGGCAACGAGAAAATAGATAAATCTGTTGCTACCCCGCTACATATGTGTAAAACTCTCGAGGACGTTGCAATAGCAACTGGCGTGAAGAATATGAAAGCATATGAAAATATATAATTTATAATCTTTCCCTTAAATTAGAGAATGATAATTTATCAATCCTGACTTGGAAACTAAATTGTGAAATGGAATGGTGGCCAAAGCTTTTGTGAAAATGTTAGCTTTCTGTTAAGAGGATGAAATGTGATAAGGATGAACAAAGCCAAGCTCAAATTGATCTCAAACAAAATGGCAGTCAATATCCAAATGCTTAGTTCGCTCGTGGAAGACTGGGTTGGCAGAGGTATCAATGGTAGCTCAGTTATCACACTATAATAGGATTGGAGGTGGAATGGAAATGTGTAAATCTCTCAATACATATATAATCCATTTCAACTCAGATACAAAAGCAGTAGAAGCACAATACTCTGCTTTAGTAGAGGACCTTGAGACTGTTGGTAGCTTCTAAGTTTTTCAGGAGATGAGGGAATCACCGAGGTATATGTAATACTCAGTTAAGTTGCAATGCAAGTTAGTGTATAAAGCTTAATTAGCGTCTGACTTGTTTAGGATAGAAGAGACCCTTGGATGATGTCCCTTTGAGATATTTATGAACATGGATAATTGCCCAATGAGCTGGACATGGAGAATGAACATATTGACTCAGTTTTTGAACTACCTAGGTGATATTTGGTCTCGTGAAATTGAGATATAGATGTCGTCCTATAATGCATCGAAATGGTTTAGGATCAGATTGCTTGTCTCCTGGTTCTACAGAGAGTTTAATGGTAGTAGATAACGGAGTGGAAATTGGTTTGTAGCCAAGGAGACCTGCATCTTGAAGAAGATCCAGAACATATTTTCTTTGGTTGACATAGAGTCCAGAATCAAACCGTGCAAAACATTGTCTACATAGACCAGCAATAGTAATACTGTTAAGGGAGAAATGCGTATAGTGACGACTTTAGGTATTGGAGGAAAGCTGTCAACGCAATATAGCCCTTTGCAACCAAATAGGTCTGATGTCTGTTAATGGACTTTTTGACTGACATCCTACTGAAAAAGCATTTAATGACTCTAACACTGTGCCACCATTCTTTTTATACCCAAATGCTCAAGTATTAAAAATAAAAAATAAAAAATAAAAAATGCATCGTGTATATAAGATATATGCGATCATTTTTGTCTTATCCCCTGAGAAAATTAACTCGGGAGGCGTGTAACCCCTAATTCAAATATAGAGGGGGCGCACACCCCACCGTCAAATAAATAGGGGAGGAGGGGGAGCCCCCACCCCACCCTTCTTGTTTTTGAAAGTAATAATAATATTTTTATTAAAATCAATAACAATATATATATTAAAAATAAATTTAAATATATATATATATATTTTTTAATATTGTCTTTTATTATTATAAAAAAAATTTTATTTAATAAAATTTTAAAAAAATATAATAAATTTTTATTTTTTATATAATTATATTTTTTAAAATTCTAATTATTTGATTTAAATTTATTAGCATTACTTGTTTAATTTTTATTTGTTTAACAAAGCATGAGATGACCTTTAACGCTTTAAAAAATTATCTGTTTAAATTTATGATAAAATTTAAAATGATTATTTTCATTTCTCATTAATTAGAAATGCTAATCGTGCAATTAAATATATATATATATATATATATATATATATATATATTTCTTATTTTGACATGATATAAATATATATTATTTTGATTAATACTTTAAAAAGAAAATTATTATTTGTTTGTCCTTGTAAAGCAAATAGTAATACTGATTAATGAAAGTTAAGAATAAAATCTGACAGAATTTTCAAAGAAATTACGTATTTTATTGATTGGATCATCATATACAACCCTGGTATCTTAATCACATTTCCCTAATATATCTGATAAGCTAGTTTCTAATTTGATGAAAAAAATATAATAAATCATTAGTATCACAAATAATTAGTTTGATATTCTAATCCATTCGATTCGATTTAATTTCATAATATTTGAATTGATTACATAGAAATACAAATGACTGAATTGTGACTACTACTTTTTCTGGTTAAACGAATATCAATATTAAACTTTTTCTAATTCTATCATTCAATTAATTTGGTATCAATTTTATTACATTTCCTTGAAGGTCTTAGAAGGTGGAACAGACAGTCTTCCTTATCAAAATATCCCGTCAAGCAATTCTTATGTTAATTTTGCCACATTGGTTCTAGATATTTGTTGTGTCAAAACCTTCTTCACATAAATCCAATTAAGTAAATTTTCGCAATGAAATCCTACCACTATAAAAACTTAGCCCATAAAGTTGCTCACTCATATCAAAGTCTTACATTTTCTCTATTATTATTGATTTCCCATTGGAAGTAGATTTGGTGAATTTAAAAACACAAATACATGTGAATTTGATAGAATTTGAACCATTAGAGAAAATTTTAATGGTTAAAATTTTAAGAAGCTGTTTAAAATTATTTTATATTTATTGAAATCTAAATTATTAGATGAAAATAATGGTTTTGATTTTCTTAAATACAGTAAATGTAAATTCTCAAATGTAAATAATTTAGTTCCCTTGGCATTACACTTATCATTCTCCTAATATTATGCAAATATATATGTTTTTTTTTTTTTCCTTTTGGTTGACAAATACACATGTATTTTTGAAGTACAAAACAATAGGCAAGATTAAATTTTGGAGTTTCTTATTACATATTACATAAATCAGTCAGTTTAAATCACATTTCATGAATTCATAATAAATATATCAAAATTTAAAAGAAAATATTCACATGAAAACAATTAGTTTTGGATCAATATATACAAGCATCTAAATTGATCATAAGCATTCTATTAATTTTATATATATATATATATATATATATATATATATATATATATATATATATATATATATATATATATATATTTATCACAAAATGGTTACAACTATAGATCGGTTGCGATAATTTAAATTTTTAACGTACAACAAATTTATTTACACATTTGTGAGTTAATGTATATTGTATTTAAATTAGTAATTAGTGCCTAATTAATACCATCAATGAATTATTATAATATGCATTCAGATCAAACCAAAATTGGACTATAAATAAACACACAATTTGGAGTAAGAATCACACAACACAGTTTCTTAATTTCCAAATAGTTGAGTTAGCTTTGTCGTCGAAAATGACCCACAAGAAGGTGAAGCTCGCATTCATAGCCAACGATGTAGCAAGAAAAGCAAAGTATAAGAAAACAAAGATGGGTTTCATAAGGAAGATAGAAGAACTCACCACTCTCTGCGGGATCGAGGCCTGTGCTATTGTGTAAAGTCCGTATGATTCTCAGCCGGAGGTTTGGTTGTCGCCGTTCAGGGTCCAACGTGTAATGTCCAAGTTCTGGAGAATGCCGGCGTTCGAGCAGGGTAAGAAGATGGTGAACCAGGAGGGCTTTCTAAAGCAGATGATCCTGAAAGCGAAATGGCAAGTGAATAAGCTGAGGATGGACCATAGGGAGAAGGAGATGATGTAGATCATGTACCAATACCTCAGTGCAGGGAAGGTTCTACACAACATGACCAGATTTGATCTCAACAATCTAGCACGGCTGATCGAGCAGAATCTAAAGAACGTTAATCAAAGGATTGAGGTGTTAAACAAGAGGGCTTAGAGCTAAAGGGTGACAGATGCGGCGACGAGGTGCCAAGACAAGGTGGAGGTGGAGCAGGTGGATGGGTTGAAGATGAAGGAGATCGTTATGCCGAAGCAGAAATGGGTTACTGATTTGATTAGTGGTTATGGGGATGAAATGATGTCGTTTGGAGATGTGAAACATCTAAATGTATTTTGGCATGTTCAATATTTCCTATGAAATAAATCTGGTGATTGGTGGGGTTTAAAGGAGTTTGTTTGTCCATTCTCTCGTTGTTCTTTTATGATTGATTGTTGTCTTCTTGCCTTTACTTCTTTTTTGAAATTTGTGTACTCGGTGTATGCTAAGTCATGTGTTCTCATCTTTTCTTATGTCTATTCTGTTTTTTCATTGAATAATACTTTTCTTTGACGGAGTTACAAATGTTGAATAGAAGTCAGTTTAGGACAAGAAGACTACAAGAACTAAATGACCTATCCTTTTCACTAGAAGTCTTGTTGATCGTGGCTGATTGACCTAAATGATGATTCCTTAAAATTTTAGATTAGTATATTTGTATCTTGCCTGATGATTCGTAGTGTGTAATCCTTTTCTAGGCCGTAAAGGTTGTGTCAGAGGTCAGCCTGTTTGGTGAATAGGATTTGGATTTTTGTCTCAGAGGTTCTTGGCCAGTGATCACCTGTTAGCACTTGTCTTTTGGCAATGCTTGAATAGACTAACTTGTTATGGTTGAGCCCATGACTCTATCACCAATCTATAACCTGAACGCCATTAAGGAAAACAACGATCACGATAATCCGAGCTTACGTGGGGAGTTTAGATTTCCATGTCCAATTAATGAAACTCTATCCTTGCTTTGACCACTACTGATTAGGAATAAAGATGTTGTGCCCTGCCTGATTGGTCCTTAGCCGTACATATATGGTGTTCCATGCCAGGGCTAACCCATTAACTGTTCTAAGAATCTCTTGGATAGCAGTGACCAGGTTTAAGGTGTAATATGTATGAAGAATTTTGTTGCCCATGCACCAGATTGTGTAAAGTGTAATATTCCTTGAATTTTTATTTAATAATTTATATTAGTGGAATAATATGTAAATATTTACATTAGTTTATAATTGGGCATATCTGAAAGTTGGAATAGTGGGGGAAAACGAAAGTTAAGAAGGACTCATATATTAATTTAAGCAACATGTTATTTGAGAATTAGGCTAACACAAATAGGCCTTACCCATGCCAATTAAGGGGCCAAAGTTCAAATCCTACTAAGTGCAAGTTTGATATTTTTAGCTCTTTTTTCTTTTCTCAAAATTCCATCTATCCCTTAAGAAAAATGACAAAAATGACCTATATACCCTTTAATTTTTTTCTTTTTCCCATTTCTTTGATTTCTTCTTTATCTGGCCATCAGCTGAGTTCAAAATTCTTCTTTGTTCTCCTGCACATTTTAGCTCTATTGTAGTGTTGTGTTGTCCTCCTCTACCCTCCGATGTGTTCTTGGCTTCTCTAATGAAATATGGGCATGAGGTTGCCAAGAACCTAAGCTTTTGTTCACATAAGATTGCTTAACAATCTTCATTAATTTTAGCTCGAATCCATAAGATTTCTTCAAATCTTGTTAGGTCATTGATTCTACAACAGATTATTTCTCCCTCAATCTAAGCTCTTGATTTCGAGATTTGGAGTTTGAATTTAGGAAAACCCTATTTCAAACGAGTAAAGTGAATAGTAATAGAAAAGTTCAAATTTTGGTTCGATTCAAGTAAAATTTCTTAAAATTTCATTATGGCTTTGTATTCTAAATGAATTTTGAGTAGCTCTCTTTCCATTTCAGCATCTAACTTGGTGATTTAGCTTTAGAATTCAAAAATCCTTTTTTAAGGCAAGAAAAAAAAAAATAATAGTGAACTTAAAACTCAAATTAGACCTCCATTTGATGGAGTTTTGTGAAATTTTCTTGGATTTGTTATCTTAAGTAAGACTCTAACCATTCACATATGTCCATTTGATGTTTGAATCACTCAGTTAAAAACACCTTATTCTTGGTAGGGAGTTGAAGTGTGTAATGTAGTGATATTTGAAGACTTCTTGATCCTTTAGTGTTATTTGTCACGACCCAAATTCATTAGCCTAGACCGACACATAGGCTAAATCAACCTAGTCTAGCCAACCTAAGATATTTTCCTTATATTTTTCATAAAATATCAATAAAACACATTGACACACTTTGAAATATATTTCAACAATTTCACAATGATATCAAATTAACCAACTTAAGAATGTCTCAATATATTTTAAGGAAATAGTCCATATAAGGCTTACAATACTTCACGACATTTATAATTCCAAATAAATAGACATCTAGTAGCCACTACCTTAGAGTTATGTACATTATGATTAACCTAGAATGACATACCAAAAAGTCTAGATAATAAGAAAATTCTTAGAGCAACTTCCTTAGCACTTACTAATATGAAAAGTATTAAAGATAAAGGTGTAAGTCTACCATTGATTTAGTGAGTGAAAAAATAACAAAGCAAGTAAAAAGGGAAAACAATAGAGATCTTAGAATTTTTAAATAACAACAAATTTTGGTAAAATAGGAATATTATTTCTAAACCTTAAATTTTATATGAAACAGGTATCAAGGCTAGAACCAAGATTATCATACTCATATTCCTTTATCAGATATGTTTCAATTATTCATATTGTATCCATTTATCAAATACGTCTCAATATTTTATATTTGTGTCCCTTAACTGGATATGTTTTAATAATTTATACTCATATCTCTTCACTAGATACATCTCAATATCTCATATCCCTGTCCTTTCACTGGATACGTCTCAATAATTTATACTCATATTCCTTTATTAAATATATCTTAATAATTCATTTCAACAAGGTACTCCAAGGTCGTTACCCCTACTAACGGCTACAGGATTCTTACATGAATACCTATCAATCCTTTAAATTATAAAATCCATTGAATAGTTTAAATATGATATATAAATAAATAATTTTATTTAAACATATTTACTATCATAAAGTAATTTAAATAAAAATAATCTTGAAGATAAAATAAAATAAAGTGATTAAGAAAGAAGTGACAATAATGTAAAGGATTTACAATGGAACTTGCATTCAAATTTCTTAAGAACTTGTTAATCATTTTCATCTATACCTTAATTGTTAGATATGGAAATCATAAATCTTATATATAATATTTATTCAGGCCTGAATAAATTATACTAAATCATATTCCTAATAATGCTAACCATCTTTCTAGGAGCAAAAACTAGGAATTTTCATTTACTCCAATTCCCTTAATCAATCTAAACACTAATTATAACTAGAAACCAGACAACCATCCATCATTAATGTAAAAATACCAATTATAATTATAAGTGGGAAAAATGTAACGTCTAAATTATTACTTCTCTACAATTTAAAACTATATGGGTGTCTAGTCTTTAAAAGTAATAATAATAATAATAATAATAATTATTATTATTATTATTATTATTATAAATACTCTTGATAGTTTGGAATCCTTTTTATGTCTTAAAATTTACTGTATATTTAGTTTCCACTTTTTAAAGTCCAGATTGATCCAGGAGCCTTCAACATAATTCATGTTCTAGAATATTCTTTGCAGGAAAAATATAGTAACCCTACTTTCCAGATAACATTTAGGTAGTATAATCCTACCATAGATCTCAGGAATTATGAGATGAATTACTTTGTTAAAGAACTTATAGAATCTAAATTAGCCATTTAGGCAGCATAGCCTGCCATGGTCTTACTCGTACAAAGTTCATAAAACTCTATAAAGGTACTATTAAATTTTATTTTAGTATCTTAATTCTACTCAATCTATTAAATGTGATTCTACCACCATTATGTGCATAATATGTATAAGTTTGTTGTATAAAATAGATCAATACTCTTAAAAGACTAGTTTAGAATATATATATATATATATATATATATATATATAATCCATATAAAAATAAAGAACTTGAAAGTTGGACAAGAAAATAAAGGCGTTTGGTAAAATGAAAAAAGTTACTTTGCTAATTATACACTCATTGATAAGGATCAAGAGTAAAGATCCTCTATTCCTACAACACAACCCCGATCAAAGAGGTCTCTGCAAAACTACCTTTAACACAATTATAAATGCTCCTTTTACAACCTCTCTTTCAGTTTGAATGAGAAAATTAAGAAATATTCGTGCTATTTATAGAAATTTTCAAATTACTATTTGGCACCATGCAACTAGTATCCAAACGCGTTTTTGCCGACAGTTTACAATGCAAATAGTAATTAAATGCATTTTGTCAACATTTACTATGCAAGTTACTATACAATGGTTAAAATTATATTTTTACCTTAGAAAATATTTTTTTTCATTTTAGTTGTTAAAAGAGTTAAAATTATAATTTGTACCCTAAATACTATTTTATCCTTTCATTGTAGTCCATAAAATTCTATGTTATTTTTAAAATCTATACATATATTTTTGGGTTATTACATTATTGGACCTTAAGGAAAAGAATTTAAGTTGTTGATAGTTATTGTTTGGAGTGGTAAGTCACTTTGAGAATTTTTCAAGTTTATCTTAAATTTTGTTGTTGTAAGAGGAAGCTTGATGAATGAAAGAACAATGGAAGTGATTATTGATATTAAATAGTTAATTTGCTTATGATTGGTATAATGTTTGACCCATTTAGTAATGGTGGATAACCTAAGATTTATAAAAAGCAATGAATGAGCTATTTGGGGCTAGTATTAACTTTGAATTATTTATACAGATGTTGACGATTTGTAAGTGTGTTTAAGACCATTTATATATTAAGAAATATCAATGTCTTATGTTGGAAATAATGCAACTAATGGGAAGTGAAATTAATGGAACTTATATGAACTCATAGTCATATGAGCAATTTTAGAACCTTGGAATTTTTTAGTGCAAATTATCTGTGTTGTGTATTGTTCAGGATGAAACTTTAAGTTTATTGACCATTTCAGTTTCCACATTATTTTCTAAGTGAATATACATATATGTGCTAGTTAATACCTTTAAAAAATTATTAAGAGGAATAACAGAGACCTTAGAGAAAAGAAACAAAGTATCCAAACGGATTGTGAATGCCAACTCATTTGTGGAAACTTGTTATTATATAATTTACCTAAGTTAAGATACTTCTGGGGCATTAAAGGTCTATCATTCATTTTTAGGGTTATAGCATTTGCACTCTACTTAGAGGGTAAGAAAGTGAATCGTGTGTGCTTCGGTCAGGTGAACAAATAATCCTAATTATACAAGATTTTTATTTTACATTATCTCTTTTCAAAAAGTATTTATTGATCTCCCTAGTACTTTAGAACAGGCTTTTGGAATTATAAATATCATTTGTATACTTCAAAAGCTTTGAAATTTCTAGATTTATAGATTCTATAACTTTGCATTTATGAATTTCTCTGATTTTGATTTTGAGTTCTCTAAATTAAAATGCACGAACATGCCATCCCAAAAAATAATTAATTAAGAATAATAAAATTAATTAGTAATTAATTAATCCATTGATTAATGTATTAATTAAAAAAATATGAAAATTGGCAAACGAAAAATGAAAAGTCCAAAATAAAATAAAAAGTTCCTTCAAAAAGAAAATTGAAAAATGAAAAATGGCTAATAGGGAAGGTATAAAAAAATCAAACCATAAGGAGCAAATGAAAAAATTAAAAAAAAAAATTCAAAAATAATGAAAAATAAAATAAAAATCAAAATAAGAAAATAAGATAAAAATAAAAAATAAGGAAAATAGAATAAAATAAAATAATAAGAAAACAAAATAAAAATAAAAAAGAAAAAGTAAATGAAGACAATATGTTAATCAAACGAAAGAAGCAGCAAATCAATATGAGAAGAAGCACAAAGAGCTATAAATTTTCGGCCATTCATTGCAGCACCCAAGAACCCACACCATCTCTACAAAGGTAGCCATTTTAGGTCAATGGAGGCAGAGGTATCGGGAAGCATTAATGGAGAAGTGATAGGAAGGAGAAGTTAACTGAATGAGGCAGTAGAACAGCTAAGTAGAGAGGGATCGTTATGGATTTAACAAGAAACAAGAAACTGGGCATAAAAAAAGGGAGCTCAATCACATACCAGAGGAACAAAGCAATCCGAGAAAGTGAAAAGTTCAGAAAGGGAAGTTCAGACGAGAGAGTGAGGTGACGTAGGATAGAAACAGTGAGAGAACAGAGAAATAAGGCAAACTCAGAGACAAAAACGAAGAGAAGATGATGAATAGAAAAAGATGAGAATGACAGAGAAGAATGGGTGATCTATTTTCTGAATTTCTGGATATGGGCAATTAGAGACACAACGTGACTTGGAAAACATTGAGTCCTCTTAGATTTTTTTGCAAAGGTAAGTTTCTATGATCTTGTTTTCTATATTCCGATGTTTTGGTTATATAGTTTTGGGTGACATTTGTTAGATGAAAAGAGGGAGGTATAAATTACAGTGAGATATACTTCAGCTGAGCTTGGTGTGAATCTGAGTCAATTGTGTTTGGAATTTTTTTCTTTTACATGTTCTAGTTAAGTGGTGATTCTTGTTAGTGTTCATGTTGTATGTTATAAGCAAGTGAAATAGTTTGGAATATATTTATTATTTATTTCAGTTTGGGATTTTAAGTTTCAGTGGTAGTGTTTTCTAGCTGTGATGTGGATTGTGCTTGAAGGAGAGGAGGAGTATTGTATTCGTGTTATGATAGAGTGAAAATATCTGAACCTATTTAGAAACTTTTCCACTTCACTATTTCTCTTTAATGCATTGATCTTGTTGGTAAATTTGGAAATAGTTTCAAAATCTGTAATGAATAAGTTTAAGTTTACACTTAAATTGCTATATGTTTAGTTTTGATGGCTGACATAATTTAAATGCAAATTTCTTCTTGTTCAATATTAGCTGAGTCTGGATCCTCTACATTCCCTAAGAGAACTACGCACTGTTGGATCACGTAGTTCTTTCATTTCAGCTGTTATATTAAACCTTACAGACTGCACACAGTCAAAAACTAACTTTTTGACCACACACAGTTATCAAGATGAATTTGAACTGTCAGATCATGCATTTTTTTTAATATCAACCATTAGATTTGTACTATACTCTCTAAATGCACTAAATCCAAATCTGTATTAGTCAAAGCTTATTTTGATCTAATGTGAGATGTTGAATTCCCATTTGGCTAGATAGATGATGGTTCTTCATTTTGGCATTTTGGTGGGCCATACCAATTGAACATAATGTTATTCTTGATAAAGATCAAGTGAGATCAGCAATTCAAATGAATCTTACCTAAGTGGACTCCAATCACCCTGTGTCTATCCTTCTTTAAAATTGACAGAGAAAATATTGGAAAAAATTGGAAAGGATCCAAATCCCTACAATTGGATATGGAAGCTTTGTGAAAAAATATGGTTATGGCCTTTTGGGCCGAATTGATTTTAGAGTTTAGTATTTTTTTTCTTTTCTAATGCATTTCCAATGAGATTTGAGATTTGGAAGTAAAAAATTAATAATAATAATAAAAAAATTGAATATAATGGATAACTTCCTATCTTGACATTTAAAACAGTTGTTAAATTTTGGTACTCTATTCCATTACGTGATTATCATATATTTATTTTGGTGGGATAGTTATTTCATTTTGGCATATGGGTAAGATTAGCCACACCTGGACATGAGGGTGTGGAGGCATGAGGATCAAGGTGATAATTGAGAGAAAAAACTGGTGCTAGTCTGTTAATCTAGGTTATTTATTTATTTATTTTCTTTCTTTTAATGTAATTCCGTAAAATAAAATTTGAAACAATGTAAATGTCATTTCAGCACAAGCATACATTGACACTAAATAGGAATGCATGCAATATGTTTTTCTGTCTTAGTGTTTTTTTTTTTTTAATTATTGTATGGGATCTTTCGTCTCCTTAGACTTTGAATGTTACTATATATTTTTCTTACAACAAATAAATAAATAAAAGCAACTTCAATTTACAATTATGTTTATTTTCATTTTATTTTATCTTATTTCCTATTTTGTTTTATTATTTAATTTCTAAAATCGCTATGTGGGATCATAAGTCTCCGCTAGTACTTAGAAGTTAATAGGTACAGGCCGTGTGGAATCTTTTGTCTTTTTAGACTTTGAAAGTTAGTATATATTTTTCTTCTAACAAATAAATAAATAAATAAATAGAAGCAATTTCAATTTATAAATATGTTTATTTTCATTTTATTTTACCTTATTTCCTATTTTATTTTATTATTTAATTCCTAAAATCATCGTGTGAGATCATAAATCTTTATACGCACTTAGAAGTCAATTAGTAAAAATCGTGGGAATCCTTAGGCTTTAAAAGCTGTATATACTTTTTTCATAACATATAAATAAATAAGCAAATAAATAAAGCAATTTCAATATACAAAAATGATTTATTTATTTATTTCTTTAAACCCACTGTATGAGATCGTTAGTCTCCTCAAGCGCTTAAGAATTAAATGATAGAGGCCATGTGAGATATCTAATCTCCTTAGGCCTTGAAAGTTAACATATGGTTTTCAAAAAATACAAAATTAAATAATTTCTAGTGAAAATATCTTATTTTTGCTTTTCTCTTTTTGAGAAAAAAAAATCCCAAAGTTTCTCTCTTTAAAGATTTCTTCTCTTTTTTGGGAATTTAAAATAAAAATTCCAATTTCAAAAGTCCAAAGGGCATAAAATTGAGAAATTTTAAAAACCTTTTACCTCTATAACGTCACTTTTTTTGAACTTAAAGTAAAGATTCCAACTTCAAAGATCAAAAAGTCAAATTCAAAAAGCCTAAAGATCCCTTTCCATCATAATTTCATTTCACTTTCAAAATTTTCTAAAAAAATTCAAAATCCAAAAGATTCAAAAATTAAAAAAGAGAAAATGAAAAAAGTAAAAAAAGTGAGATTATGTCAATTTTATGAACTAAGACACACACTAACAAAATTCCAAATCGTTTTGTTTATGAAAGTTTCTTTGATTTCAACTGTTTTTGCTCTTTACAAAAATAAAAAACACCAATCAATTGACACCACATTTTCAGTCAAACTACGTGGGTTTTGATCCTAATCATTGGGTATATATGTCTTAAGCTCTCATTCTAGGTCAAGTTCGTCCTTTATAAATATTCATATTTTAATTTCGCCAATTATTTATGTTTACGTGTTTCCCTATTCATTTTGTATGTGTTTTGGTATGAGTAATTAAGATAAAATTAAGGTCATATTCCGTTAATTTCATTTGACTAAATAAGGGTAACCATCCTTACAGATGGGTATTGTAGGATATCTAACACCTTCCCAACACATCTTTGTTTTATGTAGACCACCTTGTCTTGTTTTAAATTGGTTTTCCTTTAAAAAATTTTATGGTGACTCCTGAAATAAATCGGTTTTTAAATTATTTTGAGAGTTAATTTGTTTCTCTTTTCATTTCACACCATTCAAGTCATGCTTAACCTTTCAACAGGTTGTTAAGTGTGGCACAAAATGATTCTGAACTTATTTGTTTTGCACTTAGAAGCACTCTGGCTTTCAGTTCATGAAATACTTTGATTCTTTAATTATGAAGATATCTGATTCTATAAGTATAATGTACTGGGATTATAAGATTTGGATTACTCTTATCTAGTCTCCATGACTAAAACTAACTATGAATTTATGAAATTCTAATTTTTTATTATGGATTTATGTATGTTAAAGAAATTTATAAGAATGCATCCAGAACAGGACATTATAGCTAATGGTAGTAAACATTAGCCTTAATGCACTATGATCTATATTATAATATGATTAGGCATGATGTCATTGTTATGATACTTTGCATAAGGCCTAAGGCCATTATTTTGAATATTCGAGTCTTAAAGCTCGTGACTGATATCTACTCTGTTCAAAGTATACTAGTAGGCTAGCTTTATTTCTTGGATATTTGATGGTTCTATAAGATGTTCCCAAGCATTTTGTTGGATTTGGAATACCCTTATGTTACAAATGTATTGATTCATTTTCATTCAAAAATAGTTCTATAATTTTATTGTTGAGGCCTTTACAAAAGACTAGAATGTGTTTCACATTCTGTACTATTTGTATTAACCACAAAAGGTGTTAGGTTTCAAATTAACATATAATTTTTTAAAAACTTTACCGTGGCTAGTCTATCTCTTCTTTTGTATTATTAGTATTACTTGCTCACTGAGATTTTACTCACCCCACATTATCTAACATTTTTCATATCACAGTGTCGAATTATAACACCTACCTACGAAGTTGGAGCTTGTAGGTGTTTCTCTTTTAAGTAAGCCTTATTAATACAAGTGCAAGAGCTTCTTTTTTATGTAAATTTGTTATTAGAATAAGTAGCTCCCTTGTATACAGGTAGTTGGTCTTTTTGTTATTGATTTGTTGATTGTGGGTTATTGTATATGTATATATATCGAAGAATAAAGCTTTCCATCTTATTATATGTCAAAATTTCTATTGTAAAAATTTAGAAGATCCATGTTTCGAGGGAGACATGCCCAAATTTCTACATAGGAGTAAACTAAGTCTTTTGGCTTATGTATCTATGGATGTATTATGTCTTAGTTTTATCTAATGAAAATTCTGCATGTTCGGTTAATGTCTAATTTCTTGAGGTGTATGTTAGGCTTACAAGGGCGAGGAGTACCTTGTTCCCCTTGCTAGTCACATTTTATTGGTTAGGGTAGTGACATAGAGTCCTACGAGGAAGAACTTGATTAATGATTCCATAGATGTTAGTTTATCCTTTGGAATACTAAACCATTATTGGGGCCAAAGAATGATGTCACGGTTTTCAAATTGATCCACTATCAAGCTAAAAGGACTAGTAAACCATATCTCCCTTATAAATTAACACTTGAAGAAGATATGGTTTATGGTTTCTTCTGCATCATTATAAAAATGATGGATGTTGGGGTCCTGAAGGTGGTGTTTTATTAATACTTTTCCTATTATGAGGGCTTTAGAAAGTAGTTTCCAAGTGAAATTTAAAATGCGATAGGGAAGCTTAAACCTCTAAAGAGTTTTCTAATTAGTGAATAGGCTTGGATTGGAATGGCTTTCATTAAGGAGAAGATATCCATCTTTCACCATGTATGATCCTTCTTTGTTTCCCATACTAACTATGCTATCTACGTTACCTATGGTAAAGAAGGAGATAGAGGTTATCCATTCTATGTTAGTCGAGGTGGAAAGCAAATTGAGTTTATTGAGGTCCCATCCTGATCCATCAGCTTTGAGTAAGTCACTGACTATAATACTGAGGGGTCTAGACTAACTTTAATTGGTATTTAGAGTCTATGATTAATTGGGATAGAGCTGCCATTTCCCACACTCCACTATAAAGTCTTTGTGATTAGATGTTGAGTTTTAAGTATGCCTTTCCACATCCAAGATGATTGGGAACTTTTAAGAAGATAAGATCTTGAAGGATCTCGGTACTTTTTTGCTAGGATTTTAGGTAGTTCAAACTTTTCATTGTTTTCCAAAATTTTTTATGTCTATTTTGAAAGGAAGGCCACATTGAAGTTATGTGCACTCCTTATCCCCAAGCCATCCTTATCTTTTTGTAACGAGAGAGTTTTCCATTTTGCAAAGTGCATTCTAAATTTTTGGTTAAAGGAACCTTAGTAGATGTTAGCAATCTTGGAATCAATCTTGGCATAATATTTTTCAGGGAGACTAATACATGACAGATCGTATATAATGGAAGAGTTTAGTACTAATTTGATGAGGGTTAGTTATCCTACCTGCGAAAATAGGGAAGCCTTACAAGATTGCAGTTTTATGTTTATCTTTTCCACAATGTGATGGTAGACAAGGTGTTTATCCTTTCCAAGGTCAACGTAATTCCACAATGTGATGGGAAGCAAGGAATTTCTTAAAGAATTTGGGGGTGTTCAAGCTAAAGACCAAGGTTGATTTCTCCTTGTTAATCTCAAGCCTTGACATACTGCTAAAAAAGTTTAAGGATTTTTTTACTGTGGAACAGGCTTCTATTTTGGCTTCAAAGAAAAGGAGAGTGTCATCTACATACTTTAATTGCATGATAGGAGCTATTAAACTGTTGATTTTGATGCTTGTCCAAGTGTGTTTCTTTTCGTATGTAATCATACATGAAAGGATGCTTGTGCACAGAATGTAAAGGTAAGTGGATAGGGGATCCCCTTGTTGGATTCCCCGACTTGGTTGGAAATTAGGGGTTCTACTACCATTGACTAGCACTTGGTAAGTTACTGAGGTCACACATTGCATGATAAAGTCAATTCATTTAGGCAGGAATTTAATTCTTTATAAATCAGCTTCTATGAAGGACTAGGATATGCTATCAGAGGTCTTGGCAATATCCAATTTTAGAGCACATTCTCTTTTCTTCATGCTCCTTTAATTCTTGATAAAGTTCTTGACCTCTAAGGCAATGATAATGTTGTTAATGATAAGTTTGCCTAGGTGCTTTGGAAGGGAGTCACCCTAGAATTCCATAAGCTTGGTGCAAATAATTTTGGATATGATTTTGTAGGACATGTTGCAACGGGCTTATTAGTCGAAAGTCCTTAGTTGTTTGTGAAATGGAATTCTTTAGGACTAGGGCAATTAGAGTTTTATTTAGATTGTGCAGAATGTGCCCTTTTTTAAGTAGTAGACTATGTTGATCACATCTTCCTTGATAATGACCCAGTAATGCTAGAAATATTTTGCATTAAATCTGTTAGGGCTAAGGGCACTGTTAGAATTAAGGTAAAAAAATTACCTTAGTGATTTCCTTCTCCTCAATTGGTCTTTCTAACATCTGTATGTGGTTAGTTTATAGTTCTGGGACCTTTATCTTAAGCAGCATATTAAGGATGTCACTGTAATTGAGATGGTTATAGGGAGTGTATACCTTATTGAAGTGTGAGCATATGTAACTTTCAATTTGAGATCTTTCATCCTTCCAAGATTCATTATCGCCTTTAAGCCTTACTATTTTTCCTGTAGTTGGTTCTTTTGGAGACTAACATGTGGAAGTATTTAGTGTTCTGGTCTCCGAGTATCATTTAGGATTATTTTGCCTTTTGAGCCTATAGCATCTCCTCGCAAAACACAGGAATTCCAATTGTTGCTTGAAATCTTTTTTATTTGATCCAATGCTAGCATGTTCGACATTGTTTTGTAAATCTTGTGCTTGTATTCTAAGGCTTTAATTCTACAAGGAAGATTACCAATGATTTATGAGGTCTATTGCTTTTAGGGCAGACATAGTCCTGCAAAGGATGTTGTAAAGTGAGAAACTCAGGGAACCCTTTACATTGGTGTTCCAAGACATGGTGATTAAGACCTGGTAATCTTAGTAAAAGGTCTTAAATTTCTCAACTCTAAAGTGTTTTCTTATGCCTCTGCAGTCCAATTACGTAGTCCTGAAGAGTTTAAGGGAATTGTTGGAAACAGCTAAGGGGAGGATCGTGAATATGGTATTTGGGAAGGCTATGTTGCAAACTGTTTTGTCCAATCTAACCTATACACTATGTTCTTCTTTTCAATTATTGGTCCACAAACACCATTGTATACGGGGGAGAAGATCTATGAGTTTGCATTTAGTCATCAGGTTTAAGAATTCCAATGCTCTTGGTAAGAAAGTATAGGAGCTGAGCTTATCTGCACTTTGACAAACCTTATTAAAGTTTCCTATGATTACCCAAGGTTCAAAGATGTGCTTAGCTAAGAGCATGATCCAGTTCCAGAGAGTTTTCCTTTAATGGACTTTGGGGTGCCTATACATGGAGGTGAGGAATACAGGTGTTCCATTAAGGACAAAAGAGACATAAATCTAATTTGGGGATAAATCTAAGACATTGCAATGTACATTGTCATGTAAGACTAAGGAAATGGCACCACTGTTTCCAATTGGGTTCAAACCAAAGAATTCCGAGTGACTAAAATACTTTAATCTATTAGCAAGTAGGTTTATAGAGATTATAGTTTTAGCAAGAAAAAGGAAACATGGCGAATATTTACAAATGAGTTTTCTTATTTTGAGAAATGTTGTTGTTTTTTGAAACCCTAGCAATTTCAACTGATGCAGTTCATGGCAACTGAAAAAGCTTTTTTAGTTTAGCTTCCAGACCTATTTAGATGCCTACGTGTAGTGTAGTCAAAAGGAGCTTCAGACATGCACTTGACTAAGTCCTCTTTCCTTTCCTTTCAGCTATGGTCCAAAGAATCGGTCTACTGCCATTTTTTGTGCAAAAGGCTCTTCTAACTTACTACAAAGCAAGGATAGAGGTCGAGGGGTGGTCTGTCCTGAGAATTGAGAGTGCACATGGCAGAGGGAATGAGCAGCTCATTACTGTGAATGAGTAGAGAAGCATCTTCTCGACCCAAAGATGTTACTCAATTTGCCAGCATAGGAGCATTCTATTTCAGGACATCGGATTAAATAGGGTCCAAGCTACATTTTCAATTTCATCTGGTAGGAAGAATAAGTAAAAGGGGTTTATTGAAATCTATTAATGCAAGAGGTATCATATGGCCAGAGCTGCCATTGGATGCCAGATTCCTTTTGTAGCTTGATGATAAGCCCTACATTCTGTTGAAGGTCAGCAGAGGAGTGCTTCTCTTGGAGCAGTTGGATTATGCTCCACCTGCTGCTCAGAGTGGTGAGCTTTTCTGTGTGACTCGGGTAGATAAGGATGGGGACGCAGTAGGAGACGGTCTTGAGATGTTGCATTAAGTTGCTGTCCTGCAAGAACTTGCTCAGAGGGAAGAAGTTTATTAGGTTAGTAAATGTCTTCATGAACAATGCTATTAAAACATGTTTGAATTATAAGTGAAGAAAATGAGGTAAAAATAGGCTTAAGGTGACGGATTGCATAAGGGTCTTCTGAAGGGGAGTTAAGCTTTTGTGATCATGCTGGAAAGTGAGAGGTAGGGTCATCCTTCGCTTTCGGGTGCTTCCTAGCCACTTGCATATCATCATAGTCGTTTAAGAATCTCAGGATAGGGTCAAAGTCAAGGAAGGTAACCTCAATGGGTTCCCAATGATCAATGTCCATGAAGGTGCTTTCATTAACTCTCGGTGGAACTTCGAAGATCAAGTTGAAATCTGCAGAGACATCAAAGAAACAATTATCATATTAATCCATTCTAGTGCATGGAAGTCTGAACTGGCAACCTATTTGATATGGACAGTTTCCATTTGACGGGTATCTACTACTTCTATGCTTATTCAAGGAGTCATCTTGGTGATTTCATCCTTCATATGTTGGAGGATGGGGGCAGTATTGAAGTAAAAAGGTGGACGATTGGGGTTTGGTTCCATTGAGGAATCATAGTAGAAAGAATCTTCCTGTGCATTAATTATGTTGGAAAGCTGAGGCGGAGGAGGGTTGCTTTCTTCCTGAGCTATGGGATCTTTACAGTGCACATAGTAGAAGCCTTATTCACGAATTACTTGCCATCGGACATTGGAGGTACTCCTCGTTGATATTTTCTTCCTGAAGGTAATAAAGTGTTTTGACACCACTGGGAACCTGAGGCCATGTAGGTAATCCACGTCAAATTTGCTCTTTATACTTAATCTCAGCACTTCCTGAGCTTCCAGGACTTGTTCAAAGTCCCAGTCGTAATCCTTGGCTATGTGTCCTATTCTACCACATTGTTTTCACGTTCTGAATATTTTGTCTTATAGGCATTTGGCCTAAATCTTTCTTCCACTGTCGAGTTGACTCTAATTGCCAAGAGCAAGGGAAGCGAGCGGTCCACCAAGTATTAGACCCAGATGAATTCGAGGTTATTGTAGAAGAGTAATCCACATTCAACCTTGTTTGGTTCACTAACTATATGTCCGAGCAGCTCTGCAACTTCTTTATTATGATACTCTAGGGAGAGGCCCCAGAATTGAACCCATAGTTATACTCTGTATAATGCAATCTAATCTTTTTAAGGATCATGTTAGCTTTCCACTTGTCAACAATAAGGAGCATGTTAATCACTACCCAGGGGCCATTATGTAGGATGAAGTTCTAATCTTCAATATTTTGGATTTCTATCATATAGATGTTTCTTTCTCTTTCAAGTACCTGAAAGTCATCCTGTAGTTTCCAGGCTCTATGCAATGCGTGATTCAACCTGTGCACTTGCAAGGTTTTGTTGTCCACTAGTATGGCAAGGATGCAGGTGCCCCAATATTGTCTCGCAACATTGATAGAGCCTTCGCTAAATATTAAAGGCCTGATGTGGAAGCCCGAAGGAGCCATTACCAACTTCAGAGTCCACCGACGAGGACAAGGGGTCGAGTCCAGTACAACTACTTTCTGTCTAGAGGTAGCCTCTAGCAAGGTCATGTTGCCTTTACATGAGCCAATGTAGGTAACCACAGATTCTCTTAAAAGCATGAAGCTTAAGATAAGCGAAACCAAAGGAGTAAAGGAGCAGGAAAACAAGAACATAAGGGAGTAAAATAGATTATCAGAGAAGGATTGTCAAGGCATAGTAGGGGAGGGTGGGTAAGACGGACAAGATGAAGGAGAGTGCAGGGAGGAGACGAGTTGGGTTATGGTAGTGAAGGGAGAAGAGGGGCTAAATAGACGGTAGTGTAGCTATGACTTAACAATATATGCAGAGGCGTGCTAGTAGTTAATTGCATAGGGGAGATGAAAGGGTAGTATTTGTCCAATGGACGTGGAACAAGGCAGCGGCTGAGGGCTAGGGTCATCACTGGAATGATTACCTAGTAGGAAGCATGCGCCATGAGCATTAGTTTATGGTGTTTGGAAGTTGAAGGGGTGGCACGGAGTAATGGACGATCAAGATTTAGATGGGGTAAAATCGAGGGACGACAAAACAAGACAAACAACCCAAACAGTAGGCTATTCTCACACTAGGATGAGAGCTTCTCTCACTAGGAGGATACAAATAACATCGTTGAACAATATGTATCTGCATGTTGTTTTACATATTTAGAAATGTTTCCCTCTCAAATTTGCTGGTTATGTGGATTTAAGACTTCGAATTGAGCATTGTACATAGTATAGCGAACGATGTTAGAACTGGAGTTTTCTTTTATATATATATATATATCTGTGTGTGTGTGTATATATATCACTTTGGAATATTTATTAAAAAATAATGAACATAATACTAATAATATGAATTATTTTTCACAATAACCATTCATGTCCGGTGCTTAAACTATTTTGATTTGATTTTTTTACAGCAAACAGCTTTCATAATTTAGAGCATAAAATCAACTTATAAATTCACTAATAGATTTCTGAGAAGCCAACAAAACTTATTTGCGTTGCCAATTCCCAGAATTTGGAAGCGTTCTATACGTTGATTTTATGGGTATGATTATATGAACATGGCGAAGACAATTGATTACATCTATTAAGATTTCATATGCATTTGTTTTTTGAGGCTATTTAAGGATTTTCTTTTTTGCCAAAGGAAATCTTCATTGCCCCGAAAAAAAAATTCTGCATATAGTAAAAGCAATAGACAGATTTTAATAATCTAATTTCATTCATTAGCTTTTGCATATAGTATCTTCATTCTATTAATTAGTACAAAAGGCGTTATTTTTTTTATGGCCAAACAAAAGGCGTTAATTTTAGTCTATCATAATTGATAGTTGTTATTCATTTCTATGATTAACAACTAAGATTTAAGATCTTAATCAAAATAAATAAAATTTGTAAATATCTTGTCAGATGGATAAGACGAAGGTGATGAAATAAGATCAATTGTTGATCTTACACTATTAACTTTATCAAGAGCCAGTATGAGTTTATTTCATTGGTAAAAAGGATATTAATTAAGAAAATTTCTGCAGTTAGTTATGTCACCTGAGTTTGACTTTCCTACGAGTGAACGTGGTAATTTCTTCGAAAGTTTGTCCATCATATTCCTACATCGATCTTTATACTAGACCTAGATGTGTTGAGATTAATACGTAAGTATATACAGGCCATGTTTGTTCAATGGATTTTGGTGGAAAGGAGGAGGGAATAAGCTAGAATGAAAATGAAACTTTTTAATGTAAAAATTTGTTTGTTAAGAATATAAAAAGAAATTTAGTAACAAAGTTTATTTAGTATTACAGATGATAAAATGAGAATGATAATAAAGCAAAAAGATAAAAATGTCTTTTATTAAAATATTTAATTATTTATTTTATTAATTAAACAATAATAAAAAAATCCTTGAAATACTCACATTTCACTTTTTCTTTTCATTGCGAAAACATATAACCAGTAATGAAGAACATAGATAACATGGCCAAAAAAAAAAAAAAAAAATGAAGAACGGAGACAAAATGTCACCCATATCATTTCATTTTTCGAATTACAGCAATTCACAGGTACAAAACGCTACCTTGCATCAGAACACGTAACACAAACATATAAGGTAGATCAGAAAATCCGTGCTCCACCGAAGCATCAGACTATAAAATCCGACAACAGAATGCCACCCACGCTAATCTACTATCAGATTTCCGACAACCCTTATAGCCACAACTCTCCTAAGCTAAACTCTGGTATTCGTTTATGTTCATCGCTGTCAGTACTTGCTCTGCAACTCTCTCTCTGTAATGGTTTCTCTTTCACAGGTGTGCTTCGTGGGTCTGAGATGTTTAGAATCATTTATGAAGAAGTTAAATATCTGGGGACATTTAGAGTACGATGATTAATTGTTGATTCAAATTTTTATATATAAAGAAATAGGAAGCAAATGGAAAAAATTTAAAGGAAAATATTGAAGCATAAAATAAAAGGAAACGGAAGTATAGCACTTGCACATATATATCTCAAATCCATAGTTTCCGTAATTGTATTCCAAAATTTCAATGGAATGATTGAGCATAGAAATTGAATTTGTATGCTTTGTATGTATGTGTGTCTAATAAATTTGTACAATGTATTCTGTTTCTCTGATCTATACAAAAAAGAAGTAAAAATCTGTTTGGGATAATCAAAAGGGCTTCTTAAGGTACTTGAAATCCAAAGATGAATCAGCACACTTCACTGTGCTCCTGTAAGCATTCAACAACTTCAACACATCAGTGGCCTTCTCCTTTGTGCTCTCTCCACACCCAACCTGCAACAAAACCAATATCTTCTGAAACGCTCCCACTTGAAGTGCCTCCATCACAACACCTTCATCCATCTTGTCACACAGCTTCCAAAGAATGGATACTCCAAAATCAGAAGCCAATCCTGATACCCTCAAAATCTTCTTCACTACAAGAGGCAAAGTTAGAACATTAGCCTTGGCCACTTCCTTCCCTTCTTTGTAATCACACATACAATCCAACACACCCAAAGCCTTCTCACATATTCCTTTATCCCCATCCACAAGGGCTTCAAGCAACAACGAAACCAAACCCAATTCCAAACATCTTTTGATGATCCTCTCTTTCTCCTCTGATGAGGAAACTAACTGGAAAATTGCTTTCAAGCATGCTTTTGTGGCACAAGGCCCTACAGGCTCCCTAATCATCTTGACCAAAGCTTCAATTACACCTTCAGCTTTTGCCAATGGCTCTAAAGGCACTTTCTTTAGCACCAAAGCTGCGTTTTGCCTTGACGAGAGGTCTTTACCGTTAAGGAACCAAACCATGCAACGTAAAGACGCCTCTGAACCCAACAATGATTGAGTTTGAGAATGACCCTGGTGTCCAAGTGGAAACATCCATGTTAGAACGCCCAGAATCTCCTCTAAAACACCCACTTTTTTCTCAATCGAAGCATTTGAGAAAGAATTGAAGGCGTTGGCTAATGCAATACCAGCCCCGTGTTCCACTATGCACTTCTTGTTCCTCTCGCTCTCTTTCCCCAAAATCTTAATCTTCTTCACGAATTGCAGGCACTTGTCGTCGTCCCCACGTTGGGTGGCCGACATTATCCTCGTACAGATCTCCTTGACCTCGTACTGCGTGACTGGTATTCTTGGGGTGGGGATTCTTTCGATGCCGTAGGGTCGGTGCTGGACGCACCAATCTTGGATCATCCTACGGATGGCGTGATTTGGGATCATGTCGGAGCTAATCAACGGCTGGTTGGTCACCGGGCATGTCGCGTTTCCGGATTCCACCCACTTCTCGATGCTGTCTCTGTCGTAGGTGATTCCGGTGGATAAAGTCACCGGATCTTTCATCAAGTCCAGAGTAATCGGACACCGGAAGTGGTTCGGAACAACCACTTCCACGTCCAAGTCTCCGGCGCCGCCGCTGGGAAGGTCTTTTCCTTTGCGGGCACGGCGGAAAACTCTTCTTCTTGTCCAAGACAGAACCATGTTTCTTTCTTTCAGTAGAACACAAAAATTTGTCTTTTTGATTGTTTCTGAGTTCGGTTACTAGTTGTCGAACGGTGTGAAGAAAACCCGTTTGTGAGGCTTATATATTGTAGGATATAGATGTCAGTGAATTTGTGCGGGAGGCGGGTCAAAGAGAGTGTGGTTGAAAAGGGAATGTTGACCGTTGAAAGTTTGAAGATTTGGAAGGAGAAGTTGGACATTATTGACACGAGGAATAGAGGATGATTGTGACTGTGAATAGTTTAAGAAAGTAGTAGTAGTAGTAGTACTATGACGGCTCGAGGTTTGAACGGCGTGGTGCTGACTCCGACCGAGTCAATTGGTCGGTGTGCTGACCTAGATTGGGCTTAGGCTTTTGAACCTACTTTGGGTGGGTACGTTAGGGGTTTGTGTAGGTAATCCAGTTTCAAGAAGTCTCTCTGGAATATTCCACGGAATTTTCATTTTTCAATGGCACCATAATCTTGACTATAATAAATAAATAAATCTCTTATATTTTGGGATATTATATATTTAAAAGTAGTTAAAATTTTCAAGTTTCGGAAGTAGCAAGGTTCCGGTGAGATTTGTATAGTCACTCATGCTGCGATGTTAATCATCATTTCATTCGATCAATTTGACACTTATGCTAATTATCACGCTAGAGTGTGAAATGTAAGTATTTTAGTACGCTGTAGTACTGAGATTATCATTGCCAAAATTGGCGTCATACACGTCCAGATATAATAGATAAATGATGATACATAGAACCAATTTGGATATTTTAATTTTTTAAATTAATATTTTCAATTTAAAAATAAATAAATAAGTGTTTGGGTTCAATATTCAAGTAAAACTTGCCTTTTAAATAAATTCTACAAAATTGGATTCTCGTTTATTATAATAGGTATTGTTTACATTTTAAACTGGTAAATTATCAAAAATAACAAGAGATTCATATTAGAATTCTAGACCTTCTGTATTTATCTCTATTCGACGTTAGTCATATCTAATTTGGAAAGAAATTAAAAAAAGAACTTTACTCACAACTATGACTTTTATAATTATGACATAATTATAATCAAATATTATTAAATTCAAGACAATATTTTATTTATTTTAATAAAATTATTACTGTAATTATTCTTGTTAATTACATAAAAATCAAATTAATTGTGTTATCAATCATTATATAAATCAATATTTTAAGTAATTATTTAATAAAAAATTTATATTTAATAATTATTTCAATACATTTAAAACAATAGTTTATCTTTCATAAATAAGAATACTTAACACAATTCTTGGCATTGTGGACACATATTTCTCATAAATATTCTAATAGAAGCTTTAGGTGATTTCTTTCCAGTAAACTGAGTATCAAGAGGGGACATATATAGGTCTATAGATTTTACTATATCAATAAAATATGTATGATTTTGTTAATGTGAATTACATTTAACAAACGAGTTTCTTTATAACATTATAATATGCCATACAATTAGAATTAACAAAAATTTCAATTTTGTATATTTGCGTGTGCAGTCTCTGCTGAATTGACTTCTAATATCGTGCAAGAGCTACGTAGGTGAACAACTACGAAGTCGCCTTCTAAGACTTCAATTATAATGCATTAACAAATAATTTCTTGGTCATCAACCCTATTCTTACTTATATAAGCCCATGCAAATATGGTCCAGTATTACATCTAACATTCAACACACGTGTTCGTTGAATTTCAACTTAGCTACACTCCACAGATTCCTGGACAGATCACCAAAAACCTAGAATGAGAGGTGAAATCTCCCCTTTATCTTTTAATTTTAGAACACATTTTCTGAATTACGGGTTTACTAATAAACCCATGCTTTCTTTACGAGATTACACGTCTGATAATTTTAAAATAACAATTAAATATGAATTTTCTTTCTGAGAAAAATATTCTATTATATGTTACTATGACAAAGTAATTATCATTCAATTAATTCGGTAGATCAGTAACGACGAGAGACAGTAACAGGTGAGAACATGGGGAAGACTAGTTGGGCTGCGAAAATGACGAGAGACAGTAACATGCAAATTGGAAGGTGGTGGAAGTTCATCGGATAGATGGAGAAGAAAAGCATCTTTAGTTTCTCAATTTCTTTAATTTTAATTCAAATGTTAAAAATATGATATTTGTTGAGTGATTCATGGAAGCCAGTTGGAAAATGGTGACGTTCTTTTGGCCAAACCTCAACTTGCTTTTGGCCACACTGTCGCCTATCTTCAACAAAAGTAAGCAGCAACAAATAATATTTTAGATGTTCTCTCTACCCACTCATTTCGTAGTTGTCTATTTTGTCTATTCCATACTCTCATGCTCATCCAAAACTCCATCATACACGCCAGATTCTGGGGACCATTCAAATCATAGCTAACTTCCTTACAGCTCAGTGTTATTCAAAAAAGTTTGAAATCTCTCTTCTCTCTCTCTCTCTCCCTCCCCAAAACACACACAACATAAAGCACTACAGATTGTCATCAAATTTCTGTTATGAACTTACGGTACTTTGGTTTTTGTCAGCTACATGCATGGCATAAGGTTTCTTGCTTCATATAATAAAAAGAATGTAGCAACAAATCTTACTGGAAGCTGAGGCTATCAAAAAGAATTTTCAGTTGTGATTCAGAGAATTTTAGGGTATAAATACGCAAAAAGTGAAACCATACCAAAAAGTATATCTGGCATGTTTGCATATTTCTTCAGCATTCACTTATTTTTTATTTTCAAGTCAACTCATTTGAATTACATTTCTAAATACCAGTAGAAGTGGGATTACATAAATTTGAGATGTCAGGAAAATCCTCTGCTGAGAATCTCTCATCTGTCTTTCTGCAAAACTCTCCATAAAGAACTAAAAGGAGGAGACTACACCATGAAAACTGAAAAACAAGCTTCACTTACAAAACCCAGCGAAAAAGAAGCCAGAGAATTAACATACACACACTAAAGAACCACCATTACAGCTATTTACAAACCAGGCCCGATCACCTCCCATCTGCTGATGTGAAGGACTCGGCAAAACCATAAGGGCGTGTCGGTATGCTTGTCTGGGTATTGTCCAGGCTGGGAAGGAGTGAAGAAGAAGAAGATTCCAATTCACTTCTACCTTCATAAGCCTGCCATTTCTTAAGCGCTTGTGGTAAAGACATTTCAAGGTCAATGCCATAGATATCTTCAGAGTTCGGATCAGATGGTTTCCAGAGTTCTACAAGAGAAGAAAGCACGTTGACTGCATGGCCCATGTCAGGCCTCTGATAAGGCTCCCTTGCACAGCAGTGGCCGGCTAACTCTGCTACAGTGTGGATGCTTGCCAGCGTTTCCTCGTTGAGCTCGATGGTTGGGTCTATGGACTTGCAGAAGGAGTCCTTACTTAGGTACATTCTGCGGAACCATGTCACAAGGTGCATGCTGTCCTCTGGTTGGGTCTCGTCAAGTGCTTTCCTTCCGGTTATCAGCTCCATCAATATTACTCCAAAACTAAACACGTCAACTTTAGTTGTCACACGGCCAGTAACTGCATAAACATGGAAGTCTTAGACATTTGTTCATAAGAAGGGATTCCTAAGTAGATTCAACTTACAGAAGACAGGCTGCACAAATCAATCATGAATAACACATACAAGAATGTTAGAAGTGAATTTTACTAAAAAGTGGGGTAATATGTTTACTTGTTTATTTATGATTGACTTAGTCTACTTATTCATTAAAATTGGGTCTGTCAAGGAAAGATGAAACACAAGTATAACAATTTTCTAGACTAGCTCATAAAAAAAAATACACATACAGTAAAAAAAAAAAAAAAGATCAAGGGATAAGAAAAAGCCCAGGAGAGGGTTATCAGCTGAAAAGTTCATTCAACAATATTCAAAACTGAGACATATACCAGTAGCCACTTTTATGAATTGAACTTGGATAAGTTAGGTGCGTTAGGTTCCAATCTTGACTAACTTCACACCTAGTGATAGCAATTTTACTAACCAATTCAACCAAGACTGCCATGTTTCGTTATGGTGCCAAAGACTGTCTTTCACCTAAGTGAATTGGTCTAATCTTGACATAAAGTTTATTATTTAAGTTCATATAATAAAAATTGTCATACACTCTTATCATCTCCTTCTTACAATTAGATGACAGCTTCCAGTTGCTTTTAACGTGCCAGCTTGTCATTAATCACTTAGCCATTGACTTGGCTTATATAGCCAATAATGAACACTAGCTTCATCAAGTAATTTCTAAGAAGCATCGACATAGGTAAAAGTATCTGATACGACACGATACGATATATAAGATACATCAATTTTAAAAATTTTAAGATACAGGTACAGATATATTTATGTGTGTATGTATATATATTTTAACAAATAAAATTAGTGATAAAGGAAGATTATGTAAAATATAGTAGGAAACAATACTAAAATGTAAAGATAAAATGATAAAACAATATCACAACTAATAAAAAAACGATCAAAGCACCAATTTAATATCATTTTGGCACATTTTGAACCATATCCTACAAAAATTTTCCGATACCTATGCATATATATCGCATCAAATATCGTATCGAATAAGTATCCGATACAAGTATGTTTCCTATTTAAAAGTGTCTGCTTCTTAGAGTAATTTCTGTTCGTTTCCTTCAGAAGTATTTAGAAAAAGTATCTAGCTTATCCCAAAAAAATTGAAAAGACAACTAAAAAATACCTGCATATTCTGGTGCCAAATATCCAAAAGTTCCAGCAATTCTTGTTTCTATGGAGGCTTTTCCTTCTGGGGCAAGACGCACAAGACCAAAATCTGCAACCTTGGCCCTCATATCATCTCCAAGAAGAATGTTAGAAGGTTTTAAGTCCCTATGTATAAAGCTCTGATGAGCCAAGCCATGAAGGTACTCAACACCCCTCGCCACATCCAAAGCAATGGTTAATCTTCTATTCCACTCCAACGGTTTCAGCCCTTCTTCAGGCCAGTTAAAGAGATGCCTACTTAGTGTTCCCTGAGGCATGTATTCGTACACGAGAAGCTTCTCATTTCCATCCAAGCAGTAACCAAGAAGAGCTACAAGATGCCGGTGACGAACCTTTGTCAAAACTGCAATTTCAGACTTGAATTCTGCTACACCCTTCCCAGTTATTGCCCCAGACTCCATTCTTTTCACTGCAATTTTTGTACCATCATGAAGCTCACCTTTATAAACAGTACCAAAACCCCCTTGGCCCAATATGTTCTTCTCGCTGAAATTGTCAGTGACACTCCTCAGGACTTGTATAGAAATGACCATGCTTCCTGCTTCAACCATTTGAATGTCTCCTGTCTCACTGCCCGGTACAGTCTGTGTATCACTAACTGCACCAACACTAACACTTGAACCAGCAACTGTTATCTTCACACTTTCATTGTCTGACCCAGAATGATGAGGGTGAATAACTAGTGCATTTGGGCTCTGCACCCTGCTTAGCCGCTTTTCTTTCATTCTAAACAAGCAGAAAACTAAGAAACCAATCAGCGAAAAAACAAAGACACCCCCAATCAGCGCAAATACAATTAATCCTACATGGGAAGATCTTTTGCCGCCATTTCCAGAATTCCCTCTACTTTCCTCCCTTGCAGTTGGACCTTTTGGGTTTGACAATGGTGAATACCGAGGGGATGAACTGCTTTTATCCTTCCCTATATCATTGTTACCTTTTGTGTTGATAAGTACATTACTCTTAAAATTTGGGATTTTTCCATATAGCTGATTGTTTGCAACATTTAGTTCAGTGAGTTGAGGCAGCGTAGTAAGCTCCTCTGGAATCAAACCAGTGAAATTGTTATCAGCAAGCACGAGCCTTTGCAGTGATTTGAGCGAGGAAAAACCTGGGGATATAGTACCCGTAAGACCCATCTTCTGAAAATTGATAACGGTAATGTTTCCATTACTGCAGGTTATTCCAAGCCAATCGGCACAAGGATCATTACCCTTCCAACTGTCTGCAAACCTTTGAGGATAGCCCATAAATTCAACGATGGAAAGCAGAATATTCACCCACGGGTCACAGTCTCCAGGACTAGGTAAGCAAAAGCTATTAGAGTCCTTACTCAGATCCACAGCAACCCCAATATTAAACACTGGCATCGGCCCTTGAAAAAGGTTGTTAGTCAAATTCACTGACTTAAGTGATTTAAGATTTACCAAAGACTTCGGAACAGGACCAGTAAACGAATTGTCTCTCAAACTCAAGGTCTGTAAATTTTTCAAGCCCGAAAAGTCTGGTAATGGACCCGAAAACGCATTTGTATGCAACCAAACCTCTGTCAAGAAAGTCATGTTCTGCATAACATCTATAGGTCCAGTGAGCTTACTAACACTCCTTTGTCCATTAACCCACAAAGTCTCAATTTGCGACCCAGAAAGGCTCGCTGGCAACCCGCCTTCGAGGTTATTGAATGACAAATGCAGATGTGTCAGACTAGGAAGCGCATCAGAACCAAAAAAATCAGGTATTTTGCCTATGATATTAGCCAAGTTCGCTGAGAAGTTTTGAAGTGACGAAGCATTTTGAAGACTATCTGGTATTTCCCAATCCTCAAATGGGTTGTTATCAATCTCCACAGATTGAAGTTGAGACATGCCAGTGAAAAAGTCGCTGGGGATGGAGCTAAATTGGTTGTTACTAAGCATAAGTACTTGTAATGAACTCAACCCAGTTAAGCTAGGAAGAGGACCCGAAATGTTATTGTATTGAAGCTCCAAATGCTCTAACTGAGTGAGATTCTGGAGATTCGGTGGAAGCGTACCTTGGAGGCCTAGACGGCCGATTTGGATCCGTGTGATCCGTTTGTCATCGGAGCAAACAACGTGGTTCCATTTGCAAGGGTCAGGATCAGACCATCCCAGAGACTCCGGAGGGTTGAGGTTCTTCTTGAGAGTTAACATTGCAGGAGCATCTTGGCTCGGGTTAGCTTGAGACTCGACGCAGAGTAAGATTGAAAAGAACCCAAAAAGGAAAATACCAAAAGGCTCGAGCTTGCTAAGAGCTTTCTTCTTCATTTTCAGAGAGAGAGAGAGAAGAGAATGGGCGTAATGAGTGCATGTAAAACTACAGAGCAGAGTGGTGATGAAGCATGGGAAAGAGGGAAGCAGAAGGCGCACATGGAGGTGGGTCCCACGTATCTGAAAGCTCGGGCTGTCAAAATGTTGCAAAAAGGCTGGACGGGGACGAGATTCTGCTGGATGGGGTCCACCATTCAACTTGGCAATGGGCTTTTACGTTTGCGAGATATATATATAAGTTATTGGTCGAAAGAGATTTAAATTTTATATTTGTATTTTAATATAACAATGTCGTATAAAAGATTTGTTAGGTTATCATGTAATGGTATAAGTATGATTGTAATGAAAAAAGATAAATAAACTTTAATTTTTTTTATTTTATTAACTTGAATTGCTATCATCTTTTATAATCTTTATTTTTAAGATGTATTATTTGTTCTTTGCATATTAAAGCATATATTTATTAAGTAGGATAAAACTTCGAATATATTGTATAAAAGAAATAAGATACCTAAATATTTATATATATCTAATTAGAATAGTTAAACAGTAATATATGTCATTTCATTTGTTTTAGATGGAGAAAGAAATAAAAGAATAAATTAGAATAATTGGACTAAAATGTTTTTCATGAAACAATTAAAATGTTATATAAAACCTAAATTAGAAAAAGAATTAGATATATATGATTTAGATAGAATAATAGAAATAACACCTAAAGATATCAAAAAAATATTAAAAAAAGAAAAGCCTGAAAATGTTATGAAAAAATTAAAAGAATTATCAAAACCCTTATAACAGAAAATATATGAGTTAAAACTAGAATTAGAAATCATAACAAAATAAATAAAAGAATTAAGTAATTTAATTAAAAGAACCTTAGGAATAAAAGATAAAGTGATAAAAATAGAACATGGATATAGAATAAATACTATGACAACTGTGATAGAAGCAATATTTGGAGAAAAAATAGAGAGTCAAATTAGAGAACAAGAATTGAATGAGAATATGCAAGAAACTAGGATAATAATAAACTAGAGAAGATTACAAAACAATGGAATATATATGTCAAATAGGATCAGAAATACTAGGATTTATAGAAAGAATGATACCAAAGAAAAAAAGAAACAAAAATCCTTAATAATAAAAGAAATAAACATGATGAATATAATGGAAGATTTAGAACAAGATAAAATAGAAATAGAAATGGGAAAAGGAAAAGGAGAATTAAAAGAAATTATAAAAGAATATGGTAAGTTTATAATAGAGGATAATTATAATGAAATTAATATGAATCAAACCCAACAAAGTAGTAATGTCACACAAAGAGAACCTCAAACACCACCAAATTTAGACAGACCATAATATAAACAAAATAATCTGGAAAGTTGTGTAACTAGAGAAGGAGAAACAGAAAGAGATGTATTGAGACATAGAGAACCAAATAGAAACCAGGAAATAAGATATATATTTGATTCAACCATCTAATAATCAATCTATACCAACTAGACTAGAACAATATGAAACTAGATCAATACCTAATGTAGGAATATGGCTAGATTTAGATTGCCAAAAAAATGAAAAAAAAAAAAAAGAATAGAAAAATGGGCAAAAGCTTCGTTTATAGCATTAGCAAACAGAGCAGTAGACACCTAATTTACAAGTCTAATAGTAGAATCAAGCTTTGTAGGAAAAAAGTTCAAGAATGGTGGAAAAGTAATCCAGAAGAATTTAGAACAAATGCTAGAATTGTAAATAATTATAATAATAGAAAAGAGTTTTATGCAATATCGGTAAGACAATACGAACAATTATTAAGAAATGAACTTTTAAGAAGAAGTGTAGGAGCTAATGAAACTACAAAAATAGAAAGAGCAATTCAAAAATTACACCAAATAGAATTATGTAAACTAAATCCAGATGATTTAGAAGGATATACTTGTGAATATGGTAAATATTATTATGAAGCAAGATTTTCGGCTTATAATGAAAAGAAAGTATATTTAGACCTTTTTTATAGAAAATTACCAACAATATTAGCAGAAAGTATACTCATTGATTATTATAGAGCTTTTACAGAACGACCAAAACTAATACCTTATGTCGATACATTGGGAAGAAGAAAACATTATTTAAGAGAATATTTATCAACAAAATGTAAAGAGGCATGGAAGGCCAATAAATTATATAAGACAAATAAATTGATATTAAAATGTGGAATATTATAAACACCACATAAATGGGGATGTAAGCTTGAAAAACAAAAATGTAAGAAAAAGAAGAAATACATAAAACCTTATAAACCATATAAGAAATATAAATTTAAGAAATATTCAAAAGATAAATTCATAAGAAAATATAAACCATAAAATTTTTTTAATAAAGGCATGAAACTAAAATATAAGAAATATCTAAAGAAATGTCAGTGTTATAATTGTGGAGAATTAGGACATATTTCAATAGAATGTAAGAAACCTAGGAGAAAAAGAACTATCAATATAATAGAAGCGGTAAAAATAGAAGGACTAGAGCTAATAGAGTTTGAAAACTTTCCAATAGAAGAAGCTTATGAATTAGATATAGAAATATAAAAAATCAAAAGAGTAACATATTCATAATCTAATACAAAAACATAAACAGATTATGAGGACATAGAAGAAGAAAATGAAATTAATATGATGCAAGGAGAAACTAGTAACCAAATAGAAGATTAATAAGAATATGATCAATATGAAGAAATAAGGAACCAAGAAGAAGGAATAGTTGAAAGAAGAATAAAATTTAAGAAAGAACAATATGATAAGATTAGAAATAAAGAATTAGATATATCAGTTGAAAACTTGTCAAAACAAAGTATAATAATCCAAAATTAGTAAAATCATGAAAACAAAACAAAAACAAAAATATGTCTGTGTGGTATTACAAAAGAAATATCCTATAAAAGCAACTCAAACAAAAGGAATATTAATAATACCATTAATAAGCAAATATATAATAGATAGAGAAATTGAAAAATTAGATATTAAGGATGATATCACGGAAATATATATACCAAGAATTAGTTAATGATTAAAGCATATTTCCAAGCAGGAATAGATATCCCAATAGAACTATTAAATATTGATAACAGAATAATATATAGTATACCAAATAGTATATTAGGAGCCTTAAATGGAAACTTAGTTTATTAAAAACTAAAATTTACACTAAATACGAATTTGCAATATCTAGAGTAGAAATGAATATGAATCGAGCTTTAATGGTTTACCATAAATTAAAAAGGAATAAAATGCCATTAGGAAGGAACATAATTAGTATAACAGGAATGGTAGGATTAGTATTTTCAAATGAACACAAAATCTATAAAAAGAATCAAGGAAAAATAACAATAAGAAAGGAATTTATGCCAATCTTATAACAATTATAATTAGATCCCATAAAAATTGTTATCCCAAGACAATTACAATTAGAATTAGATAACATTAGAGAAATAAGAAATGAAGAAGACACTAGAAGAATCCAATATGATAATAACATAGGTAGAAGAAGTATACGAATAAATTCACCAATCGACGTAAATATAAATATAAACCAGAGAAGAAGTTTAAGTTATCAAGAAAATATACCCTTAACTAGAATAGAAAGTTTGAGATCATTTAATTTAGAAAATTCACATAGACATAGAATGGCAGAAATCCCTATAACATCAAATTTAACTGAGATAAGAACAACAACCCTGGTAATAGATTTAACAAATTCTATAAATTCATTGAATTATATCATATTAGAAATACAAAAGGAAGGAATTTGGACCAAAATAATTGCCATAATGGATCCAACGCAAGAAAAAAACATAGTACAATTAGAATACACAGACAACAAAATAGAAATAAATGAATAAGGAACCAAACCTAATATGGTAATTAGATTTGAAAAAAGAGAAATACTGAAATTAAAAATATAGGTAGATGAAGAAATTAAAGAAACTGAAAATCATAAATTAATCTTAGGACAAGATTTCCTTAACCTAGTATCACCTTATATAATCCAAAAAGATAGAATTTTTTTAAATATAAACCAAGTAGTAATAATACTAGAAAAAATAAAATTAATTTAAATGATTATATTATAGATTGTTAAAATTCAATTATAAACAAATATCAATCAAGAAAATATCATGCCATGGTAGATATAGAAGTAAATATAACATCAGCTAAATATAACGTTTTACCACAAGAATTATGGTAAAAAGGAAAAACAATAAAAATGACTAGTGTAGGAAAGGAAGTAAATTTATTAGAATTATCAGCAAAAAATATAATAGTATAAATAGGAGATTATGAATTAAAAATACCAATAATGTTTCAATATAATGAAGTCACACCAGATATAATATTAGGCATGGACTTTGTAGAACAATATATGTCATTACAGTTTACCCCTATAGCTTAGTTTTTACAACACCATGTAAATACCAAGTATGGGCATTAAGAATTTTAGATCCGCAAAAAAGAACAAACACAATATTTAGAAAAAAGAGATATGAGAATGAAGTGCAATTTGTACCCAACAAAGAACCAATTAAAGAAAATAATAAAAATAAAATACATAATATGGAAACCAAAACAATAGAACAAAGGCTACAAGAAAACTATAGTGATAACTCTTTAATACATTAGGAAAAATCTAAATCATTAGCAAAGATAGAATTGTTAGATTATAGCAAAGAAATATATAGTAAACCTTATCCATAGATAGAAGAAAATAGAAAAAAATTTGTCATGCATATAAATGAGATGAAGAAATACAATTTAATTAGAGAAAGTAAATCTAAATATTCTTCACCAGCCATGATAATAATGAAACATAGTGAAGAAAAAAGAGGAAAATCCATGATCATAATAAATAATAAAAAATTAAATGAAATAGAAATAAGAAATAAGTACCTTATTCCAAAAATAGAATTACTATTTAATCTAATCAAAGGAAAACAAATATTTAGTAAATTTGACTGTAAGTAAGGTTTCTTTCAAATAAAATAGTTATGAAAATATACTTTAAAAATATCAAAATTAGCAGGTAAAAAATTGGAATGGAAATGAGATAATAATGCTAAATATGTAATAGAAAAAATAAAGCACTTATGTAAAAATTTACCAAAACTTATTATACCAATTGACCAACCAATAAAATAGATTATATATACTGATGCCTCAGAACATTATTGGGGAGCAGCCTTATATCATGAAGATAAAGAAGGAAAAGAAATAATAACTAAATATGTCCGTGGAAAATTTAATCCAAGTGAAGCAAAATATCATTCAAATTGAGAAGAATTTTTAGTAGTTGTCAAAACAGTTGAAAATGTTGAATTATTGATAGTAAATTCAAAATTCATAATAAGAACAGACAATACCTAAGTAAAACATTAGATGGATAGAGGAATAATATCTAATAAATTATCTGACAAAATGTTGATTAAATGACAGCCAGATTTAACTTATTATGATTATTGTGTTGAATATATCAAAGGAAAGAATAACTTGATTGCTAATTATTTGAATAGAGAAGGAGCAGAATAATGAACAAGCGAGTATCAAGACAAATAACCTTCCAAGGGATCCAAATTTGCCAACTATTGAATAACTAGTAGTGCAATTATCCATGTTAGAAGTTAACGTAGATTTAACACAATCCTAGAGAAATAGTTATATTAATAGTGTCACTAACACTTTAAAGAATATTATTACTCAACCAAATCAATTAGAAAAAGAAGTAAGACATTTAAAAACCAGTTCATCTAACCAGATTGGCTCATCCAACCAAAGCCAATAGTCCCCAGTTAAAATCTAACATCCCAAGAAAATCCAAGCCCAAAAATTCAAGTACCAGCCTAAAAATAATCTTTTTTAGACAAGACCATAAAAGGAAAAGAGGTTGAAACCTTTAAACCTTTACCTAGTCCAACAAGAAAGTCACCAACCATAAGCCCCCTAACTTTAGTAAAAGAAACCAGTATCCAAGTATGGCCAACCAAAAATCTAGATCTAAAACTCAAAGCATTTTCATTATTTCTGACTTTTAATTCAGTATTTAAACCATCTTAACCTACCTGTTACAAGGACCATTAAGTTTATATCCCATTATGTTATTAATAAAGCTGTTATATTCCCAAGCATCGACCCCGAATTTGTTAGAACACTATTTAGTTATGGTTTAATCCAGTCAATTTACCCTTCAGCCAATATGAGAAAAAAATCTCATTATTACCCAAATCTCTAATTGAAACTTCCAAATATTATTTTGGGATCGTAACCCAATACCAAGTCTATATTCAGTGCTACTCTACGGCCACCAAATTTGCCTCAAATAAGTTTTATCCACCCATTAACCTCATCCAATTTGGAACCATTAAACATCCATTTAAATTCTAGGAAGAAGAAAAAGATGATATTTTAGAAGAACAATTCTTTAATACTATATCTCAATTAAGAGCACAGGTGATGAACATTATTATGATGGAATTAACAAGTACATTAACAAAGGATGAAGCCCTGTAGACATACTTTACTAAGTCCAACAATATGTATTTACTCAATTGGGAAGAATAGCCGATAGTATCACCAGTTTAAGAACTTGTATGACAAAATAAGAACAAATAACATGGAGCACTCAAAACTAACTAAAGCCAAGATTTGTGAAAGATTATCAGAATTTCAAGACCATAAATGCAAATATTGTCAAAAGCAAATAGATAATGAATATTCAAAACCCGATACATCAGTTAAAAAAAAAAAAAGAGAAAGCAGAAAAAGCTTGCCGACACCAGCAAAGATAACACTCAGCAAAAGCAAAAGGAGTAGTAAGGACAATTATTCCGACAGCCAAGACATGCACATAGACTCATAATTACACTGAAGGACAATAATGACAAGCATGTGGCATCAAGAGGACAACTAATGACAATAAATAGCAATGATCAAGGCACGAACTCATCCAGGACCATTACTTTAGAAAAGTAAAGATAAGAAAGCATCTTGTACAACTTTAGGAAGTAATCTATTTAAGACTTGTAATGTAATGAAGAGAGCACAGAGCATTTGAGTTCTCACTTAAGTCTTAGTTATCTTTGCCTCCAAGCTTTCTTTATTTTTCTGTAACCACCTCTCTTGTAAATCTTTCCTTATCAATGAAAGAAGTTTATTTTCCAGCATCCGAGTTTGATTGAGTCCTCCAGTTTTATCAACCATTGAAGAATAGAGGAAGAACATTATGGTATGACTGACTAAACCTTTCAATGGAAACTAAGGTGAATTTATTTTCTAGACATTATAATAATGAGTTGACCCTATTGTATGATTACCAACAAGTTATTGTTTATTTTAAGCTTATAGTATGATATGGATTAAGTATACCTCCAGCAGGAAACGAAGGAAGGTTGTGCTGCACTAAACTGAAAAGGGAAGGTCTTGCTATTGAAGCATAGAAAAGACCTCAGCATGAAAGAGGGCAAAGTTCCTTTTCTCGCCTGATTTAATGTCGGTCAAATATTAGTCCATATGTTATTTTAAGTTTATTATAACCAATAAATCTTTGTATATAGGCTGGAAACCCAGAATTGCAGGTACAAGGTTTATCGGGTTGTCATGTAATGATATATATATATATATATATATATATATATATATATATATATATATATACACACACACTATTACCTATAAGAGATTTTGCAGTAATCTATATAGATGACATTTTAATATTTTTCTAATAATGAAAAAAGAGCATTAAGAACATTTAGAAAAATTCATGAAATTAATAGAAGAAAAAGGATTAAACATATCACCAACAAAAGTAGGATTAAGAAAGAAATAAATAGAATTTTTAGGACATTATATATCTAAGGAAGGAATAGAATTACAAAAACATATTAGTGAAAAAGTTTTAAATTTTCCAAAAATAACAACTAAGAAAGAATTAAGATCTTTTTTAGGTCTAGTAAATCAAACAAGAAATTATATTCCTAATCTATCAAAATATACCTAAAAAGTATCAAGCTTAGCAGGAGAAACTTCATAATGGAAATAAGACGATAATGCAAAATATATAATTATGTAAAAATTTACCAAAACTCAATATACCAATTAACCAACCAATAAAATAGATTATATATACTGATGCATCAGAATATTATTTGGGAGCAACCCTATACCATGAAAATAAAGATGTAAAAGAAATCATAACAAAATATACTAGTGGAAAATTTAATCCTAGTCAAGTAAAATATCATTCAAATTGGAAAGAGTTTTTAACTAAGTTAAAGTAGTCGAAAAATTCAAATTATTAATATTAAATTCAAAATTTATAACAAGAATAGATAACACTCAAGTAAAACATTGGATAGATAGAGGAATAAGATCTAATAAGTTATCTGATATAATGTTGATTAAATGGCAATATGATTTAGCTTATTATAATTATTGTGTTGAACATATCAAAGGAAAGAATAACTTGATTGCTTATTATTTGAGAAAAATTGGAGCAAATTAATGAACAGTCAAGTATTAAGACAAATAGCCCTCTAAAGGATCCGAATTCCCTAACTGTTGAACAAATAGTAGTGTGATTATCCATGTTAAAAGTTAACATGGGTTTAGCACAATCCTAGACAAATAGTTACATCAATAGCATATCAAGCACATTAAAGAGTATTATTACTCAACTAAACCAATTAGACGAAGAAGTAAGATAATTAAAAACTAGTTCATCTAACCAAATTGGCTCATTTAGCCAAAACCCAAAGTCTCCAGCCCAACTCCAACATTTCAAGAACATCCATGCCCAAAAATTCAAGTACCTGCCTAGAAAGAATCTTTTTTAGACAAGACCACAAAAGGAAAAGAAGTTGAAATCTTTAAACCTTTAGCCAGTCCAACAAAAAAATCACCAACTATAAGCCCAGTAACTCCAATCAAAGAAACCAGTATCCAAGTAAGACCAACTAAAAACCCAAATCCAAAACTAAAAGCAATTTGATTATTTCTGACTTTTAATCTAGTACCTAAACCATCTTAACCTACCTGTTACAAGGACCATTAAGTTCATATCCCATTATGCTATCAATAAAGTTGTTATATTCCCAAGTACTAACCTAGAATTTATGAAAACACTATTTAGTTATGGTTTAATCCAGTCAATTTATCCCTTAACCAATATGAAGGAAATCTCATTATTACCCAAATCTCTAGTTGAAACTTTCAAACATTATTTTGGGATCATAACCCAATACCAAGTTTATATTTGGTTTTACTATACAGTTGTCGAATTCACCTCTAATAAGTTTTATTCACCCATTAACCTCATCCAATTCGAAACTACTAAATAGCCATTTAAATTATAAGAAGAAGAAAAAGATGATATTCCAAAAGAACATTTCTTTAACACTATATCCTAATTAACAGCACAAGAGATGAACATCATTATGACAAAATTAACAAGAACATTAACAAAAGATGAAGTCCAATGGACATACTTTACTAGCCCAGTGGATATGCTATTGATAGAACTATTTGTCTGGGATTATACTAAACTCACATTAACTTCTAACATGGATAATCGCACTACTAGTTGTTCGATAATTGGCAAATTAGGATCTCTTGGAGGGTTATTTGTCTTGATACTTAGTTGTTCATTAATATGTTCCATTTCTGGTCAAATAATCAGCAATCAAGTTATTACTTCCTTTAATATATTTAACACAATAATCATAATAAGCTAAATCAAACTGTCATTTAATTAACATTTTATCAGGTAACTTATTTGATCTTATTCTTATATCTATCCAATGTTTTACTTAAGTGTTATCTGTTCTTATTATAAATTTTGAATTTACTATCAATAAGTCAAAATTTTCGATTGCTTTAACTACAGTTAAAAACTCCAATTTGAATGATATTTTGCTTGATTGGGATTAAATTTTTCACTAGCATATTTTGTTATGATTTCTTTTCCATCTTTATCTTCATGGTATAGGGTTGCTCACCAATAATATTCCGAGGCATCGGTATATATAATCCATTTTATTGGTTGGTTAATTAATATACTAAGTTTTGGTAAATTTTTACATAAGTGTTTTATTTTTTCAATTATATATTTAGCATTATCGTCCCATTTCCATTATGAAGTTTCTCCTGCTAAGTGTGATATTTTTTAGGTATATTTTGATAGATTACAAATATAATTTTTTGCTTGATTTACTAGACCTAAAAAAGATCTTAATTCTTTCTTAATTATCTCTGGACCAAACACTTCAATTAATTTGAGCATGTGAAACAAAAAAAAAAAGAAGAGCCAAAGAAAAGAAAAGAAAAAGAAAGGAAACAAAGCTTGCCGACACTAGAAAGCACTAAGCAAAAGCAAAAAGGAAAAGGAGTAGCAAGGACAATTATTCAAACAACCAAGACAATCATGCGGAACTATAAAGACAATAATGACAGACACAAGGCATTTAAAGGGCAACAAATAGCAATGATCAAGGAACAGACTCATCCAAGACCACTATTATAGAAAAATAGGGATAAGAGAGCATCTTGTACAGCTCTAAGAAGCAGTCTATTTAAAGGCTTGTAATGTAATAATGAGAGCATGGAGGATTTAAGTTCTCACTTGAGCTCTAGTGATCTCTGCCTCCAAGCTTTATTTTTATTTTTTTTCTATAACCATCCATCTTGTAAACACTTCTAGATCAATAAAAGAGTTTTATTTCCAACATCCAAGTTTGCTTAAGTTCTCCAATTTTATCAACCTTTAAAGATTAAGCGAAAAATATTAAGGTATGATTAGCTAAACCTTTAAAGGGAAGCTAAGGTGAATTTACTATCTAGAAATAGCAATGAGTTGATCTTATTGTATGAATTCCAGCATGGTATTACTTCTTTAATATTTGCATAGATTATGGATTAAGTACATCTCTTGTAGGAAATAAAGGAATGTTGTGCTGGATTATGATTGAAAAGGAAATGTCTGTGCATTAAAGCACTATAAAAAACCTCTGTATGAAAGAGGACAAAGTCTATCACTTGATCTTAATTTGGTCAAAAATTGATCCATAATTTGTATAAATATTTTAGAATTAATATTCAATCTCAATATATAGGCAAGAAACTCTTAAACTGCAAGGCTAAGTGTCCTAAGGAGTCTTAAGACTTATGCTTGAGCGAAAACAACACCATGTACTAGAATTGTTATATGCCAGGTTGCTATAGAATATATATATATATATATATATATATATATATATATATATAGTATACCATATTCATTTGCTTTTCCTATTTTCCATTAATGGCGATTGGGTCAACTTGGGTTTCATTTAACGTATTGGGCCTTCCATTGAGCAAAGTAAACTATGCTTCAATCATTGGGCTTCCATGCCACCCACTTGGGCTTATTAAGCTGCTTAAATCTAGAATGTTTGAAAATTGTAGTTTAATTCAATTTTTATCTCCAATTAAAAAAAAAAAAAACACTCATTTACTTGCTCATTTTCTTTCCTTTATTTGCTTGGTCATGAGTGTGCAATACTTGTTGGCTTCCCAAAACGTTTATGGTAAGCAAATCAAAACCAAGTAAGCATCACGAATGCATGCGTCTCCAGATCTAACCACACCTCTTTTAGCTTTTAAATATGGCTGGAAAACTACAGAGATGAATTAAGGGCCAATGGTACTATATGTCTGACGACCTTTCTTATGATCATTATGATCTGGATATCTCTATACGTTTCTCGGTTTTAGTCTTCTTTTGGGAGCATCCTAAAATACATTGTCACATCAATGTGTGTGTTAATTAAACAAGATACTATCTTTTCTTTATCAACTAATCTAATTCCCTTGAATTTGACTCTCTTTCGTATGAGATAATGAGGTGTATAAGATTATAATCAATTCTTTACATTTTTCTTTCTTGTAATTTGTTTTATAAATTTTTTAGGAAGAGAGCGATGGATGATCAAGTGAAAATATGTATGATATCTCTCTCTCTTCAAAATTTACAAAAAATTTTATAAAAAAGCCAAAATCCTAAAATTATAGACAAAAACGCATATGCTGAGTACATTATAGGCAACGATGGACCAGTGTGATGGGATTTAAGGGCTTAGAACCCATAAAAAAAATTCATAAATCTAAAATAATTAGCAAAAAAAGATACAAAAAAGTTAAAATTATATCAAATAGTAAAAAAATTGACAATGGTAAATAAAAAAAAATGGGCAAGTTGGTGCATTATTTAGATCTGAATTGTCACAGATCTAATGGTTCCCATTACAATAATTATGTCCGTATTTAAAATTTAATAACTAAAAATTAATAAATAACTAAAACGTTCATTTTGATGGAGGGAAATAAGATTCGGCAGCAATTTGTAATGTATAGCAAATGTGCTCGTCCAATTTTTTAATTAGAATAATTAATAACTATAATATGATGTTATTTTAAATTTAATAACTGATAATGTCTTTCAGATATGTTGTACAATGTTCAATCCCATCTCACATTTCAAAAAGATCCAATGCTGTACAACTACTTTAATCTATAAGTTGCACCTTCATCCAATCCAACGGTCTAGAGTAGATGGGGGCTCCATTTGTGGAGGCTAAGGTGGTGAAGAGGGGTCTTGGGAATTGCGAACTGCACTAAGCGGCGGAAACATGAACATGTCTCTAACTGCCACGACCAAAAGCTAGAGTGACACCTGGTCACGTGCAATTTGTGTGATCGAGTAAAATCAAATATATACAAGGATACACATGAAACTGCATCACTAATTTATCTGATACTTTATATACAATGTGTTATAGTTTCCTGAGAAAAGCACCTTGCCATTGCTTTGGTCATTAATTTCATATTCATTTCTTCTAAACACAAGATCAAACACGCTTGGGTACGATGATATGTGGAGGTTGCCTTGTCAGTTTTATATATTTTATGATTTTTTGAGAATACCAGTAATCTCCTCCTTTGGACATGTGCTCAGGCCTTCACGGGCTAACAAGTAGGTATGTCCCCAGGCTAAGCTAGGAGCCCTTTCGTTTCTGCTTTCTCTGTCTTTTTTTGGTGTTGAAAGACTAATCCCATTTGAATATGCGCCATAAGCTTCACACTCCTCCATTATAATATAGTCATATATACTTAACATACCACTTTTTGTAAGATATATATCAACTTCTTTATAACCCCTGCCTCGTCACCCCATTACACAAAGTGCTTCTCTCTTTTATAGTTTATATTCTTTGATCTTCTGGTTCTCTTTTGATTTGAGTAGTATCATTCTCAGGCCAATGCATTGTGAGTACTTTTAAGGTTACAGTGGAGGAGCATAATGCTGATTCCTCGACACCAAGTATAGTGCTGAAAAGGCTTGAGGTTGCTATCTTAATTAGTTTTCTTAGTGATATGATGTCTGAACTCTGAAGCTTCAATCACTAAGAAATTATCTTAATTAGTGCAATATTGTGAGTACAATGGGTTTTTATTAAAATAATCTTTCTATCTGATCAATTATTGTCGTCGATAATATTTTTACTGGTGATTCTGGGAGGAGTGTAACCTTAAAGTAAGTTATCCTTGATTTGTCAATAAAGAATTCATTTGGCGGAAGATTTATTCATCCCTCCAGATACTGATTCAGCCTGAAGATATAAAATAATATTTGCTTGTTTTACTGCAAGATCTGTCAGAGCATTTCACGAAGCCCGTACAGGTTGATAATGTGAAAAAAAACGATGCTCATTGTCATAATTTTAAATTTAAAGGACTGTCAAAAGTTTATTTTAATTCTTAATATATAGGTCAATTTTTAGTTTGATTATTCATTCACGCATGGTTTCTTTGTGAAATTTAGTCTCTCAATTCAATGTTGTCATTGTGTTTTTCGGTTAAATTTTAATGTCAAATTTAATAGGTGGTGGATTGGAATGGTATTGGATAACATATATATTTGCTCTAACTCTAAGCATTAAAAGGTAAATAATACCCAAATCAATATATTGTTAGGTTTAGTGTTATATTTTAAATTAAAATAGAACAAACAGATGATATTGCATATATTTAAATTATAGAGGGTTAAATTAAAAGTGTATCCTTTTATTAGAGATCAAAATAGAGTTTTTCTCTTAAAATAACTTCCAAATTATTCAACATAATTCAATAGATATTGTTGTATTTTAATAGAATCTGATCAAAACTAATATTAAAATCAAGTAGGTTTTTTTGACACTACTGTAGAAATATGTTCAGAGTCAAGGCAGTATTATGCATTTATTTTAACTAGTTAGCTAGCTACCAATGGTTTTTACACAGTTTTGTTTTATATATATGAGCCTCCAGTTGATTTCTTGATACTGGAAGAGTACAGAATTATGAATGTTCGAATGTTAGATAGCTTAGCACCATGGACTTTGTGGTAACCAAGCAATTGATGACAACTCTCGTGGCTGGAGTTAAAGATCGAGGAAAGAAAAAAGGGGGCGCTTCCAATTTGAAAAGAACAGATATCTGGATTTATGGTCATGATGCTTCCATAATTTCGTGCGTGGAATAGTGGACCCTCCCATTATCTTCTACTACAAAAAAAAATAAAAATTGGCAACCTAAAAATTGAGACTAAAAATCACGGTACTGCTTCACGCCTTCACTTTCATTACTTTGATGGGTCTAATAATAAGGTGTGCCTCAGATTGTCGTCCTCTTAGCTGAAGGATGACTCACACGGGTTCGAGTTCTATTTTGACACAGGCAAGGTGTTTGAGGATATTCCCCAGATAGACCCTTTGATGGGGTAAAACTAATTTGTGAAATTGTTGCTGTAATGGAGATTTTTATTTTTAATGCGAAATAATTGAAAACAAGATTCGCCAAATCTGGAAAGAAGGATTAGAGCTCAGAAGCTATATTTGTGGTGATGATTAGCTGGTTAAATTGTGCTTTACTTTAGTATATTAATGATGACTTGCTTCCGCTGATGTCTCTCTAAATGCCATCTTAAAAGACAGGGAACAAATAATCAGTGAGGAAAAATTTGCAAGGGATTCAAATATTAGAAAGAAAAATAAAAAGAAAATAGGGGATACAATAATTCATATAATATAAAATGGGTTGTTGGGAAGGACGTGCTGTATTATTTATGGTGAGTGGGGTTGTTAAAAATAGGAGAAACAATTGATGATATGATATAGGGGTAGCATAGTATGGACTCTAGGGATATGAATAATTTATGCTGTGGTCTGAATAAGATGAGGAGAGTGGTTATGCTGGACGTGATAGATGGACCAAATATGAAACTATGAAGGCCGACCCCATGCATGGTGGAGTTATCTGGAACACTTTTAAAGTAGGGAAGAGAGAGAGGCTAGAGAATCTTAGGTGGGAATAATGACTTACACTTTTTGCTTGTTTTTGCTCCTATTTCTTTCTCATTTTATGTACAATCAACTGGTTGTGGTTTTGAACTTTGCATGTGGGGGAAGCAGTTGTCTGTGTTTCGAAGAGCCCAAAATTTCTACCAGGAAGAGGCACATAACCTTATTTTTTGTTAAATTTTAAGCCAACATCTTCTTTTACTCTGACTTCTCTGACGTCCCACCACTGTCCCCCTCAACCCTTCACTCTCTCACTGCTTACCTTAGCTTTCCCATAATTAAACATCAATGCCCACCATCTCTCTCTGTCTCTCTCTCTCTTTCTCCTCATTTACCCTTCTTTTATTATTATTCCTCTTCGGTGATTTTTTTTTTCTGAAAAATCTCTCTGCTCTCACCTTACCCTCTATTAATGTTTCAGAAACATAGAAAACCACAAACCTGTTTTGTTTTCTAATAATCAGCCATACGAAGAAAAGCAACACTAGTAGTAGATGTCTCCAATTCCAAAGCACTTTTTAGGTGATTTCAGAAGCAAGCTACTTCCACTTGATCTTGAGACTTGAGAGGGTAAGTAATACTGTTTCTTTCACTGTCATCTCTATATTAAATATCTTAATGTTTTAGTTTTTCTTGCTTTTTATATTATTGTGAATCAGTGGATAAACGAAATGGTTTGTGGATTCTACCAGTTTTACCTTATTTCCCCACTACCCGACTCTGACTCTGTCGCCAAGCGTTCTAAAGTAACTTTGATCTCTGAAATATTCCGAGTAAGAATTTCTGAGTCGTAAATCTGTTTTTCTGTTCATATATAATGAGAAATCCAAATAGATTTCGTCCTAGAATTTGCAAGGACTTAGATGAAACAAGTATCTGAATGCAGTTCTCTGTTTTAGAATATATAGCTACTATTTCTCCTTATAACTATGTTTTCTTCTCCATTTTGTGGGCTTTCGTAATCACACTATCTCTTATTCTCCCTCAATCTTGAACTGAACTAACAAATTGATAGATCATGTAGTTTGAGTTCAAAATAGAAGTTGATTCTCTTCTTTTTCAGTATTTAAGGATTGAAGCAAACTCAATTTTGATATTCCATCTTCTTTCTTTTTTTGGTCACTGATGTTCCATCTTCGTAGTCATTTGGTTTCTCGGAAATCATGGAATAGAAAGAATCTCCTTGCAAGATTCTAGACTGATTTAGAATCAGAAGTGAGTAGGTTACTATTTAGATTAAACAATGACAGTAATTTGATTTCCCGAATCATTGATTATACTCAGGTCATACTGAAATGTGGGCACACTAAATGCTGTAAGGGTTTGCCTCCTTGCTATTTTATTCCAGTTTTTCACATATTTTGTGCAAGAGTGGTATAGATACAAAGCATGGATCAAGATTTAGTCAGGAGCAGTACCTTACAGAGAATACAGATGTATCATCTCATCTGAATTGGGATCCAACTCTAGTTTAACTTTCAACCTATGGTCATACATTCTAAATGATCACTACTTTTTAGTTGATCTGTTCTTAAACGAGTCTAGAAAACCAGAATAGGTTACACGATTTTATGGATTGATTTTATTTTGCAGGTAATTAAATCAAATCTTTGTCCATTATACTTTTATAGTAGATCTACCATGATTCATGAATTCAATATATATCACTCCTCCTCCAGCAATGTTGAGGAAAAACTGGATAAAAAAAATATTTGAAAATCTTGTCTTTGTTGGTTTTAGTTTATTAACGGGCTATGGCCCCTCATATATGTTGTATGGTACCAACATTTTCGCCTTCGACATATACTCCAAAACCAGAGTCAACCCAGTACTTAGTGCTTGGTCGTGGCCAGGCCAAACATACTGTGAAACAAGCTAGCACTTGGTACTAGGAATGCTTTTCTAGCAGTGGAAGTCCATTACCAAGGCACTTAAATCACAAGATATCCTATAGATTAATGATCATGTGCATCTTTGAATTGCTTGTGTTTTGCCCCTTGTCAGATATCTGACGATCTTCTGCATTTTGGATAGAATTCATCTCATCTGCATCCGTTTCTGTGAGATTTGAAGACTGCACAATTATTTCTGAATCAAATTGTTTTTACCCCCATGCTAAGTAAATATGACTTGATGGCTATTCATTGCAGGACAAAATATAAATCTTTTGCTGCAAGCTCTGAAATAGATCTAGTTTCGATGGTTAATTGCGGAACTTATTTTGTAAATTAGGCTGCAACTTAAGCACAGCTAAGTCATGAAAGCAAACTTTGATCTTGAAGCGGAGGCCTCTGTAGAAAATGAATTTGAAGTTAGCAGCCAGGTTGCTTCCAACATATCTACTCAAGAAACCTTCGCTAGTCCTTGCAGTGATCATAGCCTCGCTAACTCTTCCAACCTAGCAAATCCAACGGGGATAATTTATGCAAATTCAGATCCTATTTCACTTGACTTAACTCTCAACTTCAATAATGATGAGTTAGCAGGGGCTAGAGATTCCTTAGGACTCTCATTCTCAAGCACTAGTGAGAGTAGCAATGAACCTGTCTCTCAAACCACGGCAGCAACCATTCCCAGAGTTTTCTCATGCAATTACTGTCAGCGCAAGTTCTATAGCTCGCAGGCTCTTGGCGGCCACCAAAACGCACACAAGAGAGAAAGATCATTGGCAAAGCAGGCCATGAGAATGGGTTTCTTCTCTGAGAGGTATGCAAGTTTAGCATCTCTCCCTCTTCATGGTTCTTTCAGGTCCTTGGGGATAAAAGCACACTCTTCACAGCATTATGGTTCTTCACCAACAATGAGGCTTCATGAGATGAAAAGCAATGCAAGATTTGGGCAAGGATATTTTGGTCAACCAATTTTCTTGGAGGATGATGAGGCAGAATTTATGTGGCCTGGTAGTTTCCGTCAGGTTGCAGAGGTAGTTGATGCTCATAAAAATTTTCTACTGACTGAAAGTTCTCATTTGAGTTTTAGGGAGGTGAATCCACCAGTTGACATAGAGAAGGCCACACCTGATTTGGCATTAAAACTTTGAAGAGGTTGTTCACCTCATATTTGGCTTTCTTTAATCTGCTTTATTATATCATAAATTTTGTATAGAATGTACAAGGCCACGATTGCCTGATTGATTTTTAGACTTTCTGAATTTTCTTTCAGTTCTCTTAGGATTACTAGTTTTGGTGTTTTGCTTAGTATGTTTATCATGTACAAGAGCTCCAGGTGAAGCTTCTGTTCCGTGTCTGTCTTATCATGTCTTTTGTTTATTGTAATTATTGAGCTTCTTGAATGCATTTTGTATCTTTGGTTTCACAGTGTAGCACAGTTCTGATGAACATGAAACCCTTAATTTAATATTACACTAGTATTAGTTTCTTTAGTTGGAAGACAATTTTATAAATATTACACCATAAGAGAATGCTCAAGAACCAGAATTAAAGTGAAGCCTGTGACTAATTTTCAATCTCATAAGGACATTAATGGATCCGGATAATATTATTCAAAGCCAAAGGCTCAAAGCCCACTTTGCAATGTCCCTGTTCATTCTTGTTGACTAGAATTGTTGAAACACAGCTTGGACTTCTTATCCATTTTCTCTTTGTTATTTTTCTCTTAATTGAATGATGCCACCTAATTATATTCTGAAATTAAACTTTGAGAGCAACGGAAGGATCAGATTAGTGGGGAATCATAGTTTTATTCGCTAAATATTTATAATGTTGTTTTATTATTCGATCTTCCTGTTTTGTATATTTATATATCTATATGTGAAGTTGATAATAAAACTTTATGCATTGACGATTTTGGGTTTATTTTATTCTATTCTTTATTTATATGGTTTTGAAAAAAATTTTGTGAAATTGTTATTTGGAACAGGTTTTAAAAATTAAAAATTAAAAAAATTGTTTGAATCTTTCGTTTTTTGAAACACATTCAAAATTAACAAAAAAAAAATCTGTTTGAAAAAATAAGTTTAAAAAACATAATGACCTTATTTAGTACCAAAAAATAAAATTTATAATGTAGAAATATAATTTTGGTGCTTATTTCATTAAAATTGAAATTGATTCAAAATTTTAAATTTTATGTTTAGGCAATGTAAAATATTATAACATAAAAATGTAATTTTATAGTTAATTATAATATTAAAATTTAGACAAAAAATAAGTATTTGTTATATGTATTTATAACTAATTCATTATATATGTATTTCTACATGTTGGTATATATGGAAGTATATTTGTACATGTACTTATACATAAACATATTTATATATTTAACAATTTCATTATATATGTCTTTATATTTGTGTATGCATGTGTATGTGCTTGTACATGTACATGCACAAGTGTTACATGTTCAATAGTGTGTGGGAATATATGTGTGCGTTTTAATCAAATCAAATTGAGTATTGAGTTTATTTAAATTTTAATTATGTATTATTTTTTAATATTAATTTTTTTCATTTATAATAAATTTTGTTTACAGCATATTTTTAAAATGTTAATTCTTTTTAAATTTTAATTATTTTCTATTTTAAATCATATTTTTTATTTCATTCTTTTTTTAATCTTAATTTTTTATTTTTCTTCAAAAAATCATTTTTTCTAAAAAATATTTTTTAATAAAAATAAGAGATAGCACGACTAGTTATCAAAATTGGATCTCAAAGCTTATTCAAACTTATTTCACAATATTACTTAAATCATTTTTTATAAAATTACAATTATGTTATTAATAAAAATAATTCTGAGAAACAGAGAACAAAACTTGTTTTTGTTTTTTTATCTAAAAAACATTTTTTGTACTTTAATATTTTTAGAACAATTAATAAAAAATGCATTACTAAGTAAATTTTTTTGTTCTTTTATTTTTGAAAACAAAAAACTGTTTTTAAAAACAACGTTATTTGAATAAGGCCTTTATCTTTTAGAAAATAATAGCGCCATTTTTTTATTTGAAAATAAGAGTATCTATGCAATTTTGTTATAGTATGTTATTTTATACATGCACATTTTTTTTTATTTTATATTTCTCCCTTTATTAATTACCCCTATCAATCTAAATATTATGTATATATACACACACACGCTATTTTCTGTTTCTGTATGTTATTTTTCATACTCATATAATTAATCTAATATACATATTTATAAATATAAAATGAAGTGTGGTACAGTGGAGAGAGAAGATATACTTATTTATTAAATACTTTAACAATTTTTATTTATTTCAAAGGACTGAATTGCGTCTATTACATGGTAATTATGTTTACAACAATAAGTATAATTAAAATGATCAGATTCTTATTTTATAAAATTTAATTTATATATTCTTACAGATAATTTGTGTTGCTATAAAATTAATGTGAATTTGTCTATTGTTGATTGGACCTAGTGATAATGACTGGTGAACTTCAAAAAATGGTAATGGTTCGATTTTGAAAAATATCAATTTTTTTCGTCAAATGGAAAAAATATTCATTTAAAGAAGTTTTTATATGTTGTGCTCCCAACTTGAAAGAAATTAGTCTTTTATTTAATTTAGTGGAAGGATACCCTCAGTAATTACTTAACAATATTTTTATATATATATGAATTTAATCTTAAAACTTTTATCCTTATTTTCTCTCGCCGTATAAATTATTATCACATAAAAATATCATTCTAATTTGTACACTAATTTAATTAACTAATACGTCAAAATTCAAAACCAGAAATGATGACGATTTTTTCCTTTATAACCATGCTTTTGCATAGATAAATGCTATCAATATTTTTTGCGTGGCAATTTCAATTCTATTTGTTTATACTATTTAATAATCAGATTTTTCCAAGTTATTGTTGAAAAAGAAAAAATCACGTAAAGATGTAATTGTATGCCCACTTTTGTCAACCGCCTCGCGCCCTTTTGATTCTTTCAGACATTATAAGAAGAAAACGAAGCATTCTCTTCCTGGAGAGTGTTGTCTCTTCATATCCATCGTTTTCCCTTTCATGCATGCACAGCCTCACTTCATCTAACCAGTCCTCCATAGTTTCCTTTTGATTAATCTGCAAAATCCCAAAAAAAAAAAAAAAACACCACCTTAATCTTCACGGTACGATGATGTTCTGTTTCCTTATTTCAGTCTCTTTCATGATGTCATATTGTTATTTGTTTTTTGTTGGGAATATTCACTCTGTTTATTGACTTTCTTTCCTTGTTGCTAATTGCTATCACCTTTTCACTTTCTTTTCTTGAACTCCAAGTACTCTGTTTCCTTGTACAAAAACCCTTGTCCCTCAACGTTGTGAATTGTTGACAAAAGGTGGTTATAATTGAGAATCATCTAAAAAACGAATTGATTTGTGAATTATATTTTTGAACCTTCTATCATCTGTAGCATCTGATGGTAACTTCCGTCTTGGAAATATCCCAAGTAAGACTTTTTGTGTCGTACTTCTCTATTTTTGTTCATCCCGATAGATTTTGTACTACAATTTGTGAGGACTTCGATGAAAGAAGAATCCGGAAGCGGTTCTCTGTTTTAGGATATATACCTGTTATTTCATCTTATGCGTGCTTCTGTTCTTCTGTTCTTCTGTTTCTTGGAAACCATCTATTAAACAACAATCTTCTTGCGAGATTCTAGATTGATTTAAGTTGCCCAAAATTTGTAGAAACCATCTATTAAACACCAATTATGGGCTTATCTAATTTTCTTACAAAAATGAAGAAATCCTGGTACCAAATATCATAACCGGTAAACAACGACAAGAATTTGATTTCCTGATCATTGATTGTACTAAGGTCATACTGAAATGTGAGTATACTAAATGTTGTAAACTAAGTTCAGTGCTTGCCTTTTTGCCTGAAGCAATTTTTTTTTTCTGGCTTTATATTTATTATTATATTGCTTACAAACACTTGATTTAACCGTTTATGATGTAAAAGAACGGCCAATCTCTTTCTTGATGTCATGTTGTTACTTATTTTACGATTGAAATGTTTACCCTGTTTTTCACTCTGTTTTCTTTTCGCCATCACTTTCTCACTTTCTTTTCTTGAACACCAAGTACCATGTCTCACTTTAAATAAATCCTTGCCGCCAAACCTAGTGAATTGTTTGCAACACTTGTCTAACGAATCTGGGGTTTGAATTTGATGCAGGATTGATAAAACTCCTGACTCTACGTTAAATCCTGATATGGGTGGTAATCATCGTCGCCTTCTGGTTTTGCTTCTACTATGTTTCTTCTTAAGGTGCGAGTCATGGGGTTGGTTCTCATCTTCTAAAGAGACGTCCTTTGGTGAGACCTCTTCGGGTTCTGACACTTTCAGAGGTTCTGCTGCTGAATTCTCCATTCAGGGTTTCAATGACAGAAAGGGAATGAAGCTCGTAGAGAACGCTAAGATGAAAATGCAGGGCTCAAACTCATGCTGGCAAAACTCTTATAAACATGTGTTTGCTGGGTGTTCTGAGATTTTGGCTGTTGATGAGAAGCGTTCTAGACTTGCTTGGCATCTCAGTGATTGCTTTCAGAAGGACTCTGGTAGGCCTCCTTTTCCACATTGTGATGCTAAATCTTCCATGGCTAAATGCCTTAAATCCCTAGATGATCTTGCCCACAAGGTCTACCTTGAGTTCTATCTGGAGACCAACTCTATCTGCCATCAGTTACAGTAAAGTGCCATTTCTTCCACTTAGTTTCATTCAGTTCTATGGACCTCTCGGCAAAGTTCTTTTCTATGAGTGCTTGTCTGATGCCAATGCCTTTTTGTGCTATTGCAGGGCTCATGCATTCAAGCATGAAACAGAGAGACTTGTGACAGAGCTGAAGAATTCAGCCCAGTATGTGGAGGACAAGTTAGAAAGCATAGATGAGATATCAGAGAACCTACTGCAAAGCTCAAATAAACTTCATGATTCTCTTGATTCAATTGATGTTCGTACACAACAAGTTGCTGAAACTGCAAGGAATGTGGAAGACGATATGTATGCTGTGTTGAGGCACTCAGAGAGTACTTATGAGCAGACCAAGAAAATTGCAGCTTCACAATTACAGCTAAAAGAAGGACAAGAGCATATGAACAGGGATTTGGAGGATGGGATGGCAGTTCTTAATGAGTCTTACAATTACTTCAGTGAAGAAATAGAAAAGTTAAGGGATAAAGCCGGTGAGATTCAGAAGGGGATAATTGAAGTTGGAGATACTATGTCACTGGAGATGCAGAGCCTTCATAGGAAAGCTGAAGATATTGGTAATTTGTCTGGGATTTCTTTAGATAAGCAACAGAAACTTCTAGATGGACAATTCACAGCACTCAAGGGTCTAAATTCATTATCTGAGTTTCAATCCAAAGCATTGGAGGAGAGCAGGTAGATTATCTTTAACTTTTGTTTATATTTCTATATTATGATTTTTGGAATATCTAGGAAAATGTATTGAGTTCAATTCAACTTTATACTACAGAAAAACCTTACAAAATTTCGTAGAATATGGGCATAAACAACACGAAGAGCTTCTCCAACGACAGGAACAAATTGAGGGACTTCATGATCGTTTAATGGCAAATTCAAAATCAATACTGGCTGCTCAGGTTACAACTTATTTTCTTATCGGTGTTACCCAAATCAGATTTCTTAATCTGAAGTTTTCTTTTTTCTGCTACAGGAATCTTTTGAATCAAAGCAAGCTAGCATGTTTATTGCTTTAGACAAGCTTTTTGCCCTACACAATGCCATGTTGCTTGAGTCACGAATGATCAAAGCTTTCTTCATTTATTCTATATTAATCTTTGTCATCTATATGTTGACCAGTACAAAGCAAACATACAATGTTAGGCCATGGCTGTACATTGGTAAGAGTACCACTTATTCTCTTTTTGCTTTCAGTTCAAATATTCTAAATATCATTTGGCTTAATGCCATTGTTATTTCACAGGGCTTTGTGCTTCTTTCTTGATGGAAGTAACCATTGTTCGTTTCACCAATGATAACGTTGAGCAGCAAGCTTGGATAATTAGTACTTTGAGATCACTTTTCATGATAGTTGCTTCAGTTCTACTTCTATATTCTATTTGCACATATAGGTAAGTTTACACTAACATAAAAGAAGTTGAGCATTGATATATGGATTCTGTGTCTAATAGACCTGCATGTCAATCATGCAGGGATTATGAAATGTTGAACCATCAGATGCTGTTATCTCTAGTTGAGAAGGTTAGCAGCATGCAAAAACTAGAGGAGTTTCAATGGGAAATGGATGATGATGATGATATGAATTGGTCTCTATGGATTGATACAGATTTACCAGATGATGTGAACTGTCTTGATGATCCTGATTATTTACTTCCAGAAGAAGTTGAAGAGAATTCAATCACAATGTCTGCAACCACAAGAAAGTATAATTTACGCCAGAGAAACAAGTATTGTTGAGTAATATTACTAGCACCGTAGTTTCTGGTAAGGATTATGTACTATGTGAACCTTATAATCTGACAACACATTGTATTGAGGGGTGTGTGTGTTGGGGATAAACATTTATTTAGCAATTTTACAGAAAGCTGAGATCCCTGCATCATCAGAAATTTGTCATTCATTATGAGTAGGAGTTGAAGGTGATATCAAATACAATAGTAATTTTGAAGATTCACAAAAGCTTGTATCTTTTTTTAAATTGTCAAAGCGACCCCTTCATAATTTTAATGGTCATTCCAACTATATATAGAATCTGAAAACAAAGGTGAAGTTTACCAGATATAGCTGATACTGCTTTTTTTTTTTTTTTTTTTGGAATATTATATTCTGGATCTTTTATGTTAATTCCATGAATGTCTTAAATCTTCTCTTTCATTTGATATATCTGTCTTAAATCTTCTCTTTCATTTGATATATCTGTCTTAAATCTTCTCTTTCATTTGATATATCATTGTTGTGTTTGTTCTTATATATGTTGCGCTTTTAATTTCACGGTGTGTGCTTATGTTGGGGGGCTAGTATCTTGTATATTTTCTTCTGATCCTTTAAGAAAGTTCTAGAAGAATATATAGGATATTACAGACAACGTACGTATCACTGGCATCATTGGATATACTTATAAGATGGCATAAGATCTCAAGTGGGTTCATTTGCATTGCAAGGTAGAGTCAGGGGCATTGGAATCAATCATATTGGGCCAAAAAAAAAAAATTCTATGTAGTATTGTATTATACCCGTGCTTTTAATTAGTCTTCAAAAGTTGAAGGACAATATACATGTATATATATACCTAAAGTTTTGGGAACCTTGTAAAAGCTTTTCTAATTAGTGAACGTACAACAAATCCTAGCATTAACAAGTTGCATAGATTGAGTAGCTCCTCCCCAGTCACTTAAACGTGCATTAATAATAAGAGAAAAGACTTGCATTCAATTTGACTTGTATGATTATTTCATATAATTGTATTATTTTAAAATTAATTAATATATTATTATTAGTTAACCAAACACTTATTATGTTATATAAGAAATTGCATATATGTCTATTAATTATAATTATGTCAAATTGGCAGTTTATTTAAATTAAAAAAGGGTATGTCTGATATATATATAATTTCCTATATCTTGCACGGGGGGAAAAATGATTAAATCAAAAACTCATGCAAAAAAGAACGATTTAAATTTCATTTTCATATCAAGATTTTACTTATTATGATTATTTATGATCTTTGTACTATAAAACTGGGGAAATTAAGAATGGGATAGGTGTGATATTATATTTCCTATATATATATATATATATTAAATGAGGGAATCAAAATTCATTTTCATTTCAAGATTTTTATTATTAAAATTAATTTTGATCTTTACTATAAAATTGAGGGAATTAAGAATGGCGTTGCTAATTCCACAAACCAAATCGTAAAATGAGAACAAAGAAGTAAGAAGGATTACAACAAGGCTCTCTAATCTTAAAAGCGAGTATACATACATAATGTGAAAATAATTAAGTTTATTATTATTTATTTAATTTTGAATTAAGCTAATTTCTTGAGGTCATGTTGCGAGAACATGATAGTACAAACTATGAGTCTATTTAATTGTTAGAATTGATACAACAGAAATAAAGATAAAAATGTGAATAAGAATAAGACTGGGAGTAAAAATATTAAAATGTTATTCGGTTAAGAAGAAATGAGAATGAGTTTATCTTTCTTTATTTCGTTTATTTAGTATATTACATATATAAATTAATTAGGTAATATGTATATTCAATCATATTTTCTCTCATCATAAAACTAAAAAAAAATACAAACATCTCTTCTATAGAATCAAGAGAGAACAACACAGAGGATATAGGACGACTTGTGCATTCAACACTACAAAGGACAGGGGACGAGCTAGCTAGGGCACTGCCAGCAAGAATCTAGAGAGAATGACGTAGAGGATAGGTGACAAATTGTGTCGACAACGCTGTAGAGGACAAGGGACGAGCCATCTAAGGCAATGTTGACGAGATTCTAAAACCTCTTCTCACTGCTAGTGAGATTCTAATGAGCTAGCTAGCTAGGGCACTACATCACTTGAAGTTGGGCTCTAGCAAAGATGATCCTCCTAGAGCTCAGACAAGACAGTCGAAGAGGGCTCTACGTGAAACATGATGCAGTGTGAATGAGAGAAGGGGCTAATGGCTTATTAGGGTTTTGATGTATTAGATGTATTTTTGTTTGAAAATTATTATAAATGAGAGCACTTTTGTCAAATATATCTTTATTTTCAAGAAACTAATCTCATTCTATAGCTTCAACTAGAGAGAGAAATTTCTTTTATATGAGGGAGAACAAACTCTCTAAAGAATAGAAATGAGAGTCCAATTTATCAATTAAACATAAAAATAGGAGTGTCTTTCATTCTCATTCTTATTCCCTTCCATTGATTTTAGTAGCAAAATGGACCCAATGAATACAATCAGATATACTGTCTACGTTATACATATGTTAGAATTTAGAAATTCATCAAAGAAATAAAATATATGTTGGCATTTGGTTTTAATCATACTTACCCTTTGTCTTATTTTAAAGATTAAATACTAATCAACTTCCGGAATGTTTGATTTTTCACCACATAAAGGTGAGATATTGATAATATTACACGTCATATAAATTTAAGGGGAAGATGAGTACATGACAGAAATATGTGAATGACTTTATTCTATCATATACTTCCCTCTCTTTTTATCTCTTGTTTACTCGTTCTTGTTCTCCTACATGTGTAGTGCACCATATCTTACTACACCATGCTAATTTCCTAACCATTAAGTCAGGGAAAAAAATGAAAACATTCTAAGTAAACAAAACTGTTCAAGAAATCTAGATGGACTTCAAAAGAAACCAACACTAGAACCATATAGATATATATATGAAGTAGGGCTTTTTCTCCTCTCCTTGGCAGTTAGCACCATCTAAGACCACCTCTCCATTTCAGGAAATCAAGATGATGAACTTGTTATGATGGATTATAATTTATAATAAACAATTAGGCTTGTCCTGTGCCATTCCAGTCTGGTCTTCCTAATGTAAACTCCAAGCTTGGATCCTTGCAATCTATATTATACCCTGACAAATTGTTCTTGACTTGGGTTGAATTGCACTCCTGTAATTAGATATTTGCTTTTCAGAACTAACATCAAGTAAATGACAAACAAGATAAATTAACGATGCCTTTGTAAAATTAAAATTAAAGTAATTCATAATTAAATATATACCTGAATTTGATGCCCTCTTGATATTTGTTGTCTCAGACTATCTATGTCATTGGAATTATTTTGTGGCCATGGCTCTCTAGTACTGATGGATTCAAAGAGTGCCAGAACAATTAATGAATTAGTTCCAACAATCATATACCAAATCTTATCTCAGTTGATTTTCGTGATGGCAAATCATTCCAAAATTTCACTATATTTAGCTGGAATCTTCAATTTGAATATCCTAGAAAAACTAGAGGCATATTATCTTTAATTATACTAATGGAAAGAAGTAAGAAGTGTACGGACCGAGGAAGAAAAAGCAGTATACGTGCATGAACATCTTATACTTACTAAACTGATAACCTAGAAACAAAAAGACTCTTACAAAGGTTCCGTCGACCTATTCAACAGTATAAGTATCCATTCGAGATATATAATTATATGTGTGTGTGTGTGTGTGTGAAAAAAAGAAAAAAGACACTCGACGTCACTTAATTAAAATGATATATTAACCACATATATAACCATTTACATAACAATAAATCAAGACTAACCTTTTAATTAACATTTTGTATATTTCGGTTGTTATATAATCTTAAATAAAACATATTGACTTGAAAGTTAAATCATTTGATAAAGCGCAAAATGCAAATAACTTCTTTTCAATGGTGAGCCATTTATAAACACACTCCAATTTTAAAGATTGAAAAACTTCTTATCAATAACTCTTAGAATTTAATTTATTTTGTTTATTTTCTATTAATCCAGTCAGTGGAAATATATTAATTAGATTAATTCTACCATTTGTCACGTGACAGTCTTATTAATTTAAAAACAACAGATGAAAGAATCTAATGTAGCATTTTCATTAACAAGTATAATGACCAAATGGACAAAACACAGAAGAGTTTAAATCTTGGAAAAAAAAGAATTGAAAAGAATATTTTTTAATTTTAAAAGTAAAAAAAAGTATTTGCAATTGGCTCAAAATCTATTTGCATTTTTTCCATGATACAATTACTTCCAAACAAAAATAACAGTACCTGCACGTAAAACGCATTTTCAACCTTACGTTTTGCCTGCAAAGCTTCATCAATCTCCAAAAGGAATGAATCAATTTATCACCTTCAAACTTTAAAACTCTAAATTTAGCATGCATATCTATACTTTTTCCTTTTTTATATAAATTCTTGTACAAATTAATATTTTCATATGGCCATATTTAAAAACTTAAGAGAATATTTATACCTTAACTAATTGTCTAATGTGTGTTTATAAGAATAATCATTTTGTTCAGTGAGAAGCTTTGCCTATACGTTGAGGATATTTGAAGGAAGACCTGTCCATGGCACTCGATGTGAAAGTATTTATAAGGATAAAGGATTGCTTGCAATCTCCTGGGGAATAGAAGAAGAACCACATTTTGACAAAATTTCACAATTACTTATGATCAAATAAGCTTCAACTTACAGACATATATATAAAGTATATACACATAAATAGATCCAAAGGGGAAAACAAAATTGCATGCAGGTGCTTTTCTTGACGTTTGATTATGTCTTGTAGCTTTCTTTTTATTAAACCCCCACGGCATTCCAAAGCTACATAGCTGAGGCGAGATATACCTTAAGGTACTAAAGATGTGTATGTGTAAAGAAAACAAAAGAAAGAAGAAACCCAAACACAAGTAAAGCAAAAGCTGCACAAGAACCATTTTTAGTTCTTCATTAAATTCTTAAAAAATGGTGTGGACGTGGAGTAGCATTGATTTCTAAAGAGATACCATGCAAAAGCAAAAGCAAAAGCTCAATCTCCCATACTGTGAATAAAAAAATGTACGTCCATTTAGACACATAAAGCGTACGAATTTTTCTTTTAATCTCTAATTAATTAATAAAGAGAGAAAGAGGGACTGGTACCTCGAAGAATTACTCCATAGAGTAGGTGAAGAAGAGTAGTCTACATCTTGTTGCATTGACCGATCAGCCAGGCCTCTTTGATTCGGAAACTGGCTCAGACCGCCGCGATCGGTGCTGCCACAGATCGGAGAGACATCATCATCTCCAGATCCATCTGATTGGCCTGCAAGAGAGAGAGAAGCCTCCTAATGAGTTTCCAAGTTGATTGATTAATACACACACACAAATATCAATCTTAATTTCTATTTCTTAAGTCTGGAGGACTGTGATTGAACTCTAGTTGAGTATGTGACGGTTATATAAAGGTGAGAGACAAAGGAAAAGAAAGAAATGCGTATGGTAAACTAAAGTTAAGATTAAAAAATTTAGAATACTGTCAAATGATCAATGTGATTGCCATTACCTTTTCCTTGTTTGTTTAAATGATATGTGTTTAAGAAGATAAGATGTTGAAGATTAAGCAATAAGAATTACCTGAGGAAGCAGCAGGCCTGTCAGTGGTCTTAACTGTTCGATACATCTGGGAACAAGTCATAGCAAGCCATATCACGAAGGCAGTTCCACAATTGGAAGACAGTAAAACAATTAATTTATTTAATTAAGCTTACTAAAAAAGAAAGAAAAAAGAAGAAAGGACAGATTCCCATTTAGATCCCCTCTCACTCTCTCATTTTCTGGGATAGTCTGGGGGGCTTTGGCCATTAATCACGAGAAGGTTGATGTGCGTGATGAGACCGTAATGGGAGAGATGTATTATTGGGAAATGATGACTTTTTTTAGTCTGTTCTCTCTTTTTCTCTCTGAGATATAGCAGAGAAGCGGTGTTTCTGTGTGAGGTCGTCTCGGAAGTTGAAGGGGCTTCTACTACTACTGTTGTGTTTAACACATTCACTACTTTCTTCATCGGCTAATGTGCCTCTACCCATATGAGAAAGAGAGAGAAAGGATATTGCAAGTTCAAAGCTGAAAGCAGAACCTGCAAATGGCTTTTGACATGAGCTAGTGTGAGATCCTTCACATCCATCAGCTCCAGAACTGACTTTGGAGTTGCTCCTGTAGACAGTTCACCATCTCAATATATCAGCTAACTACTTTTTATGTATAAAAGAAGGAAAGATGAAGAAACACAATATATTGCTGATAAGAAGAGAGGGAATAAGGAAAGGAAAAGTTGAAGAGATTAATAATTAAGAAAGGGGAAAGATATGTACTTTCATGGCCGCCAAGAAGTTGAACGGCGTGAACAAATCGGGCATGGAGGGTGGTAGTCCAACGCATTCTGGGAGCTCTCATGCTCCTCTTGGAGGGTAGTTTAGGCAAAAATCTGGATCTCATGAACCCTGAGGATGCAGCTTCCTCACTGTGACAAGCCCCAACCCCGTAGTGCAATTGATGAGATTTGAAATTAGCCGCCGACGACCCGTTTAACACCCACATCGGATTATCCAAACCCGATGTTCCCAAGGTATTATTAGCATTATTATTATAAGCCCAAGAAGAAGAAGAAGAAGAAGAGTTGTTAGTGGGCATGTGATGATATAGCCACATCTTCTGATAATTATGATGAAGATCCTTGTCTTTGGTGCGGTCCATTGGCAAGAAAGGAAAACAGCGGTTGTGATACACCGGGATCCCCTTGATCGGCCTCAGGCCATCTGATGACGACAACGACGACGATGACACTCCGTAATTTATGTGGTTAAACTGAGTGGTGGTGGTGCTGGTGGCAGTAGTGGTGGTAGCAGTGAAGTGGGTGTGATTGTGATGATAATAAGGAGGAGGTTCGTCTGTGCTGAAATTGGAGCCTAGAGACAGCTCAGTGCGAGCTTGATAACTCAAATTTGAATTGTGGGCTTCCTTATTGTAAATCAAAGAAGAAGAGGTGTTTGGAGGGCTTATTTGAAGGGAAAGATCAGGAGGAGAACGTGTGGAAGTGGGATCGATCACAATCCCTTGCAAGGGCATCTTTTTTGAGGGATTAATTAACTTATGAGAAAGTTACCGATTATGTATTTGAGAGAGACAGAGACGACGCTTCTCTTCTCTCCTTTATTAAAATCAGATTTGATGACAAATCAAAATCCAATCCTTTAGTTCAGCAACCTCCTTCCAATAGATAATCAGATCTTTTTTCTCTTTTGCTTTTCTTCAGCTTCAGTCTTTCCCCTGCAAAAAATTCTGGAAGGCTATATAGCTAAATATCTATCAAGGAAGAAGGAGATGGAGAGAAAGCGAGAGAGAGAGAGAGAGCTAAGAAGGAGAACAACACGGAGTCACAATAATCTTCTTTTTCTTGTAAACGCAAACAGACATGCTCAAGAAAAAAGTGAATGAGAGATAAGGGTGAAGGAGAAGGAAGTGATTTTCCTTTTTTCCCTTTTTCTTAGGGAGAAAAGAAATTTCGGAAAGGCGTGGAAAGGAAAACAGGTGGTGGTCCGTTTTGTTTTCCTCGAGAGTATATCTCCGAAAATGACAGTTGCTGCAAGAAAGAACTGAACAAGAAGAAGAAGGGAAAGAGAAAGGCTACGAGAGAATGGATATCACGAGGTCTTTCTCTTTCTCTCTCTCAATCTCTATCTCTAGTCAAACTCAACCCACAAAAATGTACCAAAAAATATGGTCACTTTGGATTTCTCTTCCCCGTGGACGACGGGTTATAAAATATTAGACAGAGAGAAAGACACCCCCCCCCCCCCCCTCCCTGTGTGATTCCCTTTCCCCCACTCTCTTCGCTCCTCTCTCTCTCTCTCTCTCTCTCTCGCTCTATCAGTCTTTTAATATACATATTCTTTAGTGATTAAATAAACCAACGGAGATTCTCATTTTCATGCTTAAACGGGAATGCTAAGCTACAGGAAAATACCCGTTGACCTAAAAGTCAGACTTAAGAGGTCTAATTGTTTTCTTCATTTTGCATCCATCTTCAAACATAATAACCCCTGGAGTGTAAATTATATTACATATTCTAATCAATTCCCTGCAAGCACTTTCAAACAAATATATATATATATATATATCCAACTATGTCTTTTATTATAATAAACATTAAATTTGGGTTTTGACACTCCAAATGTGATATATCTTATCTCTTGGTATGCTTAATGAGACCTTGAGCATTGACCACAGCTGAGGGTGGGCTAGGGTTTTCAAAACCCAAGGCTAAATTGAAGATAATCATAATTAAATTATTACTGACAATATATGGGATCCTTAACATTAAATTATATCGGGAACAAACACCCCCCCCCCCCCTTCTTTAATTGCTGACACCGTAGATAACAAACTTTTAGCTCTTTTGGGGTGTCGACTTTATTAATCAGGTAATTAACGAAGGGATTCATTTTTCACTGTTACCCAAGGAAACACTAATTCAGAGGCAGTGTTTGGGTGGCTCATTGAATGCAGATTTGGGTACCCATTAAATGCCATTTGGTTCTTGATTAATTTTATACCCCTCCCCTTCTATCCTTTCCCTCCTTTATCTGCCATCCTTTTTTAGGCCTTGTTTTATCAGATGGTCTTTACCCGACATGCATAGAGAAGTAGTTAAATTATTCATTCAAAGTGTTCGTCATATAAAGGCAAATATTATAAAGTCACTATTTTCTTATACTTGTTTTATATAAGCAAATATATATATATATATATATATATATATATATATGTGTGTACGTATGTATATGTATATATATTTGCTTATATAAAACATTGAATCAGAAAAGAAACGGATTTAAACTTTGGTTCTACAGGAACAAAAGTCCTTAAATAAAAAATTTAAACAAAAATTAATTAGTTAATTCTTATAATTTAAATGTGCAAGTTAAAAAAATAGATTAATAATGTAAGATAAAATATATATAACAGTTAAAATTTTTTAAATTAAAATGGGACAACCGTATTTCTATGCCCCTCTTAAATTCATTCTTGAATTAAATTCTTATTCTCTTTGCACGGAGAAATTTGACTATATACCTTTAGTTTTCCATGAATCACAAGTCTCTTCTTAGTTTGAGATCACCGATGATAATCATTTGCTTGCAGTTAATACATGAGTAACAAACAAAAAATTGGCGGAGATTTATTCTTCAATTTTGCCATTGAATGCGAATTAATCAAATCACCAAAATTTGTGTGTTCATTTGATCATTAAAAGGTACATTAAGTAATCGTGTGACTATTTTTCATGGCATATATTGTTAATTAAATGACACCTGAATAGTTGGAGAAAATTTACAGAATTTTCAACTTCAAAATATATTTAGGTTAATTTCAAGTGTATATATAGCAACTGAAATTAATTACTATATAGCTTAATAATAATAATAATAATAATAATATGGAAAAATTAACATGATATATAATATATTTAAACCAAAGAGAATAAAGAAAAAAAAAGTTCCAATATAAAAAAATCTTAAAATTAGAATTTTCTTTTCCATTCATTTTTCTTGATGAAAATACCATAAAACAGTATCACTCAAATTAACATTATATTTTATATATGTCAAAGATAAGATTCAAGAGGGCAAGTAGGTGTACGTGGATCTTTGAGTCAATTAAATTAAATCAATCAGATAACCGTAGAAATTTGGGGATGTCGATATATGGAAACAAATATTGAGACAGTTGGTAGAGTTTGAGAGCCTATTTGTATATTTACAGCCACACAAGTGAGGTATAATTAAGTCCCAAGATATATACTTGCTTGAGTTAGAGGCATTGTGGTTGCAAATTGCAATTTGCAACAATTATAATAAAAAATTATTAAATGTGAAGAAATAAAAGTATTGTAGACAGCAATTACCGACATATATATGATTATGGAACATATCACACAACAACAATATTAGTATGATTAATAACAATGAATCAAGCATAGTAATATTTTTACGTTACCAGAATTTTTGGGCTTCCTCTATGATTAAATTTTTCTGAAAAAATTTAAAAATACATTTTCTCACATTAGAGTATATATTAGTGGCTCATAGTTCTCTCTGAAAACAAAAATAAATAAAAGTCAAATTGACAAGGCCGAAAGTATAATCCTCCGTTACCAATTGAGTTAAGATATTCTGTCCCCAAAGAAAATCTCTATGGATATAAATTCTTGCAAACTTCATCATAATGGGGAAGAATTTACTTACTATTTCCACTATATATAAAATCATAATCAATCGCAAATATACTATGCCTTTAATTGCTATCCTAATTTATCTTCTTTTTCCAATATATTCATCATTTTTGGTTCCAAAGTTAATTCACAAATTAATGTGTTGCGTGCATAAAAATGAATAAATCAAAATAATGAATGGAGTACGACTCAACTTTTAATATTACATATATATAACAATGTACTGCATGCACCGGCATGTGTATTGGGCCCCAAAAAAAAATTACGGCAGGACAGTGCAATCACGTTCGATCAATAAAATAATGAGCTGAAAAGTACTTAAATTCGATTCTAGTTTTTTCTTGTCAAATTTTAATAATTTTTATCTCTTTATATTTATTACCATATTATTAAGAGAATTATAAAGAATTGAACAAATCATAAACATCGAATTACAATATAATTTATGACAGAAGGGCAAAGTTACAAATGACATGGTTCAAAACTTCAAATATAATTTTAAGAATTTGTTGTTAAATTTTTTTAATAAAAACATAATCGGTGGATAATTTTTTTAACAGTGTTTTATTTTTTTTTTTTAAAAACGATCTTCTAATTTTATAATTAAATTAAATATTTTTTATAAAAACTTACCATTTCTGGAATTAAAAAACTTGTCACGCCGCAGATCTAATGGCCCTCGGGAAAAATACCTGGTTTGACAAGGTACGTAACAATATAAGAAAAAATTTAAGTATAATTTTTGTATTCATCCTATCAATTTTTCATTAAAACATAATAAACATTTAATATTATCAACTCAGCATCATATAATTAATTTTTTTTCACTTATGCAAAATATAATTTTATGAAAAATTTAAATGACAGAAATATAAACAGTTGCACCTAATTAATAACATACAACTAACAATTAAAATATGAAATTATCAGATAAGAAACTTTGCCCCACATGCTTCTTGTTCATTGGTAGTAAGGTTGACAAGAATGTTTGGAGGAGAATCTGGACTAGCTAGCTCTGTAGTCTGTACCATCATAATTCCCCTACACCATACAAATAATTCCCATTCTCAAATCTCATCCATCACACAAACCATTAATTTGATCGACTGGGTCCCACCCTTCCCTTAATTAAAGATATAATAATATATTCCAAAACAAGTTTTAATCTGTATGCAAATATAATTTAGTAAAGCCTGCATGCATGATTGGGAGGATGAAGAGCCTTCCTTTTTCATCTTACTATCGTTTTTTTACTTTCTTCCGACAACCAAAAGAGCAGGAATGGAATTTTTCATGAAAAAGCATAGCCATTTAATGAGTCAGTTTATCCCGTCAGGCTATATTTTGCCGTAATATATATTTTTTTGGTGGGTCCACAAGGCGAAGGTTGTTTTCAGCTTTCAAATTTTATATGTATATATATATGGTAGCTTTTAAAATTAGTTTCATTATTTCCTCTTATGATTTGATTATTGGGGCAATCTTGGCTGTCCAATGTGTGCTTTAGTGTTGATTACGTATGACACATTGAAAATTCCGCATAGAGACAACCTAAGAAAATTATTTTATAATTTCTCAGAAGAAATGCATGGTCACTATATACATCTCCAAACTCCAGGAAAATTCTGCTTGTAACCCCATCAATTTACAATCAATGATTTAAGAGGTTCGTCGTTCATTTACTGATTCTATATTTGATCAATTTTTTAAAAAAATTTAAATTCCAAATCTCTTAATTAACATTATATGTCAATAATTAAAGTTTTTGTCGACACGTACGGTACTTAAATTAGTACATAACAATAAGATGAAAGTCATGTATATATATATGTACTTTTATACATCTTGGACAGTTCATACTTGAAAAGAAAGACCCTTATATATCTCATTCTCAAATAATGTATTATTCTACCATAATTAAAAACCTTTGAACTGCATCATCCTCTCCATTTTCTTAGTAACCCTAATTCAACACCGATCAAAAGTCAAAACCTAGACGCTGAAGGTGAAAAATGTGCATGGAAGCATAAATGCGATGGATTGTACAAATTCAAACCCAACTTTAGAAAAAAGATAAGAAGGTTTTATTGAAGCTGAGAATTAGCAACCAAACCACATGTCACAAGCACCCATCTTTCTCTCTTTTCAGGGCAAAACTTCATTCTTAAACGTCTCGTCCCGTACGTGAAGTTAATAATAATGCAGTATTGATATGCATGCTTTGTTTGATAGGGATTTTTCGGTGATATCCCCCACCAACCTTTTCTCAGTCTTAGAAATGAGAATGACATACTGGGTTCTGAGGTGATAGGCCATTGCTTTGGTGAAAGCTGGTCGTAAAACACCTCAAAAAAGGTGATGTGCACAGTGCACACTTCTTTTGGATTCATTCTCCAGAGTGTTTGCATTTTCCTTTGCCATGTAAATACTTCTTGGCTAGTTTCGTCCCACTCTAACGCTCCTCCAGGCTCCAACCACACCATCACCGTATCATCATCTTTCTTCTGTCTCAATAACACAGTTATTACATCTTTATGCTGCCTATAAAATGAAGGAAAAATTATACTTTCGGTCCATATAGTTTTAGTCAATTTTTAATTTAATCTCTATAGTTAAAAAAAGTTGTAATTGAATTCTTATAGTTTACAAATATTTTAATCTAATCTCTACCGTTAAAATTAAGGAAGTATTTTACTAAATTTTATTCATGTATCTAATTATATACTATCTTAATATTCTGAATATGTATGATTTATAATAACAAATATATATATATATATATATATATATATATCTCTCTCTCTCTCTCTCTCTCTCTCTCTCTATGGACAAGTAGATAATGAAGAAAATTTAACTCAATAGCAAAATTTTGACTAAAATATAGTAATAGGGACTAAATTTTAAATCATTTAAACTATAAAGACCTAATTATAAAGTTTTAAAGTATAAGGGCCAAATTAAAATTCAGAAAAATTATAAGGACCAGAAATAAATTTTCCCTATTTTATTTCCACCTCCTAGTTTACTTTGAGGAATTAGTCTATTGCTAAAAATTGTCTGTGGGTGGGTGATGTAAAATTTTGAAAAAATCCAACTTCTAACTAATATTAATGTAACATTCGAAATCTCATAAGTTATAAAAAAAACAAAAAAGAGAGAGAGCAAATTATACATACTTTTCCTAAATTTTGATGAAATTACACAAATTTTCTCTCTGCTTTCTTAATATACATGAATCTTCTCTTAAATCAAAAGTTGTGCTATACTTTAGTCCGATTTTAATTGTTTGATTAAAATATTTTCCATTAGTATATATCTATATATATCTTAATTTAAATATCCTCTTACGTATTTTTTATAGATGTTATTTGAGTAAAAAATAAATAAAATTAGATACAGGCGTATATTTTAAAAATAGATGAAAGATCTATAATCAACTAAAACAAATTGTAGTTAGAGCCAACTTCCACTCAAGCATAAAATATTGCAAGAATATCTTATGGAGGAGATTAGTTTCAGTCCAAAGAACGTGGGGATATTAAGTCAGAAAGCTAACGAGCACCACAAAAGTCATTTTGAAAATTTGAAATTATTTGTTTTTTATCAGCGTGATGGGACATGAAGATTGAGGATGATTAGTTTGTATTTATGCAATTACTGACCCAACTATGCCCTTCAAAATTAATTCAGCCCTCTAATATTCCCTAACCCGTGCTCCATAATAATTACTCATAACAGAATGTTCTTAATTATAGTTAATTGACCCGATTTATAATTAGAAGAAAAACTTAACAAGGATATTAATGAAATTGTTATACATGTGTGTTTAGCACCAAAAAATCACAAGTTAAAGGTCCAGATCCAAGGTATTAGCCAAGCTCCAGACTAGTTATGTTATACGCATATTTATTTATTTTCTAGCAATAGTAGGTTTTAGAAGTATAAAGTTGTCACGAGTTTATGTTTTATTTTCATTAATCGTTTGTAAATATAAGGCCTGTTTGGTGGACAACCACAAATTTTAAAGGAATGGGAAAAGAAAATAGAATGGAAATGAATCCTAATAGAATGGAATGTCTGGTATGTGATGGAAAGAAATGGAAAAAATAATTATTATTTTATTCGAAGGAATGGAGAAAAATTATTTGGGAAAAGACTAATAAACCCTTGATGTTTTCCTTCCACCAAAAAAAATTTGGAAAATCAAAATTGCTTTGTCTAGCATCAAGCTTCGCGATTTTCATCTCTTTCGTCATGAATATGCAAGTTGGGACACTCTATTTGAGGTGGCTCCTCCTCTTGATGCCATAGTCGTAGCAGGCCGACCTCTTCATCGCCGGCAAAGGTTGTACCCTGAAACATTGATGAACACCAATCAAAGTTGCGAGTATAATTGGTGGTATGGGAGGCGAATTTTCAACGTCGATCATTTCCCGTCAGAGCTGGAGATATGACTCAAAGGGCAATTTAGGCACAATAATTTGACTTATGAGAATAATTTGGTCATATACAGTACATTTTAATAGAATCAACCTCATTTCATCTTATCTATGAAAAGATCTTATCCCCCCAAAATGATGAAATCCTCAATATTCTAATGGATATCAAACACACTAATATTTATTTATTTTTCTCTTTTTATTTTCAGAACACCCCTCTCCCTGTGCCAAAGGGATCCTAAGCATCCCAATAATATTTGATATAAAAGTTTAAATTTTTTTAGTATAAGTACATTTAGTTTTTTTTAATCTTTAAAGAGATCGATGTAATTGGAAATAATCATATACTATTTGTAGGCATATTTTAGATGCCAACGTTAAGTAAATAAATATTTATTTATGTTTTTATGATATTAAAATATGCGAACCACTGAATAAATACACCATACATTACACAACAACGTTTAAAAATACAACAACTTTATTTAAAAATATTTACAAGTTACAGAATCTTAATATAAATGCGTGTGTGAAATATGAAATCCTACCGACAGCGTAAAATAGCTTTGTGTAAACCACAAATGACACGTATTTTGGTGTACGGTGCTTTTGAAAACGCATTGATCTTTAGGGTTCATTTCGCATTATAATTATGGTGCATCTCCCGACAAATGACTAATCTTAAACTAATTATAGTTTTGTCTTGGACCAAACCATTAATTGTAATATTAGAATAATTCTAAAATTTAAATTCTAAACTCTAAACACTATACATAAGCTAAATTATTTCAAAATATCTCCAAAATAATATCTTAATTTTTCTTGGATAATATCGAGCCAGGGTTTTCTTCTCAAGTAATTTTAAATTCTTAAATAACCAGTTGAGTAAAATCAAATAAAAAATATACATAGACTTACATGTCATATACTTTCTTCAGTACAATATACCCCACATCCAACCACCATTTTTTGTACCACTTTCAATGCGATTTAGGGCGTTGATTTCTACATTTAAGTATTCATTGACTCTCTCATACACCACTTCCATTTGCGCACATTTACAAGGAAGGGAAGATATTTTTATATAATGAGTCAGTAAAAGTTCAAACAATTTGTCACTTTTGAATTTTATATACTTTTTTAGTATATATTATATATATACTTCTAAAGATACATTCTAATTGAAAATTTTTTTTACACCTAATGCTTTACAAAAATAAAACTATATACTTTGATAGGAGTGATCTAGACAAAAACTTACATATATATATATATATATATATAATATTATATTAAATTGTATATTAATATAACAGTTTTGTTAATAGTATCAAAGTATCTATGATTAGGTAGTCAAGAATTTAAACTTTAAATCCCATTTATTCTTAATTAAAACACAATATATGACAAAATTGTATTCAATTTTTAATTTGGCCCTTACACTTTTTTGTCCTTAAAGTTTAACTCAAATTTTAATTTAGCCCTTATACTTTAAAACTTTATAATTAGGTCTTGATAGTTTAAATGATTTATAATTTAGTCCCTATTTATATATCTTTGTCAATATTTTACTATAGATATGTGAGTTAAATTTACTTCATTGTTTACTTTTGCATATGATGTCAGCATACATCATACATATTCAAAGTATTAAAATAATATATAATAATTACTTTATATAATAAAATTTAGTATAATGCTTAAAGGACTAAATTAAAATATTTGTAGATTATAAGAATTTAATTAAAAATTTTTAAATTGGAGGGATTAAATTAAAAATTGATTGAAATTATAGGGACCATAATTGTCCCTGTATATATAAAATATCAATTAATTCGAGCTTTGGATGTTAGGCCTAAGATATTTTCCTTCTATAAGGGGAATCAGGAAGAGCCCCAAAACCCAACGGCATTGTGGGGGAAAGCCTAAACTGATATTTACACATACAGTGATATAGCTAACTGATGGTGAAGCATCAATGCATTACAACGCAGCATGTGTTGTCTCTTTGATATGCTCCTTTCATAGGGTAAGAAGTATAAGGGCTCAATTTAATTATATTAGAAATGATGATCACATCACATTAAATATTGATTGGTAATTTAATGTTTTCTCCCGTAATTGGTACTGAGCTTTGTTCTTTGTCAATGTGGAAGAGACACCATGTGGAGCCTCCCTACTCAGAAGTCATATCTCACCCTTATTCAAAACTGTGGTATATTCAACATCCCTTAAAGTTGGGACCCTGTGAATGTATTTTCATATAAAGCAGCAGTCCATGGAATGAATTAACCCACTCATGTTGATGTATTGTATCATTAATTAAAATTGACTTTCTGTGTGAAAACACAAGTCCGGATTTTCGTTACGGAATTGAGCATTGGTAGATCACAAAATTTTTTTATGTAAGTCTTTAGATTAAACTCAAGTGTGGTCAAAAAATAACTTTTTAACCATGTACGGTTATTAATTTGAATCCTCATATTATATATTTCTTTCAATGTCAATTATTAGATATATATATATATATATATAGATGGTCCCTTCCCTTAGGCACTGAGTGAATGAAAGAAAAGTCTATGACAAAGTCACCAAGTCATAGACAATAGTCCAAGAAAAAGGACCTGTTAGTTTGATCATGAATTGATTTGTATGAAGCTGCAAATGAATGAAAAATAGATGTTCAAAGAAAGTGCCTATGGAAAGATTGTGTAAAAGGAAAAGCAAGGTGCCAAATTATAATGCAGAATACAAGAAAAGCTGAAAGAGGACATATATATTGCTGGCTGACTCTGTGTGTGACTGAGAAGAGAGGGAGATTAACGTCCACCTGTTATGCTGTCCTTAAAGAGGTTTTTTATTTTATCGAGAATTATAGTAAGTCACTTGTGGTACTGGTATGGCCTCTGTCGTTCTTTACATAATAACATTTTTTTGATTAAATTTATAAATGATTTAATTTTAACATGAATAACTTAATAATTTACTTAATTACCAGTTAAAGCTTTATTACATATATATGTAGTAACACACCCCACAAGTGGTATTTTTTTTTTATATATAAAAAATTTGACAACAATAATTGGAGTGGTGACGGCAATACAGTCAAAGGAAAGGTGCAAAAAATATAATAAGACACTGCAATGATATTAGTTTGCTAGAATTACGTATCAATAGTCTTAATGTCGATTAGAAAAAATTATTAAAATTATTAAGATTAGGAATATTTCTGTTTAATAAAAATTCTTAAAATGTCTCTAGATTTAGTGTAATTACAAAATTTAATATTTTTCTTATAATTTAGTTGAACTGACAAGAGAGAGATCAACAAAGGAGTCTGTTTGGGAAAAAGGGAAAAGTTATTTTATGAAAAAAATAGTTGATAGGGGAGTTCATTATTTAAGATTGAGAAGCTATATTCTAGGCGCATGAGAATGCAAAGCAATTATAAAGACGTCGTCGGTCGTCACAATAAACAATGATTAACTTAGTTAAAAAAGCAATGATTAATTAATTATTAACTTATTATTTTCTATGTGTTGATGCGAGCGTGTTTTCAGTGTATTCTCATATATACCACACACAAAGCCAGGTACGGTGAAAGAGGAAGAAAATATAGGGTAACATGTATTTCAATATTGTGATAATATAATTCCACAATTTATTTAATTTATAGAAATATATATTAAATTATATTTAATCTAATTCCGGATGTTGTGTGGTGCTTGGGCATGCAGTACACATATAAAATAAGAGTTAAATTTTAACATTTTTTAGTGGATTCAACTATCACGCATGAATCTCCAATAATAGCTGTCCCAACTCCCAAGTCTCTGATATATTAATTACCGAAAGAATAATAAATATATATATTTTAGTTCTGAAATGATAAATTCTCTTCT